>JAUIMM010000232.1:2500-602500 GCA_031769625.1 Taudactylus pleione
CTCTCATCCAGGGCTGGGGGATGTTGCCCTGTGGATTTAGATGTCTTATCCTCACTTTGGGGGGCTTTTTAGAACTTTGGCTGATTCTGAGACCCGGGCTTGTCTCCCAAGTTCGCATAAATCAGAAGGGACTGGGGATTGATAGCTAAATCATAATAAGTATGCGGACCTTGATTAAAATACAGAGATTAAAAAAAAAATGTATATTGTGGTTTAAAAACAAACAAACAAGCAAGCAAACAAACAAACAAATAAGACTTCTAGATACCACACAAGTGCAAAACAATGGAGTTTGCAGCATACAGGTCGGCCATTTTGTTGCAGTGGATAGAGATATAATTGCATTTATAACCAAATCCTATTATTCAGCAGTGCCCACCGATGACTGTGTGTGTGTTTTGTGGTTTTTGCAGAAATTATTGAAATTCAGGATAACAGTAATGGAGGATCCAGGAGACTAAGGACAGCTTACACCAACACACAGCTTCTGGAGCTGGAGAAGGAATTTCATTTCAACAAGTATCTGTGCAGACCTAGGAGGGTGGAGATCGCAGCTTTGCTGGATTTAACCGAGAGACAAGTAAAAGTTTGGTTTCAGAACAGGCGGATGAAGCACAAGAGGCAGACACAATGCAAAGAGAACCAGAATGGGGAAGGGAAATGTAAAAGTTTGGAAGACTCTGAAAAGAGCGATGGTGATAAGGAGAAGTCTCTGTTTGAGCAGGCTCTTAGCAATGTCTCTGGGGCTTTACTGGAAAGAGACGGCTATACATTTCAACAAAATGCCCTGTCCCAGGCTCAGAACTCGCACAATGGGGAACCTCAGAGTTTTCCAATTTCGCCTTTATCTAGCAACGAGAAAAATCTGAGACATTTTCAGCACCAGTCACCCACTGTTCAGAACTGCTTATCATCCACCCTGAGCCAGGACACCACAGCTGGCATGGACAATGATAGTCCAGAGGCCCTAGATGTAGCTTCCCTATCAGACTTCAATGTCTTCTCGTCAGATTCCTGCCTACAGCTCTCAGACACGGTGTCCCCCAGCTTGCCAGGATCTCTAGACAGTCCTGTAGATATCTCTGCAGACAGTTTTGATTTTTTCACAGATACATTTACCACCATTGACTTACAGCATCTCAACTACTGAAACATCTGCACACTAAAATCCGTTTGTTTGTCTTTTTTAGTGTTAAAAAATGCGTTTTTTTTAAATTGCGTCCAAGAGACATTTCAGTACTTAATTACAATGCTTTTCTGTTTCACCAGACCATTGGAAGCAATAAGTGAGGCCTCTAAGAAAGTGACTATAAGTAAATGTATCTTCACTTTCTTTTTATTTTTGTATTACATCGTTGTCATATAAGTATTTTTGTAGAATAAATTACTATATCCACATGTTTTTTCATTTATCCCCCTCTTAAAATAATCTTACCGTAATCTCCATGCATTTTTCATGTGTACATAGGACGCAATACATATAAAAAACATACATAAAAAATAAATCATAACAGTTTTAGAATGTTTGTATAGAACAAAATATTTATTATACATCTATATGAAATATATATTTTTATTTATCTTTAATATTTGTTTTTACAAAGCTTAAAAAGATACAGATACAATGTGTTATAAACGGATGTTAAAATAATTCGGATGATTTGTTACTATAGTACATAGTAGCTAAGAGGGAAAAGAAGAGAAAAAAGAATGTAAAAACAAAAGAAAAGCACGAGTCTTTTTGCTTATAGACTAAATAGAAAAGTGTTGATTTGTAAAGTATAAAAGTCTAAAAATGTAATTAAGAAATAACTTCATATTTAGTAACGTTGTGTTACTTCTGTGATGAGGTCCTGGAGGAATATAATCTAGGAGACACAAAACAGTTTACAATCATGATTATATATATACAGAATTCTAAAAGCAACACATAAAATCGCACTCCTACAAGTTAGCATAATTGTCTAGAAGCGTCCCTTCCCCCACTGTTGCATTGATATAATCTCGAATGTTCCTGTAACAATGCACAGTCAAGAGGGAGAGAGAGGGAGAGAGAGAGAGAGAGAGAGACAGAGAGAACGTGTATGTGTGTATGTACATATACAACATTTAAATCAGTATATTAGTCATCTATCTATCTATCTATCTATCTATCTATCTATCTATCTATCTATCTATCTATCTATCTATCTATCTATGAAAATATCTAGGTTTGTTTTTGCCAACACTACACGTTGGAAGGCTGCTTATGCAATAATATCTAGATGTGCTGGTTGCAATTCTTCCTAAACCCATAAATCAAATGCTTTCTATGAATGAGAATGTCATCAAGGAGATCAATTGCAGGAACGCACACACAAATACAAAAAAAACTCTTACGTATTGCTCCAGACTGGGGATTCCATCCAGAAGCTTTAGAGCTAGAAGGCGTTTAGCCATAATTCATTTTTATTGCCCTATTAAAACAACAGCTTGGTTTTACTGCGGCTGCAGCAATAAGGAGTGAGCGTGCCCCATTCTATTCTGTTAGTGTATGTGAGAGTCTTGTCTGTTCATAGAGCGGGTATTCTTGTACTGCTCAGCCAGATAACCCTCTATCATCTTAAAAAGCTTCTTTATTTACTAACACATCAGCGTTATCCATACATTTATGAGTTAAACTGTGCATTCTTAATTAAACAAACCTCATGGATTTTTAGTTTATGTTTTACAAAATTGATTTGCAACTGTTTATATATTTTCTTATCAATTGTGGGGCTATTTTAAGTTTTACATGTTAATTACACATGATTGTAATCCATTAGGACATTTCATATCGTATAGATTTAGTTCCATGTTTTAAATTATTTTTATGTTGTCAGGCTGTACATAGTAATATATATATATATATATATATATATATTATTTTTTTTTTCTTTTCTTACTTTCTTTTTTTTTTCTTCCCACAAAGGAATTCCAGAGAGAGAACGCTATAAAAAAGACACATTCCTTTCATAGTTATGTGCTATGTCCTTTATAATTCGGATTGAACTGCAGGATTCTAAGCAAAGATTCCATGTCTTTGTTGCTGACAGTAAGACAAAAGATGTGTCTTTCTATGCAAAACAGCACCAATAACGCTGCTTTAGTGAAATCCCAGCGCTCTTCATGGCTAAATATAAAATATATTCTACCAGTTTAAGGCAGTCACAATATCATAAATCGTGACTCATCTGTTCTGCATTATGTCACTATTTAACGATCAATATATGTTTATCTAGAAACTTTTTTAATTCCCATACCGTATTGTTTTCAAACTGTTGTAAAAACTTACACACACACACTTGTAATGTAATTTATATATGAAATTATATAAACTAAAAAACAGTTTTGGGGTAAGACAAAATATAATAATAATAATAATAATAATAATAATAATAATAATAATAATAATAATAATTATTATTATTATTATTATTTAATTCACTCAGATCAATTAATAAAATGTTTAGCATCTTGCTAGTTGAATTATTTTGGGTGTAAAGGAAGGTTTTAGAGTAAACAAGGAGTATTGTAGACGGATATTTAGTCTAGGTAAATGACGTATCGCGTTTCAGGCTAAAAAAAACTTTTGTTAAGGCCACCCCACTTATCAATGTTTGCCCCAAACACACTATCTAGGGAGTGGATATCAAATTACAGCAAAGCTTGTTGTGTCAGTTTTACCGGTAACGCTGAATGCTGTGTGGAAGACATAGCAGAGAAATGTATTTCCTAAAAGGGACCGTCATTATAATCCGAATCACACGGTCTGAAGCACTGGACGCTGCTAGCCCAGGTTGTGGCTTCCTTCATGCAATATATGACTCGGAAAATTAATTACAAATCAACAATCTACATAACTAAAATAATAAGCACAATTCATGCTCATCCTGAAGACTAAATATGGGGGGGAGGGGTGTGTGTGTCCCTGAATATTGCATATTGCTTCTTTTGTAAAAATCGACTAATCTGTAGAGTCTAATATAGTACAGTATATGGCATAAAGAGGAGAGATAAAAAATAAAATTAATTGAAGACAGCATCAGCACTAGCTGTACCATATCACACACAGACACTGCCAATCTCTAGGCATACCAGTCACTGTCTGATTGCTATAGTCCAGCTAGGATCACATAAAACCACGCCTTTTCCCCTGACGTCAACTCAGAATCCTCCCTCACAGTCCAAGCTCCAGTACTTTTGTAGAGTAGTCAATAGAATGGTGGTTACTGGTGTAACACACGGGCCAAGATTCTACTATGTATGATGCTGTGTATTCGAGTTTCTATGTACTAATATAGATGGTTAGAAACACAATCAAGAACCAAGAGTATTCACTCAGCTATACAATCATTTTTAATGTTCTCTCTTTAGTTAAATTAGAATTTAGAATTTTTCCTATAAAATGTTTGCATGTTATTTGGCTGGAAGATTATATTTCCTCACAAAGAGAAATTGTTTCCTTTAGTTTGTGATGATCACTAACTTCAGTCATCATCATAGTTTTCAATAACAAAAAAGCGCCACCAATAGACATCCATTGACGTGGCTTTGGTTTGTACAGCAGATCCAAGGATGAATGTCTATATCTTTTGTGAGGATCACACATCATAGAGGGGATCAGAGCCGTAACTAGACTTTTTGGTGCCCTGTGCCAGAGTGCCAGAGAGAGCATTACACCCCTCCCCCCCGAATTTTTAAATAGGGACACAAGATAGTGTACTTGAAAAAGGACCATGGCCTCATAGGGAAGGGCCAGGGAAGAGATAGGAGAGGCCAGGAGATGCTGGAGATAAATGAAGAGGAAGCTACAAGTGAGAATGATAATAAACAGGAAAATTTACAGGCCCAAACAGTGTCCTCTGCCCTGCGGTGCCCTGTGCCATGGCACAGGTCGCACCACCCTAGTTATGGCCCTGGAGGGGATATATGTCATTATGTGGTTATCTTAGATTTTTATTTTTCAGGTAATACTAAAATTCCAGCTATCTATAATTTGATGTTAATCTGACATGAACCATGTGGGTAAGTGGAGATCATACTGGATGATTCCCCAACCAACTTCGAGATATAACTCACTTCCTTTCTATAACATAACTCCCACACTCATGCCATCTATATATAATGTGTTGGTGACTGTCTTTCCTTGGGAAGACAAAGCAGGAAATCACATGTGCCTATCTACTGCATCTCACAACTATCAAACAAGAAACAAATGTTGCTGTATTTGGCCATTCTAATGTTCCTGTTTAACATTGTCAAGAAATGGCATATAAATCAAACTTTTGGGGAAATTTAGGACAACTGGTTTACATGCAGAGTGGTATTATCCATTGCTATATATACTAGCCAATCAGATATTAGCTTTCAACTTGCAACAGCAATACTGTACCACCTTTTTCCTGTCACTTGGTTTCATAGAGCTTTATTTATAAACATAAAACTTTTGATTAACCTTATAAAAGTATAGGGATTAGATTGGCCCATAAAATGTTGTGGACTAACAAATCCCATTATGCCCAACCAGCAAACCATACCTATTATGTATATTATTAGTCTCTGTTCTATATTTGAACATCCAGCCTTATTTCAGAGTGTATTCCAATACATAGTAAAACAGGACTGTACTCCAATCAGCCATAACATTAAAACCACTGACAGGTAAAGTGAATAACATTGATTATCTTATTACAATGATACCTGTTGAAGGGGTGTGATATATAAGGCAGCAGGTGAACAGTCAGTAATTGTGTTGGAAGTAGGAAAAATGGGCAAGGGTAAGGATCTGAGTGACTTTAACAAGGGCAGTATCATGATGGCTAGATGACTGGGTCAGAGCAGCTCCAAAATGGCAGGTCTTGTGGGGTGTTCCCAGTATGCAATGGTTAGTACCTACCAAAAGTACTCTAGGAAAAGTCAACTGGTGAACTGGCAACAGGGTTATGAGCACCCAGAGCTACTTGATGCGCATGGGGAATGAAGGCTAGCCTGCTTGGTCCTATCCCACGGATAAGCAACTGTAGCACAAATTGCTGAAAAAGTTAATGCTGGTTATATTAATAAGGTGTCAGAATATGCAGTGCATCAAAGCTTGCTGCGTATGGGGCTGCTCAGCCACAGACTGGCTAGTGTGCCCATGCTGATCCCTGTCCACTGCCGAAAGCACCTACAATTGGCACAAGAGCTTCAGGACTGGACCATGAAGCAATGGAAGGTGGCCTGGTCTGATGAATCACGTTTTCTTTTACATCATGTGGATGGTCGGGTGCATTTTGTCATTTATCTGGGGAAGAGATGGCACCATGATGCACTATGGGTAGAAGACAAGCCAATGGATGCAGTGTGAGGCTCTGAGCAATGTTCTATTGGGAAACCTTGGGTCCTGGCATTCATGTGGATGTTCCTTTGACATGTACCACCTACCTAAAAATTGCTGCAGACCAAGTACACATAAGGACCAAGTATTCCCTGATGGAAGTGGCCTCTTTCAGCAGGATATTGCGCTCTTACACACTGCACAAATTGTTCAGGAATGGATAGAGGAACATGACAATGAGTTTAAGGTGTTGGCTTGGCCTCCAAACTCCCCAGATCTCAATCCAATCAAGCTTCTGTGGGATGTGCTGGAAAAACAAGCCTGAGCCATGAAGACCCCAACTCACAAACCTACTGGACTTAATGGATCTGCTGCTAACATCTTGGTGCCATATACCACATGACACCTTTTAGAGGTCTTGTGGAGTCAATACCTTGATGGGTCAGAGCTGTTTAGCAGCAGGAGGGAGACCTAACCAATATTAGATATGTGGTTTTAATTTTATGGCTGATTGGTGTATAACTGTACAGCTACACAATTATTTATTTATTTATTAACAGTTTCTTATATAGCGAAGCAAATTCTGTTGCACTTTACAATTTGAATCAACATTAACATTTTACTGGGTTGTAAAAGACATACATACATACATACATACATACATACATACATACATACAAGACATGCATAAAAGACATACATAAGGGTAAGAGGGCCCTGCTCACAAGCTTACAATCTATACAATCCCTATGTACTAGAAAATAATGAGGTACCTTAAGATCAGTATGTGAATTCACGGCTATAAGTAGGGCAGTGTGAGAAAGAGACAACTGCCCAGAGTCACAGGGTGTAAAGCTGATGAGGGTTGCAGATAAATTCACATTATATGAATATATCACAGGTAGACACATCGAAAACAGTATGGAATCCAGAATTTTGCACTGAAACAATGGGACACCCCCATGAACAGAAATGTACACAGTGGAAATCCCATCCCATATTTCCTTTTCAGGATACATTTGTTAAAGCTTAATGGGCATATGTATCAAAGCTTGATGTGAGATAAAATTGTGAAATATATATCACCAACCAATCAGCTCCAAACTATAATTTCTTAAATACAGCCTACAAAATATAAGTTAGAAGCTGATTGGTTGGTGATATATATCTCACAATTTTATCTCACATCAAGCTTTGATACATATACCCCTAAATACTGATGTGAATGGACAAATGTTCTCTGTAAAGCGCTGCAGAATATGTGTGCACTATATAAATAACTGGTAATAATAATAATAATAATAATAATAATATAATAATATATTCCCACTATTTGGTTTAATCTGTGTGCATCAGGAGTCTGTGTGATTGGGAACCAAGCATGACCTCATACCCACTGGCATAAAACAGCATACCTTTACTGACTTTTGTTATTAACACTATAAAGCATGTAAACTTGTTTGGCAATCACATTTAGTAGCACCAATGACCATAGAAGCCTGTTCTGCAGTTACTTGAGCGCCCCCAGTGTTTGTGTTTTCTCTGCACTTGCTGTGGTATGTATTTGCCTTGAAGTGCGATTTTCTGACTGTGCCCTTTCTTCTCCCAACCGAAAATGCAACCACCCCCTAATCACAACAGAGCAGCACAGAAGTAATTGAGCTAATTAAAGATTTCGAAAGAGAAAAAGGGGAGTCTATTGGAAAACCGGGACCCTTGGGGATTTTGATTAAAAACAAATACGACAAATAAAAAACCATTATGGCAATTTATGCTCAGTATGGCCTACTACTGCTTATATTGTTACATTAAGGAATGTATGATTTTTTTTTAAGTTTCACTATTATGTAGTCATTTGCCCGTTTGCTGTCTTGTAACCTAACTACAATAGATCATAAAGTCACTGGAGAGTCACAATTTGGTGATATCAATAATTATAACGTAATTATCTAACTGACATTGTTCTCCTTGCGAAATCAAGGGTGTGTCAAGCAGGGACAGAGCTTCTCATTGCCATGGGGACAGCGTGTAGCAGGATTCAGTCCCTGGAACCCTGGACAGCCTACTGCTTCCGTGTTCCTCACAGAGAGGATAGGAGGGGGCAGAGAGAGGAGGGGTGACAGTGAGAGAGAGGGAGAGAGAGAGAGAGGAGAGAGAGAGAGAGAGAGAGAGAGAGAGAGAGAGAGAGAGAGAACTGATGGAAGAACAGGAAGAGAGAGAGAGAGAGAGAGAGAGAGAGAGAGAGAGAGAGAGAGAGAGAGAGAGAGAGTGTGTTTGTGCGAGAGAGATTGGCATATTGAAGTCAATATATGAACAGTGATTAGACATACACCATGCAGTTTTGTATAAAGCCTTTAAACCATTACATGTTAGTTGTACAGTATCATGTCATGAATATGTACCTCTGTGTGTACAATACAGTTCTACGCTGTAATATGTATGAGACACAGAAGCGATTTTATTTAGCTATCTATCTACATACAGTATATATAAATATATATATATATATATATATATATATATATACAGTATATATACATATATATATATGTATATACACAGTATATATATATATATATATATATATATATATATATGTATGTAATGAGGTTTGCTTTACATATGTATACTGCAACACTGGAATTCATACCTACCACTGCATACATACCACTGAATGCATACATACCACTGTATCTAAGAGAATCCCTGGAGTGTTGTGCGATAAAGTAGTAAACCAGTCTCACACTTGGCATCATGGCAAAACTGTCATTCACGTGAAATGTGGATGTTACTGTAATCCTCAAATAATAATAATACTACTACTGCAGTACAGCCGATCTGTTATTACTGAAGTACTGTCTATCACTCACCAGTGCTTCTCCCCTGCAGGCTTCTCCCCGGTGTGTGTGTGCCCAGGACGGTGCAGAGCCGGGCTGTGTGAGAGTCACCTGGATGAGGGTACATACCTCCTCTGTGTGTGTGGCTCTGTCTGTGTCTCTGAGAGTGAGGACGATCCATCAGCAGCCACAACAGTGAAACTTTCACAGACTGTGCAGCCATTGGCTGGCGCGGCCACGTGACGACAGCACACTGTACATGCATATGATTCTCTGCTGCTGCGACTACTGCTGGCCCTATGGAGGGAGCGGGGATCTGGGCACCCAGTGATAGATGGACCATGCGAGGATGAGTTCCTTCTTAGATTACCCAGCTGTGATTAGCGGGGAAGCTGCTGGCAGCTGCACACCTAGAGCCTTCCACTCTGACCATGGACTTACAACTTTCCAGTCCTGCGCAGTCAGTGCCAGCAGCTGCAGCAACGATGATCGCTTTATGGTGGGAAGGGGGGTGCAGATAAGTTCCCACCACCACCACCATCCCCACCAAGCTGCAGCCTTCCAGCCCCATAGCACCCTGGGCATGTCCTACTCCCACCCGAGCTGCGCTGCAGGGTATGGCATGCAGAACTTCAGTGCCAGCTATTCTCACTTCCCCATAAACCAGGAGTCTGATGTCAGCACAGGGTTCCCCACTGCTGTATACACTGGAAACATTGCTTCTTCTGTGCTCCAGCACCATCAGCACCAGACCTATGTGGATGGCACAGGGTCAGCACACTATATCCACCACTCATATGGACCAGAGCAGCAGAACCTCTCAATATCCAGCTATAGTAATAGTAACAGTGTAACCAGCATACACCTCAGCCACCAGGAAGCCTGTCGCTCACCCTCTGCTGACACTTCACCTCCAACGCAGACCTTTGACTGGATGAAGGTGAAACGAAACCCCCCTAAAACAGGTACAGTATGATAGAACCAAGGGCTGCTACTCTTTATCCAACGCATATGTAGGTTCAGTGTAGCCTTCCCTTATAAAACTATGTTGTACAATATACAGGTGTATGTTTCTGCTTTTCTATACAGTAGTAGTTTTGCAGCTAAAGACTTCCCAAACTTATGATACAATAGTAACTTCCTTATGTACTTGAATTGCCAGCAAACATTCCCCCTGTGTTGCTCTACGGTCAATGTTTTTGATTGTACAATGGCTAACACTCATTTCACCTGTCTCTGTGTATTGCAGGTAAGGCTGGAGAGTACGGCTATGCTGGGCAGCCCAACACGGTGAGAACCAACTTTACCACCAAGCAGCTCACAGAATTGGAGAAGGAATTTCACTTCAACAAGTACCTGACCAGAGCCAGAAGGGTGGAGATAGCAGCTGCTTTACAGCTTAATGAGACCCAGGTGAAGATCTGGTTTCAAAATAGAAGGATGAAACAGAAAAAGAGGGAGAAAGAGGGTCTCCTGCCAATATCCCCCTCAGCCAGCACTGGAAGTGATGAGAAATCAGAAGAGATGTCAGATAAATCAAGTACCTCACCCTGTGCCCCTTCTCCTGCTTCCTCTACCTCTGATCACCATAACTCCTCCAACTAAAAAACAGCTGCTCTCCCCCCAATCGTCTATGTATGTGAAATGCCTCTTGGCATTAGAGTTTTCTTTGCACAACATGTTCTTCAACCATTCTGTGTTTTGAGCCTATGACCAAAATGGAACCCAGTATCAGTATTGCCATGTGTAAAAATGACTTTATGCTGCTGCATGAGCTGCTGGCTGTGGGAATGTACTTGGAAATAGGACTTCTTCTTCTGGTCTCATTTGGTTCCAAAAACTCATATAATGTGATGCACTATAGAGATGCCAAAAAGTTTACACGAGTTGAAAGACATAAGTTTAATTTAAATGTGTTTTCTTGACTATATATGTTGAAACATTGTAAATATTTTCTTCCAGAGATTTATCTTCGAAGTTTTTTTTTTTTGTAGACATTTTAAATAATGATCTTGGGTGACATAGTGAAATGGATATTACATGGGTTATGGCAAAATTAAAAAAGTTCAACTTTACTGGTCTATCAAATCTCCATTAGTTATGCCAAATAAAATGTATTTTGTTTATTAAAGGCTTGCCACACAATTCAGGTACCATGGTACAACATTACACCACAGATGTTGTATATTAATTGTTGCTATGTTCATGGTCTATGGCCAAATATTCTGTACATGTTGTGATTCCTTTATGAGTCTGTGCATGATACACAATGATTTGTTCTATCCATTTACACTGAGTTTTATCAGTTGTAATGTGTGATGCCTATATATTTCGATAAAGAAAAATAATGGTCATACAATAAGTGTTTTGGGGTGTGTTTAAGGGTAATAAATTACGGGTTATGTATAAAAAATAAACTTGTTTAATTGCTTTAAATATTCATTGTAGTTTATTCATATAATATGTAACAACAGATCTGTATCACAACTGTTTACAAATGTATCATTAACTATATGCAACAGGTCATACCCATTACACCAAAACAACATTTATACCTTCCGTAAACTAAAATATCAGAATCATTTGCAATCGTTGGATCAGGATTTTTAATAGGTTTTTCTTGCAGACTCACCTAAAGTACCACAAACAGAAGCATTTTGGTTCAAGAACTTGTGAACTATTCACCTCGCGCTGAATGGTGACATGTGTAAACAGAGAAGACTGATAAAAAAGTGCAGCCTGTCTTCAGCAAGTCTTTCCTCACATTAACCCACATAAACACAGGATCTCACAGTGGTTGGTGGTTAAAAACAGTATTTTCCACTTCACTCATTTGATCCCATGTAGCACAGTATATATATAAGTATATAAGTATATATACGTATACAGTATATAGAAAGCATCCACTTTTGGGGAATATTGTTTAAAGCGTGCTGGTGTTTAGTTACATAAAGTCCATTAATTACATGACGATATTTTATTTCTGGGGATGTTAACTGATAATTCAGGCTGCAAGTTATCGCGTCCAGACGCAATTGCTAACCAACCGTTGCGCCACTAAGCAGTAATCTGGTTCAGGAGGATGCGTCTGACTTCAAAGTAAAAGTGAAGCTTTCATTACCACTTCTAACTGTGCTCTTTGTTTATGGACGTTAGAGGCCAGGTAAACCAGATGGTTCTCACACTGTACTTTAATGTGCTAAGCATCATTAGCATAACAACAAACTGGTTCCACTATCTAAAATTGTATCTAAGGGAACACGTTATACAGCGAAGGAATATAAGACAACTTCAAAGACAGGGATAATTTAACATCTAAGTAGCCATTCAGCGCATGTAAATGATGGCATAGGTTAGCTTGTAAGTCCTGAAAAAGAACACGAAAAAGAACAAAAAAACAAAATCACAAAGAGTGAGGTCAAAGAAAGGCCGTACATTGTATTACATAACGGATTTCCTATAGAGAGAAGGGGGATCCCGAATATAAAAGGAATAACATTAAATATAGGGAAGCCTAATGCTATACTGTCAGAAAAAAACTTTTATACATATTTATATTAATATATATCAGCCATAGTCGCAAATAATAAAACAATAGAATTTATACTATTGCTGTTCGGTATTATATGCATATAAATGGGTTTATTTGTTGTTGTTTTTTCCTTTGGGCAACTTTACAAAAAATCGTAAAAGTTGTTATATAACTGTGTCTAGGTTATTTACAGAAACACGAGATTGCGAATTATTGCGGTAAATACATTGCGAACAACAGCGGTAAGCCGCTTGTCATTTTACACCTTTCAAAGTTTGCTTTAACCGCCTAGAAAACGGAACCGCTAAATGATACAATTTGTTACTTTATTTCTATAATAGTTTTAAAACGTTTCAAGCGGTGATGATTGAGTCCCATGAATAAGAACCGCTTCACATACAGTTGATATCTCATGTACAGTGTAAGATACACAGGTTTTCCTCCCATTCCCTGGAAAAGTGTACTTTTTAGGCTATACAGACACTTCGGGGTCTTCCTCTAGGGTATTGAGATTGAAACTGATCAATATGTACTTAGACTAAAGACCTGTTGAAAAGGAATCTAACAAGAGAATGTTTAGCTGGCTACCTCTGTTTAATCTCAGGGTCACTCAGAGTTCAGGCACAAATGAATTCAGGAGCACGTCACATTACAGGGAACCCTAATGGGTTATCTGGCCATCAGCTAAAGACAGCAATTACACACAGATCCTGATAGCCACTGCCTGCTAATCATCATTCCTCAACGAAATATTGTTTATAACTTGTTACTCTCTAATCACCTCTAACTACACAGTGCTTATGGATAGGAAGTACTGTATAATGCTAATAACTTTGTAACTAGATCGTTTACCGTAGGAAAGTAGCGTTGGAATGTATATTACTAGCCAAAAACCTGTAACTACAACGTGATAATGGTACGAAATCTAATATTTAATAGCCATTAACGTTAATGATCCTATGGTATAAAGGTACAGTATAGACTACAAGTACAGTACAGTATACATCATGACTATGGTAGGAACGACCATTGTAGCATATTAAAATCTAAAAACCTGTAACTGCAACGTATTTATGGTATTCATTTAATATGGTATTCTTTTTAAAATATTAATCTCTTGTAAACTATAACTAAAATGTGTTTATGGTAATTCATACATTTACCTAGTAATCTGGTACAAACATTATTTAAGCACATAGTTCACTAAATAATAATAAATAATTTATATATATATATATATATATATATATATATATGAAAAAAAACCTATCACCAGTTATCTAATATATAACTTACATAAGTATTAATGCCATCTAGAAATAAATATTCAGTAATTGATAATCCACTATAAAAGTACATTAAATTGCCATGCTTCCTGGAACTCCGCAAACTGCAAACTCCATAAATACACCGACGTTTACTCTCATTATACATTTACTGTCTGTTTTGTAATCTAAGGTTTATTGCTATGTCCTTATCATGTCCTTATCATGTACAGTACAGTAAATTTAGTAAAGCTGCAATTTTTCAATCGCTAATTTACAATGTCCAAAGATGTAACCGATCCGTAATAACACGTATGGTTTTACGAGGCGATGATAAAATAACTGCTTGGCAATCTTCATGTGCATATAAAGATGTGTGTATTTGCCTTCTCTCTCTTTCAGCAGATTGATTGGCAAGATTGAACTATTTCTGTCACTGACAGACACTTCGCAGGAAACATTACATCAGACGCGGGTCTTCACCCCAACTCAGTGCCGTTCATGTGCACCTCTGCCTCAGTCACTTGATGAAAGATATTGACATCTATAGATCTTGGCAAACGGTATGTTTTGCAGGAGATTTCATAGCACATGTGTTCTTCATCACTGCCTACCAGTAAAGACCAAACTGAAGGCAGCTCCCTCATCAGCCTGTTAATCTTTCAATATCCACAATCCCAACTCACCAGTTAAATTACCAAAGAATCTATCAGGACATATTCACAATGGGACAGGCTCACCTGATGCTGTGCTTCTGCAGAGGTCATAGGCTGGAGACTAAACAAAAACATCCAATAATTTACAGAAGCCTAAATCCTACAACTATATACTATATATATATATGATATATATATATATATATATATATATATATATATATAATTATTTTCAGGATTGGAAAGGGATGTTTCAAAGTGTTTCCTGAGAAACGTGAGGTGTAATGAGGGGCAGATATACAAGCTGCAGTCTATAATTAGACTATGTGCAATGAATACTTACACATAATGACACATCACAGCAGCAATGTCTATTAGCTTGCTAACTACACAAAATAACTACAGACCTTAACAGGTCATTGTGAGACATTGACATGATCTTCCAAAATATGCTTTGCAAATACTCCAAACAATGTCTGTTCACAAAAATAAGGACAAATGCAACATGCAAACACAAACATACACACAGTAGACAATACAAAGTAAAATAGTCACACATATGATAGCAAGAATGTTAATATTACAATTGACGACACAAATCTATCTAAATTCATTTACACTAACACACACACACACACACACACACACACACACACACACACACACACACACACACACACACACACACACACACACACACACACACACACGGTTTCCAGATTGTTATTGAATGCAAGAAAACATCGATATGTACCAGAAACATCAGTGTAAAGTATAAGGGAATACACTACCCGCAGGTGTACATTTTTATAGTGTAATTTTAAGACAACTGTACCATACAGGACCTTTCCCTCTTCTATATCTCCCCTGTTTTGCTTCCATAGTATATAATCTTTGTCACCCCGATTATGAAGAACTGTGTATTATGTTGGTACTATATAAAACAACAGTTATATTACTATAATAAGTAACTAGAATATATCAGGATTTTCTTACAAGTTTGTAAACTATTCGGGTGAGCTTGCCACCGCAGACATCTGTTTCTTGCATACCAAGTGAGTTCATTTATATTGTTCAGTAATATTTTCCAAGTTTGTTCCAGAAGTCTGGTAGTAAAAGGTTATTGAAAAACATATAAGTAACATTTTACATTTTACAGCATTTTCAAAGAGATCCCAGGCCAGCCCCATCACTTTTCCTGCATCTGGGAAAGTTAAAATCATTCACAGGTAATCTTTATGCAATAACAGGCAGAAAAGCTAATCAGGTGCGTTGTCATTATTATTTTCCTTTTTAAAAATGATGGCAAAATAGTACATGCTACTATACCATATATATAGTAATTTCCAGTCTAAATTCTCTATCAGAGAAATATACAGACGCTAATGCCGCTTTTGATAGGAGCCATTTAATCAACATTATGTTTTTGAACTGTAGGAGGAAACTAGAGAACACTGGGAAAACCCATCCAAACAGGAGAAAACACAAACTCCACTCAGACAGTGCTAGGATTTCCTTGGAGCTAATGGTCCCAGCGATGTGAGGGCAGGACTGACAGTCACTTTGCTGCAATTGTGGTAAATGTGTTAAAAAACAACACATGTTCCACCTGCTCGTGAGTAGGGGTAGTTTTAGACAATTTGGGACCCTGTGATATTGGAGCCCCCAGATAGTAATGCTGAATGGGTAGCTCAATACCACTTCACAGCTCAGTTGCCAGATTACTTATTTCCATAAATTACATATTAAACAGACCCACCCAACAGGGCATAGACCTATTGCACAAACCCCAGAACACCTATATACCATAGCACAGATCAGTAACAGATCTCAATAGCGTAGGCCAGCATTCCCTATAGGCATCTCCCAACTGTAAGTAGAAGCACACCAGGCTTTACATTTTTGAAAATATTTTTTTTTGGGTAAGGCTACACATAAGCAACTTACAATATGAGGGTACCTAGAGAGAGTCAAAGAAACTGAACCATGTCTTGGGGGTGGAGTGGATGGTAGTGGTTCGGTTAGTGGTTATGCTTTATCTTTAATAAGTGAGTAATAAAGGTAGCCGGGGAGCACACTATGTGCATATCATATACAGGAGGCCAAAGGGACAGCTGTGAGATGATTTTACCAATTAACACTAGTCTCCTGGGTATGATTCATTAGCCTCAATTATGGATATAGTTCCCATGGGAAAGATAGTGAACAAGAACACTATGATGGAATATGTTGAACTACAGTCGAATACGATTCCCTCTATACTTCCAGGTACAGATGGAATAATCCACAAGGATATCTCTGCCCATGGTGAAGAAAATAGAAAAAAATGTAAATATTGCTATTACAGCAAGTAATGATATTAATAATAGAGGCAAGTACGTCAAGATGGGGCGCATACCTGCTATAGCTTGTAGCACAAAAATGTTGGATCGCTAATACTACTTTCTATACAGAAAATGGCAAAAAACCTGGATTTTACCTGGCATTTGCGTACAGAGTTCTTTTGCCATTTCCTGCCTGTACCCCCCTTCAGACAGAAGAGCAAATTACAGGGTCATACATTTCTACCCTGTAATTTGCTGATCAACACGGGTATTTCTTCTGTCTGAAAGGGTCAACCCAGGTCTAAATTCCTGGGTCTCAGACCCTGTTAAATTCCTGGGTCTCAGACCCTGGTAAATTCCTGGGTCGAAGTCCCAGGAATTTCGACCCGGGTTGACCCTCTCAGACAGGAAAAAACCCTGTGTTGTTCAGCAAATTATCAGGTAGAAATGTATGACCCGGTAATTTGGTTTTCTGTCTGAAAGGGGTATAAAATAAATAGCTTAATTGACTTCTGATTGAATTGCCCTGGACATGCGTGTCTATGGAAGAGAATTAGATTGTAAATTCCACTTGGAGCAAGGACTGATATACTTGAATAACAGTTGCCTTTACAGTGCTGTGGAATAAATAACGATGTAAAAATAATAATTGTAGAGGAGTTACACATTTGCAGTGTTGTGTTGCCCTGCATAATAAGTGGAAATCCACATAGTGGCTCATTGATCATCATGAAGAATGCACTGTCAGCACTTACTGTACTGTTTTCAAATGCTGGATGGATTAAATAAATTTTATTTGTGGTTAATCTGGTGTTTAGAAAAAATGCAGCAAGCACTGAAAACACATTTCTCATAGTGATCATTGGGGAATTATTTTCAGATTCTCTTAAGCTTCTATCACCATTAAATGAATGTAGTGTAATGTGTAATGAACCCCAGCAGATGTAAAACCATAGGTGTGTGCAATTTCCAAAGCCACAATGTACAGATGTGCAGACTATGGGGGCAATTTATTAAGGTCTGCATTTTTGCCACATTAATTAACATCTGTCATTGCCACTATTCGCAGCAATAGCACATTAATTAACGTGGCTATTTATCATTTATGTCATGCCAGGACCGCTCCATCATCGCTTGCTTTTTATAGCATGGAAGCTGATGTTTGTACTGGGCATGCATAGCCATCAGGCAAAAACTGTAGCCTATAGGTTACAGCAGGGGAGGGGAACCTTTTTTCTGCCAAAGCTGGGGCCCTGTGCAGTATTTATTGGTGGGCATTCCCTGTCCCACTGGAGGGGTCATAGGTATTATTATTATTCTCATTTATTTATATGGCGCCACAAGTGTTCCACAGCGCCTTACAAAGTACATAAACAAATAAGTGACCAGTGACTCACAATGCAATAAAGTGCAGGACAAGGACATGGATAATATACATTGCTACATTAACAACCATAACACCCAAATAGCAACAGCATAAGCAACCAAGTGTTAGGTGCCATTGAGGGGAGTATGGAGTAGATACAAATAAAGTAAAGAGAAGCACAAGATGGTAGAGGGCCCTGCTCGTAAGAGCTTACATTCTAAAGGGGCGGGGCAGACAAACAGGCGTGACACAGATGGGGTAGACAGGGAGGAAGAAGCATGTAGCAGTAGGTTAGGATGAGAGCTGGAAGGCTTTGATGAAGTAGTGGGTCTAGAGAGCCCGTTTGAAGGATTGTAGAGAGGTGGAGAGTCTGACGGGGAGAGGGAGAGAGTTCCAAAGGTGGGGAGCAGCACTGGCAAAATCTTGGAGGCGAGAGTAGGAAGGAGTAATCAGTTGGCATAAAAGGCGGCGTGCAAGAATTTGTTGAACGAAGAATGGCAGCCAGGAGAATAAAGGGAGATTAGGTCAGAGATAGAAATAGGAGAGGAATGGGTGTTGGCTTTGCAAGAGAGTGTAAGAACTTTGAATTGGGGTTTGAAGGGGAAGGGGAGCCAGTGGAGGGCTTGTAGGAGAGAGGAAGCAGAAGTAGAATATTTGAAGAGGAAGATGAGCTGAGCAGAAGCATTGGTGACAGACTGGAAAGGAGAGAGATGGCAGATGGATAGGCCAGATAGGAGGAGGTTACAGTAGTCCAATCTGGAAATGACTAGTGAGTGTATGAGGGTTTTAGTAGCATCCTGGGCAGTGACATGCAGTGAGGTCAATGGCTGGGGAGGCACACATGTATAAAACACAGTTTTCATATAAAAATTCTGGAGCATGACAGGGAGTATGATAAGGGAGGGAGTATGACAGGGAAGGCTCTGCCTACCCTGACTGCATGTCCCTGATCCTGGGTGAAAAAGGATCTGATCTTGGAAATATTTTTGAGATGGAAATGACAAAACTGCAAGAGGTGCTGGATATGTGGTTTGAAGGAGAGGGAGGAGTCCAGGATAGCTCCAAGACAGCGCACTTTGGGGCTAGAGGAGATAGTTGTGCCATCAATTGATAAAGAAATAGTGGGAAGTGAGGTTATGTGAGAGGGTGGGAAGACGATCAGCTCAGTCTTAAATATATTAGGTTTAAGAAATCACTGGGACATCCAGGAAGAGATAGAAGAGAGACAGTTGGAGATACGAATGAGGAGAGAAGGGGAGAGGTCAGGAGAGGAAAGGTAGATCTGAGTATCATAAGCATAGAGATGATATTGGAGGTCAAAGGAGCTGATGAGTTCACCTAGAGAGGATGAATAGAGGGAGAATACTAGAGTTTCAAGAACAGAACCTTGGGGAACACCTACTGTAAGAGGATGTGTGGGAGGAAGAGAAGTAATGAAAGGAGACAGAGAAGGATTGGTATGAGAGGTAGGAGGACAGCCAGGAGAGGGCGGTGTCACGTATTGCCATAGGGTGTGTGGCTAGACACAGAGCATGGGTGTATCCTAACAATCTTTTGCAACCCTCAAATTCACCAAATGAAATGGGCGACAGGAGTAAAGGAGGATCAGAAGATTCCTCTCTTTCAATGCTCGCATTATAGGCTAGAATGCATAATATTAACTATTGAGGCAAGTCCTGAAAAGCTAACCTTTCCCCAGTGATAATTATTGGGACTGCGGTCTTGTGCATTAATTTGACAAATGCAGGAAATAAATCTGATCTCTATTGCATCAGGCATTTCTTAAGCAGCAAAATACCAAAAAATGCCTAAATAATGCAGAAACTGCAGTTTTGTGGCTAGAATGAGTGCCCGCCAGCGTACACATAAATTAAACATGCACTCATTCTAGCCACAAATATATATTCAACATTGATTTTTACCTTAACACTCTGAAGCACTGGACATTATTCTCTTCAGTGCCAGATTACCCCCTGTTGTATTCAGTGCTGGAATTGTATAAAGGAAGGGGTTCTGGGAGACCAAAGTGCATACCATCTTGAATATTGCGGTGTGTGTATCATTTGACCTTCTAAGAACATCTGTATGCTGTGATATAACTACCACCTTCTGTGGCAAACGTAGGATTTCCAGAGGGGGGTTTCCAAAGGCTTAATTTTAGAGCGAGTGTGGCCCGTCAATGAAGAGGGCAGAATTGGTACTTAACCAGCTTTAATAAGCGTCAAAGTGTATTGTGTGTATTAATTCCAGCATATACAGGACCAGTGATCACAGTAAGCCATTAGATGCCTGAGCTGAACGTAATTATTTTAGATGTCGGCACCATTCCAGACTATTGGAGCAAGTCTGGGAGCCTGGAGGAGCAGCAGAAGAACCTAGCACTGCCCTGGGCATACTGTATATGTACATATTGGGCTCTATAGCAGTGCATCTCTAACAGAGCATGTTTTCCTGATCTTCTAGTTGGTGCACAGGTTATTTATTACTGGCTGATATATGTTAAAAGATCCACAGGTGGTGCTAATTATTTCATTTGTGATACTGAGAAGAACATGCAGCACTAGTAACAATCTATTATATTACTATTTCTATTGTGGTCATGGTGTGGGCTGGGGTGGGTGGTTTCCAGGCAGACGGAAACCCCCCCTGCGTTTGCCTATGACCTTCAACTAGGAATAAATTGTCTTTTTAAATAAATTTTACTGGGGCAAATAAACTTCTTCAAAGATACCTGCATCTGCTTGTATCGTGTTATTACCATATATGCATCAGACACTTATGTGTTCTCTATCTGTCCTGGGCTTGAGCCCAGGGCCAGAGTAACAATGGGGTGGATGGGACTATAGCTCCAGCCCACCACATAAAAATAGTCCCAAATCATGACAGCATGGTCACCAGCCGATGAGCTGGCCTCACGGTCGTCCATAACTCACAAGTATTAAAATGTAATTTTTATTTTCCTCACATAATGATGCAATTATTTCTACTTTTATGAATTAGAGGAGACATTGGGGCTACTAGTGTAGGGGGGTGTACATGCCCACATGGCACTGACCACACCCTCATTGCACAGTTCCTCCTTTTCACACAATAGTCCCTTGATCATTTTTAAGGCCCAGACCCATATATCCCTTTATCCGGCCCTGGTTGAGCCCAGTACCTCCAAGCTCCATCCTCTGCCCAGAGGTGTAGCTAGATTCCATGGTGCCCGGAGCAAGTGTATGTTTCAGCGCCCCATGTTGATGTGAATGAGCAGGAGTTATAACCATAAGGTTTAATGAAGGTTACCGTTTTTGGATCAGTCTAGAGTGTATGCCCATGACAAAACACCATGGACACATTCTTCAATACTCATGGTGTAAATTAGGCCTAACTATAACAAACACTGCACAGATTATGAGGAGATATTTCTGCATTTCTGTCATTCAGTGGTTGTAAAAAATACCATGAGTATTGTAACTGTGTTTGTCATTGTCAAGTATTGATAACTATGGTCAAGCACCTATCACCTCCTGGGGAATGCAGAATCGCTCTATGCACCACAATCAGCTACTCAATTGGACATAATTATAAAATCAAAGTGTGTAAGCATTCTATTTTGTTTCAGAGTATTGCTAATTAATTGTAAGAAATTTACCTCTAAGATATTCATTGCTCCAAAATAACAGTGATGACAAATTCAAAAGCTCTTATCATGTACCAATGTCCTGAATAATACAGAATCTATCTCTCTGTTTAAACATTGTGTTGTCACTTAGAATTCCGTGCGCCCTGTTAGCTGGGATAGGTTTGTCATTTAGCTGACTTACTAGTGTACTGGTCTGCATTATTCATGTGGGTCTGCCAGCTGATTAAACACTGCAAAGTCAATAAAGATGCATTCATTTGTACCTCTAAACAAAGATGTTTACTGTTCTCTGATATTTTAAGACTTGAGCAAATAAAACAAGGTTGATTTTGTTTGCATGGTTTTGTTTTCATATCACTAATATTTACTTGTAGCATACAGTATGTCACATAATTAATAAACTCGAGCACAAGCATATCTTATAGTATCATATTTATTTTTTTCCTAATATTTTATTAATATTTTTGTCATTGATATATATATATCTCTTTTAATATTAATAATATTATTATTATTTATTTATTTAAATAATTGCAAAATATTCTAAAATTCATTAGAGGAGGTCTTATTATTATAATTCCCTTAACTTAATGAGACAATAAAAAAAGTGGTTCACATGGCTTTCTGGGTCAAGCCAAGATTTACACTTTCAGTTCTGTTAAGCAAATAAAAAACAAATAAAAATAAAGTACAGTTTATACATTATTATTATTACTATTATTATTATTATTTTTATTATCCTTTATTTATATGGCGCCACAAGTGTTCCACAGCGCCTTACATAGTACATAAAACTAATAATACCCCTTTCAGACATCTCGAGAATCCCGGGAATTTGGCCTGCCTCGGCCAAATTCCCGGGTACCCGAGTCTTTCTGAAAGGTGCCGGTAGCCGCCCCTGCAATCGACCGGGGTTTTTCCCGGGACTTAAGTCCCGGGAAATTACCCTGCTTCTGTCTGAATGGTGCTACCCGGGAATTTACTACTCCCGGGCAGCACCAAGCAGCTTTTACATTGACAGCGCAGAGCGTCCTATAGGACGCTCTACGCTGCTGCTCATCACCCCCCGCACTGGTGGCTGTGGCGCTGACAAACGAGTCAGCGACCATGGCCGGGTCCTCACACCTGCGCTGGAGACCGCCGGTGGTTTGCAGCCACAGCGGGCCGCCCGCACTCCTGCTGGACCACCAGGGTAGATAGGAGTTATTATATTATAGATAGAGGCTGCACTTTGATTGGATGGCTGCCTGCTGCATGATGATGACATTATCAGCGGCAGCCGGAGAGGGGATAGGTTAGGAAGAACAGAGGAGAGGCAGGTAATATTTAAAACTAAAAAACCTGGCTTATGTCTGAAAGGGATCTACCTGGGAATTTCCCGGGTAGACACTGCAGTGTGAAAGGGGGGTCTCGACCAAATACCCAGGAATTTGCACAGGAGAAATTCCCGGGTCTGAGCAGGAAATTTCCCGGGTTGTATGTCTGAAAGGGGTATATGTGAACAAAAAACCCAAGTAACTTACAGTACAGTGAAGGACATTATATACATTGTTGCAATAGTGATTAAAACACTCACAATAAGCAGCAGGGAGTTGGCAGAGACGTGTTAGGTGCCCTTATGAGGAGTAAGGAGTAGAACAAAGTGTAGGGTGAAGCACGAGAGGGAAGAGGTCCCTGCTCGTGAGATACATAGAAACAATTTATAATAAAAACATTTTAAAAATATTTATGCATTTCCAATATGCTTTATTTATTGAATAAAGAGCATTTACAATGGTTTTGTTTTTTTACTGACACCCTGAGATAACGAAACCGGTATTGCGGACAGCACAAGTACCATCCCACTAATTGCTAAATAGGCTTCCCCATGATCAGGCAATGCTCTTTATTGTGCTAACCGCTTTGAGGAATTTTCCAAACAAAAATAAGCCTTTTTGTTGCCAAAAACTCCTGTTTTCACCAGCAATAGGTCTTTATGTTCCTATGTTTTCTATCACACAAAAACATTACAGATAGGTTTATCTGTAGCCTTTTACCTACCATATGTGTTTGGTTGTGGGAGGGAATACACGCAAACATGGGTAGAGCATATAAACTCCCTATATTTGCATGTAATGGAGGTGCGCTTTATTGAGCAAGCTCTGTCCACTTTTAGGGCTGATTCTGAGTTGGACGCTGCAGCGTCAGTGTCTGTGTGATTTGCTGTTACCGTATGCCCTTCCCTGGTGTACATCCGTGCGTCTGACTGTGCAAGGACTGAGATGCTCACTTTGAGCATCCTTAGATACAGCCATCGGTCGCACCATCAAAACATGCACCAACCCCATGCTAGGTGCAGCTTCTCCATCAGAGTATGAGCGATTATGGTAAATAAAGTGGATGGAGATGAAGTACCTACCATTCAGCTCCTAACTGTCTTTTTTTAAGCACAGCCTGTAAAGTGACAGTAAGTCACTGATTGGTTGGTACTTTATCTCCATCCACTTTTACTCTCTCCAAGGCTTAGTACATAAACCTCTTAGCTTGCAACCACTACAGCGACATGCCTGCAACACTCCCATAACACACCCATAAGACAGACCATCTCTGTGTGCCGACTTTGCCACCTCCCTGTCACCTCCCAGGAACACCCAATACATTGTCAAGGCATTTCTGAGAACGTACATCTCAATCACAAATGCGATTCTGCCTGCAAGGACTCTGGACCACGCGCAGTGAGACCTAGACACATGCACAGTCGAAATAATCGCTCAACTCATCAGACATTGCATGCTGCTCAGAATCATGCTCTTGTTCAGCACAAGAAAGGTCTATGGGGCTGATTCTTGGTTGGGAGCAAACCCAGAAAGAGCAAGTAACTTTGCCCCTTGGCAGACTTTAAAATGTGCAGAGAGATTTAGATTTGGGAGGGTCTGTTCAAATCTAAATTCCAGTATAAAAATAAAGCTGTCCAGCATTTGCAGGCTACATACAAAAGCAGCTGGTATTTACCCTGCATGCAATAAAATAAAGTGCATTTGCCCCACTTACATTGCAACATGGTTTGTCCAGGTGCACAGTTATGGTGCATACACACGGTCAGATTTGATGAACGTTGAACGATTTAATGATATTTACAACGATTTGAATGATTTCATCAACGAATGAACGATTTTCACAATCGTTATCGTTCATATCTGATAAGAAATCTGACCGTGTGTATGTACCATTACTTGCTCTTTTTGCTTTGCTCCCAACTCCAGAATCAGGCCCTAATTCTCATTATGTAAGTTTTATCTTGTTAACTGATTCAGTTCTACAGAGGGTAATGCTGGGTACATACTGGCCGATATATTGGCCGATCAATTGATCGCCCAATATATATCGTGTCCCCGTCGGCCAGTGTGTACAGATGATATGTCTGTGAACAACGTTGTGCTGCACAGCCAATGAACAGATATGGCTTCCATCTGGCCACTTTGGTGGATTGCTGCAGAGATGGTTGTCCTTCTGGAAGGTTCTCGTCTCTCCACAGAGGAATGCTGTAGCTTTGACAGAGTGACCATTGGGTTCTTGGTCACCTCCCTGACTAGGGCCCTTCTCCCCTGATCGCCCAGTTTAGACGGACGGCCAACTCTAGGAAGAGTCCTGGTGGTTCCGAACTTCTTCCATTTACGGATGATGGAGGCCACTGTGCTCATTGGGACCTTCTAAGCAGCAGATATTTTTCTGTACGCTTCACCAGATTTGTGCCTCGAGACAATCCTGTCTCGGAGGTCTACAGACAGTTCCTTGGACTTAACTGTTGTTTTGTGCTCTGACATGCACTGTCAAGTGTGGGACCTTATATAGACAGGTGTATGCCTTTCAAAATCATGTCCAGTCAACTGAATTTACCACAGGTGGACTCCATTTAAGCTGTAGGAACATCTCAAGGATGATCAGTGGAAAGAGGATGCACCTGAGCTCAATTTTGAGCTTCATGACAAAGGCCATGAATACTTATGTACATGTGATATCTTAGCGGGTTTTTTTAAAATTAAATTTGCAAAAATCTCAAACAAAAAATGAATTTATTCATTTTGAAGTAAGGCTGTAACATAACAAAATGTGGAAAATGTGATGCGCTATGAATACTTTCCGGATGCACTGTACATTTGAAATTAAAGCTAATGTTCACATATTTGTAGGGAAGATCAGTAGTCAGTAAAAACCCTTACATCTTCCTAACATAATTATGCTGCACATAAGTATTTCAGGAGGTTTTGAGACTGCATTGGGCTTTAAGCCCCTTTATCTAGTTTCTAATGATGTTTATAGCAACTGCAGTTTTGGAATACATACGATTTACCGCAGGAGACAAGTCCGGCGGTTCAAATCCCGGCAGCGGCTGGCCGGCACGGCTGAAAATCCTGATCGTCTGCAGGTAAGTATGAACTAACCTAACCCCCCTAACTCTAACCCTCCTTAGAGTTGCCTAGCCCTAACCTTCCCCTCAGTGCCTAACCCTAATCCCCCCTCTAAGTGCCTAAACCTAACCTCCCCTTCCCCGCCGCCTAACCCTAAGTCCCCCCCGGGAGCCCTAAACCTAACCCTCCCCCCTTCGATCGGGATGCCGGGCTCCGGTCTCCCGGCGTCGGGAAAATGACAGGCGTCTAGAATTAGACACCTGTCATTTAACCCTCGCCGGGATAAAGCAGTCGGGAAGCCGGCTGTCGGGCTTCCGTGCGCCTGCTTCCCGATTGCATACCGCAGTTTTATATACAGTTTGGCATAACATTTGGAATGCTCTCCCTCTCCCTATCAGACTCTCCACCTCTCTACAAATCTTCAAACGGGCTCTCAAGACCCACTACTACATCAAGGCCTTTCAGCACTCATCCTAACCCACCTCATGCTCTTTCCTTCCTATCTTCCCCTTCTGTGTCATGCCTGTCTGTCTGCCCCTCCCCTTAGACTGTAAGCTCTCATGAGCAGGGACCTCTTCCCTCATGTGCTTCTCTTTACATTTTCTTCTACTCTCTACTCCCCATTAGGGCACCTAACACGGGACTGCCAACTCCTGGCAGCTTATTGTGAGTGCTTTAATCACTATTTCAGCAATGTATATAAGTCGTGTCCTTGTCCTGCACTGTAATGTACTGTAAGTTACTTGTTTCTTGTTCACCTATTAGTTCTATGTGCTATGTAAGGCGCTGCGGAACACTTGTGGCGCCATATAAATAAAGGATAAAAGGATAATAATAATAACAACATAATAACATGTCAGCAACAGTAGTGTATAATATATTCAGAATGGTGACAGGCACAGTTTGCTACCATAGCTAACTTTGGGCCTGATTCAGTAAGGATTGCTGTTGCGATCACAACAGCGATTATGCACGCATTCTCACTGCGGAAATATGCTAATGATTGCAATTGCAATGCCGTCGCAGCGTAACATAAGTACGGCCACTTTACCTTATACACGTCTGTAATGTTTAGCAAGACAGCAAAACCATTGGTACAATCAAGTACCATCGCAGCCTCACGCACACTTACTCAGCCTCACGGTCAGACCTTACTCAGAAATTTCTATCTTCAGCACACAATGAGTTTTCAAGCTGCGTAAGGCATCGCAGTGGATAATTTATGCACGTCCCTGTAACAGCATTCAACTGGTATTAAATACAATACTATAAGAAACATATAAGCAGTTGGCATTGGCGCTTCACTGTACCATTCACAAATAAAGGTCCACAGAGTGTTAGTCCATTCATATTTTCACAATGTTCATTGATTTCCACTTGGTAGAGATTTAGGGGTAAATTTACTAAAGTGAAAGTTTTTAGAAGTGAGTTTTAAATGTGATATTGCCCATAGCAACCAATCAGATTCTACTTAACATTTAACTAGCACCTTCTAGGAGAGAATAGCTAAAATCTGATTGGTTGCTATGGGCAACATCACTTTTAAAACTCACTTCTAAAAACTCTCACTTTAGTAAATTTACCCCTTATTCCTTTATTCTAATTTCTGTATACACATGAATGTATTATACATATTATGCAACAGGGTGTTTTCTATGCCAATAGCAAGGACATTGCAGTTTATTTGCTAGGTTCTGATTGGGATACAACATGCTCAACACCCCATTATTAAATTCAGCTATACTGCACTTGTGCACAGCATCTTCCCCAGCTCTTGTCACATCTCCATTTTTTCCCCAGCCCTTGTGACATCTACTCCTCTCCCCAGCCCATGTCACATCTCCCCCTCTTCCCAATATCCTGTCACATCTCCCCCTGTGGTCTCCAACCAGCCCCTCTTCTGTGACCCAGCCAACCCCCTCCAGTATCTCCAGCCAGCTCCCCTTCAGTATCTCCAGCCAACCCCTCTTCGGTGTCTCCAGGCAGACCCCTTCTGTGTCTTCTGCCAGCCCCATTCTGTGTCACACCCCTTCTTTTGTGTCTTCTGCCAGCACCCCTTGTGTCTCCAGCCCGCCCCCCTTCTGTGTATCCAGCCAGCCCCCTCCTGTGTCTCCATCCAGCCCCTCTTCTGTGACCCAGCCAGCCCCCTCCTGTGTCTCCAGCTAGCTCCCCTTTGGTATCTCCAGCCAGCCCCCCTTCGGTGTCTCCAGGCAGACCCCTTCTGTGTCTTCTGCCAGCCCCCTTCTGTGTCACACCCCTCCTTTTGTGTCTCCTGCCAGCACCCCTTGTGTCTCCAGCCAGCCCCCCTTCTGTGTACCCAGCCAGACCCCCTCCTGTGTCTCCAGCCAGCCCCCCTCCTGTGTATCCAGCCAGCTCCCATCCTGTGTCTCCAGCCAGCCCCCATCCTGTGTCTCCAGCCAGCCCCCCTTCTGTGTCTCCAGCTAGCCCTCCTTCTGTGTTCCAGACAGACCTCTTCTTTGTCTCCTGCCAGCCCCCTTCAGTGTCTCCCCAGCCTGCCCCCATTCTATGTCTCCAGCCCGGCCCCCCCTCAGTGTCTCCAGCCCCAGCCACACTTATCTTCTTCTTGTTGCTCCGAGTTCTACTCCGCACACGATGCCGCTCCTCTCTTTCAGCTGCCCGTGTGACATCACACGCCGAGTCTCCAAAAAGAAATAAAACTTTATTGCACGGTGATGGGCGGACACTGAGGTCCAAATTCAATTAGGGAGCAAAAAGTCCGTGCTGGACTTTTCGCTCCACATCGGAGCTTTTCTGGGGATAAAGTATGGGGCGCGTGCACGCTTTATCCCCGTATTCAATTTGGAGCCGGCAAAAACAGGAGCCTGCGGAAAGTTGCGGGAAAAATAGGGGAATTTCCGGGAATTAATCCTGGGATCCCCCTAACGATGTCCAGACATGGGGGATCACTGCAATTTTAAATAGCCGCGTCAGGTGTTTTTTCCCGACATTAAAGAAGTGATGCAGAAGAGCACTTAGGTTTTTTTTTCCTTTTAAAAAGTGGTCCCATCAAATTTGGGGTACATGAAAATGGGTACTAGGCTAGCATATTTTTAAGTCCCTAAACTAATTTTTTTAAATTCTGCAAAAATGTACCTGCCGCTAATAGCCTATTCTAGAAAACACCTGTTGCATACTTACAGAATACCCCTGAACCTATTGTGCTATTTTGAAACACTTCCCCATTTTTTTTTACCCCAAAATTAAAATAATTTTTTTGGGGTGTCCCTATTTTTTTTTTACTTTTTTTTTGACACAGTTCGTTTTAGGGGCTATTCCAAGGGATGCAGGCAATTTTATCTAAGCCTGCACCCCTAAACCCCAATTCTACAAATTTTTTCGCCATGTAAAACATGGTGAAAACTTATCCCCATTTTTTAACAAAGACTTTTCGACCCGGCGAAAAGTCTTTGTAATTGAATATGGGGATAATTGAAACATGTGAAAATGACGTCATCGGCGATAATTTATCGCCGATTCCAACTTTTCGCATCCAAATTGAATACCCCCCCATAGTGGGGAGGTCGGGCAGGCCTGTGGGCAACAGGATTTTTCATGCTCGGGCGTCCGTTCATTAAATATGGCAGATCGGCGAACAGGGCTAATGGGTGGTCTGGTGCACCCGAACCTCCCCCAGTTTTGCCTATGACCTTCACATACCTGTCTCACATCATTTACACCTCCATTCATCTGTCCCACATACTTTCCAACTCTACATATCTGTCCCATATCATTTGTAACACCATATACCTGTCCCACATCATTTACACATCCGCATACCTGTCCTACATCATTTCACCCATTATTGAGCTTTTCAGAGAACCACCTAACAAAACTACTGTACCATGTATTTATTGACCAAATTATGCTATGTAAACACCTCCAAGTGCATGATTACTCATTAGGAGGGATGTACCAAAGGTTCAGCAATGTGTCTTTACATTTATACCTTAGAATAAAGATCTTCCCCACCTTTTCACCTGCACAAAGTGTGTGCACAAAAAAACTGTAATTTCCTATGAAAAATCAATGCAAGTCTGTAATTGGTTTGCAAATGTAATTTGCAGTGCGAGTTCACTATGAGACCGGCTCGCAAGACCAAACTCACACCTAATGGGATTGAGCCCCCTATAACAGGAAGATTATACTACAAGGATTTCCCTTATTACATCGGTTTTTTAGTACATCTGGAGGATTACATGCTGTCTATCCTATTTTACACGTGAGTACACTTATATAAGGGCACTTTGGGTCATAGTCACAAGAAACCTCAGTATATTTGTTTCATTATTTTACAAGTCGTAAAGATCTTCTACAATGGATGATCGTTTTGAGAGTTTTCATTATGCAAATTTGTAAGTGAACATTAAATGAAGGAATTCTTTGTCACAGTATCCATCGTACACTGTGATATTTGCTTTCACTCTGGAAACCACCACAGTCATTGCAGTCACTGGGCCTGATACAGCATGGATCACAACTGCTAAAGCATTCGCAGATGGACGATTGTTGCGCGTGCGTGAAGACATCACTGCGATTGTACTGCGAGAGCCATGGCAGAGTGATTGACAGGCAGGGAGCATTTGAAGGTGGTGATGGGGAGGGGGGGGGGGTCGGCGAAACGCAGGTGTGCCTTGTTGCTTGAACACCATTGTATAGGCGTGCACAACTTATTCACTGTGACGGCATACGCAGCTTGAGTACTCACTGCGCACAAGGTTAGCAATTTCTGAGTAAGGTCTGACCTGCTGTAATTCTGTGTGAGGGGCCCATGTTACTCAATGTTACTGATGTATATGTAGGACTGCAAGGTATTACGGATGTGAGATAGAGGTAGTGGGCGGCAATGGGTGCCTGTGCTACAGCATTGCGATAGCATTGATCTGCATATTTTCGCAGCAGGGCTGAATGCGTAATCGCAGCTGTGATTGCAATAGTGATCCGTAATGAATCAGGCCCTTTCTGTATTGTTATTGGACTTTTGATGCAGATGGTGATGAATACAGATACCTGCAGCTAAGTTATGAATTTATGATTCTATGATACATGGGAATGGGACACCACCGCCTACCAATGTACCTCATGCTTCCAAGGGTCAGTACTTGCAATGAGCTCCTCCAATGTCTCTGCTAGTCGGTACCTCTGTGTTTGTTTCTTAAATTAAAATTAATACCTCTGTCTGACTGGTCCACCACAACACAACCTTCCATAGCTAAACCGACTATTACAATTGTTTTGCAGATTAAACCCGGTGACATTGATCCTGTTGTCTTTTGTTGCTAAGGGACCCATTTATCAATAATCACATTCTCAATATAATCTGGGCATTATTAGAGCCCAAAATCGCATTGCAGTATGTGATAATATAATACTGTATGTATCAAATAGCACATGCAGTGACGGAGGTTCCGAAAGGAGCCAGTCCCTGAGATGTGCCTGGAGTGAAGTGACCGCATCAGTGGTCTTTTAACTTCTCTATCAGGAATATCTACTAACCACGCATGTGCGGCGGCCATGCCGACCAGGGTTTTGGAGGCCATTGCTGAAGAGTGTTCCAGATGGCATTAGCTACGGGTAAATCTGACAGCTTTGTAACCCCCATAAGGGGCTGTGGCTGCTGTTGGAAATGGAAATTGAGGGACTGCAGCAGTTATTGGAAATATCTGTTGCGATCCCTCCATAATACATCTGTGGGATATCTACTTGCAGGTATCCTCTGAAAATGACTGTATTCAGGGAATATGCTGCAAATATTTAATGATAAATGTTTGGAAAGTGTGTGTCATGCAAGCAGCGGGCTTTAAGAAACTGGCAAAAAGGATTGGTTGAGTTGTTGGGCCAATTATAAACTCATATCAGCCCTGGGTGGTACTCAAGAATAACTCCACATACTTTCTCATGCCTGATCATACACAAAAAGTGCTCTTACGTGTGCATAAACTAGAGATGTGCACCGGACCATTTTTGCTGGTTTTGGTTCTAATTCATCAGCCGGTTTTGGTTTTGGTTTTCATACCGCCGTGACTGGTTTGGGATTTTTTTCCAAAACTTGGCACAAAAAGCAAAAATCAAATAATTTTACCCTTTTTTAGTTCCTAGAGTATTATTAACCTCAATAACATTAATTTCCACTCATTTCCAGTCAATTTTGACCACCTCACAATATTGTTTTCAATATTCAGTTTTGCAACTGGGTGAGAGCTGTCATACTTGCTTCCCCTTGCAAAGGATTGTTTCACAGTCAGTTGTTTTTTTAAAATAGTAGTCTTCTTGGTCCCCTTCTGGGATGAAGATCCATCCCCAGCAGCAGGGTTAGCGCTGAAGGATTCTTCTGAGGAATCCTGGATAGGGAAGGAGTCACTTAGCATTAACAAATTGGATGCAGGTCTACCTCTGATCATTACTGTGCATATTGAGGATGAAGGAGTTGGTGGTAGAGATTGCAGGTGCTGGGATCTAGTTGAACTTGAGAGAAGGGAGCTAGCTGATACTGGACTGCTTGTTGTTAATTTTTTAACACCAGTTTCTGATGTTGTCAAAAACTTTTAATGAGTTCACTGCAAATGAAGTAACAGGGAGGAGGTTCCTAGATGGTTAACGTCCCTACCTCTACTTATTGTGGTTTTACAAATGCTACAGATGGCTTGACAATTGTTGTCAGGATTTGGGTAAAAATAATCACACACATAAGAGGTGCATTTGTTGGTTCAATTCCCAGGCATGACAATGGCCTTCCTCGTATCATGGCCAAGATATCTGTGCCCTACTTACACAAACAACATCCTCATCCTCAACATCCTCATTAGCGCTGGTGTTAGCTATACAAATATCCCCCTCATCCTCTTGCACTTTCTTGTTTGCATGCTCAATTTCTATGTCATCAACTATACTTCAATTGCTTATACTCACATTTGCAGAGGGAACAGAAATGGAGGAATGCGGCTTCTCTGTGAGTACAACAGTATCAAAAAGGTCAGACCCAAGGTGCCCATACACGGGACGATTTTTTACACGACATGGCCAGTTACGAAATTGTGTGAAAATAGGTGTATTTTGTGTGTTCTGCGACCCCGATGCGTGTCCCCGCCGTCCTCTAGTTGGATCGTAGATCAGATGGTTTTGCAGAGAGATCTACGATCTTTTGAGTACAATGTGATACACTTCTATGCATCTTATCCTATGATCGTAACGATCAATCGTACACCATTTAACCACATCTTATGAAAAATTTCAAGGGAAGAATTTCAAGGGCAATCGTACAACACATCTTACCAACTTTGAATCGCACCGTGTATGGGGGCCTTCACCCATCACACTCATGGACACACATAGATTCTCCACAGGGATTTGTGACATTTCTGTTTCTGAATGCACAGTTTGTTCTACTGCCTTAGTGGTTTTCATTTTTATTCCACCTCTTCTACACTCTGAGTGATAAGGTCTTCTATCGTCATGAGAGGCAGAGGAAGATGCCTCACTGACACTTGCAGAACCACCACTCATAAATAAAGGCCAAGGCTTCAGTCTTTCCTTGCCACTGTGTGTGGTGAATGGCATGTTGGAAATTTTATGTTTTTCTGCACCACACTTTCCCTTTATTAGATGTGTTTTTTTCTTTAGCATTGCATATTTTTTATTTTATTTTAAATGCCCTGACTTAGACCCTCTATGCCCTTTAGCATCGGCTTTAGTAGATGACGTTGAAGGATTAGTGTCATCATCACTAGTGGCAGCAGCTGCAGTGACAGTGGGCCTGATTCAGCATGGATCGCTATTCTGCTTATACGCACGCAACTGCGTTGCTAATATCAGTATGCGTATAAGCAACTACGTTCCTTGCTGAATCAGGCCCAGTATTTGGTTGCTCTTCTCTAAATGGAATGTTATCCATTTTTCAATTCGCGGATCATTGCATGTGAACAAAACAAAGAGCACCAAACAATACAAACTATACAATTATTTATTTTATTGATGGCGCAGCTGTCTTTGAGCCTTTGACTTTCCCATTCCGGAGATGTTATTTTCAGCTGATACCTGGCAACTTGCTCTGAATCCTCACCGGCTGACTTGCAAAGGTAGATCAAGAGGGTGACATTCAGTCATAATTCCCATGGTGCCACGGACCTGGGATGATTGGCCTCACTAGCACCTAACAGTGATAGGTGGGATTCCTATATTGCCAAGGATTGTGAGTATAATTTGGTTGAAAAGACTAATTTTGGGATCACACACAGGAGGCACAGCCAGCGGAGTGTGGTCCAAATCCCTGACTATATTTGGAGTAAAGAGACCGCTCTCATAACAGGTGCCTTGAAAGTTTGAAATCATTCTACTCATGTGTATACACAGTGACTTTGATACCATCTGTTATAAGTTCTTTATTACACTGAGCTGATATTGCCAAGTAAGTGAATACAGTAAGGATCAACATATTACAAACAGAATTATCCTTGCTCCGATTTATAATGTTATAGTGCACATTGACTTTTTAATATTTGTGACGACACAATTTATCAAGTTAATATTTGAGGTCAGTAGTAATTATTACACTGCTTCACATTGTTTTTTATTTTCTACATGCGTAATATGTTTTATTAATTGTCTGATCATATAAAACTATTTTCATTATATCTATGGTGTTTTGAGTCTATTTCTGCCATTATAAGGTTTGATAAAACGCAATCACATTTTTGGTTTTGTTTAGTTTAGAGGCCTTTTGTAGATTGTTTTTTTAAGTGAGTTTACACAACTCACCTGGTGGCTGCTGCTTAGTATAATTTTTGGCATATTTTCAATTAGCACCTAAATACTAGCTCTATATATTTCTATTCAAATAGCATTTAGTGGAGTCACAAGGCTTATATATGCACGTGAATGTCTTACTGATGGAGTCTAGACACAGCACAGCCTACAGAGAAGAGTACAGAACAGCATACAGCAGTGTGCACCCCCTATATACTACACATTGACTAAGCAGCATAGCCACTTGTGGCTTGTGAGTCTGGAGTTTGGACACAACCTATACAGCAGAGTACAGCACAGCAGCATGCACCCCCTATATGTATACACATTTACTAAGCAACACAGCCTATACAGCAGAGTACAGCACAGCAGTGTGCACCCCCTATATGTATACACATTACTAGAGCCGTAACTAGACTTTTTAGTGTCCTGTGCCAGAGAGAGCATTGGTGCCCCCCCATTTTTTAAATAGGGATATAATATAGTGCACCTGAAAAAGGGCCATGGGGAAGGGCCAGGGAAGAGAAAGGGGAGGCCAGGAGATCCTAGGGATAAAATAGGAGGAAGCTACAACTGTGAATGATAATAAACAGGAAAATTGACAGGCCCAAACAGCTCCCCCTGCCCTGTAGTGCCCAGTGCCATGGCACTGGTCGCACTACCCTAGTTATGGCCCTGCACATTACTAACACAGCATAACATACAGCAAAGTTAAGAGCAGTATACAACAGTGTGCTTAACAAGGAAATGGCGCCAAGTCCCATCCACGTCACCTTATATAGAATCCAAAACCCGTGAGTATCCGACGCTACGAGGATGACGTTTTGCCTCGAAGTGGAATCCAAGTCAGGCGGGAATATCTGAGCCGCCACTTGGATCTACTAGGATTCCCAATGATCGGGTGTGTTTGGATTCCAAGGAATCCGAACCACTCATCTCTAGCATAAACATGTGTATTTTTAAATATGTGTATTGTTAACCATGCACATTTGCTAGAACAGATAAACATTCCCACATTATGCTGCACATCTGACAACAAGTTGTGGTCTTTCAAAAGTAAGATTTTGGCACCTGGCATTCTGGATAGAAAAAATGTGCAGATAGGTTTATAATAAATACATATGTATATATACTATGCGTATACAAAACATTGGTGGCCAGTGGGCATTGCTGGGCAAACAGAGGTGGGCATTGCTAGGCAAACATAGGTGTGGCAGTGTGTACAGGCCCATAAATAAACGCCAGTATGTGCATATAGTAAACATGCCCACTGCAGGGGAAACATTCTGCCTCTACAGTTGTAAGTGTAGCTACAACCAGAATGCATTTGATTTTGCATTATCGTATGTATGTATGCTCATTTTCAGAGCATATTTACCCTCAAGAAAGCTGACGGCATTTCATTTATTTATTTATTTATTTATTAACAGTTTCTTATATAGCGCAGCATATTCCGTTGCGCTTTACAATTGGAAACATTGATAGAACAAAACAGGGTAATAACAGACAGACATAGAGGTAAGAGGGCCCTGCTTGCAAGCTTACAATTTCATCAGCTTTTCTCCATAGCCCGCCTGCCATGCAGAGAGATGCTGGGGTTACTATATAAGGGGCACATACAGAGCAACCCAACAGAAAGTTTACAATGGCAGCAATCAGGAAATGTAGATTGCTGGGATATTCTATATGTGATTGATATGCAGACACTTACTTAATAGTCCCTGCAGGTAAAACACAGTGAAAAGCTGCAGTGAAGCAAAAGAATATAAACACCTGGAAGATTAGTATAACTTTTAAAATAAATAAATACAGTACATATAAAAAAAGAAAAGGTTTATGGTGGAAAACCACTTTAAGGATACCTGTGTTACATAAAGTATAAAGACACGAGAAAACTACAAAACAAGTAGTACGGTCCAGGTCCTGCCTCAGGCAGAAGAATGGAGTGCCCACCCCCGATCTCATTATATGGGTCTTCTTATTCCTCTGTATGGTAGATTTAGTAATTTATGTAGTTATACGATATAATCAGAGAGTTCTATTGGACAAACACTATTTTCACATGATATGCTCACATTCACCCATACACATAGGGGCGATTCAATTCAAAGCGAATTGAATAGCCCTGGAAGTGAGCTCCCAGAGCTATTCAATTCAGTGCGCTGTTTTTGGCGGGCTAAGGATTTTTTCTCGCACCCCCCTGAGGACGCGAGGAGAAGTTTGACCAAAGTGCCGCACGCGCAGCTGTTTTTCAGCTTAGCGCGGTGCTAACAGTCGCGCACCCAGCACTTTGGTCAGAGAATGCCGGTTAACATGCCTTAACACCCTTGTTAAGGCGCAATAACCTGCATTCTCCTACCACACAGCGCACTGAATTGAATAGCTCTGGGAGTTCGCTCGCGGCGCTATTCAGTTCGCATTGAATTGAACCGCCCCCATAAAGATAAAGAGCTGTTACATAAATTCCAAAATTAGTTAAAAACTTTCCATTAACTACAACATTCAGGCTTTATGGTAGCTTTGGAGCCAATATAATATTGAACATTGCTGAAAAACGTATGTAACAGTAGGGGTAACCCTATTCTAAACTGCAAGAGTTATATAATGTGTGCTACAAATGTACAGTATGTAGGTTGTACGGCACTGCAGAATCTTGGTTCTACTGTACATAATAATAATAATAATAATAATAATAGATCGATCTATGCAATATGTACAGAAGGACAAGGCACATTAATCAAATAAGACTAGGTAGGTTTATAAAAAGCCACGAGATAACAGTGGGTCTGATACAGACGTGGATGGAGGTGCAGTAGTGTCTGTGACTTTCGTTACAGTCGCTATTGTAAAATTATGCCAATGCCGCAGCCGATGGGCTTCCTTCTGAGACACCCACTGGCTGCGGATCTAATTCTACGATGTGCTCAAATAGTTGCACCATCAATCAGACATTGACCACACCATCGGACATTAGAGCAACCCTGTGGTTGCCCAGAATGTCCTACGGTACATGGCTGCTGGTGTAAGTGGATCCCTGACAGTGACACCGACAAGCCCCCCAACACATCAGCACTGATAGCTACCCCCGAGTCACGGACCAGGAACACCCATCGGAATTGCATAGATCTCCATGCAATTCCAATCTCTGTTCGCGGCTGAAACCATCGGGATGTATGCGCAGTGCAGCAGTACATCCCGAACACATGCGCAGATTTAAAACATTGCTGGCGACTACTGCATTCAGAATGTTCTCTCCTCGATTCTTATTAGCATAATGTAAATCTGGTTGAGTAATGAAACCCGGCTGTCTGGTCAGGGTAGGGGTAGGGAAAATACTTACGTGCTTTCCTATGGATGTCGGGATTCTGGCTGTCGGGATGCCGCTGTCGGTATTCTGAACAGCGGCATCCCGACAGCCAGAATCCCGACATCCATAGGAAAGCACGTAAGTATTTTCCCTGCCCCTACCCTGACCCTAACCCTCCTTCCCTGATGCCTAAACCAAACCCCCCCTTCCTAGTGCCTAAACCTAACCTCCCCCTCCCCGCACCCTAAACCTAAGACCCCCTCCCGGTGCCTAAACCTAACCTCCCCCTCTAGTGCCTAAACCTAGCCTCCTCCTCCCCACACCCTAATCCTAATACTCCCTCCCCAGTGCCTAACCCTAACCCTCCCGCTAATGCCTAACCCTAACCCCGCTAACTAACGCTACCCTCCCCCTAACACCCCGATACTTACCTTCGGGATGCCGGCGGCCGGGATACTGGTGCCGGGATCCCGACCTGTCAGGATTTCATCGTCGGTATTTGGACCATCGGCATCCCACACGCCGGAATGCCAACTACATCCCATGTAAAACAATGTATTTACAGTTATCACTAACACATGTTCCTTATCTTTACTGTCAGGCTCCTCATTGACATATGCAATCCCTTAGGGACTTTTTATACATATATACATATACAGTCCCTTTGGGACTTTTTATACATATACACTCCCTTATCTTGTAAAGTGGATAATGGGCCTGATTCAGAGGTTTTAAATCCATTCACATCTGATTCAGGCCCAGTGGCCAGTTTACAAGCTTCCAATCTATAAATGATTTTTAAGGGACTGTGTATGTCTTTGAAGAGCCACTTTGCCTGGGTGAAAAGATAAGGAACATGTGTTAGTGATAACTGTATAATACATTGTTTTATATTATTCTGATAGGAGAGAACATTCTGAATGCAGTAGTCGGCACCAATGGTCTACTGGCTGCTTCCAGTGTGGCTGATTGACAATTTCATACAAGGAGCATTTCATGTAACACCTCTATCATGCCATTCCATGCCGCAAAACACATGCCATGAAGGACTTCACTAAATAACCCAAGCGATGCCTAATCCCGTAGAACCCTGTATAAATATGCATAATGAAGCAAAGCCCAGATTCCATTTGCAAAATGTATCCTTGTTAACAGAAGAACCATTATTACAAGTTCCCTAAATGTGCAATATTCTGAGAGCTAGCATTGAAATCCCTCACTCCACAGGGAGCATGTCATAAAAGTTTATGACAAAATTTACATACAGTTATGTTTTTAATGGGCTAATGTTAGGCATTACAATTAACGGGAAAAAGAATTAAGGTTTAATGCACACATGCCGCTTTATTGACATTAGTCATTGTTTACAGTCTGCGATAAACACTGGCCTGCATGGTAATGGACTCAGTACATTTTATACCAGTTTCCTCCAGATTACGTAGTTTACTTTTATGGTTTCAATTCATATCAAAAGCAATTACCTTTTCTGCTTCACTAAATATTGTGTAACCCAAGTGACTGAATTGTTTGGTTAGCGTTAGAAAGGCTGCAGTGTATACATTGCTGTTTATGAAAGTGATAACTGATGAAAATGTTCTGTGAGAAGTTTGGTTCTGTCCTACTACATATTTTAAGACCAGGTTTTTTTTTTTTTTTTTTAAACAGCCTCTTTGACAAGGGTCAGGTGGTCTACAGACAGCCATCCCAACCTAGCCTAACCTCAGTGTGACCCTGGCCTCAGCTGGTGGTGAGACACTTAAGCCTATTAAAGACATGTGATCAAGGGGACTTTGTAATGCCTCCTGGGGATGACAGGAAAGGAAAGTGTGTTTAGATGTTCTGCACAATTTTACCATACACAGTTGTGCAAATTGTGGTAGTGAATTTTTATGAAGAAGCAAACGTATTGCACCTCTGTAGCCCTATCACATGAGGATCACCTTCATCACATAAACCCTCATCACATCACATAAAAAAGGATTGAATTTATATTTTGTTGCATTAAAAAGGTCATAGTGCAGCTTTGGTATTGGCTGGATGGCCCACAGCAAGGTTAAATTAAAATTTTCTGCTCCCAGTACCAGAGACTGGACAAGGAACCAAAGGTCCAATTGCAGGATTACGGTTTAGGCATTCCTTCTGTAGGCATGAAATAAAAACCGCTATCAGATATTTATAAGTGGTTTATTCTACAGGGTTATAAAAGTGGATATATATATATATATATATATATATAGGAAAATAGGTTATGTCAAAATATATGTCACATTGGATACAGTACTAAGGTTGGAGAGCTTACATGGAAGTAGGTGACGTTTCACCCAAAGGTGGATGTTTGGTTGTGGACAGGGGTGGGATTTGTCCAATTGTGCTTACTTATTATTAGGTCCCACTGCATTTTAAAGGTTGGGAGGTATGTTATACAGTAGATACAGCTCTGTAAATAGGAGGTTATATAGATAAGGGGAAATTAAATAAGCATAACCATGACACAGTGGTTATCATTGCTGCCTCACAGCATTGGGTTCAAGGGTTTGTATGTTTTTTCTGTGTTTCCATGGTCGTCTACCGAGTGACCCATTACCTCCTATGCTCCAAATACAAAATAAGAGATGTGCGGTTCGATTTTCCTGAAAACCGAACACATCCGAACTTTGGGGTTCCAGTCAAATTGAGTCCCGACTTGGATCAAATTGGGATTCTGAGTAGAAACAAGTCCTGGCTCAGATATGTTGTAAGTTCGGAACTTTAAAAACCGAATCTCACAGGTCCAAATTACATGATTTTAGCTGTTTTTATCAAATTTAAAACCAAAACCAGATCTGCACCTGAGGAGGGATTACCAAATCCGAAACACATTGTGCAGAGATACCATCCCGTGGATATAGGTGGACCCACTTGTTATGCCCGTACCAAATCTATGCTTTCAAAGGTGGTGCTTTTAATCAACTAAGGACCTGAGACTTACCAACATAGCCCACTGCAACCCCAACAGATGAGAGGCAGAGTTGATACCTTGTATTATTTGTTATGAGCATTTTAATCTCTTTCTGTAAATGTGTTTTATTCACTGTAATAAATTTATCACTTCTTTGCCACTTTTATTCCCATATTATTTCCGTTGATTCGGATAAGGGATTTGGTGGTTTCTTGGGGAAGTGTTTGTATAGAACTTCTAGAGAAGAGTGCCATTACTATATATACTTTTGGTGCTTGTAAAACCAAAACCATAACATTTGAGGGGGATTTTGCTAAAACCAAAACACAGGGTTCCAAGTACATCTCTCAACATAATTGACCTTAGTGTATACTTTATATGTAAGCAGCAGGAGGGTATGTACAAGGTAATAAATTAAATTTATGTGGAACCTGACCAAAGAATTGTAGCCTGGACAGTGAAATCAGCAGATGATTATAAACATGCATGCACATTGCGGACATTGCGTGATCAGATATGCAGGATAAACATACAATTCACCCAAACTGGCTATTTGATTGAGTTTGCTGGTTGTTGCAAATTAATATAAAGTTATATATCCCAAGCTTACAGTTACTGTGAATAGAATTACTACCTACTGGATAGTGTAAGTGACATTATCTCTTGCATGCTGTGCATGTTATTGGCATATACACTGGCATATTTGGATTTGCTTGCCATTTTCAGTGCATATTTGATTTTTATGGTCATTACCAATTGCATCAGATCTTTGGCGAGCGTTATAACTGTCAAATGATCTTGCTTGCTGGTTCTGTTACTGGCATATCATATTGTGTTGAAATTATTAGTGGCACTGGTGTTCCTATAACGAATGAAGGTGTGTGGTGCACACGGGTCCATGAATCAGGGGTGTGCTTACCCAGCACCCATTGCACTTTAGTGCCCAGCAGCAACTTGTGCCATGTTGTTGGAAATATGGCACTGGTGACATATTTCTGAAGAATTCACCGGAAATATAGTCAGAGCGTAACTAGGGTATTTGGAGCCCAGGGCAAATGTAAAAATGGAGTCTCCCCTCCCTATGTGAGTGTGCTGAAGGTGCGTGAGGCGAAAAATGGGTGTGGTCAAAAGGGGCATGGTCACTTAAAAATGGGGCATGTCAACGTGACAAACATACCCCTTTCTCGTCACTCTGAACATTCCTTTCCATTCCATATGCACCTTAACCTCAGTAGTGCCCCATATACAGTCCCCCCTATGCAGTGCCCACAGTAGTGGTCGCTCATATGCAGGCCCCCTGTAGTGCCCATTATACAGTGCCTAGTGCACATTATAGAGTGCCCCCAGTAGTAATCCCCCTTATGCAATGCCCCATGTAGTGGTCCTCCCTATTCAGTGCCCCCAGTTCAGTGTCCCTGCTATTGGAGGCTTGCTATTGTGCCTCCAATAGCAAGCCCCTTATATAGTGCCCCCAGTAGTAGACCACCCTATGCAGTGCCCCAGTAGTGGTCCCCCTATGCAGTGCCCCTTATATAGTGCTCCCAGTAGCAGTCCCCCCCTATGCAGTGCCCCCCAGTAGTAGCCCCCCTATCCAGTGCCCCCTGTAGTGGTGCTCCCTATTCAGTGCCCACAGTGCAGTGTCCCTTGTGCCTCCAGTAGTAAGCCCCTTATATAGTGCCCCCAGTAGTAGACCCCGCTATGCAGTGCCCCAGTAGTGGTCCCCCTATGCAGTGCCCCTTATATAGTGCTCCCAGTAGCAGTCCCCCCTATGCAGTGACCCCCAGTAGTAGCCCCCCGAACAGTGCCCTCAGTAGTAGTCCCCGATGGAGTGTCCCCAGTAGAGGTCTCCCCCATTAGTGCCCCCAGTAGAGGCTCCCCAATTAGTGTCCCCAGTAGAGGTCCCCTCCATTAGTGCCCCCAGTATAAGTGCCCCCAGTATAGGTTCCCTCCATTAGTGCCCCCAGTATAAGTGCTCCCAGTATAAGTGTCCCCAGTAGAGGTCCCCCCCATTAGTGCCCCCAGTAGAGGTTCCCCAATTAGTGTCCCCAGTAGAGGTCCCCTCCATTAGTGCCCCCAGTATAAGTGCTCCCAGTATAAGTGCCCCCAGTATAGGTCCCCTCCATTAGTGCCCCCAGTATGTGTCCCCAGTATAAGTGCCCCCAGTATAGCTCCCCTCTATTAGTGCTCCCAGTATAAGTGTCCCCAGTATAAGTGCCCCCAGTATAGGTCCCCTCCATTAGTGCCCCCAGTATAAGTGCTCTCAGTATAGGTCCTCTCCATTAGTGCCCCCAGTATGAGTGCCCTCAGTATAGGTCCCCTCCATAAGTGCCCCCAGTATAAGTACCCCCAGTATAAGTGCCCCCAGTATAAGTCCCCTCCATTAGTGCTCCCAGTATAGGTCCCCTCCATTAGTGCCCCCAGAATAAGTGCTCCCAGTATAAGTGCCCCCAGTATAGGTACTCTCCATTAGTGCCCCCAGTATAAGTGCCCCCAGTATAGGTCCCCTCCATTAGTGCCCCCATTAGTGCCCCCAGTATAAGTGCTCCCAGTATAAGTGCTCCCAGTATAAGTGCCCCTCCATTAGTGCCCCCAGTATAAGTGCCCCCAGTATAAGTGCCCCCATTATAAGTGCCCCCAGTATAAGTGCCCCCATTATAAGTGCCCCCAGTATAAGTGCCCCATTAGTGCCCCCAGTATAAGTGCCCCCAGTATAGAAACCACCCGACAAATACACACTGAAAATAAAACAATAAATAAAACAAAAATACTTACCTGAATCCAAGCTCCAGCTCCCGCCGTCATCCACACATCAGTCCTCCCAGGCTGGTGTGCTCTGCATTATGAGAGAGACATCATGACGTCTCTCCCACTACCCACTGCGGGAGCCGGAAGGAAGCCGGCTCTTGCAGTGGGCACTGCAGCAGTCAATGAGAGTCTATCTGACTCCCATTGGCTGCTGTTTAACACACACATCGCCGCCAGGACTGGCGGCAATGTGTGTGTTAGAATGCACAGCATGAGCCCACCTGCCATCATCCTCCTGGCACTATTGGGCAAGCACTCAGGGGGCGGAAGGGGCTCGGCTGTGCAGCACAAGACAGGCTCTGTGAAGCCTAGCGCCAGTCCTGTGTAAATGTGTAGTGCTGACCACACTCACTGAGGTCGGCACTACACTGGCTAACTACGACTGGCCGATACCGTGGCCAACGGCCCGCCCCCCCCACTCACTGCCAATCCCACGGCTCCCAGGGCACGTGCCCCGCTCACCCTGCCCTAGTTACACCACTGAATATGGTACATAAGAAGCTAATATTAAGTTGTTGTCCATTACCGCCTGCTTTTTCGTCATTGAACATTGTCACTGGCTTATTACATTTTTCTTATGGCATGTGAGTTTGTATTTGTGGGAATTTTCTTGTCTGTGACTAGTCTCTCTGACAGCCATGCACTGGCACTTACATCATCCCATGTACTCAGACTATTTCTATGTCTAGTTAATAGAGTACAGCCATGGCCAAAAGTTTTGAGAATGACACAAATATTGGTTTTCACAAAGTTTGCTGCTTTTAGAAAAAAGTGTTTTTAGACCTTTTTGTCCGATGTTACTATGGTATACTGAAGCATTTCATAAGTGTCAGAGGCTATTATTGACAATTACATTAAGTTTATGCAAAGAGTCAATATTTGCAGTGTTGACTCTTCTTTTTCAAGACCTCTGCAATTCGCCATGATATGCTGTCAATCAACTTCTGGGCCACATACTGACTGATGGACGCCCATTCTTGCCTAATCAATGCTTGAAGTTTGTCAGAATTTGTGGATTTTTGTTTGACCACCCGCCTCTTGAGGATTGACCACAAGTTCTCAATGGGATTGAGGTCTAGGGAGGTTCCTGGCCATGGACCCAAAATTTTGATGTTTTGTTCCCCAAACCACTTAGTTATCACTTTTGCCTTATGGCAAGGTGCTCCATCATGCTGGAAAAGGCATTGTTCGTCACCAAACTGTTATTGGTTGGGAGAAGTTGCTCCTGGAAGATGTTTTGGTACCATTCTTTATTCATGGCTGTGTTCTTAGGCAAAATTGTGAGTGAGCCCACTCTCTTGGCTGAGAAGCAACCCCACACATGAATGGTCTCAGGATGCTTTACTGTTGGCATGACACAGGACTGAAGGTAGCGCTCACCTATTCTTCTCCAGACAAGCAATTTTGTAGATGCCCCAAATAATCAGAAAGGGGATTCATCAGGGAAAATAACTTTACCCCAGTCCCCAGCAGTCGAATCCATGTACCTTTTGCAGAATCAGAAAAAAGAATGGTGTCGGTGCATGGACTTCTACCCAAGAATTCTAGAAGGGTGCACTCTAATAGCCAGAGTCACATTACATAAAACATAACTTTTATTACTATAATACATAGAATATAAAAAGACTAACATAGATACCACAAATATGTGACAAACAAATGTCTGGTTGTATTGACCTAAGTGTGGTAGGCGAAATATAAAAGAAACATATATAGACAATACAACATTAAACATGTATAACAAGGAGAAAAAACACCAGGTCAAAAGATGTTGAAAAATTGCATCTGATACAAAAATGCCACACAATAAGTTTATATTGTGCCTAATGGAAATCATGGTAGAGGTATAAGACAGAAAAGTAGGGGTATAAGATCCAATACTAGGCTCTGCTGCTCCTTTCACACTGAATAGTGGAGGAAGCGGAGTGAGAGATTTGTTAGTCTGGTAACCTCTAAGGAAGTAATATAGTCAACAGTGGTTCTCGTCATCAACCCCAATTACTGCTGTTGGTTGTCTTACCCATTGGCATTGGGCAACAAATGAGTGAATCTTTAGGTTGGTATGGGAACCACTGGGAAAATACAGAAAAAAAACACAGAAAAAGAGGTAAAACGTAATGGCAGTAAAGGTAAATATCAAATCTCTCTGAGGTAAATTGCCCCAAGATGTAATTAAACGCCAATAATATGATTTATCTGAAAAGCAGATAGAATATGTAGGGACTAAAGATTCTGCAATTAGGCTCTGCTGCTCGGTCTCATACACATGTGTAGAGGAGAGGGAGTGAGAAATCTGCTAGTGAGGTAGTCCCGTGAAAATATAGTTAAGAGCAGCTTTAGTATACAACCCCAATTTCTGCTGTTGGTTCTCATACCATAAGGCCTTGGACAACCAATGAGAGAATCCTCAGGTAGATACAAAGCCACTGGAATTGTAGAAATATATATTTCTCAATGGTTGCTAGTCAACAATTACAATATCTATAATCATCATGTGGGACCACATATTTGAAATAAATATACTGTAACATAGAAATGACATAAATAAGGACACCATCTCTTCAGTTCATAAATATTACTGATATCTCATACTCTCCATAGGTAGAGTATCCTAAATACACTCTTAACTCAAATAGTTTATGAAAAAATTAGTATACAAAAAAATTAGTATACAAAGAAATGATGGTGTCATGCGCAACCAAAAATAAATTCTGTGGCATAGAGATCATCAAATCAATTGCAGTCATAAATATGATAAATCATTTAGAATTTTAACTATTGCTATATTAGTATATGTATCATTGAATGACAGCCAAATATATATGCAGTCATAGGGTTAATATCATATCACAAAAAATCTAATGGGTGTCATGATGTAACATAAGGTATGTCCAATGAATCCTTGGTATTCTCAATCATGAGATGGATATCCTATCATGTAAAAGATGGTAAGCACCGTATCATTGAAAGGGTTACAACCCTGTAACATGCATAGCATTGAAAGGGTCCTGTGATCTATATTGAGAGTAGAATAAATTAACTACACATAGTGCTGAGCATGTACAAGAAATCCCTTGCATATCCACTCCATCCGGCTACATCAATGTGTTAGTGAGGCAAGGAAATACTGTGGCAGTAAAAAGGTAAATTACAACTACCATGTCAATCAGTACTCATATGCAGAGACATACTCTGAGTATGGCACTATTGCTGGGCATCTCCTAAGAGACTGCAATATGTCCTGGTGTTGGGGTGTCCCGTACTGCGCAGTCACGGGGCACCCGGGATCCATCCGACACGCGTTTCGCCTGGCGGGGCTTGCTTACGGGGATTCAACTCAGTACTGACATGGTGTCCCTGTCATTTAACACTGAGCCCCACTATAATACATGGGGAGAAGTTTCTTCCCCATATCGGCCGTTTATAATTCTCCTCCATAGTTCTAATTGTTAGAAAATTTATATTTTTCTTTAATTTAATCTTATTTAGTCTATATTATTCTAAAAAAGTAAGATTTTATTTGTTCAAAAAATAAAAAACAAAATGCGGTATCTACTACAAAAATACAATATAAAATTTACTTGGATACAAAAACAAATATAAAATTCACTTGGATACCCCTTAGCAATTAAAATGTTTTTCTTGTTAAACCAGCACACAGCAAAAATGTTATACTATGTATAGTAAGGGTGTGGTAAAAAAAAGGTTGACATTCAGAATGTCAACACTGACATAATGTGGACACTGTCAGAATATCAACATTGTGAATTTTGACAGTTGGCAAGTACCCAATGCGGTTTTCTATTAACTTGTAAAAGTAACCTAATCCTAACCTCAGCCTAACCCTAACCTTATCCCTATTTTAAACCTAACCCAAATCCTAATCCTAAACCTAACCTAAACCTAATCCTAATCCTAAAACTATCTCTAATCCTAAACTAACCCTCTAATCCTAACCCTAACACCAAAACTAATCCTAACCCTATCCCTAATCATATCTCTAATACTAAACATATCCCTAGTCTTATCCCTAACTCTAATTCTAAACCTAATTCTAACCGTATCACTAATCTTAACCCTAATCCCAACCCTATCCCTAATCCTAATCTTAACCCTTACACTAATTATAACCCTATCCCTAATCCTAACTCTTTTTCTAACCCTAAACCTCTCCCTAATCCTAAACCTATCCCTAATCATAACCCTAATCATAACCCAATCCCAAACCCTAAAATTAGCTATCAACATTCACCATGTCGACATCCTGTAATTAATTAATGATTAATATTCTTTACCAAATGCAGCAAAAGAAAAAATAATTGCAAATAATCGGACTATGGGCCTGATTCAGCAAGGATCGCTGTAGCAATCGCGCACGCAGTTCTGGTGCGAAAGTATACTAATAATTGCAATCGCAAAGCACTCTCACTGACAACAAGTAGACACCCACTTTCCCTCTCTCACTTCCATAATACCTTGCAATCCAGCCAAAACATTGGTAACATTGAAGTACATCTGAGCCACTCGCACATTTAAGGCAGGTCTGACTTTACAATTAAATTGCTAACTTTCCTGCACGCAGTGAGCGCTCAAGCTTCGTACGCCATCACAGTGGCTAATTTATGCTCGCCCCCGCAACAGTGTTCAAATGTACTGGCACGCCTGCATTTCTTTGAACATCCCCCCGTCACCATCCCCAAATGGTGCTTCCTGTCAATCACTCTGCGATGGGTCTGCATAGTCACTGTGATCACAGTGGTGACTTCACGCAAACGCACTGCGATGCATGCGCAGTGCGCAACAATCGGCCGTCTGCATATGCTTTAGCAGTTGTGATTCTTGCTGAATTAGGCCCTTAGGGTATAAATAGAGTTTTTTTAAACCTTACCTTTCAAAATAATTGTTTTCATGTAAATGTGAACAAATGAAACTTATTAAAAAAGTATAAAGCTAATTTTTTATGAGAATTGTCTTGCACAGGAAAGTATATACAGAATGCGATTATTCCCCAGATCTGCAGCACTGGAAGTGATATTCTAGGGAACACATTTGTGGTTTAAAATTTTGGAATGACATAAAGCAGCTTCTTCAGACAAGCACTGTCATGTCACTTTTAACATATCACTGTACATTTTTGCTTGAGGCAGATAGCGCACGTTAAACCTTTAAAGGAACTTTTCACCCTGTCCATATATAATTAACCTGGAATGTTTACCTGCTTTATGGGCCATTAGAAATAGTATATTAAAACAAAACACATACAAACAATTTTTATAAAATTAATAAAAGACTGGAAAATAAACATTTTCATTGACTGAGCCAGGCGTGGATATTGAATGTTGTTAAATAACAGCTGGAAAGAGTCACCTGTTCTCCATTGCTCTTTAACATTGGGTATATTTAGTTTAACGTCACTGGGTGGATTAATTTATTATATTATTGTATTACCAAAGTTATACTATAATAATACTTTTATATGTAAAAATGCAATATGTCTGCCTTAAGTTCTTGCATTATAGTTTTATCTTGATATATTTTATTATTTGTATTACCATTTATTTATATAGTGCCACTAATTATGCAGCGCTACAAATAGAATAAATCATTCACAACAGTCCCTGCCATATAGGAGCTTAAAGGCTAAGGGCCTGTTTCACAGGCGCTTGCAAAAAGCGAGCACTCGCTCTGAATCGGGGGGCGCCCGCTTTTTTTTTTTAAACCGGCCTCCTGGCCGCTTGCTAAGCTGTGGGTCACCACCCACAGCTTTAGCGGGCGGCCAGGCGATGGTCGCGATTATCGCGACCATCGGGCTTGCGACGAGACCCTTGTGGTAGGATCTCGTTCCCGCAAGCCCCAGTGAGCTTCCTGCTCTAATAGAGCAGGAAGCTCACTACTGACATCACGAGTGATGTCAGTAGGACCGCCCTCAAACGGCAGGCATTCGGGAACGCCTGTTTGGCCAACCACCCCCCACCCGCCTACAAAATGGGGTGAGCTGTCGATCAACATCGACAGCTGCCCCGTTTTGCTGCGAGCCCCGAGCGAGTGAAGTTGTCGCTCGCTCTGGGGCTCGCGCAGTGCGCACGCGGAGCATGTGCACTGCCCGGCCATCGACCCGCTTGTGAGCGGATCTGAATCAGGCCCTAAATTCACTAATACCCCTTTCCCACTGCTGCAATAACTTGGGTTATTGCCTGGTCTACTTGGAGAGCAGCAAAAACATAACCAGGGTCCAGTGACCTGGGTATCCAACTTGGGTAGCGAACAGGGTTGGACACAGAAAGGACCCGGGTTACAGGGCAGTGTAAGCGGGTAACCAGGGTCACATGACCAGCGTCCCATTTACAGTATGGGGAGGTTTAGGATTCATGGCGCTTGGAGATGAGCTTGGAGATGATGTAATCTCCAAGCACCGGTAAAAGAGTTCCACTGTACACGGGTGCAGTGTGAACTGCGTCAACTCGGGATTAACCTTGGTCGGTGCTGCAGTGTGAAAGGGGCATGACCTGCTGCGGTGTGAAAGGGTTTAGGTCGGACCCAGGATTTTGGTAGAAAAGAGGTATCACACGCACTCATACATGCATGTTAGGGTAATTTTTCTTTTCTTTTTTTTCAGAAGCCTGTTGACAATAGAAGTATGTCTTTTTTTAACTGACTGAGGAACCAGGCACCTAGAGGAAACCCATACAAACACGGTGAGAAAATACAAACTCCTCACAGAGTGACAACATTCCCACCATTAAATGTATAATTTTATTGCTTTTGGTGATTTTTTATGTTAATGCAAAAAAGCTGATCTTTAACACATGTTTTCTACTGACTCACATGATACAACACAGTGGTGTAATATGATTCATGTAACAGATAATTTTAAAATAACTGGAAACTTTGAATGTACTAAACTAAAACTACAAAAACATACTTGGGCTTAATAAGCTGCTGTAGTACAGGGTGTAAGTTCATACCAGTTGCCCGGAGGCATGTTAGAATTTGGTGCCTCCCCCAAAAAATAAAAATAAAAAGGGAACACAAATATGCAGAATTAGGCACAGATGCTCATATACAATTACAATTAGGCCTGATTTGTAAATTTTGCTTCACGGCTCCAGGTACGCTCTGTGACAACGGCTGGTGGGTCAGAGTCAGACAGACTCACAGAGTTTCAGTTAACTCTGCAGCAGCATATGCTGGTGAGCCGCCGTTTGTTGTGATGCAGAATCAGCGGTTACCGGCGGGTGGCTCTCTGTTCCGGTGGTCCCTGGGATAGGAGATCAGATAGGTGCTTGGGTCCCAGCTCACTCTCTAGCAGCAGTGACATGTGCACCATCGCTTGCTGCAGCGCAGGCTGAGGGGTTTCAGGCAGGAGCCTTCCTGTCCCCTATTGCAGGTGTTAGCAGGGCTCCCAGGACAGAACCGATCAACGCTGCTGCAGCAGCGGGTGCACTGTTGCAGAGCTGCAGTGGAAGATCAGTGGTCACACTCATTTTCCTCTATGAACCACACAAGTACATGCTATAGATGGAAATGCCCCTTTAGGGCTTGGCGCCCGGAGGCAGGTGCCTCCATTGTCTCTGGGAGTTACACCCCTGCAGTAGTATGTATGTGTGTCCATATGATAGAGAAAATAGATTGTTAGCGCCACTGGGACGGGAGCTCATGTGGATGCCTGAATTTTTCTCTGTGAAGCGCTGCGAAATGTGTGCACTATATAAATAACTTATAATGAATAAATTAATAATACTTAATCCCATCTCCCTGATATTTTGGCAATGGAATATCTAAAAGACCACACATTACTCAATCCTCATTCACATATGCTTTGTCCATAAAACCTTGAGTTGTCTGTCTGAAAAGTGCCCACTTGTCTACATTGTCTGCATTTGGAATTAAGGTTATATAAACAAGCAACCATGAGTATATAGCGTATAGGGGATTATTGCGTATAATTGTGATTGATAACTCTGAAAGACATTGTAATCTGACAAATGAAGTTGTCTCCAGCTGGCTACATACTGCACCACTGTCAAATAATGTTTTTTGAAAATGCTGCAAGATTTGATCTACTGATGACTGCTCTCTGCATGTTTATATTTGGCTGTTGGCCTATTGCACTGATTGCCGTCTTTGATATCTGGTCGTTCCCATTCACCCCAATTTAAAATAACTCTATCATGGCAATATGGGACTTCACATGTTTAGCCAATGGCCCAAACAACTTGATCTGCTTATGTAGGAAACTTAAACCAGTGAAAACATTATGTTTATGTTTAAAGTAAATGTATCACACATAAAATAATTTTATCTGCAAATGTGCTTAACTGCTTGTTCTGGCTGCAGGGAAACCATCAGACAAAGGGGGATATGTATCAAACAAGTAGATGTACTAAGCCTTGGAGAGAGATAAAGTACAAACCAATCAGCTCCTAACTAATTTTACAGGCTGTGTTTAAAAAATATCAGTTAGGAGCTGATTGGTTGGCACTTTCTCTCTCTCCATTTTATCTTTCTCCAAGGTTTAGTACATCTACCCCAAAGCTCTAAAAAGGAAAAGTAGAGAAGTTGCCAATAGCAACCAATCTGCTTCTAGCTATCATTATCTAATACATCCTATAGAATGATAGGTAGAAGCTGATTGGTTGAATGAGCAACTTCTACTCTTATACTCTTTAGGAGGTTGGTACATCTCTCCCTCAGTAACAAGCAGGCGCTAACATACAGGTAGAAAAGTTTATGGAACAGTGGGCCTGATTCAGAGCCGCTCGCTCTGATAGAGCGCTCGCTCTGAATCAGGACCAGACTTTTTTTTTTGGAGAGGCCTCTTGGCCGCTCGCATAGCTGTGGGTGACCACCCACAGCTATTGCGAGCGGCCAGGAAGATGGTCGCGATGGTCAAGACCATCGTGACCATCTGGTTTGCGACGAGACCCTTGTGGTAGGGTCTTGCCCATCGCAAGCCCCAGAGAGTTTTTGGCTCTAACAGAGCCGGAAGTTGTCCACTGACATCACTTGTTCTCATGGGAACGCCTCCATTTGGGCAGCCACCCCCCCGGCCCGCCCACCAAAGGGGGCGAGCTGTAACTCAACATCGACAGCTCGCCCCCTTTGGTGCGAGACCCGGAGCGACGGAGTGCCCGTCGCTAGCCGGGTCTCGCGCATGCGCACGAAGGAGCCGGCTCAGTCGTGCGCATGTGCTGTGGGCCACCATCGACCCGGTTGCGAGCACTCAGCGCTTGCAACCGGGTCTGAATCAGGCCCAGTGGCTATAAAGAAAATGCCCAAAACAATCAATCATAAGCAATAAAATTATTATGTAAAAGCTATTACAAATCCCAATTGCAATCGCAATATTATGGGTGTCAGCTAGATCAATAGGATTATAGCATTGGTGGTATACTATAGATATTGAAGTGCAACTAGTGTAATTGATAATAGCAATCAGCATGTTTTAAATAAACAAAAAAAATGGAAAAATATTCAGTGCAATATCAATAAATAGGACATAGTCATTTAAGGATAAAATATAAGCAATTTATTTCTAAAAGTATAATAACTGTCCACTAAAAATATTTCCACATATAACATTTTTCTTAAAAAAAAACAAAAAATAAATAGGAATAAATAGTTAAAAAGTAGGTGCTTATCTGGATTAGAATGCAAAATAGTTCATGAGGCAAGAAACTGGAGCTCGCAACGCGTTTCATCCGATCAGAACTTCATCAAGGGGATACTGCTCTTGTGGGGTATCTCTGTATTTATACCCCAGTGAATAGGGGCTGATTGGAGCTGATTTGCCGCTACCATGACATCACTTCTGATCACATTCTTCACTAAAGTGCAATTTAATATGTATCTACACATTAACTCCTATTTCCAAGGATAACTTTAGTAATGAGATGTCCACTAGTCTAAAAACACAGAGTTACAGTTCATATATTGTTTAATTTTATACTCCTTAGAATTGTCAAAGTTCTTGAAGGTCTTCCTCTGTGGGTGTACATATTTGCAGACATAGCATCTCCCACACTTGTATGTACACCCACAGAAGAAGACTTTAAGAATTTTGATGATTCTAAGGAGTTTAAAATTAAACAATATATGAACTGTAACTCACTTAAGTCAATTATCTATCTACTGGAGTGCACCCGCGGAATGAAGTACATAGCAGAAACTAAAAGACCCCTGAAACTAAGAATACAAGAACACATAAGAAACATCAGGAATAAAGTGGAGGGACAAGCTGTCTCAAGACATTTTATTACAAAACATGAGTCTAACCCAGATGATATAACTTTTAAAGTGATTGAACATGTTACCCTTGGTGAAAGAAGGTAGATCTGGGCAACAAATTGTCCAAGTGTGAAATGTACTGGATCTCTGATTTGAATACTTTGGCCTCCTTTGATCCAGGTAAGCACTTACTTTTTTAACTATTTATTCCTATGTATTTTTTGCTTTTTAAGAAAAATTCTATATGTGGAAATATTTTTAGTGGACAGTTGTTATAATTTTAGAACTAAATTGCTTCTATTTTATCCTTAAGTTATGGAGTCCTATAATAACTTAATGATATTGCACTAAATATTGCACTTCTGGTACACATATATAAATGGAAATATTTTTTAGGTGACAGTTGTTATACTTTTTGAAATAAATTGCTTATATTTTATCCTTAAAATACTGTGTCCTATAATAATTTATTGATATTGCACTGAATATTGCACCTTTGGTACACATATATATGTTGTTTTCACATTTTCTGGTTTATTTAAAACACGTTGGCTGCTATACTCAATTACACTTGTTGCTCTACCATACAGGTATCGAGGTTATTGTCATCTGGCACCACAGGATTAATGAGGAGGGGGTTGTGTTAAAGTGTGTAAAACCTTTAAGCCCAAAACTATACTAGCATCTATTGAGCCATCACTGACTAATATACAGTATAAAGACAACTATAGAGAGCTCAGGCTAATGTAAGGACCTTCCTTCGATACCCCACCAGTTATTATCATATCCTTATGTTAAATGTGAATGCATACAAGGGTGATACTAGAAATCATTCTCGCTTTCACCGTTAATAATTTTTGTTACTATTTACAACGGTTTAATGCATTTTCATTCAAATTTTCACTAGTGTTAAAAATGCTAATACCCTGCTCGTGCATGCCTGGCCTAAAAACTATATTGTTTTTTAGTTTTTTTATATCATGTTATTATTGTATAGACCTTTTATAGGACATGGCACTGTTAACCCTTAATATATTAATTTTATCAAAATTATGTTGTGTTTGCATAAGATTATGGACCATACCCAATTACACATGAGATTGTTGCAGCTGAAATTAATGAGCCTATTGCACCCAATTTCTGAGTAACGTGGCTATGCATGCTCCCGATTCACACATCATTCAGTTGAAAAAAAAACCTTGCTCGCTAAATTTTGCTGTCAATAACAGTGTTAATGTTGCTGTAAATTGGCCGAATAAGCCCGTACCATAAAAAATGGCAAAGAAATATTGCATAACATTAAAGATTATTATTATTATTATTAATTTTATTATTATCCTTTATTTATATGGCGCTACAAGGGTTCTGCAGCGCCTAACAAAGTAATAAACAGTTGAGCAGAACACAGATCTCTATTACTGGCCAAAAGCAAATCATTTGGTGCTCTGAAAAGGTTTCAAATGGATGATTTTTCCATTTCTTGACAACAGTAAATGAATTATAGAAAGCAAGTCCCCCCCCCCCTGCAAATAAATGCTTTAACTAAATTGGGGCGCATAAAAATGCCTGAAAGCGGATTTTTGAGTCATTTTAAGACACCTATAACCTACTTGCAATGTTAAATACACCTGTCCCATCCATACAGCACCTCTATATACCTGTCCCAACCATACAGCACCCCCATATACTTATCCGACATCTTCAACCTATTATTCTGCATTTTGCAGGATAGCAACCTCAAAATGACATGTAATTATTAGCCAAATTAAGCTAATTAAAAACTCTTAACTGTCCAATTATTTTTTTCGGAGGGGCGCAGGGTGTCCCAGGAGTTTTTCAACCAAGTCCCGACATTTTTACCTTAAACTAGGGATTTTCTTCAAATGTACACTTGCTCTGAGGCTGCGAGAAAACAAGACACATTAAATCCTACTGAAAATTACTGTGGATAAATTTGTGTGGCTTATTGAATACCAGAAACCTCCTGCCCAGCGGGTTTACACAGCTAATTGGATAGGCCCCTTTGTCTTTACGCTCTTGAGAACCACCAAATACTAAAGTACTATATTTGTGGTGTATGTTGCAGGTACGCTTGATCCCTACAAGCGAAGCTGTAACCACTGTGTAAGATTTACCTTCAGGCCACTGCTCAATCTTTATCTGTTCCCAGCGTGTCAAAATTATTTTCTGAAAATCAAAATAAACTGTAGTAGAAAACAGAAAACACTCGCTCAAAACAATCAATTATGAAATTGTAACAATGTGACAAAAATAGAAAAAATAAGTTTCTATTGATAAACAACTTTCATTTTGACCTAAAACATTACTTGAGTAGCATAAATTGACATTAATAGCAAAATATTGTTTACAGTAACAATAAATATGTAAAATATAAACAGTATAACACATTGTGCACTAAAGAAATAGCACAGGGATAGGAAAATGTGTTTAGAGGCAGAGGATATTTCATACTTATATAACACACCTGAATGCAGTTTACAGTACATAGGTGAGGACAGATTGACAGGCAAGAAGCAAAATGCCAGAAGGTGAAATTAGGTATAGTGAAATTAGACTGTGTGACAGGTTTAAGATAAGCAAATGATGATTATCCTTAGGTAAAGATATTTCAACATGCAGCGAGGAGGCTAAGTCTAAAATAAAGAGCAGAAAAGTGTCATTTTCAGCAGAAACAAAACAATGTTTAACTCCTGAGCAAGTTCTTCTCTGACATGTTATCAGGACAAATCTGGGGCAGATGTCAAATTTAAAAACTGTGACGGAGATTAAAGTGTTTCAAAAATAACTTGACACATGTTTAAAACTTTCATATTCTAACAACAATGTATGCCGAGGTGAGTCCACAATTTTGTTTTCTTATACATAGAATGTTCCACATACAGTATGTACTAGAGGGATCTGTTGCTAAAAAAAATACAACACACAAAGATATTTCATTTTTCTTATTTCACATTTTTAACACAGACCTGATGGCATCCAAAGTATTCTATTGATCTCACAAAGGTACATTTATAAACTTGTCTCTGTGCACCAATCATGTATATATACATATTATATATGTTTTTCTGTACGAAGGGCCTAATTCAGCATGGATGGCAATTGCAACTGCATAAGCAGATTGGCCGACTTTTGCATTCTGCGAATGCATATGCACTGCATTGCGTATGTGCGGCGATCGCACTGCAATTACGCATGCAGACAGGAATCCATCGCAGAGTGAGTGACAGGCCGTGAGCATTTGGGGGTGGTGACGGGGGAGTGGTCGGAGCAAAGCAGGTGTGTCTGTCCATTTGAACGCCATTGCATGGGCGTGCATAAATTAGCCACTGCGATTGCCTACGCAGCTTGAGTACTCACTGCATGCGACGAGACTTGCAATTTCTGCGATGGGTCAGACCTGCTGTAATTGTGTGTGACGGTCAAATGTGCTTCGATGGTACCGATGTATACGCAGGACTATGAGGTATTACGGATGTGAGAATGCAGCAGAAGGCGTCTCTATGCTGGCTGAGCGGTAGAGGACATTACAATATTTTTGCACCTGCGTTGCATGCAATTATGCAGCTGCTATCGCAATTGCGATTCGTGGTGAATCAGGCCCAAAGTACCCATCATGAATAAGAAAGCATGTAAAGTGCCAAATCCATCCAGCAAAACTATTTAAATGGACCATGAGTGTCTCCAACAGCAAAAATAAACTTGAATATTTCAAAATAGCATGACCACGAGTTGCAGTTTTGTTGGGCTTTTTTTTTTCTTTTTGCATAGTGCATATGAGACTGACTCCATGATGTGATAACGTCTTCTCCCCAAAGTAAATAGATGTGGGAAGAGATGGAATCAGTATGATTTACAGCCAGCGGTTCAAATCCTGACAGCGTCTGCCCGACACAGGAGGAAATCCCAATCGTCTAGAGAGGTGAGTATAACTAATCTAATTCCCTCCCTAACCCTCCTTTAGGGTGCCTAACCCTAACCTCCCCCCCCAGTGCCTAACCCTAATCCCCCCTCTAAGTGCCTAAACCTAACCCCCCTTCCTCGCCGCCTAAACCTAAGTCTCCCGGGGGGGTGCCTAGCCCTAACCTCCCCCCGGGGGTGCCTAACCCTAACCACCCCCTTCCCCTAGCCTAACCCTAACCTCCCGGGGGGGTGCCTAACCCGAAGTCCCCCCGGGAGACCTAAACCTAACCTCCCCCCCGCGGCTGTCTGCGGCGGCGCCTGGCATCCCTTCGATCGGGTTGCCGGGCGCCGGGCTCCCGGCATAGGTAAAATGACAGGCATCGGGATTTCGACGTCTGTCATTTAACCCTTGCAGGGAATAAGCAGTCGGGAAGCCGGAGGTCGGCATTGCGTCCACCGGGTTCCCGTCTGCTTCCCGAAGAGATGTGGAGAGAAGAGCAGCCATGCAAGTAAGAAGGAAGTTTAGGGGGGATGACAGGGGCACAAAATCAATAAAGCATAATAAAGGGGAACACAAAATCTGTCTATATAAAATCAAATGTCCTGACTGACTGACTCACTGTCCACTCACTCATCAATGCCCAGCCCAAATCCCTGTACTTAGAAACATGAAAATCAGGGAGTATATTCCTTCCATGACATAAGTACCCACTAGGAAGGGATTTTTTTCTAAATTTGACTCCTAAGGGGTTAAAAGAACTAAAATGTTTCCTCTCCATTGTGGCTGCAGCACAGTTCAATGTTCAAATAGGGGAGACACAGCAACTGTCGTCCCAATTGCTGCCAAACATCATTGGTATAGCTTATTTGAATATTGGACTTCGTTGCAGTCCCACTTCAGGAGCTGCCACTATCTGTATGATCCTGACGTGGCTTATGATGCAGACAGCAAAAGGGTAAAATGTGTTTTCACTGATTCCACAATAGCTCTTAGGCCACAGGTAGGGAAGTGCAATGTGTAAGTACAGGTGTGAGGGAAGGAATGTGTTACTACAGAGGAGAGAGAGGAAACTGTGTTAAACAGGTGAGGGAGAAAAATGTGTTACTACAGTAGTGAGAGGGGAATGTGTTACTATAGAGGTGAGGGAGGGGAATGTCAAATGTTTTACTACAGGGTGAAGGAAGGGAATGTGTTACAACATGGGTGAGGGAGGGGAATGTGTTACTACAGGGGTGAGCGGTGGTAAAGTATTAATACAGATGTGAGGGAGGGGAATAAGTTACTACAGGGGTGAGTGAGGGGAATGTGTTACTACAGATGTGAGGAAGGGATTGTATTTCTACATGGGCGAGGGAGGGGAATGTGGAATGTGTTACAACACCACAGTGATGGAGGGAAATGCGTTACTACAGAGGTGAGGAAGTGGAATGCAGGGTCGTAACTAGGGTGCCCTTTGGCGGAACTGGCCGCCCATCGCAATTTCTATTTGCCAGGATGCCCGCTGCTATGTATATTAGCAGGGGTACACCTGGCTCCATTCCTTCACTCAGGGCCATCTCTTTCATTGGGCTTGATGGGCATCTGCCCAAGGGCCCGATGCTTCTGGGGGCCCGCCAACCCGACCCCCTGCAGCCGGTTTTAAAACAGCGTGGGTTCTTGTTTGTGTTCTGTGCAGGGCCGCACCTGCTGTCTGCCGGGACTGGAGTCCCGGGCCTGGACACAGGCAGAATGGGAGGGGGCCTGATCCTACCACTGCTGCCTGCCGGCCCGCAGCCCCGCACTAATAGGAATGTGCCTGCTCCAACTGGGAACTCCCCCCACGATTCTACTCTTCAATCCCTGATGCATTGCTGACCACAATGAGGGCGGAGCCAACGTGACATCCGAGGTGCATCTTGCTGTTGTGTTGTGTAAGTAATATGTATGTGTTTTAGCATGTGTATGTATGTGTCTTGTGTTAGTATGTGTTACAGTGTAATATGTATGAATGTTAGTGTGTATAAATATATATATATATATATATATATAATGTATTAGTATGGATGTATGTGTACGTTAGTGTGTGTATACTGTATGTATGTGTTAGTGTGTATGTGTTAGTATGTATGTTTATGTATGTTAGTGTGTATATATGTGTATGTATGTATGTTAGTGTGTATATATGTGTATGTGGTATACGTTTAATATGCCGGTGGACAGGATCCCAGATGTCGATAGACCGACGGCGGATTACTGACGCCTGGTATAATTCTGACGACGATATCCCAAAGACATTATACTGGCGATGGCATCCCTACCCCCGCCATCCTGATACTTAGCCCGGGATGGGGGGTTAGGTTTAGATACCCCTGGAGGGGGATTAGGGTTAAGCACCCCCAGGGGAGGTTTAGGCTATGGGGAGGGGGGTTTAGGCACCCCCCCTGGGGAGGGTTAGGTTTAGGGTGCGGGAAGGGGGGGTTAGGGTTAGGCACCACAAAGGGAGGGTTAGGGGGGAGAGGGCGAGGGTTAGGTACTTACCGCCACTGTCGGGATTGTAGACTATTTGGCTTCTGGCGTTGGTATTTGAACCGGAGGCTATTCAGCTGCTGGCTATTTTTACCGTACCTGAATATATATATGTTTGTGTGTATATATGTGTTAGTGTGTGTATACTGCATATGTGTTAGCGTGTATATATGTGTATGTATGTATGGGTTAATGTGTATATATGTGTGATATATATATATATATATATATATATATATATATTTGTATGAGAACCCCTTCCCCCCAGGAAATCCTGTGTTTGCCCCTGTTCAATAATCCTTTTTTTCCTCTTTGCTGTCGGCGCACGTGACTTCATGACATCACACAAAGCTGCTGGAAGGAAGAGGACCCATGACGCTTGGGGAGCAGCGCCAGCCAGACCTGGAGGAGAAGCCAGAAAGAGCATTCTTCAGGGCGATAAGGTAAGTCATGACTCCTGAGACTTAGTGGTAGCATGAAAGGGAAAGTTGTCCCAGGGGCCCTGCCTATTTTTTCAGTCCCAGGCCCCAAAATTACTGATGGTAGCCCTGGTTCTGTGTCCGCAGCAGCAGCGATTGGTTTGGGAGACACAGCGCGTCCGGCAGGCCCGCTCCCTCAGCCAATCGCTGCCGGTAGCGTCTCTCAACCAATTGCCGCCGGTAGCGTATCATCCATCACTGACCAGAGACCACCTCGGAGCACCTCCTTCCATCTCTGCCTGCCAATGTACTCAGTCCTTCTCGACATCGGCGCCGGCAGATCCCCCTTGGTTCGCTGCAGCAGCGCTGCATGTGCTCTGTCCCAGCTCACTACATGGAGGAGGCCATCCGGAGGAAGGAGGTAACAGTCCTAACTGCAATTTCTTAACCCCTTCGCTACCCCCAGTGCTGCTCCAGCTGTATCCTGACCCCCTCCTAAGCCCCAGTACTGCCCCAGCTGCTACCTTGACCCCCCTACAGACCCCCAGCACTGCCTCTAGTATTTCCTGCCCTTAACTCCCTTCTTGCCCCTACAGTACTACCATCTACCCTTACTACCTTCCTACCCCCAGTACTGCTTGCCCCTAGCATAGGTAAGGGTTGAGCTGCACAGCATGAACCAAATCACTGCACAATCCTATAATTATACCTGGACAAAATCTCACTATGATGTATGATAATGGGGCTTATTGCTGCAATAATACAATATCATGTGTGGGTAGGGGCCCCAGTGCTTGCTTTGCCCAGGGCCCACACTACTGTTAAGACAGCCCTGCCTTCACTGCTGCCCTGCCCTGGCAGCTGCCTGCCTGTCCCAGCTGAGCACACAGAGCTGCGCCTCGGCCAGCCGAGCACTCGGAAGGAAGCCAGCTTCTGCAATCTACTTTATCTGTATGGACAGGAGAAACATTATAACATCTCTTCTGTCCAGTCTCCACATAGTGGCAAAAACGAAGAGTGAGGAGCCATTTATCTTGGTGGTGCAGGCAGCATACCAGTACAGTGACATACAGTGTCACACTGTCTGCCCTCAGTCCACTCCAGACACAGTCGTCGGTCTCTGTGCTTGGTCAGAGTATCATTGACCAGGTGAGTGCTGACTACATATGGGAGAGAGCTCTGTCGAGGAAGAGGGTGAGGGGGTGGGGGAGGGTATTTCCACTTTGTGGCATAAAGTGTAAGGGGAGGAATTTTACTGTGTGGCATAATGTGTATAGAGTGTTACTATTGTGGTCATGATGTGTATGGACTCGGAGTGTTACTATTGTGGTCATAATGTGTAAGGGGCATTACTACTGTGTGGCATGATGTGTAAGGGGCATTACTACTGTGTGGCATGATGTGTAAGGAGCATTACTACTGTGTGGCATGATGTGTAAGGGGCATTACTACTGTGTGGAGTAATGTGTAAGGGTCACTACTGCTGTGTAGCTTAAAGTGTATAAGGTACACTATTATGTAATGTAATATGAATAAGGGACACTACTGTGTAGCTTAATGTAAATGGAGGGGACCAGTGTGACCATGCCCCTTTTTTGGTGTGTGCGCCTGCGGTGCGCACTGTCCCTGTTTACACTATGGGCTGGGGGGCGCCAATGCTCTTTCTGGCACAGGGCACTAAAATGTCTAGTTACGGCTCTGGTGGAATGTGTTAGTTCACAGGTGAGGAAAGGTAATGTTTTACCATAGCAGTGAGGGAGGGGGTGCATTACTATAGAGGTGAAGAATTATAGTGTTACTGGAGAGGTGAGATGGAAATGGAAACAATAATATCTAAGGTCTACCCGGGTTAAACCGAGTACATCAACTAGTAAAGCTATATAAAAAGGAAGAAACTTTAAAATACATATTATGCTTTTTGTGCAGTACTTTAATTTACCAGTGAAAGTCAAATATCTGCCCGCCAAATCTCTCACTCACCCACACACAACCCCTGACATAGAGAGCGGATGAAAAGAGGATTACATTACCTGCACTTTACATCACACATATATGTGATATGGCCTTTAATAAACACCTTTTATGTTCTGCAACATCAGCTTTGTCACATTTCATCCCTTTTGTGCTTGGCACATATACTGCCAGTATGTTTTCTGGACTCAAACTTATTTTTTTTCTTTTTTGTATTCCACAAATTCTTCCCCAAGTGAAAACAAATATCAAAGAAAACCATAAAGGTATGAAGTGTGTGGGTGGTTGGGGGAGTGCCAAATGGTAGGCTCAGTGTGGGCACCATATGCCTTTGATACAGCCCTGCTCATGAATACTAGCTCAGCCCACTGAATGGCTGACACCACTGTGTGTAGGTGACTGTTCCAGTTTAAGGTTAACAGCCTATACATGTTGGCCCACAGTACTCATTCTCCATTGTGCAATGTTTCCCCAGGTGTGCACCAGGTGTACGTACATAAATGTTTTGAATTAAATAAAAAGTACAAACACATTCCCTTAAGATTTGGCAGGATAACAGCAATGACCTTGATAAGCAGGTAAGTAACCTGTGCTATAAAGGGGAGAGATACAGAAATGCACCCTGCTAATTTTACTGAGAACAAGACACATTACCCTGTGGAGCTCCTACTATCAGCTGCTCAGTTATGGCACTGCTGGGATGTCTAGTACTTTACAGAACTCCGGTGAAACATCCGCACAAACCGCTATTAGTTGATTATCCTTCCCAATATTATTGTCATTTATTCTTCTTAATAATTATAGTAGGGGGTGCACCCAGGAATAAGGAAGTCACATTAAGAAAGCAAAAAGAAAAGCAAAGTATTCCTATGTTGGGGCACTCATGGACTAATCATATCTGATAATTAAACCTCTAGTGATTCATATTTATAGATATAAAATATAACCTTTATTTCCTCCTTTAAAATTAAGACAGTAATAATGTGAAAACAAAATTGTGCCAGTGAAGTAAAATATATGTTCTTCCTTCACATTTTACTCGTTATCTTTTATATCAAATACCTGTTTATTACATTGAGTGCATTAATAAAGGTTCACTTACTGTGTTATTTTATAATGTGTTGTTATTGCCTCATTTGAATAGTGATCAAATATATCTTTTAATATTTACTTCAATTTTGACAAGGGAGATATATGAGCTCTGGCTCACCCACTACATGTGATTGTGCTTACATAATAGCGCAAATAAAACCTATTTTAAAGGCTAAATGAGGAAAGATCAAGTGCTAAATATGAATGCAATATATGTTTAAATGTGGTGAGCGCAACCTTAACTCGCAATAGTTATACCGTGCACACAGTTCATTAAAGGAGGCAAAAGTGATATCTGAATAAGGCAACCTCCGTACTGGCATATTGCTGAGGCTAAAGGTTGAGATGAGTGGGGCATATAGTAACAATATTAAAGGAGGATCACTTGGTAATAAAGTTGCTACATTTGTAACACACTGCTGGTACTTATTGAATGTAGGTCCCAATAGCATCAATACCTTCACCCACCCGATACATGTGTTTGTGTTCAAAAATAGTTTAAAATACTGTACATTTATTCTAAGGCTGAATGAGGACACACTGAGCGCTGTCTGGCACCAGAGTTCAACTTAGTAGCCTTATTAAATAGATGTGACCACAATCATAATTTAATAAATGGTTCACTGTGTGTGCGATATTGTTGGAATAAAATGCCAACTATGGGATACTGAGAGACTACGGAAGTGTTTCCCAACCTCGGTCCTCAAGGCACACTAACAGTCCAGGTTTTAGTGTTATCCATGATTGAACACAGATGGTCAAATCAAAATAACTGCAGTACTAATTAAGACATTTCTGCTCAAGTATGGCTATCCTTAAAACCTGGACTGTTGATGTGCCTTGAGGACCGTGGTTGGGAACCCCTGGACTACGGGATTAATATATAGAGATTTTTTGATCTTCTGTTTGCTAGGTGTCTATATAATAAACTAACGGTTTGAACACCCTCTCTGGTTGGATAGGATATACAATAAAAGCAAACATTGTGTTTATATATTTCCCTTGTCAAAATTGAAGTGAATATTAAAAGATGCATTTGATCAATATTCAAATGAGGCAATAACAACACATTATAAAATAACACAGTAAGTGAACCTTTATTAATGCACTCAATGTAATAAACAGATATTTGATATAAAGGATAACGAGTCAATTGTGAAGGAAGAACATATATTTTAATTCACTGGCACAGTTTTGTTTTCACATTATTACTGTTATATATTTCGCTGACTTAATTTTAAAAGAGGAAATAAAGGTTATATTTTATATTTATAAATATGAGTCACTAGAGGTTTAATTATCAGATATGATTAGTCCATGAGTGCCCCAACATAGGAATACTTTTCTTTTCTTTTTGTTTTCTTAATGTCTAGTACTTTACCTATTGTTTACATTACTTGTGCCTGCCCAGTATAAATGTATTGCTGAATTGTACATGTATTGCTGGTTGATAACTGGTTAAAGGACAGCTACTACCAGGGGCATCAGTCAGTAGAATGTGGGGAATGGCACTGGGAGGCAGGTGCTTAGCAGTGACGTTTGGTGAGGTAAATGGCTGGGGAGGCACTGGCTAGTATCAGAGCTGGATTTACAGATACATAAATGAACCCGAGGGTTCATGTGGGCATAATACAAAGGTGTAGCAGTATATAGTGCTGGAAATTTGGCAAATTTTGATCAGGGATGTGCCGAAAAGGTAAACAGGGGAGGCAGTGCCTCACCTGCCATACACTTTTTACTCCAGAGTTTTGACTATAAAAATGATTAGAATAATACAAAGAATATATTTATAATATTTTCTTTACATTTTCTTATCATTTTTATAGTCAAAACTGTGGAGTATAGCTAAGTATGACAGGAAAGGCTCTGCCTCACCTGCATCACCTCTCTGCATATCACTGGTGCTTAGTGAGTTACGCTGAGCAACATCAGGGTCCTAGTACAGTCTTATTTCCCTGTATTCTATTGCTGTAATCACATGTTATTCAATACAGGAGGTGGTGCATGTAGAACCCATCATGTCAGAGCAGCGCCAACAGTTTTTGAAGGAGGCGATAAAAGAGGAAAATAATTAGCAGCCTAATAAATGCAAAAATAATATTTATTAAAATATACCTAAAACATATACCAGGCTGTAAGAGAATCTAATAATATACTATGCATTACATGCAAAGCAAAACAGAATATGCTGGCACTACAGTATATGAACAAATGTGAAAAATTATAATAATAATAATAATAATAATGCAAGGTTGTGTATAAGTAGTATAAATGAAATGAAAATCACAAAAAAAACCCTAATAACCCAGTAATTCAAATATATATGGTTTGTATTTATTATCACAATTGTAACAAATACATGACAAGAAATGTATAAAACATAAATTACTTAATTATAAAATACAACTGCTAAACAAGATTAATCTATGAAATGTTAAAAACCCTCCTGCTCTAGTATAGCATTAGAACAGGCTTATATGACCACTCTAGGAACTGAGGGCCTGATTCAGAGCCGGACGCTGTGACAGAGCGCTCGCTCTGAATCAGGGCGTCTTTTTTTTTTTTTTATAGAACGGCCTCCTGGCCGCTCGCATTGCTGTGGGTTGCCACCCACAGCTAATGCGAGCGGCCAGGATCATGGTCGCGATGATCAAGACCATCGCGACCATCGGGCTTCCGACGAGACCCTTGTGGTAGGGTCTCGTGGCCGCAAGCCACAAATTAAGACACAGCAGGATTTGCATACTCAGGCAGCTGATGGCTGCATGCGAATGCATCCTAGTGAACGGGTCTGAATCAGGACCTGAGCTGCATATATAAAAGCAATGAAACAAAATAAACTCATCAACAAAAAAACACTAAGATCAGAGCAGGCATCAGGGAATGATTGCCAGGAACAGAGAAAAGGTCAAGAACAAAACCTAGTTAGACAATTAGGACCTTTGCATGGACCATAGATAGTACAGAAATGCCCACAGGTGCTAAACAGATAACAGACATGGAGGTATCTGCTATGTCCCCCACTTCTACATATGAGCTTTTTGGGAAATTTTTAATGGAAATATATTTTTTACAATTTTCACATTTACACCATTCTCTTGTCCCATTTCTTATTTTCTTATTTTTCACTTGCATCTCTTCTTTTTCTTTTCTTTCCTCTTTCATTTCTTCTTTTGTACTGAAGAGAAAGGAAAGTTTTGTCTTTGAAGATGGTGCACAAACTGAAGTTTTATAATAAAAATAATTCTTTAATAGGTATACATTAAAATATTCCAACAGGAATAAGATTCAGCGAAATAAGGTTGTAAAGATAAAAATAAAACAAAAATAATAATGGTGTAACTATTTGTAATACAAAAGTGAAATAAAATCAAGGAAAAGCCCTGCCGTGTGATTTGATTTCTTATTGCTAATATTTATAGATTCCCATGTTCAATAAAGGCAAGTTTGAATTCTTGCGGAGCTCAACATAATTGCACCTAACAAGAAAAAGAGTGAATCCAAATGGGGGGAGCGAGTGTTGGTGTAGTATAAACCAATGTATTTCCAATCCCACAGGAGACCGATAATGATGAGAAGAATTATATATTCTATATGGTAGTGTATAGTTATATCACTAATATATTCATTATTAAATAATCAGAGAACATATATCTGATAGGTGCCCATATAGACATATAACTTAATCGGTTTCTCCTTTATTATTTAGTTGCTGGTGTCTCGTTATATTATTATTTATGATTAATGATTTATGAGGATTTGTCATTGATATCATTAATATCCATCACACTTATATCTTTAATAAATTAATGTGAATTTACTATCAACGACTCCTCATAAAATTAGTATCATGTGGTAACTGCTACAAATCTATTGATGTGGACATTCAGTGTTTTAATCACAGTTTATTAGATGTAATAGAAGTATCTGTCTGTCTGCAGTCTACTCTACTAGCTGAATCAGTTTTTCAGACACAGAAACTGAAACATTGTTACCAGTTGTAACTGATACTATAAATATGTAAACACGGACCCACACACATCCACTCTTAAATGTCCTGTATTGCCATCATTCGCTCAATAAATACAATTTAGAAAAAAAAATATTTATAATATTTATATAAACATTTACATATTGCAAGAAATCTCTTCAGGATCATACTTTGAACTTGAAGAAATACTAGTAGGTTGTTGTATTCTTTCTTTGAAACAAAAATCTTTTCTTTGTCACACTCAGGTTGGCCATCCACCAAAATAATGGGGTACAAAGATGAAAAAGAAAGGACTTGTAGACTTAAAGGGGCAGATTCAATTAGTTGCGAGGTTTCATCCATACTTGGAAAACTCCAGCTATGCAGGTAGCAGTACATACTGGCTTGAATCAATTAAATAAGAACAAGAGCTAGTTTTATACAACATTAGTCCATGGACGGAGACCATGATTCAGAGATACTAAACCAGCGGCTACATAGTTGCCTACAGATCCGGATGAAGAGGGGTGGGGCCACAGTGACCCAGGCCCCACTCTCCAGGGCCAGATGAAGAGTGGGGTGGGCTGGATCGCAAGTGGGGGAGGGACGGATAAAGAGTGAGGGCTGTGCAGACATGAGGGGAAGGGCCGAAGGAGTGTGGGCAGGCTCCCCTGTCTTTAGTGCCCTGGGCATCCCAATGTTTAATCCAGCCCTGGAAGCCTACATATCCCATGTAATAGCTTCTGACTTCCATATATAAAGTTGCCTTACAAAAGGGATATAGTCAGGGTCCCAGCGGTCAAAATCTCGACAGTCACAATACCGACTCCGGAATCTCAACGGTCATAATCCCAACAGTGAGTAGTAGGGTTAGGTTTAGAGTAGGGTTAGGCTGCATTAGGGAATGGTTAGGGCTAGGCTACCAAAGGGGACAGTTAGGGTTAGGCTGCGGGAGAGGTGGGTTAGCGGTAGGGTTCGAATACTCACCAACATGCGTCAGGTTTTTGACTGTTGGGATTCTGGAGCCGACATTGTGACTATTGGGATTCTAGGAGGCAGTACATGGTGAGAAATGACAGATATTATGGTCTTGCTCTGGAGCTACACTTCCTTCCTACAGAGCTGCATGTTTATATGTCTAGAGATTGTAAGCTTGTGAGCAGGTATCTTACCTCTTTGTCTGTCTGTTATTACCCAGTCTAATTTTATAACTATTTTGTTTTCAATTGTACCATGCAATGGAATATGCTGGTGTTATATAATTATTACTAATAATTGTGTGCTCTTTTTTAATCAGGTTTGCTGTCTAAAAACATCAGTGTGTACTTATCTGTGGGAGATAAGCGGCCTATGACTTTGCCCAACTAATAGCAAGATACAGTGATAACAGCAATATACAGTGTGATCTAGCTGCTACCAAGGCTGCCATCAGAAATTGTGGGTCTCAGAACTGGCAAAATAGGTAGCCCTCCCATGTTTCTGCAACTCCAACCCCACAGTCTCTCCCCAGCCAGCACCCCTCATGTCTCTCTAGACAGCTCCCCTTCTGTCTTTCCAGACAGCATCCCTTCTTTCTCTCCAGAGAGCACCCCTTCTGTCTCTCCAGACAGCACCTGTATCCAGCCCTTACAGCATACAGACACTTATCTTCGGGATGTGGTGAGCATCCCGACAAGAAGGGATGCCGTCTACAGGAACCCTGGAACCGGAATCCCGAACGCCCAGACAACACCGGCGCTGAAATCCCGAGATGACTCGGGATCCCAACAGACGGCATCCCGATCGCAAGGACACAGCGGAAAGGTATCAGCTTAGGTTTAGATGCCCCGGGGGTTGTTAGCGTCAGGCTGCGGGAGGGGGAAGGTTAGGGTTAGGCTCTGGGCAGGGGGGGTTACGTTCAGGCACCACTTGGGGGGTTTAGGGTTAGGCACTAAGTGGGGAGGGTTAGGTTTAGGCACTTACCGGGGGGGTTAGGGTTACGGTGCAGGGAGGGTTAGTATTAAAGTACAGGAAATGAGGTTTAGGGGGTAAATAGGACAGGGGAACAGTACTCACCATTTTCCTGTCGGAATTTGAACCTTCGGGATGCCTCTGTCAGTGTATTGACAGCCAGCATCCCGTCCACCGGTATTTCATACCGATTCCTTACCTTCTTCTGTGCTTTCTGGCTGCTCCTCTTCACACTGCGGCTGGTTCCTGTCAGTGGTGCGGCACACGTGATGTCATGACATCACATGTGCCTTGTCTCAGTAAGAAAAATAAATAACTTTATTGTACCAGACAGCCGCAATTTCCCCCACACATTTTTCTCTGTGATCCCCCACATTCCCCTCTCTCTCAACAATCCCCTCAAATTCCCCCTTGTCAGTGACACCTCCATACATTCCCCTCTTTCTCTCTCCCTTTAGGTTCTCTCTCAGCGATCCTCCCCCACATTCCCCTCTCTCTCAGCGATTCCCTCCACATTCCCCTCTCTCTCACAGCAATCGCCTCCACATTCCCTTCTGTCTCTCTCAGCGATTCCCTACACATTCCCTTCTCTCTCACAGCAATCGCCTCCACATTCCCCTCTCTCTCAGTGATTCCCTCCACATTCCCTTCTCTCTCTCTCAGCGATTCCCTCCACATTCCCTTCTCTCTCACAGCAATTGCCTCCACATTCCCCTCTCTCTCAGCGATCCCCTTCATATTCCCATCTCTCTCTCTCTCAGTGAGCTCCCCACATTCCCTTCTCTCTCTCAGCAATCGCCTCCATATTCCCATTGCTCTCTCTCTCTCTCTATGATCCCCACACATTCCACTCTGTGTGTAAGTTTTCCCCCCACATTCTCCTCTGCCTGTCAGTGAACCCAACACACACATTCTCCTACATACTTGCCTACCCTCCCGATTTGGCCGGGAGCCTCACAAAAATCGTGTGTCGCTCCCAGCCTCACGGAAAGGCAGACAAGCCTCCCAGCTGCTGCCGATCCCTCTGCCCCATCCCCCCTGTGGTTTTAAGAGAAACCCTCACAACGGGGGAGGCCGATGGAGCGATTCACGCATCATTTTGGCCCCATCCCCTGCTTCACAATGCCGGTAATCTCATCATTGTGTAGCAGGGGCAAAATGACGAGATTGTGTGGCCACGCCCCTGCTTCACCCACAAACGTGTCCGGTCACACCCCCTATTCTGGCCATGCCCACTGCAATGCCGATCTGGCTGCTGCCTCCTGGAAGGGGCAGGCAGAATATCGATAACCCTGCATTCCCCTCTGCCTGTCAGTGACCCCCCCGCATACACATTCCATCTTTCCGTAGCCTGCTATGGGGGCAGCCTTTTCTGTTAGCCCCTGCTGCAGCCTCAACATACCAGATCTCGAATCATTAATGGCTCAGCCTGCCCCTGATCGCTGGTAAATCCATCCCTGAATGGGTCCCTGGATGGGTCTCTCTCTCTGTCCGGGCCCTAGACTCCAGACCTGGCAGTCCCTCCGATGAAGAGTTAATAAAGCAGAGCATTCATGTGGGGAATTACAAAACTTTGTTATGGCATCAAGAAATGTGTAGTTAAGCTACGTCAAAGTATTTTTTTGTGTGAAGTCCAATATACATACCTATCTCTGTTGCCAAATCCAAATTGCAGTTATATTTAATGTTGTTTACTATGTAGATCAGGCCTAGCTAACCTGTGGCTCTCCCAGCATGCCCTGCTACAGTTTTAGCATTCCCTAATAGCAAACTGTGGCAGGGCATATTAGGACTTCACAACAGCTAGAGAGCCACAGGTTGGCCAGACCTGATGTAGAGCAATATCTGATGACATGCATTATATGCAAAACCATTTATTGCAGACACATGAAGGAAACAAAATAATATTATTGCATATGATAGGAGACATGTACAACAGACAGGATTTGATAATTGCTGGTGTGACATAAGAACAAATGAACTCTTGATGCAGATAATCTGTTGTTGGCAATAGGTAAATTATGTTGATACACTTGGCAAATGGCTTGAGAGATGCTGGCACAAATGACAAGAGCACTGATAGGCAGACAAAACCGGAACATATACTGTATGAAAGTAGACAGGTGACAGTCTATTGTAATTAAGACTGAAAACCACAAAACAATGTTTAGTTATCTGAAAACAATGATATGTTGCGAGCACAACTGAGACAAGCATGGTAGCGGCTGGTAGCTGAGAGATGGAAGACCTTCAACATGTAATATGCAGCTGCAAATAAAGGATTAGCAGCGGAGAACTAGAAGTTCAGTATAGATGTCAATCATCAGAGCTAGGAATCACAGAAGTCTAAAGCAGTTGCTAGTTGCTACCAATGCAATTGATGACAGGCCAGATGGGGTCTAGATTTGAGACAACCAATAAGATAAGTGAGAGAAAACTTCACTAAATATGCCAGAATAAGAGACTGCTAAAGATGAAAGGGAAAAGGGAAAAAATGGGCATAATAAAAGAAAAACTAAAGTACACAGAAAAAGGTATATGATCATTACAAAGCTGAAAAATTATCATATGCAAATAATAACCTGGTGCAAGTCCAAAATGCAGAGATATATCTGCCATGTCTAATGCTAAGATCCATATATTGTTGCAAATCTCATTTCCATACCCATACCATTGTTTAGGATGTGTTGATATGTTCTTTTGGTGTAGAAGAACAATAGGCACCAGCGGAATGTGAAAAGGAGGTTAGTCCAAACAGGATAACAGTAGTAATGAGTGGTTAATGCACACAGCAGTATTAGCAGTATTGGTAAACAGTAGTGGTAATCAGGGGCGCTGAGAGGGAGGGGGGAGCAGGTACAAATTACCCAGGCCCGGGCTTGCTGGAGGGGCCCGGTGGGGGCTCGGGTCCGACAGCGCTCCCCCCCCTCTTACATCACACAGCAGCACAGCCACAGCAGTCTCTTACAGTATGCCTGTGGGGGGAGTGATCAAGCTGATCGCGCCCTCCACTGGTTACGCGCTGGGTTGAGGGGACTCACTGCGCCCCCCTCGCCAGCACGGTGGCACTGCAAATTTGTTACCCACGGGGGCGTGGCCACTCATCCCGCAAGAAGGCCACGCCCCCTTTTTTACTGGGGACTGGCGCGGCTCTTGACGGGCCTGGTGGTAATGCAGTAGCACAGCCTGGAGCATACTCCTCACATTATTTCCTTGGGGGTTTTCTTCCATTTTCTCTCACAGAACTCTTGTTCTGCAATTGGGCATCCATACTGGTAGTCTCTAATTTAGACATGCTTCCAGCTGCTGGCATATCCAATGTAGTAAACCTTTTGTTCTTATAGTTTCATAGTCTATGTTCCTTGCACTCCGAGGACATAGGAGCTCATTCAGAGTCGGTCGTGAGCGCTGAGCGCTCACAACCGACTCGATGTTGCCCCACAGCGCATACGCATGACGGAGCCGGCTCCGTCGTGCGCATGCGCGAGACCCGGCTAACAATGGGCGCTCTGTCATTAGGGGTCTTGTAGCAGACGGGGCGAGCTGTCGATGTTGAGTGACAGCTCGCCCCGTTTGCTGGGTGGGCCGGGGGCGTGCCCGGCCAAACGGAGGTGTTTGCCATTTGGGGGCGGCCCCACTGACATCATTGCTAATGTCAGTGGGGAACTTCCTGCTCGAACAGAGCAGGAAGCTCCCTGGGGCTTACTAGTGCCCAGACCCTACCCTAGGGTCTGGTCGTAAGCCCCGATGGTTGCGATGGTCTTGACCATCGCGACCATCACCCATGTTGGTCGTTAGAGCTGTGGGTGTAAACCCACAGCTTAACGATTGACAAGGAGGCGGCCGTTCAGGATGCAAGCGGCCGCCCTGATTCAGAGCGACCGCTTGCATCTAACGACCTCCTCTGAAAAAGGCCCATAATCTCACAACACTCCTTTGTGTCTAGGACGTACAGCCCCCAGCAAAGAGTAGCTGTCGCCATCTCAGTCCGTCTTTCATTTTCCACAACACTTTTGCTCTCTACAAACTTGATTTTGTATCCTCTCTTGTCAAGGACACCTATGGCAATGAGGTTTATCCTCAATTCCAGTATGAATAATGCATCTAGAATATCAGTGACTTTGGTCTCACCTTTTATCTTTAGCCACACTGTTACAGTCTCGTATTTTGTGGCTGTCAGGGTTTTCTTTCCAATCCCTTTGACTGTTACAGGTTTACATGCTCGTTGATGTGAACCACTCTTTATTGCAACTGAAATGGCTGTGGCTCCCGAGTCCATGTACTAGCAATATTTCCTGTGACCACTTGTTACATTTATGGCTGACTTGTTTTTCTTGTCAAGTTTATTTTGCTGTTCGGGGATTTACATCTTTCAGTTTGCACTCTGAGGACTTGTATCCAACTTTGTGACATACCTAATAACTGTATTGGGACTTCTTGGGTTTGGTATTTCTCATGTACAATACAGTATTCCCAGCACTTACTTCAATTGGTATGTGTTCTTGGTATGCAGCAATTTTGTCTTTTCAATCTCTGTTGATAGCCTAGTCATGTATGATTACAAAACTACTACAGGTACTAGGAAATCAAATTGAAACATTAGGTTCTGTAGCAAGGCCACTGCAAAATCCTCATCATCCTACAGATGTTAGCTGATGAGATATGGACATGATCTAACTAAGGAATAAATGTGTTGCTACACACTTAAACCTATGGTCCCCATTGCTTTATCTACTGCATCTGGGTTAGTAATGTCACCTGGGTTAGTTGTGGTGTTTCACAGCTTCTCACACTTGAGCTGCAACTCCATAGCTAACTTCCATGTGGTAATGTGGTATAATTTTCTGAGCCTCTCAGTTTTATGAAGTTCATGAAGTTCATGCTGGCTGCTGTTGATTTTGCTGCACAGTGCATGCTGTATGCTGATCCAAACACAGGACTAACTGTATACTTTACACTAAAGATAGTTTGGCACCTGTGGTGCCTGCAGAGGAGTAGCGTGGAATCATGGCGCCCGGAGGAAGTGCATGTCATACTGCCCACCCCCTCCCCTCCTCCCTGTACTGAACTGTGCCAGTGGGGTATGACCAGCCTGCGGGGGAATACTGAAGTGAAGAGAAAAAGAGCAAACAGTTGCAGTATGACACTTGGCATTGAGGTACCATTGGGGGAATAGAATGCTTCGGTGATGCACTGACATTAAGGGGTAGCTCCTTTGACACTGCTTTATTTATGTATAGCACCTAAGATCTGACTGTTATCTCCTTTGAATAATTGTTATTAGTCAATGGAGAAGATTGTATTATATATTATGATCATTTAATTTAGATTGACAAAATATATGTGCAAGAGTGAAATTCCACAGGGTGCACAGCATATCACTGCAATTAATGCCCCAAGCAGCTTTCACTGGAGTGGGGACACCTATGGGAAGCTCCCTATACATTACACCTATACTAATGTGAGTACTACTAATCATGTTCTGTCTGCCACCATTATTATTATTTCAGGTCTCCTAATATTTTTTAAAAGACCTTTCAAATAACATTAGAGACATTAGAGAGTGCAAGAGTGTTTCAATAAGTAAGGTAACAAGACCTGTCATGTGTGCAATATTCTCTATTTCATTCTAATTTCCCTCAAGGTCAGAGCAGGTAGACCACTTCACTTCACGACCATTACGCTAACATAGAAACATAGAATTTGACGGCAGATAAGAACCACTTGGCTAATCTAGTATGTGTGTGTTAGTATTGTACTGTATGTTATATATATGCTTGCTACATATATGTGTGTGTGCATGTTTAACACATAAATAATACATATATTAGAACCCCCCATAAAATCCTGCATTTGCCCCTGCCCACATAGTATCGGTGTGACCCTGCCAAGGATCCGTGTGGCTTGGGGGCCCTCACAACTTAGTATCCAGAACCCCCGCGAGCCTTAATCTGGCCCTGCTCCCAACATCAGTTGTAAGATGACGGTGTTGGCCGAAACATGGTCAAACATTGAGGTGTGTAATGTGATCAGATTTCTGAGTTTAAAGGGCACATCAGCAGCTGAAATTCATTGCCAGCTTGTCGAGGTGTGAGGTGATAACGTCTAGTCATGGAAATAAAGGTTTGAGTTTGGTGCACGTCCACCACAAATGACAATTTGCCGCATTGAAGGTCTGATGCAGGAGGACAGATGCATTCATTTTAGTGATATTGCGGACGAACTGAACATCTCAGTAGTCACTGTGCACAGCATCATTCATGTGCAACTGGGGTACAGGAAAAAGTGTTAACGGTAGGTACTGAAGCAACTCACAGAAGTTCATAAAACCAACAGGATGGGATTGTCTCTCGTGCACTTGACCATTTCTGCAGCGTATTGTTACAGGCAACGAATCGTGGGTGCATCTTGTGACACCGGAGATGACGCATTGTCCTTACCTTAAAGGAAATTCAAAACAACTCCATAAAAAAGGTCATGGCGACCCTGTTTTGGGACCACAAAGGTGTGGTTCTTGTTGATTTCGTTACCAAGGGAGATACTGTGAATGCTGTCTGCTCTTATGACATATTGAGTCGGTTGAGGAGGGCAATTCATCGAAAACAATCTGGGCTGCTATGAAAAAGGCATCGTATTGCTGCATGATAATGCCAGGCCACACTCAGGCATCCGCATGCGTGACTTGTAACGGCGCTACCATTGGTAGGTACTGGACCATCCTCCCTACAGCCCTGACCTGGCACCGAGTGATTTCCATCTCTTTGGATTATTGAAGAAGCACCTGGGTGGAAGGTGATTCACAACCGTTGGTGAAGTTCAGGAAGCCGTCATGTCCAGGTGCTTGACACTGATTTCTTCTATCCCGGGATAGGTACCTTGGTGTACTGTTGGAACAAATGCTTAGACAAGTTGAATACATTTACAAAATCAGAAGTAATTTTACCTTATTTATTGAACCGCTCTCGTTTAAAGTTGTAGGACATTCTTGGTATTATTATATAATGGTGGTGAAGTGCATAACTGATGCTCTGTATTATATATAAGTCACTGGTGCTATCTGCATTATACAGTGGAAACTGATGCTGTCTGCAATATATGACGGTCATATTGTCTGTTGTCTGCATTGTATGGTGATTACTGTGATGTTCTCTCCATTGTAGCTGGTTACTGTGATATTCTATGCATTATATGGCAGTCACTGTGATGTTCTCTGCATTATATGGTGGTCACTGATGCCATGCACATTATATAGTGGTCACGGTGATGCTCTCTGTATAGTTTGGCGGTCACTAGAATAAACTGTGGTGGGTGAGTTATACCTACCTTTGAGTCTTGAGTCATTGGAGCCAACATTCTCCATTTATAAGTGAAGACACCCCAGAACCACAGAATAAATGCATCCTGCGCTGGCAGAAATGTTGAGCAGAAGTGAAGAGCAGGTGCAGGAATAGTCACACCCACTGCAATGCTGTGGTCAAGGCCCCCAAAGTATGGTGCGCACCATAGTAATGTATACAGCGGCCATTCCTCCAGCACCCAGGCCCCTCCAAAGTTTCAGCAGTCCTGGGCACTTGCATCTTAATGTTATGGGTTTTACCCACAGCCTACAAACATTTCAGTGTTTACAATGATTACATCTTAATTTAAGCAAGCTAAGGGTTACAGGAGACTATTATCTACTGGGAAGGGGGAGCTGAGTGTTGGCCCAGGGTGACAGACAGCCTTATTTCACCCCTGCTGCACAGTATCTACACAATGGGAAAATTATGGCTAAAAATACATACTTGTTAATTATATAACACCATTTTCCTGCTCAGCCGAGACTCAGCGTTTCTGATCACAACCAGCATAGTATGAGAAAAGACACAGGTGGGTATTATGATTCAGATACAAACAAGCAGAAGGCAAAGAGACAGTCGTGGGAGGAGGGGGAATCAGTATGTTGACCAGATTTGAGGTTGGACACAGCCAGGACCAGTTGGCAGAGAGATGGTGGGAACACAGTATAAGAACTAGATGAAGACAGTGGCGTCACAAAGGTGGGTGCAGGCCTCACCCGGGTGTCACCCTCCGAGAGGTGACATCAAAGTGCCGACACCTCCACAGTGACAGGAGCCAGGTGCTGCACTGTAGCATTATGTGTAGCGCTCCGCTCCTGATACTGCGAGGGGACCAGCACCACAAATAGACTGGTCCCCCGGGGCAGAACACATCTCCAGGACTCCCGAAATGACTAAAATGGAAGTTCACGCCGCGAGGCCACACTCCCTGCCCGCGAGGCTACATCCCCTTTTTTCTGGCACGTGGCTTTGCCGCGTGCAATAAAAACATCCCTGCACCAGGTGTCGCCACGGGGAGGGACGCCACTGGGTGAAGACCATGTTTTAAGGTATGTACATATAATTACTAAAGTAAATGCTTAAAGTTTTATTGTAAGGAAATAAAATAAATGTCTACAAAATTAATTGAATTAAAATTAAAATTTAAAACCGAATCAAGTAGCAAGAAGTAAAATCTGGATGCCTATAATTAGTTCAGATAACAGGTATTACTGTAGTTTTACATTTATAGCATGAATTAAATATTTTCTTTCCTGCTTGCTAGGTTTTTCCCTTTGTCAGCTCTGCACAGTCATTATTGGAACACTTCCCTCTCCTTTCCCATGTCAGCATTAGATAATGCTGCCAGCAATGAAGGGTCGTGCCTGCCAACTCCAAGTCAACAGTCATAATGATAGGTCAACAGTCTGATAGTGATACAGCTGTGTGATCCAATCTACCCTTCTAGACAGGAGATGTGAGGGAAGATTAGCACACCTGATGCTACATGCACTCTTTGTGACTGCAATATTTTGGAACAAACATTCCCTGAATTTAAATGAAATACAGTTGGGAGTGACTGCAGAGCATGAATGATTTTTTATATTTAAATGGTGTGGTCACATACCTTAGGCACCGCAGATAGTGGAGTGCTGTGGATTAAAGCCCATTTATATACTTTTTTGTTTTATATACATCATTATTTTGTTGGTTTGAGTTTTTGGTGCACTACGGCATTTTTTATGGTGCCATTTGTTTTTTTGGAATAGATAGATAGATAGACTTTGTAATTGGGGGGGTTTCACACACTTTCACACACTTTTACACTTGAGCTAAAACCCGGGTTTTTGAAGGGTTAACCCGGGCAGCTCCCTGGTGTAAAAGGGGAGAGGGTTGGATCGCCGGGTCGAGTGACCCAGTAATCCAACCCAGGTAAATAGCAGGGTTCAACACGGGTGCAGCCTGTGAAACCCTTCTGTGAGAACAGCGCACTCCGGGTCACGATGACCTGGAGTGCGCTGCTAGCCGGCCGATTGGTCCGGCTTCAGTGGCGCTTGGAGATGATGTAATCTCCAAGCGACCATTTTCACTCCGCAAAAGCCGGGTCTATGCAGACCCGACTGCGGTGTGAGTGGCACTGACTCGGGAATATCCCGAGTCAGCGCCGGCAAAATTCCGGGTCTGATCCGGATAGGAACTTTGTTCCAACTCCGGGTCAGAACTTTAATTTAGGTGGAAAAGGGGTATATGTTTGTGTGCTGCATGCAAAAGCAGTCAGCATTTACTGTGCATGCAAAAATGTTATTAATAAATAAATAAATAAATAAATGAGCACAGTTCCTGGCACTTTTTTGTTTTACTCCCAGCTCAGAATCAGGCCCAGAACCACAAATTTCTCATTTTGAATACTCCCCTTCCTACCCATTACATGTCGGCATTTAGACAAGCTGATCCATCTTCCTGTACTGTAAAAATGTAAATATTTGCAGACCCTCCAACATGAACCCTTCCATAAGGTACAAAATGCTGTGTTCCTAGACTTTCCTCTTAATTTATGATTGCAGCCACCTGTGTTGAACTAGTTAATTGATGAGAAAAGTGTTCCACCAAGGTGATGACAATCATAAATTAAGAGGGAAGTCCAGGAGCAGAGCATGTTGTACCTGATGGAAGGGGTCACGTTGGAGGGTCTGTACTTGTGCAAAGAACAGTATTTTACATCATATAACATAAAATGGGGCCATCCCCGCACCGTCCCTTTAATACCTCTGCCTGTCAAGAATAGGCATGCTGGGACTGGTTTCTGGACATGCCCTAGTGAGCCTATGCAAATTTGTACGCAGCTGGAGAGGCCCCAATGTCTTCATTCGGTATGCCGGGAGTCGGTCTTCCGGCGTAGGTCTAATTACAGGCATTGAGTTTTCGACACCTGTCCTTAGTACCTTGCCGGGATTTTACAGTCGGGAAGCCCGCGGATGGGATTTAGACCGTTGGCTTCCTGACTACATCCCGTTCTGATGTCTCCTCTTTTGTATGTAAGTGAGATGCTGGCAGTGGGCGTCTCTGTGCAGAAGACAACAGTCATTAGCATATTTTCCCAAGTCCTCTGCGTACAAGTTTGCAGCAGTGATGGACATTGCATCATACGTGCCTATTTTTGAAAAAGCATTTCAGGGAGAGTGTGAAAGCAACACGTATGAGTGTAGCAGTATAGTGGACGTGTACTGCTACATCTGAGGGGCGTGTCATAAACCTGACTTACATCCAAATATAAATGAGCCCTAGGAGTGAGCCCCAGCCTCCAGGTGCTGTTGGCGATGTAGAGAAGGAGCCTGGCGTCTGCTGATAACAAAATCTCAGCGGTCACCCAGCAAATGGAGCCTCCCTGCGGCACTGGGCTGAGGTGGGCTGGAGGAGGTGGAACTGGTCCTGTCTCCCACTTTAACCCCTGGTGGGTGTGGGGGCCCTTTATGTGTGGGGGCCTCGGTACGACCACCCCTGTCGCCCCCCCATTAATCCGGCCTTGCTTAAACCTTCATGCATAAGGCATTGCTAAATGCCAATATGCATGCGATTACTGGCGAGATACATCGCAACCAAAATTCTATTCACTAAGTCATAGAGCAGTGATTTTTAACTTGCGGCACACCGAACATGATTTTAAAATTTCTAAGGCACACCTTCAGTCCCTCACGGGAAAAAAACAAACAAATTGGTCACTCACAGGAAAAAGAACAGACATCGGCTCCCACATAAAAACAAACACACACATTGCCCACCACAGAAAAAAATAAACCACATTGGACCCCACAAAACAAAAGCAAACACATTGGGCTCCACAGAAAAAAAATAAAACACAATGGCCCCACAGAAAAAATATAAAACAAAATGGTCCCCACAGAAAGAAAACAAACACACACACACAATGAACCCAACAGAAAAAAAAATCACATTGGCCCCCACAGAAAAAAATAAAATAACCAGCTGAGAAGGCTCACTCAGGGGCGTATCTATAATGGGTGCAGGGTGTGCAGTGAACATGGGCCTCTGGGTCCAGGGGGGCTCCGCACCGCACACCCTGCACCCATAATATTACTTACCTCTCCGGAGTCCCATGTCGGCGTGGGGGTCCGGTGCTGTAAAATGTCTGGATAATGACCGCGGCGGCCATTTTCCCGTCACTTGCGCATGTGCAGTACAGGGAAAATGGCCGCCGCGGCCATTTTCCCGACGACCTGTGCATACATTATAGACTCTGGGCACACTCTAGTGCCCAGAGTCTATAACTCCGGCGCTGGCCGCACAAATCTCAGTGCGCTGCCGGCCGCTGGGCGGAGAGGAGGGGGCACGTGTCGGAGACTGCACAGGGGCCCCCTCCTCTCTAGAAATGCCCCTGGGCTCACTGTTGGCCTTGTTCTGTCCCTCATCGGCTGGGGTTGACTGGGCACACAGGGCAGAGCTGGGAGCGGTGTGCAGGCAGGCATGCAACACGGCTTGCGTGACCTATGTCACACCGCTGTGCTTCAATAGGTCACGGCCTGGACACAACTGAGGGCCTGATTCAGAGCCGGACGCTCTGACCAGAGCGCTCGCTCTGAATCAGGGCCCTCCTACCTAAAAACGGAGCGGCCTCCTGGCTGCTCGCATAGCTGTGGGTGACCACCCATAGCTTATGCGAGCGGCCAAAAAGATGGTTGCGATGGTCATGACCATCGCGACCATTGGGCTTGCGACGAGACCCTGCGGTAGGGTCTCGGTGACCGCAAGCCCTGGAGTGATTTTGGCTCTATCAGAGACAAAATCACTCCCACTGACATCACTAGTGATGTCAGTGGGGCCAGACAGAGATGTAGGCGTTCCCATGGGAACGCCTCCGTCTGGCAGCCACGCCCCCGGCACGCCCACCAAAGGGGGCGTGCTGTCAATCAACATCGACAGTACGCCCCCTTTGGTGCGAGACCTGGAGCGACGGCTTCCCCGTCGCTCCCCGGGTCTCGCGCATGCACACGACGGAGTTCCCTCCGTCGTGCGCATGCGCACTAGGGCACCATCGACACGCTTGCGAGCGCTCAGCATCAGGCCCTGAGTTTCCCTGAAGAACCCAGCACTGCCCGGCCAGCAGTACAATTAAAGTAATCTCTGACTTCACTGACCTTGCAAACACTTGACAACTGCTCGCGGTACACTAGTGTGCCACGGCACAGTGGTTGAAAAATGTTGCCTTAAGATGGGTACACACCTGACAGATATATCTGCAGATGGAGTGATCTGTAGATAATGGTCGTTCTTACACACTGAACGACCATCATCTATCCGACAGCTGCGGGTCCCACTGTGGGGCAGGTGTGCCCACCTCCCTGCGGCTGCCACTGCATTTGTACAAGCGGTCAGCAGACCACCTGTACACACTTGGCGAAGGACAGATATGTCTGCAGACATATCTGTCCATCGGCTGTGCAGCACAGCCAATGCGATATGTTTGTGAACGACGTCATTCACAGACATATTGTCTGTACACACTGGACCTCAATCAGAGCCGGACGCTATCAGCCATTCGCTCGTACGCATTCGATTGTTTTAAACCACGCATGCATCCGGTTCTCATTGCGCATGTGCGGCCGGATCATTGCGGGCATTTTTCGTTCGCTCGTATACACAGCAAAGAGGAAGTGACCTATGTCATTTGATTGACAGAATGTTCCGTTTATGGGTGGTAACGGGGGTGGAGATGAGAAAACGCAGGCGTGGCAAGGTGTTTTTTGGGCGTACATGTATTTTCTTGTGCGAACGTCCAATGTGGACGCTATTTTGTACACGTCACTGTGTGATCCAATTTCCATTAAGACTGCTCGCTCAGCTTGTGGTCTGGTATAGTCTACCGCAATGACGATGGTCTCATCGTTCTTCCCCGGACTCATCGATGGTGTTGCGATTAATCAAGTGAGGCAACAAAAACAATTAACTTTTAATAGCTAAACAGCTTGTAAGGTGTTTAGCAAATAGACCTTTTTTAGTAGCTAAAAACCGAACGCAGGTGAACTACTCAGCTGCTAATTTCTGAGGCATACAATCAATTAGCTAACAATTTTTTTTGTTTTTTGTGTGCTTTTGGCATATTTATAAGTGTTTATTTTTAATGCAAACAATATTGTACGCATGTTTGTTTTTTTACACATTTAATTTTTGACCAAGAAAACACTCGTCCTTTTGTTTTTGGATAATTGTTAATAAAAACTCATAAATTGTTTTTAACCCTTTTTTTGACCAAAAAATATTAAATATTTCTATTTCTGTTGTATTGTTTGTAAGTTTGTTAGAGGGATTACCTTAACCAGTTTGTGACTAAATCAACAATAGAATTTGGCAAATTTGGTTCCAAAGTTTATGTTTTTTTTATTTTTTGGGTTTAAAGTTTTTTTTAAAGTAAACATATTTTTTTTCCGGGAACAAAATGTAGAAATCATTTTGGCCACGCCCCAACAAAATAATACCCCTTTTACACCTAAATTCCGGGTCTGATCCGGAGTTGGAACAAAGGGCCTGATTCAGACCCACTCACGAGCGGCTGTCCGCTCGCAAGTGGGTCGATGTTATGGACTGAGCATGCGCACGACGGAGGGAGCTCCGTCGTGCGCATGCGCCAGACGCGACGAGCGAAGGAAAGTCCTTCGCTCGTTGTGTCCGATCAAAGGGGGCATGCTGTCAATGTTGATTGACAGCACGCCCCCTTTGGTAGGCGTTCCGGGGGCGTGCCTCCCTGACGGAGGCGTTCCCATGGGAACGCCTCCCATCAAAAGCCGGCCCACTGACATCACTAGTGATGTCAGTGGGAGTGATTTTGGCTCTGATAGAGCCAAAATCACTCCGGAGCTTGCGGTTGAAAACCTCAGCCGCAGGCTCCGGCTCGCAATTTCGATGGTTGCGATGGTCACGACCATCGCGGCCATCAAAATGCACGCTCGTATAGCCTGTGGGTGGTGACCCACAGCTATACGAGCGTCCTGGGTTGGATTGCCGGGTCACTCGACCCGGCGATCCAAGCCTCTCCCCTTTTACACCAGGGAGCTGCCCGGGTTAACGTGACCCCTTCCATCAGGTACAACATGCTCTGCTCCTGGACTTCCCTCTTAGTTTATGATTGCCATCACCTTGGTGGAACACTTTTCTCATCAATTAACTAGTTCAACACAGGTGGCTGCAATCATAAATTAAGAGGAAAGTCTAGGAGCACAGCATTTTGTACCTTATGGAAGGGTTCATGTTGGAGGGTCTGCAAATATTTACATTTTTACAGTACAGGAAGATGGATCAGCTTGTCTAAATGCCGACATGTAATGGGTAGGAAGGGGAGTATTCAAAATGGGACATCCAGTGACACTAAGAAATTTGTGGTTCTGGGCCTGATTCTGAGCTGGGAGTAAAACAAAAAAGTGCCAGGAACTGTGCTCATTTATTTATTTATTTATAACATTTTTGCATGCACAGTAAATGCTGACTGCTTTTGCATGCAGCACACAAACATATACCCCTTTTCCACCTAAATTAAAGTTCTGACCCGGAGTTGGAACAAAGTTCCTATCCGGATCAGACCCGGAATTTTGCCGGCGCTGACTCGGGATATTCCCGAGTCAGTGCCGCTCACACCGCAGTCGGGTCTGCATAGATCCGGCTTTTGCAGAGTGAAAGTGGACGCTTGGAGATGACGTCATCTCCAAGCGCCACTGAAGCCGGACCAATCGGCCGGCTAGCAGCGCACTCCAGGTCTTCGTGACCCGGAGTGCGCTGTTCCCATAGCAGGGTTTCACGGGCTACGCCCGTGTTAAACCCTGCTAGTTACCTGGGTTGGATTGCCGGGTCACTCGACCCGGCGATCCAAGCCTCTCCCCTTTTACACCAGGGAGCTGCCCGGGTTAACCCTTCAAAAACCCGGGTTCTTGCTCCGGTGTAAAAGGGGTATAAGTGGCATTTGAACACAAATAAAACAAATAAAAACAATTCACAAGAAAGGAGAGGGAGGTTTTTGGCATGCAGGAATATGGGAGAAACACAGAGATGGATTGTGGGGAAATTAGCCAGTGCAGGGGCAAACGCAGGATATTTAAAGGGGGGTTTCCGAATTACCAATCTCTTTTTTTTAACAAACATTTTATATATATATATATATATATATATACATACACACATATATATATATACACACAATTACATGTATATAGCTAGCAAAGGTAAAAAAAAAACACATTGAAAATATAAAAAAGAAACTTCCTTTACTTGTAATAATGCCAAGGCTATTTGTTATTCGCACGTTGGCCCCAGTATTTTCCGCAAGGGCCTTAGCAAAGGTCACGTTGGCCGCAGCACTTTGCTCCAGGGCATCCGCCACCCGTAGCAGATTGGCGTCCATCCTCAGCAGAATCTTGGTCTGCTGATCCGTTTTAACATTGAGATCAGTGAGGAGAGCCACTGCCTGCGAGGGGGAATGCCCTGGACTGTCTGCCACAGGGTCCCCAGCCGAATCTACTGCTTCCTCCCTGCAGAGCCAGAAGAAATTCTGCGGCCAAAGCTCACCTCTGGAGCAGACTCATCCGCCTGTGTCTCTGTGAGAAAAAAGAGAAAAGAGTAAAATTATAATCTAGATATTGTCAAAAACACATTTCTGAGTTGTTAACATTACAACATTTACCTGGGGCAACATGAGGAGCCGCAAAGTCTGGCATGTCGGTATCCATGTTCGACACGCCAAGCACCTCCTCATCCTGCACACACCCCTGGGCCAGGTCCTCCAAATCTGTGAGCTCAAGTGACACAGGGGTGGGACCCCCACCTGTTCCCCCTGCATGCCTAGCCCTATCAGCCAGTTTTTGTTTAAGCCGATATTTGAAGTCGCTCCATCTGTTGGTTTAAAATTTGGCATTATTCCTGCAGTATTTTGACCTGTAAACACTTTTTACTAAAATGTAGTTTTTACGTACCGGCGTTTGACCTCCCGGGTTGAACGTTCAAACTCACCCACACCATTGACAGCACTGGCTTTGTCGTCCCACAGTTTCCATCTCTGGGTTGCACCCATATTCCTTGGTGCCTGTGCCAGGTTGTCATTGCACATTTGCACCAAAACCTCCATCTCCTTCCTTGTGAATTGTGGCTGGCTTTTTTTTTTGGTCCTAGTGTGCCTACTAGGGCCAGCAGCCTCTTCCATGGCATCCTCCACACCTTTTTTTTAAAATGTTAAAAAAAATTTTTACTAAAAAGTTTTAAAATGTAATGTTAAACATATGCATTTTCCCATCAAAAATAAAAACACTTACATGGTGCCTGTTGGCTAGTACTTTGCTGCTCTGTGCTCAATGTAGCAGACCGATTTTGGCCTTCAGTGACGTTTTTATACATGCGTCAACATTATTCGGCTGCATCATTCCTTGTGCGCTCCTATTGTCCGTCCTTAATTTGAGCGGGAAAATAAAGCCTATTTATGGCTTCGTGTGACTCGAGTCGAGGTGGCATTTTATGATTGTTGGAGGTTTTGCGGTGTAGTGGATTGTTGGTGATTTGTGGTTGTGTAGAAGGAGTAGTTGTTTTTTTTATATTTTTGCTTTTTTTCTTACTTGTTTTTTCCGTTAGCATTTTTGTATATTTTTTGGCTTTTTTTATTAGAATTTTTGAGTAAGTATTTCAAAAATCCACCTAAAAAAATAATAGTAAATAGTTTCCAATTTTTTTTAATATTTTTTTTTTTTTACAGTTATTTTGGCAGTGACCCAGTGATGTTTTATAACTTTGGGATATTTGTCTGTTTTTGGTAAGTGTTTTTGGTTTCATGAATTTACAAATTCGATGTGTTAGTCTTAGCATATGTTTCGCTAAGTAATGTTTTTTTTTTTCTGTGAACAATCATGTCTTACCACTAAATTTAGCGTACTATTTAGCGAATTAATGTGTTTTTTTAACTGTAAAAGTAGCATACTATTTAGCGAACTAATGTGTCCTTATTTAACTGTAAAAGTAGCGTACTATTTAGCGAATTAATGTTTTTTTTACTGTAAAAGTAGCGTACTATTTAGTGAACTAATGTGTCCTTATTTAACTGTAAAAGTAGCGTACTATTTAGCAAATTAATGTGTTTTTTTAACTGTAAAAGTAGCGTACTATTTAGCGAACTAATGTGTCCTTATTTAACTGTAAAAGTAGCATACTATTTAGCGAACTAATGTTTTAGTGGTTTTAACTGTAAAAGTAGCTTAATATTTAGCGAACTAATTTTTTTTTGTTTTTAACTGTAAAATAAACGTACTATTTTACGAACTAATGTTTTTGGAATTTTTCTGTGTAAAATCATGTCTTACCACTAAATGTAGCGTACTATTTTGAGAACTAATGTGTGCTCCCTTCTCTATTTTTTCGAAAACGATATTTGTTTTCAATCATAGTTTATTAAATTAATCTTAAAAATATTTTCTACTTTTGAAATGTAGGTTGGTTTGTACATGACACTTCCCAGGCCTGTAAGTATCTTTGGTTTGCTTGGAAAAGATAAGTATATTTTTCTTAACACATTTGTCTACCTGGCTTAACATTTCAGGTTGATGTTGGTCTTATTATATTGGCCATGGTTCCAGAACCCGACCAACCTCAACTTCGTCCCAGGCGTAGGCCTCGTAGGCGTGCAAGGCCCCATATATATAGAACACGTGTCACCCTTTTTTGAATGCCAGATGATGAGGTGTTAAGGCGATACCGTCTTCCACCACAACTCATCATAGACACTCTCTCATTAATAGAGAGTGATCTTGAACGGCAAATTGAAAGTCCTACAGCAATACCACCACTTACACAATTAATGTCGGTGTTACATTTTTGTGCCACAGGATCCTTTCAAACCACTGTGGGAATAGTCGCTGGAATATCCCAATCCTCCTTTTCAAGGATCCTGAGGGCAGTGATGGAGGCACTTTTTAAACACCTCCATCATTTTATTAAAATGCCATTGGATATGGGTTCCCTTAATGTGGTGAAGGCTAATTTTTACCAAATTGCTGGCTTCCCACACATCATAGGGGTTGTGGATGGCACTCACATACCACTTCAGCCTCCAGCAAGGCTGGAGGCTATATTTAAGAACCAAAAGCACTTTCACTCGATGAATGTAATGGTGGTATTTGATGCCTCCCTCCAGATCCTGTCCCTGAATGCCAAATTCCCCGGCAGTGCACATGATTCCTTCGTCATCCGGCAATCAGGGATTTGGCACAAATTAAACAACCTACAAGCATGGCTTCTGGGTAAGTTGACACCTTCTGTTGAAATTAAAGCAAAGCTTGTTACACAATGGTCCTGATGTTTTTTTATATATTTTCACAGGAGACAGTGGTTACCCTTGCACGCCCTGGCTGCTCACTCCTTATTTGGCTCCCACACCAGGGCCACATAGTCAGTATGATTCCGCACTTACAGCCACCAGGCAGGTGGTGGAGCGCTGTATCGGCCTTTTAAAAGGCCGATTCAGATGCCTCCACCACTCTGGTGGCAACCTCATGTATTTGCCGGCTATGGTTTCGAAAATTGTGGTCCTGTGTGGGATATTTCACAACATCACCATAAGGAGTGGTGTCCCAATGCAGCCAGAGGATGCCTTGCCTAAGGACGGCCCCCCCGAGGTTGGTCGTAGGTCAGTATGTGGGGGGGCCATACGCGATGAAGTTGTGGCCAGATTTTTTAGGTAATTATTTCCACAAATTTTTTTTATTGCCACAATGTAGACATGTAATATTTTAAAGTACACTTTTAACTGGTTTTTTTTTTTTTTTTTTAATCCCTCAAATGACCCTAAAAATCCATGCCTGCTACCTGATCAACACAAATGACTTTATGTGGACACAATGGATATAACTTTCGGGAACAATGATTTCTTCTCCTCATTTGTGGATTCATGTTGGCATGCTACTTCTTCAAACGGTTCCTGATTCTTGATTTAATTTTGGGGTTTTTGGGGTTGTTTGGACTTGTGTGTGTGTTTTCAATGTTTGATTTTATTGTGTCAATTCACTTGGTGTTTATTATTTGTGTGGATTAAAAAATTTTTTTACGTTAAACAAACATTTCCTGGTCCAAAAAATGCAAACTTGCTTAATGGCTAATCCTGTAATTTCTTAAATTGTAAACGTTTTTAACCCTGCTTTGTGGCTAAAAACAAACACCAAAGGTAGTATGGTGAATCAGTATGTTTTCTAATCTAGGCCTAAGCAGGTTTGTTTTAATTTTTACATTACCCCCAAAAAAGAAAAAACTATTTTTGCCGTTAATTCTACAAACCTATTGGTATTGTTAGGTGTTTAATGTGCCAGCTTACATACTTACTTGAGCTTTCTACAATCAAATTTACATTTCTTAAAAACTCAGGGTAAAAGAGTAGACTTATGTAAGGTTCAACAATCTAAGATTTACAGACAAGGAATGAGACTTAAATTAATCAAAATACATTTTATTTTTTTAAATAATTTTTTGGCCTAAATAAAAAAATTAGTGGCGCAGGAGCGCCAAAATATGGTCCAATGCCACAAGCATGGTAACGACATGGCCCCTCAGAATCACCAAGCCAGCAGAAATTTCAGCGTTACGCCTTTGGTCCTGTGTGGGTTTAAAAAATGTGTGGATTACTAAAATGACACCTTAATTTAGATGTTAAAAAACCACTTAAAAATCAGACTATACAAAAAAAAATGACCAAAACAAAAGGAAGGCAAAACGAAAAGATTCTGAAAAAAAAAATGGACAAAAAATAAGAAACAAAATAAAAAAAAACTAGATTTCCAACTATGCAAAAATACGTAATTTGTTGGTACCGTAAACAAGAAAGTGTTTGGACATGTGTCATTTGTGTAAGGGGAAAACATCCTGGACATTGTTTCACAAAGATATATATAAAAATCATTAGAAATACTTTACAAATTTGAACTGCACAGGCAAAAGGACAACATCAACCAAAATTAAAATAATGAAAAAACAACCATAGTTTAAAAGGGAAACATACCGGTCAAAATGCTGACTGGGCCTGTAGCCCCAAAATCCTCCTCATCAGAGGTGGGCCAGTGGATCATGGATAGAGGAGGGATAATTTGGGTGGAAGTTGAGGGTGAGGAAAAGAAAGGGGGACGTGGAGGGGAGGGTGAAGTTGGAGGGATGTGAATGTGAGGAGAGGGAGGGGACTCACGGTCGGCCAGGTCTGGGGTGGAGGGGGAATTTGGGGAAGAGTGGGCAGAGGATGTTTGGGTGGGAGTGGGGGATAGGGGACGAGCCCGACGTCTGCGCCGTCGTAGTCTGCGCTCAGCCCCTAAATGATGTTGAAAAAATTATTTTTATTTAAATTTTCATTTTTAGTGCAAAAATTTTAGACACAAAAAAAAGGGCTATACTGTAAACATGCACACGCAGGTAGGTCCAAAATAAAGAAACAGGGCTTTACTGTTAACATGCACACGCAGGTAGGTCCAAAATAAAGAAACAGGGCTATACTGTAAACATGCACACACAGGTAGGTCCAAAATAAAGAAACAGGGCTATACTGTAAACATGCACACGCAGGTAGGTCCAAAATAAAGAAACAGGGCTATACGGTAAACATGCACATGCAGGTATGCTTAAATTTTAAAATTACAAAAAAAACCACTTACTTTGATGTATCTGCAGACGCAAATTGGCCAACAGGTGTGGGGATCTGTGCCTCAGATCCGACCACCTGCGTTTCAGTTGGCCAATATTTCGGCGATAGCCGATGGAACGCAGGCGGCAGCGCGCCTCCGTGTAGGCCATACGCTTGCGGAGGTTGGTGATGGGGGGCGGATGGTCGGTGATTCTCTGGTCCATCACCTCAGTGAGGACCAGGAGTTCACGCCTACAAAACGCGGAGGCTCTCATGATGGCAATGATTTTTTTTACACAAAACAGTTTTAATAAAGGTCCTAGAAAAATTTTGATTGGCTAATGTACTTTGGAAATTAACAGGAACCATTCTATTGGTTATTGTATGAGTCATGTGACCTACACCCTCATAAATATAATATGAGTTATGATAGGCTTGATGCAGTGACATGCGTTAGCTAATTTAAATATAAAAAATAAAGTTGTAAAATCGGCCTAAAAAAAAACCGCTAAACAATAGTAGCATTCAAACAAACTTTTAATTTTGAACAACCATCCCCTTGGTCCAACCGTACGTATTCTGTGGAAGCAATGACACACACTAACAATAATAAAGTTTATTGACATTGAAAAAAAAAACGGATTGCAAACATGTGAATAACAATTAAGCTAATTAATATAGTGATTGCCATTAATCGATTCAAGTATGTTTGCTGAATGAAATAGCAGGCAATCGAAAACTGACAGGGCCACTTCCGGAAGTGACTTGTGCGACCGTTCCCTGCAACCAAAGAGGAGACGGATGGTCGCTATTTTGAACGTTCGCTAGCTAGAGGAGGGGTTGGGAGACTATGGGGCGGAAAATTAGCTACGAGCGAACATACGACCGAACGCTTGGATTTAAATATTTCCGCTCGTACGGCGGACGAGCGAACGGCCACTTGCGTCCGGGTCTGAATCACGCCCACTGGCTGACGGGCAGCAGACATATTGGCCGATCAATTGATTGGCCAATATATTGGCCAGTGTGTACAGCATTGTGTACAGCATTAGAGAGAGAAAGTGGAGAGAGAGAAAGCTCCAAATGGTGCATACACACGTAACAATTTTGTAGCCAATGATTTTCGTTAACGATTTTCATTCATCGTTATAACTTAGAAACTGAACGACTTTTTGACGATTGAACGATAACCACGTCGTTAACGACAAATCGTTCAAAAAATTTTTATGTGTGTATGCACCTTAACTGTCATTTTTCAAACAGAGCCTGTAAAGTGACAGTTAGAAGCTGTTTGGTTGGTCCTTTATCTCTCTCCACTGTATATTTATCTTAAGCTGCATACACATGTAAAGATTTTCTGACCAACCATCCAACTAGTTGATTGGTTGGAATGAAAATCTGGTAACGTATGGGAGTAAATGATGATCAGCAATTTGATCCTAAACGCCAGAAAACATATGAAAATGGTCGTCAGACAAGTTTGTTAAATGTTTGATCTAAACAATTTGTTCAAACAACAGTTTTTATCAATTTTCCGGCGTTTGGGAGCAAATTGCTGATTGTCATTTGCTTTCATTCCTTACCAGATTTTCATTCCAACCAATCAACTAGTTGGATGGTTGGACAGAAAATCTTTACGTGTGTATGCAGCTTAAGGCTCAGTGAATAGATCCAATAGTGCTAACAGGAAATGGGGCCGATGTATGGGTATGCAGTCGGGAAGCCGGTGGACCTAATCCCGACAGCCGGCTTCCCGACTGCTTAACCCGGTGAGGGTTAAATGACAGGCGTCTAAATCTAGATGCCAGTCATTTTACCGACGCTGGGAGACCGGTGCCCGGCATCCCAATCGAAGGGATGCCGAGAACGGATAGCCTCGGGGGTGAGGGTTAGGTTTAGGGTTCCCGGGGGGGACATAGGTTTAGGCAGCGGGGGAGGGAGGGTTAGGTTTAGGCACTTAGAGGGGGGATTAGGGTTAGACACTGAGGGGGGGTTAGGGTTAGGCACGCCTAAGGGAGGGTTAGGGGGTAGAATTAGGTTAGTCAATACTTACCTTAGGACGATCGGGATTTCCTCCTCTGCTGGGATGCCGCTGTCGGGATTCCAACCGCCGGACCCATCATACCGATTCCGATGTATGAAGCTCTGGGAAGTGATAAAGTGGAGAGTGATAAACGACCAGCTAATCAGCTCCCAACTGTCATTTTTCAAACACAGCCTGTAACATGACATTTAGGAGCTTAGAAGAGACACATGCTTAGGGTAAAGCAGAATTGGTCAATACAGAGCCATTCGTGAAGAAGAGGGAAAATCGGAAGGTGAGATATAAGGAGACAAAGATTTTGTTTTCTTAAGCACCCCCTCCTGGCATCCAATGTCATTACATTAAAGGCATTTACCTAAAAATTATTTTGCCACCATCAAAATCCTTCCATGGGAAACTAGAGTAGGGTAAAGGTTTATGTGGCTGATTCAGCATTTCACATAAGTGGAGTGCTGAACGCAGATTTCTGATTATCGTGAATATGCGTGTGCGCAGAACCCGTTCTGTGAATGTGCAGATCGAGCCCTGAGTGATCGCACGCAGACCCTGCTATGCTTCTGTCTGATTGACAGACAGAGGCATTTAAGGGGTGGTGCAGGATCAAGTCCACAGACGTAGTTCCAGGCCTCGCAAGCCGGCCAGCCTGCGTAAACTGCGGCTTACTCAGCTGGCCGGCGCTGTCCACCATCGTGATTATCCCAGACTGTCTGCAGTGCTGGGATTGTAAATGCAGCAGGGGGTGTCACACACCTTCTGCAGCATTTGCATATTTGCAAGGACGGAATTAAGGGGTCATTCAGACCCGCTCGTGAGCGGCAGTATGCTCGCAAGCGGGTCGATGTCCCCCACTGCGCATGCGCACGACGGAGGGAGCTCCGTTGTGCGCATGCGCGAGACCCAGAGAGCGAGGGCTCTCCATCGCTCGGGTCTCGCACCAAAGGGGGCGTGCTGTCGATATTGATTGACAGCACGCCCCCTTTGGTGGGCATGCCGGGGGCGTGCCTGCCAGACGGAGGCGTTCCCATGGGAACGCCTACCATCTCAAGCCGGCCCCACTGACATCACTAGTGATGTCAGTGGGAGTGATTTTGGCTCTGATAGAGCCAAAATCACTCCAGGGCTTGCGGCAATGAGACCCTACCGCAGGGTCTCCATCGCAAGCCCGATGGTCGCGATGGTCAAGACCATCGCGACCATCATCATGGACGCTTGCTATAGCTGTGGGTGGTAACCCACAGCTATGCGAGCGTCCATGAGGACGCTCCAAAAAAAGGTAGGAGGGCCCTGATTCAGAGCGAGCACTCTGGTCAGAGCGTTCAGCTCTGAATCAGGCCCTTAGCCCCTATGTACACAACACTAAAATACACTTTTATTAAATGTTTCTTGTTTAGACTTTTTGACCTAACCTAACATCATTCTGCTTTAATCTCAGTAGTTTGTACTAACCGCAAGCAAGTTCTGATGTCAGGCATCAAAGAAAGTTATTTTGGGTAAACTATGAAATGCAACATAACCTGAATAGGTGACTGTGCGAGTCATCCCTTGTTTTCTCCATTCTTTCCCAGGTGAACAGTGCTCTGAAGTCAATCAAAGAGCACAGCAAGTGTATACACGCAGATACCTAAGATTTTCTTTGAATTTTACCTCCTGCAGCTGCACATGTGAAAATTCAGACCTGCCCTATTTCTTAAATAATAATGTAAGATGTATGGAGCATCGTGAGAGTTCATGAACTCAGCTTCTTTGCGTGTTACACAAGATGACCCAGAAACAGCCCTTGCTGTATTAAAAGGTTCCTGAAAGGTAAATTCATTTTAATGTAATAGTATTTTGTTTTACTTGTGAAGCTTATCATCATTATCAGAATCTGTTTTTATTAGGTAAGAACCAGGGGCATATTAAGACATGCGGGTGCCCATGTGCGGGTTACCCACCATGAAACCATGAAGCAGGCTTCAGATAGCCCCTCCTCCATGTGCCCATACCTGATGAAATGTACCTCATGCACAGTTCGCCATATCGAAGTGAAATAATTTGTGCACCATGCAATAAATGATCTTCTAATTATTTTATATCAGGGAGTTACAATAATTATCAGTCATTGACATGGAGATATGAAGTAGTCATTGGCAATGTGACAGCTGTCATTCAAACTTAAATTTGAAGCTCTGGCTCATATCACTTCAATCATGTCTTTTATTCTCACTTATGGCTATCAATTACATATTCAAAGTATTATTAATTATAATATCTGATTAAAATTGACAGTTCTTTAATATCAGTGGCTGGCACTTTTCCTGGCATCCTTTCATTGATTAATAATTGGGTAGTGAACCACTACAATGTGCTGGTTATCAATTCATCAGTGAACGTCATTAAATGGTATGGTATTTCATTGAATGCAATGCCAAATTCCATCCACGATATCAGCCTACTATCTTGTACAGCAAGGTGGTCAACCTGATTTTGCATAGTCATTCATAAGCTAGGTACACACTTGAGCAACCGGCATTCATTCCGACATCGGAACGAATGCCCATCAACAGTGATTGTGCATCCACACTGGACGACTTTAATGAATGACGTAATGATCACTGTTATATAATTCATTAACAATTGCACTATCCGCTAGCAATATCGTTATGTTTGATGTGCAGCACATCAAACCTGCGGCCGTTGTTAGTGCCGTGGGAGCTAGTAAACATGCATACACACAGAGTGATGTAGGTGATATGTAGTTACAAAACGGGGTATTGGCCCGATATCGCACCAGTGTGTACCCAGCTTCAGGGCCCATCAGGGGGGGGACTGGAGTCCCTGGCCGGGACAGACATGGGGGCCCGTCCGCAATCCCAGATCGGCCCACCCACTGCCCGATCTGGCCCATCCACTGCCTGATCCGGCCCACCCACTGCCCGATCAGACCCACCGGCACTGCCGACCACTGTGGAATACAGTTTGGGTTTTTTTGTTTGGAGACGGCACACAACATCATGACATCACACCACACCGCTGAGGAGCTGCATCGCATGAGGAAGAGGTTTTGGACCTGGACAGAGGCTAACCTGGATGGAGCAACAAGAAGGTGTGTGGCGGCTGTGGACACAGTAGGGCTGGGCTTGAGATACAGAAGGGCGCTGATTGGGGAAACAGAAGGCAGCTGGCTAGGGACACAGAATGGGGACTGGCTGGAGACTCAATAGGGGTCTAGCTGGAGACTCAATAGGGGTCTGGCTGGAGACTCAATAGGGGGCTGGCTGAAGACACAGAAGGGGGCTGACTGGGGACAGAAGGGGAGCTGGCTGGGGACACAGAAGGGGGGCTGGCTGGAACTGGAGAGACACTGCAGGGCTGGTGTCGCAGAAACACCTGGGGTGGGGGTCCCTGCCTATTTTGTCAGTCCTGGGCCCCACAATTTCTGATGGCAGCCCTGCCCAGCTTTAGTCATGGGGTACCCCTCCATATCAGTTATTTTATGTAAGCTCTCAGACTGTCAACAAGTTATGCAAGCAACAAAAATACATTTTTACATGAAAACAAGATTCTTTATTATATTCGGCCATCTTCGAATTTTAAAAAACACAGGTGCCTTTTCTATATTTTGGTTTTATTAACTTATTTCTAATTAGATATGTATATTCTTATTGCACATTAATATCTTATCACTTATGACTATTGCATGATTATTTTATTAGCATTAATTCACCTCACACAAATGCCTTCTATTGATTAAATAAGGGAAACAGCGGCTTCCTATGTTCTCCTACAGCGCCTTCTTTCCAATGATAAATTTGGAAAGTTGGCGCATACACAAAAGAGAGCAAAGACTCTGACACAGTGCCAGGGTCTTTGCTAGTTCCTGTCCGGTGCCATCTTCCTGAATACATCACCGACAAGTTGGTACCACGCAAGAAGCATTAGGAGCCGGAGCACCGTACAGGAGCACTGCACACCCTTCACCCATGATTGGATATGCATCTAGTAAGAACAATATACAGTTATAAAGTAAAGCAGACAAATAATTTTTTTTCTTACTTGTCTCTTGCTCTGTATTCAAGACAACTGTATTTTCTGCCTAGGGAGCCTATTTGTTGCTTAGTTGTTTTTCCTGACAAATAATTTCACATAGTTTAGCTTTGATTTATCTAAGGTATGTAACAACGGGGATGCAGTAAAAAAGCCAGCAGTTGAAATGCCAACCGCCGGCTTCCCGACTGTCAAATCCCAGCAGGGGACTAATGACCGGCATCGAAATCTCGACTCCTGTCATTATACCTACGCCGGGAGCCCAACGCCCGGCATACCGAACAAAGGTAAGCCAGGCGGTGGGTGAGGACAACCGTGGGGGGAGAGGGTTAAGTTAAGGGCTCCTGGGGGGGGACATAGGGTTAGGCACAGGGTCGGACTGGCCCACAGGGGTACAGGGGAAATCCCCGGTGGGCCCCACTGCCTGAGGGAGCCACCTCCTCTTCTAATGTCTGGTTTCAGACAGTGCACTTGAATACATTGTAGAGACAGACCATGCAGTGTAGAATCCATGTTGTCTACAGGCTTAATCATCATAATGGTTAGCCAAACCTCTGTGGTGGCTGACCACACCCCACTGGAAGCATGGGCCCCTACCACTTCCTTCCCCCGGTGGGCCCTCAATGACTCAGTCCGACACTGGTTAGGCACCCCCCCAGGAGGGTTAGGATTAGGCTACCCCTGGGGAGAAGTTAGGGTTAGGCACCCCCCCTGAGGGTTAGGTTTAGGCTGCGGGGAGGGGGAGTTAGGTTTAGGCACTGGGGGGGAGGTTAGGGTTAGGCACCCCTAAGGGAGGGTTAGGGGGGGAGAGGGTTAGGGATAGTTAGAAACTTACCTTGGTCGGGATCCTGCTTTCCGGCATCGGCATAACAGCTGCCGGGCTAACATTCGGCGGTATTTCATACCGATCCCGTAACAATGATAGCTTGCTGGGACAGCAACTCTTAAATGAATCTGTCCCAGCGAAACAATTACCCCACTGTCATTCAATAAAATGCTTTACTTCCTAGATGCACTGTGGAACTTACCGTGTGTATACGCACAGTGCAGCTGCTGGTGAGGCATCCTATGATGCCATAGGATGCAATGGGTAATGTAACAGGGGCTAAGGTCCACAAAGTTATATACACAAACACATACCTGCCCTTCGCTTTGTCTATCCCCACCTTTTTTTAAAAACTAGAAAGTTCTTCTTTTTTAAAAAACCTCCCCAAAATGGTATTTTTTTCAATAATCACATTATATAATTAATAGCAATTTAAACTTGATTTAATATTTTTGTTAAAAAAATTATATTGAATTAGGTTTAAATAGCTCTTATTTACATAATTTGCTAATAAAAAAAATTGACAATTTTGGGAACGTTTTTGAAAAAATATTTGCCAGTTAAGTGGTTAAGAAATAGGCCCCTAAGACTTGTTACAGACATGAATGTAGTACAAGGAAATCAACCATCAAACAAAGCAAACCCGCTCAGATAAAGCAAATGTAGTAAAATGTCATCTGATTTCATGGGTCAGTGGTCCAAAGGGACACAAGTAGGCAGTTCTTAGACACACTATTACAAATAAGATGGGTATGACCAATCCACAATGGTTTCAATAGCATTTAAACAAATGTATTTATTAATGTATATGTTTATTAATGTATATGTTTATAGACCAATGGTGTAACTAGGGTATTTGGAGCCCAGGGCAAATTTGAAAAGGGAGCCCCCCCCCCCCCCCCCCGAAGTGCGTGGAAAAAAATGGGCATGGTCACTCAAAAATGGGGCGTGTCAACATGACACACCCCTTTATTTTCAAACTGAACATTCCTATCCATATGTACCTTAACCCCAGTAGTACTCCTTATACAGTACCCCCAGTATGCAGTTGTGGTCCCTCTTATGCAGGCCCATAGTAGTGCCCCTTATACAGTATCCCCAGTAGTGGTCCCCCTTATACAGCCCCCAATTAGTTCCCCTTACTCAGTACCCCCAGTAGTGGCCCCCCCAAATGCAGTGCCCCACGTAGTGTTCCCCCTTATGCAGTGCCCCCAGTAGCAGTCCCCACAATGCAGTGCGTCCAGTAGCGGTATCCCCTTATGCAGTGCCCTTTATATGGTGCCCCCAGTAGTAGTCTCCCCCCTATGCAGTGCCCTTTATATAGTGCCCCCAGCAGTAGTCCCCCCCATGCAGTTTTCCCAGTAGTGGTCCCCTTATGCAGGCACCCTGTAGTGATCCCCCCTATCCAGTGCCCCCTGTAGTGGCCCTTCCTATTATTGCCCCCAGTAGTGGTCCATGAGTGCAGTGCCTCTAGTAGTAAGCCCCTTTTATAATGCCCCCAGTGGTAGTTCCCCCACAAGTAGTAGTCCCCAGTAGAGGTTCCCCCTCCCGATTAAGTGCCCCCAGTAGTAGCCCCCCCAGTAGTGGTCCTCCCAATGGCGCCCCCAGTAGTACCCACCCCTCCCCCAGTAGAGGTCCCCCCAGTAGTAGCCACTCCCCTCCCCCGTTGTGCAGATAGGTTAAAAAAAATATATATATATATAATATACTTACCTGAATCCCTGCTCCTGCTCCTGTCCACGACGCCGCTCCCGCCAGCCAGTCCGCCCAGGCTGGCACGCTCAGCATTATGGGACAGACGTCATGACGTCAGTCCCATTACCCACTGCAGGAGCCGGACGGAAGTCCGGCTCTTGCAGTGGGTGCTGCAGCAGTCAATGAGAGTCTATCTGACTCTCATTGGCTGCTGTTTAACACACGCATCGCCGCCAGCGCTGGCGGCGATGCGTGTGTTATGCACAGCCTGAGCCCGCCTCCTAGCGCTATTGGGCAAGCGCTCAGGGGGAGGGAACGGGCTCAGGTGTGAAGCACAGGACCGGCGCTGGAAGCCTAGCGCCGGTCCTGTGTAAATGTGTAGCGCTGACCGCACTCATTGCAGTCGGTGCTATACTGGCTAACTAGGGCGGGTGTGCCGGTACCGTGGCCGACGGCGCCCAGGGCACGCACCCCGCTCGCCATGCCCTAGTCAGGCCACTGTTATAGACTAATGTTATCTATTGTAAATCACTACTTTTCTGTTTTATACATTGAATGGTCGATCATTTTGTACCTATTCCCATAGTTCTGTGGTTGGGAAAACTAATAAATAAGTTATCCTTGATATTTTTGCTGCCATTTCTTTATAAAATTTTAATATATCCAGAATTGTTAAGATGGAATTTCCCTGTCCAATATTGTTTATTTTGCCGACATAGGCATACAAAATGACTGACACTGGGATTTGAACCTGTCTCTCTAACAATTAAACTTATCTAATTTTCTAATACTACTTGAGGTAGTATCTGATAATATTTGGAATGTGGCAATCAGTTAAAAAAAAAAATCCTGATTTAATTTTCATAAAGTGCTTGCACAGGTTTTGACCCGTAACACAAAACAACAAAAAAGAACACTTGGTAGAGGGGCACACTCCGAAAATTTATGTACAGTGGTGAAATTGAATTAAAATGTGGCTTTTATTTAAAAATATAATTAAAATTGAGGCTTAGCAGACTGCATATATAATCTGAACACAACTAGGTACAAATATAACATTTATCAAAATGATGTGATTGGATAATACAACCAATAGTGAAAGACAAAAAAAAAAAATTATATACAGTATAATACAAAAATGGAGTATAAGTGAAAACAGTGTGACACATAAACGTTGTGAGAGAGAGAAGGCAAGATATAAGAGAAGGATAAGAAAATAATAGAAAGCGTAAATACAAGAATTAAAATAAGCACCACGACCCAAAGTAATCAAATAATAACAGTAACTCTTACATGTGCTGAGATTACAAAGGGATAAATGTATTAAGTAGACAGGGCTAGATTCCCTCCTATTTAATTGCAAGTACTTTTTCAGCTAATGAAACTGACAGGACCTGAGCTCTAAAGGCCACACACTAGACCAACTTACATCCAACCAGCCAACTTGTTGATTGGTTGGAATGAAAATCTGCTAAAGAATACAATCAGCAATTTGCTCCCAAACGCTGGAAAATGGACCAAAACTGTTGTTTCAACAAATTGTTTAGATCAAACATTTAACAAACTTGTCTGAACGACCATTTTCATCTGTTTTCTGACATTTAGGAGCAAATTGCTGATCATCATTTACTCCCATACGTTACCAGATTTTCATTCCAACCAATCAACAAGTTGGCTGGTAAGTTGGTCTAGTGTGTGGCCAGCTTTACAGTAGGTGTTTGAAGATCTGCTTTTTTTTTACCCACTCAGTTTATATAAATTGCCAACTAGACTATACAATCTATGTTGATATGGTCAACTTGGACAAACTGCACAAATGAATCTACCATCTAATATTAGAAATCATTTTGGTTCTCACATTCAAAAAGTTAAGTATTAAGAGTTATCTTTTGGTGCAGAAGCCAAAGATATCAGCTGCACTAAAGTAAAAATGTGTTAAAGCTCTTAATTGATGCCATCCAGTAGGTAAATAGTCTTATTATTGTGTGCACTCAAACCAGTCTATTCAATCCACAGAAATATATTTCCTACTAATATGGTTTATACCCTTAGGGGCACATTTATCAATATTATTATTACTTAAAAAATGTGAAAACTGATATTTTCACACCCTTTTCACATTATTTTAGAATCATGTAAAATCAGGGGTGGGGAACCTTTTTTCTGCCGAGGCCCATTTTGATATATATAACATTATTTGTGGGCTCGGTGCAGGCCACGCCCCCTCGGCATGACATCACATGGGGATGGGGCCACAATCACCTCTGATTACAGCAATTCCCGGAGCATCCTCAGTATGCTTCGGGGAGCTGTAAGGGCAGCGGTGTGACCGTCTGAAGTGTCCTAAGGATGCTCCAGGCACACTGCGGCACAGATTCTGGCTGCAGGGTGCCATTCTAGGCACCCTGCTAGCCAGATGAGGCTAGCAGAAAAAAGCTCCAAGGGCCAGACCATATGATTCAGGGGGTATTATTTGGCCGCCGGGCAGGAGGTTCCCCATCCCTGATCTAAATGAATGATAGGGTTATTGGAGGAGAATTAACAAAATTCTTCTCCAAGCCCTTAAATTGCATTTTTTTTAGTAGGCAGATGGCACTTCACATACTTGTAATGGTAAATGTGATTTGTCCAATTTACTAAAATTAATCTTCAGATGGCGTTATTATGGCTTCTCTCCCATGTACTTTATTGACAGCCAGAACAGAGCTCAGAGCTGGCACATGTGATCAGCCATGTGTGTCTAAATAGATCACAGGCTAATTACTGAAGAAAATAAAGAGTTAAAAAAGAAAATAATAAGCTAAAACTGGCCACACATCTAAAGATTATCTGTCCAACCAGCCAACTAGTTGATTGGTTGGAATGAAAATCTGGTAAGGAATACAATCAGCAATTTTCTCCCAAACTCTGGGAAATGGACCAAACTGTTGTTTGAACAAATAGTTTAGCTCAAACATTTAACAAACTTGTCTGAACGACCATTTTCATCTGTTTTCTGGCATTTAGGAGCAAATTGCTGAACATCATTTACTCCCATTCCTTACCAGATTTTCATTCCAACCAATCAACAAGTTGGCTGGTTGGATATAAGTTGGTCTAGTGTGTGGCCAGCTTAACACTTACCTGCACGCTGCAGCCTCCACCTCTGTTAAGCTGTCCATGCACAAGCAGATATAGCCATGAACCTGGAAAGAATGCAACAGAACCTTTTGTTCCACGATCGTGCATTATGATTGGACCACATTGGGGTCCAGTTAGTTAGGTTGGCTAGTAAAAACACTTATTAGCAGCAGTTAGATGACACTAATTCTGCTTTTTCTTTTCAGACTTTACTGACTGACCCATGATCAATACTTGCATGCATCTGTGATGGGCCAATAAAATGGTTAAACAACTTCCATTCTGTGCTTCTGTTCTGAGAGGCATGTATAGGATCAGTAGCTGGAGGACTTGCTGATCCTTGTCATGCATTATTGAAAGATCTTGGGGTGCCTCCAGGTGAGTTGGATCTCAATTTATAAATACATAAATAAATATATGACCCTTGTAGTGTAGAAACCACCACAGCAGAGACGCCTTGACGTGGCTGGTGGCTTACCATATTTTTGTGCAAATGTATTTAACATATTCCTCTGCATTTTATTATCATGTAGGATACAAGTTTCTTTTGCTGGCACTTTGCAGTGTGCTGGGGAAATGTGTTTTGTTTTTTTCTAGCCATGATCATTCCTAACCAAGTGATGCTCAGGATTGCCGATCATGATGGGCCGTTGCATGCAGCTCCGATACCATACTGATTGTTGCAAGTATAAGTGGCTTAGGACCTCATTTAACAATGAGTTTTAGCACACGCAATGAGTTTTAAATCTCGTAGCATATGATAATAGTGCTTCAGCCAATCAGCTCTTAATTGTCACCTGTTTGCAAAACTTACAGCTAGGAGCTGATTGGCTGGAGCACCATTTATCATATGCAATGAGTTTTAAAACTTATAGGACTTCATTCAGACCCGCTCGCAAAATAGAGCCGGCCTCCTGGCCATTCGCTAAGCTGTGGGTGACCACCCACAGCATTAGCGAGCGGCCAGGTTGATGGTCGCAATGGTCAAGACCATCGCAACCATCGGGGCTTGCGAGGAGACCCTTGCGGTAGGGTCCCGTCTACCGCAAGCCCCAGCCAGCTTCCAGCTCTAACAGAGCAGGAAGCACCCTACTGACATCACTGGTGATGTCAGTAGCGCCACCTACAAACGGCAGGCGTTCCTTCTTCAGGAACGCCTCCATTTGTCTGGCCACCCCCCCACCATGCCTACAAAATGGGGTGAGCTGTCGGTCAACATCGACAGCCGCCCCTTTTGTAGCGAGCCCCGGTGTGAGAGGCCCAGTGCCCCACCATCGACCTGCTTGCGAGCGCATAGGCGCTTGCGAGCGGGTCTGAATGAGGTACTTAATCTGATTATAACGAGTACTGTACAAATTTCTTCCCCATCTGTATAAGCTGATCAAGTAATAACTACACCTCACATCATTTCAGAAGGAAAAACCAAAACCATGCTTAATAGATGCTCGATAGATCCGTAGTTTCTGTCAAAGATTAATAATACCGACTTATGTTTTTTTCTATCATTATGTTTAATGCAGTGCATCACACAATACGTGAGGCTTATACTGTATTTTTATTGTAATGTCCTCTAAATAAAGTGTGTAAATATTTTATGCCCAATTTTTGAACCATATTTTTTACCTCTATGTGGGTGGCAAGCCCTAGATCAGGAAAAACTGTTAGGTAGCACTGCAGTAAAGCAGATGAGGTGTTAACAAAATACTTCTTAAAAAAAACAAGAGAACACAGTATAATTGTTGTAGAGAGTACAGTTATATCTGTGAGCCATCTGCTGGCATAGCTGTGTTCCTTTGAAATGCTCCTTCCACATACTGAATGTTACATAACCAGTTAAATCCGAAATATGCTGGTAGAAATTGCAAAAATAACATTCCTCAAATTGTCTAAGATTGTACCTAGCCAAAAAAATCTAAAAACTATTTTACAAAGATGATGCGCGCCAACTTTCAGCTGGCAATACACAAGCATATTATTTTTAGTTGATTTGGGCACTTGTGAGTTGATCCAACTGACTACCCAATTGCGTCATTCTGGTGACATATGCAGGTCTGAAGCAATGGACCAGCCAATGAACAGAAAACACAGTACTGCATTTCTGCTCTCACATACATGCAACCCAACACACAGACTAATTGTTGGAAATGTATTTTCAGGTACACAGATATTTTCTCTTCAATAGCAGGGTCAGCAGTGTTATTACCGTAGCCCCCTTGCTTTTCTGTCAAACACATGAGACTTATAGCAGCTATATCTAAGAGAGATATGGGCTCTCTATGTTGGAGTTTATGGTATAAGAGGATTAAGGAGAAGCGCTCAAAAGTCTGGTGTTTTTACAACAATATAAATACAGGTTGTGTATAAAAAAGAGGATACAGGGCCTGATTCGATGGTGGCCCAGAGCGAATGCGCACGACGGAGCCGGCTCCGTTGTGCGCATGTGCGAGACCCGGATAGCGACGGGCAATCCGTCGCTCCGGGTCTCGTACCAAAGGGGGCGTGCTGTCGATGTTGAGTGACAGCACGCCCCCTTTGGTGGGCGGGCCGGGGGGGTGGCTGCCCAGACGGAGGCATTCCCATGAGCACGCCTACCGTCTGGGGGCGGCCCCACTGACATCACAAGTGATGTCAGTGGGGAGATTCCGGCTTAGTTAGAGCTGAAATCTCTCTGGGGCTTGCGGCAACGAGACCCTACCACAAGGGTCTCATCGCAAGCCCGATGGTCGCGATGGTCTTGACCATCGTGACCATCTTCCTGGCCGCTCGCTATAGCTGTGGGTGGTCACCCACAGCTATGCGAGCAGCCAGAAGGCCATTCTAAAAAAAAAAAAGCCTGGCCCTGATTCAGAGCGAGCGCTCTGTCAGAGCGTCCGGCACTGAATCAGGGCCACAGTTTATTACAATGTTACACAATTACCACTCAATATACATCAAAGGACACAATAAAAATTCAATAAAAACAAGCGGAGTGGGGAATAGTTGTACAGCAACAATACTGTCACAAAACACTTCCTAGTGACCAGCAATGTAAAAGCACATGCTATATAACAAAAAAAGAGATCATAAGTGCTATTTTTTTGTAAAAATGGAATGTCATCGGCCACAATAGTCAGAGTCATATTGACACAATCGTTGTATATCAGTTATAGCGTTGAAAGTATTGTTAATATTACAAGTAATTGGCAAATAATAAGCACAGATTGTATCAAACAGTTCTAGCATGTAACATCCGAATGGAAACAAATTATAGATACTGTCAGTATGCGGGAAGTAAGTTTCACCAGCACCAAAATATCAGAGTGCATTTGTGTGATCAAACATATGAAAGAAAAAAGAGGAGTGTGGATCTCACCATAAAATAATCCCCGTGTTGTAAATGAATTAAATCCAGGTCCTGGTGAATATTGTGGGCTCTAAAGAAGCCAATGTTCTCAAGGCCTGAGCGCTCGCAACCGGGTCGATGGTGGCCCACAGTGCATGCGCACGACGGGCAATCCGTCACTCCGTGTCTCGCACCAAAGGGGGCGAATGTTGATGTTGAGTGACAGCTCGCCCCGTTTGGTGGGCGGGCCGGGGGGTGTGGCTGCCCAAACTGAGGCGTTCCCATGAGAACGCCTGCCGTTTGGGGGTGGCCCCACTGACATCACAAGTGATGTCAGTGGAGAGCTTCTGGCTCTGTTAGAGCCGAAAGCTCTTTGGGGCTTGCGATGAACGAGATCCTACCACAAGGGTCTCATCGCAAGCCCGATGGTCGCGATGGTCTTGACCATCGCGACCATCATGGCCACTTGCTATACCGGCCACTTGCTATATTCTTACCGTTACAGGACTAAGGGTTTGATTCAGACCCGGTCGCTCTGACCACCCACAGCTATGCGAGCGGCCAAGAGGTCGAGCCAAAAAAAAAAAAGCCCGGCCCTGATTCAGAGCGAGCGTTCTGTCAGAGCGACCGGGTCTGAATCAAACCCTTAGTCCTGTAACGGTAAGAATAGGTTTTACTTGCCCGTAACTTGTCCCACTTGTCTTATAGCCGTGTTAGTGTAAGTGTTTATATGGGCAGCGATGTTCCATCTGTCATCTGAAGTGGAGGGGGTAGTGGCCAGTGTAGTTAATAATGGCTTAGCCCCTGAAGCCGGCATTAGTGTGGATGGCTTTCCAAATTGGTTGGGAAATCAGACAAGTGGCTGAAGTGTAGTGTAGATGGATAAAAGATTCCTGTCGCATGCCACGGACACGGAGCAGGACTTTCTGTTATTGTCTTAAGTCACAATGATCTTGGACAAGGTAATTCTCTCTGTCTGTGGCAGTCACAAGACCGTTGCCATGACGCGTTTCTCTGCCATCTAAACTGGAAGTTTCCTCAGAAAACTGCCAGCTTAGAGAATGGTTTGGTAACAAATGGGGTTGCTGTGAGAGAGAAGAGGAAGTGGAGCCAGGAGCTGAATTCGAAGTCAGCAATGAGGCCTCCCTGGATGTGTGACTGCCAAAACGTGACTGCTGAGGAGCCAATAAATGGGGCTGTCAATACCCGCTGTGGCTGGAGAGCGGGCTACTGTGAGAGATGTGAGGAGTATATTCTGTATGGAGTGCGGTGTGGAGCTGGCCCCTTGGGAGAGCTAGACCACTATTTGCAGAGTTGGGCATTTTCAAGCTAGCCCCTGGCTTTGTCCACTGTCTGGGTGAATGCCCATGAGGATTCTTCTAGCAAAAAAGGAATGACTATATATTGTATTCTGTGTACAATACAGATAAGTGATGCATCCATAGATATATTTATCCACAGTGATCAACTATCAAGAGTTGATGATTGTGTTAGAGAGTGACTATTACCAGTCAAAGATTGCTCTGTGGACATCGATATTGATCATCCTGGTGTACAGTGTAGTAGGAGAGATACAGAGACTGTTCAGCATAACTTCAACAGTGCTTAAGAAGATAGTAGCCAAAGCTTTGAGAATAATTTGTTTCAAAAGTGACTGCATTTGCTAATCAATACTACATGCACACCAACATCCATGGTACCCACCAAAAAAACAAGCTATGTTAATAGACTGCTATTATCAGATGCCTATTAATGCCCGAGGGGGACCATGTGTAGCGGACCCCCTCTTCTGAGCAGTGACCCACCCAATCCTTGCATCTTGCCTCGTGTCAGCAAGCAGGTCCCTCCTTCTCCTCCGAGGCACCAACTTCCCAGTGATATTCGGGAAGATAGTGCATGCGCACAAGGCAGCTCTGGCACAGAAGATGTTATTGGAAAGATGGGGCCGCGGAGGAGGGACTAGCTTGGCGACACAAGGTGCACCCTGCACCCATTATAAATATGCCTGTGTCTATTACATACAGTATATCATATTGTTTATCTCAGAGTAAGAGTGTGCATGTGACTGTCGGCCTGATTCAGAGTTGTACACTAAAGCCGTCTCTTCGTCTGCATACACAGCTACTATGCAAATACTGATTATACAATTGTTGCAGACACCAAGAAATGTATCAAGACACCCACCGGTGGCTTTGCAAATCTAAGCATCTGCGTACAAAGATGCAGCATAGGTCACAGTTCTGAGAAAACCTATGGCCAGCCTGGGTTCATTGGGCATGATTCAGAGTTGTTCAAAAATACGCTAATGGCTGCAGGAGGTGTCTGAGGGGAAAAAATGCCTCCTGCTGGCATCTCAAATCTGATGTCTCATCCCAAGATGCAGGAACGGAACAACATTGCGACCCCTGCCCTCAAATGGCCTCAGCATGTCAAACATGCTGCAGCTTGGGGGCACTGTGCGCTACATAGCAGGACCCGTTCTGCGCATGTGCAGTCCCCCCACCATCTGAGATGTAAGCAAATAATCGGGTTTGCGTACATCTCTGAATCACGCCCGTGATAAACCAGTCCCTCTATTAAGACTGTTTATCAACCTATAGCATGAATGCTTAAAGTTAAGGTGCAGCAAAAACTAGAAAAATAGGGAGTTTTTGTAATTTAACTTTTTTTCATTGCTTTGGACTACGATTTTTTATGTATAATGCACAGAGGGCCTGATTCACTAAGGATTGTTATTGTGATCACGGCGGCGATTATGAGTGCAGGTCTGCGGAAAATATGCTAATGAGTGCAATCACTCAGAAATTGCTATGCTGATCACACGCTGTTGTAGCTCGACTTGCATAGTGCATTGCAGTGGATAATTTATGCAGGCCCTGCAACGGCGTTCAAACGCACTGGTACGTCTGCTTTTCGCCGACCACCCCCCGTCACCACCCACAAATGGCACTTCCTGTCAATCACTCTGTGATGGGTCTGCAATCCCATTGGTGCTATGGGCAACATTTCCAATTCTAAAAACCTGCACTGTAATAAATATATCCTTAAGTGATAACTATGATAAACTGCTTATTTTAATGCAGACAGAATATAGGGCCTGATTCAGAGCCAGACACTCTGAAAGAGCGCTCGCTCTGAATCAGGGCTTTTTTTTGTGTGCGGACTCCTGGCCGCTCGCATAGCTGTGGGTGACCACCCGCAGCTAGTGCGAGCGGCCAGGATGATGGTCGCGATGGTCAAGACCATGGCGACCATTGGGGCTTGCGACAAGACCCTTGTGACAGGGTCTCGACTGCCACAAGCCCTAGAGAGCTTCCAGCTCTAATAGAGCCGGAAGCTCTCCCACTGACATCACTGGTGATGTCAGTGGGGCCGCCTACAAACGGCAGGTGTTCGCTTGGGAACGCCTCCGTTTGTGAAGCCACCCCCCCACCACGCCTCCAAAACGGTGCAAGCTGTCGCTCAAAATCGACAGCCGCCACTTTTGGTGCGAGACCTGGAGCGACAGAGCGCCCGTCGCTAGCCGAGTCTTCTGCATGCGCACGTCCGAGACGGCTCCAGCGCGCGCATGCACAGTTGCCAAACATCAACCTGCTCGTGAGCGCATAGCACTTGCGAGCGAGTCTGAATTAGGCCCATAGTGCAATATCCCTGAGACAAACTTACCAATGAATAATTATGTATTTATAAGTTTTTAAATAGTAAAATATGGCCAATAAAGATGTAATGTCCTGTGTCATTTTCTCTAAAAAGTAGATACATGTGGTAGATGTATGTTGAGGAGTTGCATTGATGTGAGAAGGAAACTTGTAGATAGATTTTACCCATATTATATTACTTGTATATATAAATAGTTACAAATCCCAATAGAGACAATTAAATGCACCCCAAAATGATATAAACACTTGCTGGCTATCATTTTCCCTTCATTAATTTAAGTTATAAAATACAACTCAGTGACACTTTTGACTATCACGAATACTTTGTTTACGGTCACAGCCTCCTGCTATCTTATGTGCCACTTTGTTGGGTTCAGGATTATTTACCAACACTTTTATACATTCTACATAGGTTGGACACTGCAGAATTCAAGTGCAACATTGCTATTCCAATATCTTTGGCGATATGTGCAGAAAACTTACACAGGGCTTCACAGTACTGAACTTGTGGCTAAATGAAGCTGGACCATTATGTATTGAATAAGAAGACAATTAATAATTCTCTTATGAAAGCATTATTTTTTAATTAGTAAATTAATAATGTGGCCAGGTCTGCATTTCTAACCTGGCTCCCCTGCTCCCCACATGCTGTAAAATGACAGCCGAAACAACCGACAGGGGTGGGTCAGAGCTACGAAGAGAAAAATGTTAGCACCCAGTGACCCATGCACTGGGGAGTGTAAATTTATAAAAATTACTGCCTGTGGTGCGCCTCAGCTCCAGAAGGAGCCTGGCAGTTGCGGTGCTGTACAGTGTAATGTCCAATGTGGGGGGACCAGATTCAGATTATCCACAAAGTGGAACAGGCACCCACCTAGGGCTTAGTGGAACTTAGGGGGCCTGCCTGCCACTCTCTGCCTTCAGGTGAAGGATATCTGGATTTCATAAGCAGCAGGCTAAATCCTGGCAATACTGTCACAGAGTTCCTCCAATCAGAGCATGTAGAGAAGGAGATTGGGCTCTCCCGCCTCTCTGCATAGGATCCAGCAATACAATTCATTTAGAGGAGAGAGAGATGAAATATCCTTTGGAGCATATAAGATTTTGTGGGAAGATCCGGGAATATTAGGGGCATGGGGTGGACATCTGTTCAATGTTACACGATTCCACCTCCTGCCAACCAAGGTGAATTTAACCAGGCAGTCCAAAAGTGCTGCAGTGGTACAGTGTCTGAGGCCTATACACGTTTCATCCAAAAGGCAAAAATATGCCCTGGTGGTTTGAACCTCAGGCCGATGCCCTTTAGTAAATTTCTCCCTATGACTCAGTGACAAAACAATAAAACAGTTCCCATGCTCTAAGTGAAGAATAACTAACAGTCATACATTTCACTGGACATTCATAGAAACAAATAGGGTAGGGTACCTTTAAAATTGAACCAATACATTTTCAGCATATATTACAAGAAAATATATTAGCTGGCATAGTGGTGACATAATAATGGAAAACTGGAAACAGAAAAAAACTGTGAATATAACTACAATATATTAATTGGAGCAGAAAATGCCACCGGCAGGAAACTAACACAAACTATTGAATGTCACTCAATTATTTTTTTTTAAATTGATAAGAGAAACAAGAATAACTCGTTTCACATAGTTCTATGTGGTTTCAACTGTATTATAAGCAGTAACAAACTACAGGGTCTGTGTAAGCTCTGTACATGAGCCCTGCAACTAATATATAGTGAGTGTCAGATTCCGTGCCCTGGGTTAAATTTAAATTCTGCACACTGAGTACACTTGAAAAGTGAATTATGTATAATGTATTTTAAACAATTTATATCACGTGTCATGTCCCATTAAATCAATTTTAGCTGGAAATATGGAAAGTAGTAGTATAATGTTGCAATGCTTTACATGACATGTAATACACAGATAACCATAGGTAAAACGAGTGTTATAAATGTTTTTGTCATTTTTTTTGCCATCTTAATTTGTGTATTATCCACCGTATACAGTCAGGGGTGCAAAAGTGCATCATAAGGCCCCATAACACAAAAAAAGAAGAGGTCAATTCTGATAGCAGGGCGAGGACATCAGGAAAAAAAGGTGCCTCAGAGGGGGTCGTATATGCATTGACAGGTCCCTCTCATCACAGATCTCTGCAGTTCCACCATGTACTTTCAAGGATGTAACAGGTGGAGTTTGTGCTTCAGATGCCTGCTGTAGTGACAACCACAGTGAATCGGCCGTAATTTATATATATTTTTTCAAAGGTTTAAAAAGACCATAGGGATCGTACCCATGCTGAAAGGTGAAAAAATGATGGGGCATTGTAAAACGCTCCCTTACTTTAATGCATATTTGGACCCCCTCTGTTTCCATAAGAGGCGCAGCTCTTCCTGTACACATGCTGCACCCCCTGACCACCTCCTCCTCCTCTTGGACCTCTCTTACCTCTGCTCCTCCTGCTAACTTTGGATCAGAAGAGACATGAAAGAACTGGGGAATAGCAGGTAAGTGCAGTCTTCTGATTTTAGTGTAAATTTCCTTTATTGGGTTCAGAGATAAAATAACATGTTGCAATACAATGGTATCTACACTGAACAACTAGGCAAAGACAGCCCATACAAATACTCAGCATACATTGGCACAAGAACAGTGTAGGTGAATGGACAAAAATAAAGGAGGTTGTATTATGAGGCTCGTCATGGGGTCAGCAAAAGCCAGTGCAGCAGAAATGGGAAGAACAGAAGGAAATAATTATAACTATAATGAGGTGTTGCGAGGAATAAGGGTGAAAGGGAAGGTGAGGAGGGGAATACGTTTTGGGTACTCCTGGTGTTGGTGTAGGCACAGATAAGTTAGGTGTAGATGACTACCTTACAGCTGAAATGGCAGCTCCAGGGGATCTTTTTCTCTGGCAATATCTCCATGAGCTTCAGGCTGTAGAAGAGAAGCTAGCCCCATACACACAGTAAAATTACATAGCATGACAGCCTACATAAAAAGAATAATCAGTAGGTTTATTAAAGGGGTGTAAGAGGATGTGAGTTCAAGGAGGGTCTCTGTATGATGAAAATAATGATCACCAAACATAGGACAGATATAGCAAATATAACACACTAGTTTGCAATATGGTGAGAATTAGGCAAGAGGCAAGAACTCTGTGGGATAGTGACATAGACGTATATATCTTAACTGCTGCAGCACCTCTTTGGCTTTGTCTAGAGAGAATACAGTTTCTCAATGGTTTCAGTATACTATACTAAAAACTCACAATAACCTTTACAAAACACAGCTATAAGTTAATAGCAAAACTACTCAGCAGAGTTAGCAAAAACAGAAAACTGATCAGTCTGCTCATTAAAGCATTGGAGTACTCTGTTGCAGTATGGTTACTGTCCTATTACATGTAGGTACTTGTAATCCACAATAGGCAAAAATAGTAGAATTAGCATGTAATGCTGATCTTTCCTGATTCCAGAGAAACAATAGCTTTGGTTTTCCAATGATAAAGCATAATAAATACAATTCCACTGTCAATATCACAATTATCTTCAGCAGTTCACAGTATATATAGCTTAGTCCCAAAGTGCTCTTTAATCTGCTTTAGATTCTCTCATAAAATGGCTTTCTCTCTTTACACTTTTAGCACACTCAGATCTTTAGCTCAGTCTCTTGCATAAGTTAGGGTGAATAATTCTTACTATGTTTGCAAAAGCTCACAATAGTTTCCAACAGCTCTCAGTAGCTCTCAATAGTGCTTAATATCTCTCAGTGGTCCTCAGTATCTCTAAAGAGCACTTAACAGTTCTCAGTATCTCAGTAGGGGCTTCTCTCTTTTACAAGTTTTACTCACACACAGCCTCCATGGATCTTAGCTGTGGCTCCCAGTACTGACACACTGCCTCCAGATCTCAGTCTCACTCTACCAGTTCTCTGCAGTGGCCCCAGTGCATCATCAATGGATATTCAGCTGCTTGACATCTCTCTAACTCCACTATGCATGTACAACCAGTAACTCCTGTTCTGTTGCTGGTTTGTCTCTTTTTAAGCAAAAAGAAAACTGCGCTCTATTGTCTGTGCTGGGATTTGTCTCTTTTTGGCAAGTTGCGGCTCCACCTAGTGCCAGCCTCCAAAACAAAACAATGACCATTGGCTCCCATATAGGCTGGTGTTTTACCAGTTGTCTATGAGTGGCACTGAAAGAAACAAAGTATCAAGAGTCTTGGTTATAGATGCAAGCTAGGGCAGAATACGTACGCCAAGTAGACAAAAAATGACATTAGAGAAAAAATGAAAAAGGGAAGGAGCTCACGTGAGAGGCTGACCCCTAAAGCAGCAGATACAAGTGTCTTCCATGGAAGAGATCATGTCTTCCATATCCATGAAAAAGTCAATTTCAGCAAACCAGTAAAATATGGCTGGAGAAAAGAAGGGGTTTGCCAGCGGACTGGGATGACCACTATATCAGCATTATTTTAATGCTTCAGGAAAGATTTCTTATACTGTGTGATAGGCATTACTGATAAATGAAAAGGGTCACCTGTCCAATGTCTTGTATCCAAGTCATATTATAACATGGGAATCCAGGGAGGGAATCTGCCAACAGAAGTTTATACAATGAAAGATGGTGGGAGTTTATTGTACAAAGAGAGCAATGTCCCTCTGAGCACATCTAAAACTCTATTTGTAAGTAAACAGTGAGCAACCTGCAGGTGTCTCCATAGTCTTCTGTTTTTTTTATAATTAGTTCTCTATAACCCCAGTATTGCAGGCTATAACTCTGGTGGCAGTACAATTTGATGGCAGTCCTAAGGTCTTTGAAGGAAGTAGGACCTGTAACGGTGTAAAGCAAACTTCGGAGATAGAAACATTCAAAATTTGTCGGATGTACAGTGTAAACACGGCCAAGAGCTTCTGTTGCTCTGATACCAGGATTACCATCTACAGCGACTCCCTGTTTTCTGCACATAAAAACTTTTCGAGGAGCATTCCATGTGTAATATTTTGGCAGCTCACAGTACAGCAGGGTCCTTGCAAAGTCATCATTTTGACAAAGTTCGAAGAAAGAAGTCAATGTTGTTGCGTAATTTGGTATAGTCAGACAGCTGAGAATGCTGGTAAAGCCTGCTAAAGCTCTCTTCGATAATAAACATTAAGATCATGACATAACATGATAACACAAAACATTCGCTACGAGGCCCTACCCATATGCCGTGAGGCCCCACAATGAGCGTACAGCAAAAATTGTGTTTTTTAATTAATTGAAAATTAACAGTAATTAATTTAAATTTCAAATTTTTTTAGTTGCCTCGGCCGTGTTTTAATATGTTCATATGTCAAATTTCACAATCTTGGCTTATAAACTGTGGATTTGTATAGAGAGACAGAAGGACAAATTTTCGCTTTTATATAGTAGATTGTTTTTTAGTTTTAAACTTTTCTTTTTATTTTTTTCCACTTTAGCAGAAATGAATGCCCAGAATCTGGCAATCCAGTTCAAAGACTGGCCTGACAAAGTAGATTGCTAGCCCTTACTGCTCCAAGCCATTATCACTGGGGCATCTTAGCATGCTATGGGCAACACCTCCACATCTAAAAACCTGCACTTTAGTAAATATACCCCTATGTCTCTGTTCATGAAAAACAGGTCCCTGTATCTTTCAACTTGACGTCTAGCTTTAAACAAAAATAAAAAACATGAAGCTCCCTGGCCGTCTTGATAGAGCCACTTTAGACAAGAGTTATTAAAATGACATTGCAATAAAAACACCTTAAAATATCAGACTGGTGATTACATATATACAGTACATATTTACTTTGTATAGCAATGCAAACTTCCCATGTGGATTGACTCCCCTGCCCCAACTTGCAGAACTACAGAGGTGAAGCAGGGAAGCCAGAATACAAGCTGCAAGGTAGGTGGCCTTCAATCAGTCACACTTTCTTTCTAACAATGCCCCTGGCTCTTCAGCATTGTGGAACTACAAAGCACAACATATCCTGCCAGAGAGCAAGCTGGAACTTGCAGTTCCAAAATAGCTAAAGAGCCGCAGGTCACTATGCTATACAGCCAACCACATAATACACCTAAAGTGCTACTACCACTATATTCATAGTACATAAAAGCCACTTTAAAACATGGGGTGCTGCTCATGCATTATGGATCAGTGTTGTATCCTGGCCACCATGTTAAAATTTGATAGGTAGTCATTGGGGAGTGGAGCCAGACCACGCACCGTAGTTTCCTAATTGCTGCCCTCCCTGGTCGCTTACCTATCCTATTTGGGCTGGCTACACTATCTTTGGAGACTGGCCCTTGTGTGGGGTGCTGTAGCTTCATGCATCATTCCAAGGGGCTCTTCATGCTGGAGTCTGACACTGCATGCACTTGCTAGCTCCAAGCTTAACTGCATACAGGTATTTCTCATATGTGCAAAACCTGCACCTGTAACTCCAATGGAAATGATGCAGAGCTGAACGTACGTCTGTTTGCATAGCATATCGTGTGAATTTGCACTGCATACAGGGATATATCTAGGGGTCCGAGCGCCCCTGGCAAAGAAAGAAACTGCCCCCCTGGTCACTACAGGTCCACCTTGTGTCACTCCAGGCCCCATGTGTCTCTCTAGGCTCCCCCTGTGTCTCTCCAGGCCTCCTCTGTGTCTCTCCAGGCCCACCCTGTGTCACTCCAGTCCCCCCTGTGTCTCTCTAGGCTCCCCCCTATGTCACTACCCTGGCCGTGGGTGACAAGAACGGGCAACACCCCCCCTTGGCCGGTGCCCCTGGTGAGTGCTATCCTGACCAAGGGATAGATACGCCCCTGACTGCATATGCTTAGAAAATGAGTGCGCACAAATGCGGCATTGCAGAGACATATGCAATTTGGACACATGGATTCTTCTGAAAAAAGAGGTGGAATTGTGGTGGGAAAAGGAATCTTAAGTCCAAATCCAATCAATGCAGCTAGCGCGTAAGCAAAAATACACCTGTTAGGAGACATAACTTTTGCACCTAGTATAGGGTAGGTGCAAGTGCATGTTGAGTGCAGCGGCGGCAACATCCCATGATATGTACTACTCTGCATATGGCAAAAATACTCCAAGTACATTCCTTTTGCGTAATGTATCTCTGTATTTTCTTCGCAGGATGAAAATGGGAACTTTTTCCTCTGGGGTCTCAACAACACATAATTTGTGGAATCACCCTATTGCTGGCAAATAATATCCCATAAACAACAACTGAAAGAGATCTCTATCTGGGTCACATCTATGGATTGCCATATATGTAACCCTGATTTATTTTTAAAACTGGGTAGCACGGTTGGTGTATTGGTTAACATTACTAACTCACAGCACTGAGGTCTTGGATTTAATCCCATACCAGGGCCCTTGTATGTTCTCCCCGTGCTTGTATGGATTTACTCCGGGTACTCCTGTTTCCTCAAAATAAAATTCCAAAAACATACTGGGAGGTTAATTGACTTCTGGCAAAAATAAACTCTGGTGTGTCTGTACATGTGGTTGGGTATATAGATTGTAAGCTCCTCTGGTAACAGACCAGAGACTAACGTGAATTGCCAAATATTCTTTGTAGAGAGCTGCAGAATATATATGCTCTATCTAAATAACTGTTAATAAATAAAGTAACAGATCATTGATCAATTGATAATTTATTATTATTTGTGCTATATTTGGCATACCATAAGAAAATGTTATACTTTGAATATCTTGCTTCTTTTAATCCCTAATCAGTGAACCACATTTGACCTGAACAGACAGGTCTCTTGGCTCATGACACTGATGACTGGAATGATAAGGGAATGGAAGCTGAGGGCAATGTATACTTATGCTATAGATGCTGTACAGCATGCTGATTACAGAGATTGTTGGTGACATCTATTTGTCTAAATGTGTCTTTTTACCTTTGTTAGGAGCAGTCTCAGGTCAAACGGTATCAAATTGTATTACAGATACAACAGGAAACCAAACAATCGAATATTTTGAAAGGCAAGCAAATAGGATTTTGTAAGAAATGGTAAACAAATAATACGTATAGGTATAAACTGCAATAAAGGAAACAAGTCCCGTTAAAAGCACCTATTAACAACATATCACAATGCGAATATATATATATATATATATATATATATACAGTAGATATATATATATATATATATCTATAATAATAATAATCCACCGGATTGGCACTCAACTAAACCGACGTGAATGTACTCCAGTGCCCTATGCGTAGTAATGACAAACCAGAGAAAATCAGCGGCACTTGGAGATTTTTCAAAGAGCTTGTTTAATGTGTACCCAAACACATAACACCAACGTTTCGGGGAACCATGCCCCTGTGGTGCCCCGAAACGTTGGTGTTATGTGTTTGGGTACACATTAAACAAGCTCTTTGAAAAATCTCCAAGTGCCGCTGATTTTCTCTGGTTTATATATATATCTATATGTATAAACAACTTTGATTTTTAAATTAATTTTTAAAAATATGCTCTCTTCCATTATTTTCTAGCATCTTAAATGTCCCCCACTAGGTCTCTCACTTCTAACAGGTTCCTGCACTCTGTCCGCCGCAATACAGCACACAGTGGAGTAACTAGGGTATTTGGAGCCCAGGGCAAGATGAAAAATGCAGCCCACCCCCTATGTACGCGCTCCGAAAAGTGGCCGTGGTCACATGCCACAGGGGGTGTGGTCACATTCCACAATGGGCGTGGTCACTGAAAAATGGGGGCGTGTCAACATGACCCCCCCACCCCAGTTTCTCGTCACTCTGGGAACATTCTTTTCCATTCCATATGCACCTTAATGCCCCCAGTAGTAGTACCCCTTATCCAATGTCCCCAGTAGTAGGCCCCAGTAGTGCCCCTTATACAGTGCCCCCAGTAGTGCCCTTATACAGTGCCCCCAGTAGTGCTCCCTTTATACAGTGCCCCCCTATGCAGTGCCCCCAGTAGTGCCCCTTATACAGTCCCCCCTATGCAATGCCCGCAGTAGTGGTCCCCCTTATGCAGGCCCCCAGTAGTGCTCCTTATACAGTACCCCCAGTATGCAGTGCCCCAGTAGTGGTCCCTCTTATGCAGGCCCCTAGTAGTGCCACTTATACAGTGCCCCCAGTAGTGGTCCCCCTTATGCAGGCCCCCAGTAGTGCCCCTTTTTACAGTGCCCCCAGTAGTGATCCCCTCTATGCAGTGCCTCTTATACAGTGTCCCGAGTAGTAGTCCATCCTATTCAGTTCCCCCAGTAGTGATACAGTGCCCCTGGCCAGTAGTGCCCCTTACATAACACACACAGACATACATACATACATACATACATACATACATAGATACATATACAAAACACTTACCTGAATCCCCACTCCTACTGCGCCCACCGCTGTCTGCTCCTCTGTCCTCCCGCTCAGTCCCGGTAAGTACTATGGGAGAGACGTCATGACATCTCTTACATCACCCACTGCAAGAGCTGGAAGGCGGAGCTCATGAGTGAGCTCTAGCCCGGCTCTGGCAGTGGGCGCAGCAGCCAATGAGCATCTGTCTGACTTGGCTTCTGAAACACACACCGCCGCTGGGTAGTACGAGTTTACCGCCCAGCGCTGGTATCGATGTGTGTGTTACTGTGTAGTGCGGACTGTACTCACTGCGGTCTGCACTACACTGACTGACTTTACCGGACCTGGACCATGGCGCTCAGGGCACAAGCCCTGGCTGACCTGCCCTGGATTTGCCACTGGAAGCACACATCCTTTAGCAGATACCCTGTAATGCAGAACACACATCTTGTAGTGAAGCACATATGCCTTGTAATGGAGCAGACATCTCCAATAAATCAGCACACTTCTTTGGGTACGAATCACCTGTAATTCTTCACACATCTTTGGCCACAAAGCCACTCATATAGCCATCATGAGTGGAGACCAGTAGCCATTTTCTTGTAGCCAACATCCTCCTTATACTTTTCTCTAGTGTTTCCTCCATGCTGGGCGGAGAGAGATGAAATCATCACTGTGCTGCGCACAGTCAGCATGTACTAAGGGTTGTGTATAGATCCCCTTCAGTGAATGTACCGGACGTGACGTGGAGTGAGAGTGGAAGTGCAATTCCATGCCCTGACAGCGCTGCTATTTTGTCTCCACTGTAGTATGTGGCCTCCAATAGTAGAAATTTGTACCCTTGCAGCCTCACTTCGCTTGTCGCTCACCACAGGTTACTATTCACACACTATGTCCACGTGGATAGTAACTGATAATGTCAGGGTACATCTACTGAAGGGTATGTATTCGCAACTCTTGCTTAAGAGAGATTAATAGTCTCTTTCAAGATTTAAGGATATTACCACTATTTAAGGTAGTCTCCCTAACATTCAGGGAGAGTCAGTAAGTATGCACTTAAGGACAAGCGGGCAGGGATGTAGGCTTGTTTTTATAGATGAGGGCAATTCTAAGGAAAGGACATTGCATTGTGATTCTGATATTATTGCAGTGCCCACTCACTGCATACAGCACCTATTTCTGGCTTGTGGTGATTTATTTAATTTACTAACCCATGCCAGAAGTTAAACTGCAGATTGCAGATGTTCCCACAAATTTTCTGTTTAAAATGATTATAATTATGGTTATTCTGCAGGAGGCAATAGCAGCGGATGCTGAGTGGGATTCATTTGCATTTAAAAATGAAGCCGCAAAATGTGTTCACACGGAATACACAATTACACACAGATCTAATGATAAAATGCATCAGTGTACTCCACTGATACCATGTAATTATTTGCGATTATTTTGCAACCCAACATGGGATACCCCACCACTATTACCTATTACAGTGCCAAATCTAGAGGTCGGGCACTGCTGGCAAAATGATGATCTAAAACTTCTACTTAACTGGGTTGCAAAATCATGGTGTCGCATGTGCTGCGCATCTCAGCCACAACACCATGGAAGCTCTGTGACAGAGACACTAACTTGGACCAAAACCCAAGGTTGGGGTAGTTTGCAGAAAGACTTCCCCAATGTTGGGCGGTCGCGTGTCCCCCATGAGTTAAAACTTGTGAGTAGCTGAGCTTGGAGATGCTCTCTCACTTTTGGTGAATGTCTATCCTGGCCAACCAGTATTTAAAGCCCTGCAGAGATAAGCCACATTGTATTGATTAGAAGCTGTGAATTGTGTTGCGGCTCTACAGGTTATTGTCACTGTGTTATTGTGCGAAGTACTGTATGGTATGGCCTATATGCTAATAACTTAACTGGTGTCTTGCATCCGCTGCTAACATTCAAAGTGGAAACATCGGTCGCACATTGAACTTCTGAGTATGTCTATGCTGACTCAGACAGATCGGCTCTCCTAAGAGACCGGGGCATCTCCAGCTGCAAATGAATTAAAATGAGGCTCATTGTAGCACACCCTGAAAATGGTCCTGACATACCTCCGTTTTTCTAACCTGAATTCTGTGACTTGCTGATTTTTTTTATTGAATTCATATGTTGTAATAATGTTTAATTATACAGCCACATATTAATCTGCAGTGATATTGAGAACTACAATACACTTAGCAGAGACGGCATTGACTAAGGTGGTCAATAATTTGTCCATTACTAAATCTAAAGGCCACCAATTGCTTCTGATTCTCCTTAACCTCTCTGCTGAATTTGACACTGTTGACCACTTGTATCACTTAAAAATACTGTATTTACCATGTCTTAAGGTCATTACTCGCATCACTACAATACATTATGCTGCTCAAGCTCGCATTTTAAGTATAACCTTGACATCAGCTGCGTATACACCATACAATGGTGTTACCCAACGATGCCGCAATGCGATGTAATGATACATCACGCATGTGTACACACTGCAAGATCCGGCAAACGACAGAGCAATGTGTTGTTACATGGTGCATTTAGCAGTACCATGTCATTCATTGCATCATCCCATCTGACATGCAACACAGCAGATGGGACAATGTGTTGAATGTCTGTCGGACGAATTGGGCGTAGGCACTATATGATGATATCATATGATGGTGTGTATAGTGTTTACCCAGCTTTGGACTTTTATTTGTTAACTACATCCAGTCTGTCTCCAAATCCTGTTACATGCATCCAAGAAATATCTCCAAAATACACATATAACCCGCACAAGGCTCAGCAATAACTGTCGTTCACACCCATTGACTATTGCAAGTCTTTTTCCTACATCCAGAGGGTGGCTCATGTCCCGGAACTGTCCCATACCTGACAAATTCCCTTCTTCCTCAATTAAAATCATGTCTCAGAACTGCCCCCTGAACCTGACAAACCCCCTTCAGCCTCAATTAAAATCATGTCCCAGAACTGCCCCCACACAGGCCTAATAAACCTTCATTTTCCCTCAAGTAAAAGCATGTCCCAGAACTGCCCCCTATGTTTGGCCCATGGGCCTTAGGGCCTGATTCAGAGTGAACGCTTTGACCAGAGCGCTCGCTCTGAATCAGGGCCCTCCTCCATGAAAATGGAGCGGCCTCCTGGCCGCTCGTATAGCTGTGGGTGGCCACCCAGGCATTTGCGAGCGGCCAAAAAGATGGTCGCGATGGTCTTGACCATCGTGACCATCGGACTTGCGACGGAGACCCTGCGGTAGGGTCTCCCTGCCACAAGCCCTGGAGTGATTTTGGCTCTATCAGAGCCAAAATCACTCCCACTGACATCACTAGTGATGTCAGTGGGGCCGGCTTCAGACGGTAGGTGTTCCCATGGGAACGCCTCCGTCTGACAGGCACGCACTCGGCACGCCCACCAAAGGGAGCGTGCTGTCAATCAACATCAACAGCATGCCCCCTTTGGTGCGATACCTGGAGCGATGGAAAGCCTGTCGCTCCCCGGGTCTCGCGCATGCGCACGACGGATCTCCCTCCGTCGTGCGCATGCGCAGTGGGGAACATCGACCCGCTTGTGAGCGTACTGCTGCTCGCGAGCGGGTCTGAATGACCCCCTTAGTTTGGATGCCTCTGCTCTAAGCAGTTTACACAAAACTGACCTTTATTGTTTCTATACTCAAACTACCAACAGTCACTAAGGGGTCAATCCTATTAGGTGTGATGATCTCGCGTGTGCGAGTCATCGTGGTAGTGGCCTCAATTTACAGCAGCCTGGATTGACCTAACATTGCTCACAGCCCGATAGGGCTCCCAGCAAATTTATGGAAATCTAGGCTCAGGTTGGGTAGCGAATGATGCAGTGCCTTTGCCGGCATTGAAACGCCGTTGCAACGGCACATCGCAACCTTCGCACCTAATTGGATTGACCCCTATGGGGCTTATTTATCAACGAGTTTTATCATACACTTTGAGTTTTAAAACTCATTGCATATGATAATGGTGCTCCAGCCAATCAGCTCCTAACTGTCAACTGTTTGAAAAATGACAGTTGGGAGTTGATTGGCTGGAGCACTATTTATCATTCGCAATGAGTTCTAAACCTTGTTGCACTTGATAAACTCATTGATAAATGAGCCCCTAAGGAGATTTAACAAATCTTGGAGAGAGATAAAGTGGAAAGAGATAAATAGTACCAAACAATCAGCTTCTAATGCTGGGTACACACTTAACAGATATATCTCATGATGGTTGTTCGTGCACACTGATCAACCATCATCTGTGTTCAGCGTGTAGGAGGAAGCGGGTCCCGCTGGCCGGGGGGCGGGTCGGGGGCGTGTCTGTTCCCCTCTCCGCGGCTGCTGCTATATGTGTACGAGCTGTCCATGGCCGCCAGTAAACACTTGCCAATGCGATATGTCTGTGGACGACGTCATTCACAGACATATCGCGGGTACACAGTGGCCGACTGGCAGCAGATATATTGGCCGATTGATTGATCGGCCAATATATCTGTCAGTGTGTACCCAGCATTACTGTCATGTTGCAGGCTGTGAGCCTTATTTATCAACGAGTTTTATCACTCACAACGAATGAACTCATTGCGTAGGATAATGGTGCTCCTGCCGATCAGCTCCTACCTGTCATCTGTTTGAAAAATGACAGTTAGGAGCTGATTGGCTGGAGCACCATTTATCATACACAACGAGTTTTATCATTCATTGTGAGCGATAAAACTCATTGATAAATGAGGCCCAGTGTTTGAAAAATGACAGTTAAAAGCTGATTGGTTGGTTACTTTATCTCTCTCCACTTTATCTCTCTCCAAGATTTGATAAATCTTCTCCTAAAAACCAACACTGCTTTGTCCCACTAAGCATTTAGTTGCATTTAATACGTTTCAAAATACTCCTTTCCTAAAGATTGTAAGCTTGTGTGCTGGTCTATCGTGCCCCTTTATTTGGCACAGGTACAAGCCAATCTTGTTTTATTAAGCTGCGTATCCACTAGCAGATATTAAATAGCGATTGCACGATTACGACATCATAATAGTGCAATCGCTTATTAATCTTGCACAAATCGTGCACTATAATGTCGAAAACGACCAGCGATGTGTGCTCCCGCTGCCCGTGTCCGACATCAATCATCGGCTGAACATGCCGGTCAATCTGCCGATAACGACAGATTGGCCATGTTCAGGGATGATGGAGGGTGCCTACACTGAACAACTAATCGTTCAGTGTAGGCACTGCAAGGGATGGGGAACGACGGTACGATTACGATGTCGTAATCGTACTGTCGTTACCTCATCTGTTAGTGGGTGTGCCCCTTAACTCTTTGTCCAAAATTGTAAAATTATGAAAATCATGAAGTGCATGATATTTTGCTGTATAAATAAACTGTAATAATATTTTAAAGCTCTACTTAGACATCAAAGAATCAACATTCTCTGTACAGGGGTGTGTAATAAATTAGTGGTATATAAATTAACAATAATAATAATAATAATAATAATAATAATAATAATAATAATAATAATAACAGCAGACAGATAAAAACCCACTATTGCTTAACAGCAGTCTGGGACATACTGTTGTAGCTGAAGCTTTTTTCAAAGATTTTTTATTGATGTGTGGACATAATAGAAAAGATTATATGGCATTATTATATATATTATTATATGGCATTGTAAAGTTTCAAAAATATTTATGACCCTCAAATACTCCTAATCTGCTGCAACTAATATGCTAACTTGGCAGATGTGCAGGCTAATTATCTCAATTGAGTTCACACAGTTTAGAATTTAGTAAAATAAACTCACCAGAATTTTATTCTAATATAATTTTTGTTAGAACGGTCAAAAGAACCCTTTGAAATTAACATATATAATTTAGCTACAGCTAGGAGAAGTGAATATCAAATGTGTGACCCAATTAAAACATGAGGAAATCACTTTTGGGATGGGCACTGGCATTACTGTCACTGTGTCTCAGGTTGAATGTGGCATTTTTACAAACGCCTGCCACTCACTCTTCATTTCACCCGAATTGTTGGTGATGGGGCACCTATGACTAATACATTGGTTATGAACCAAAATTCAATAACAACAAACTTAATTACATGTTTAAACTTACAGTTGGATCAATATGTAAATGCTGACCTTCAATGTTTTTTTTTCATTAAGGGTTTATAAATCCTGGAAAATGTCATTTACGCTCTTAAGTACAAAAACATGTCATATCAAACTTATTTAAGGCTTACAAAATAATGTAACAAATTATTCACATCTTCCGTAGCTTGTAAAGTTTAAAAATGCCAATCCAGGTGACATTCTAGATACAGTGCCAAGGACTGTTAACTATGGCATACCATTCCAAATATCAAATGCTGCCCTGATTTATCTGCTCATTTGATGGGTGTTGTAGTTTCTGGGCTTTATTCTTAGGTATGATTCCAATTTCAAAGCTATGTTCTTTTTATTAGCCTATATATAATACAGACAAATCAGTGATATCCCCAAGCTTTATCAATGCAGTAAACAAATCTGCATATAATTGTTCACTATTAACTGTTCATGTCATTCTAACATAAAACAAAATGTTTTATGTTAGCATGATATTCGTTCTAAAATAAAATTATATATCTCAATATAAATCATCTGTTAATAAAAAAAAGAAGCAAAAAAAACGTAATACGTTATTTATCCGCTCTAAACATAATACTTAGGCTAGACTTTCTTTTTAGGTTAACTCTTAAGGTGCGTACACACGTAACGATTTTTTCAACGATTTAGCTATAACGACGTCGTTATCATTCAAAAAATCGTTCAGTTTCTGAGTTATAACAATGAACTAAAATCGCTCAAGCGCACTCCCGTTTGTAGTTTGTGTAGGTTGTAGTTTGTAGTTCATTTCAGACTGTCCAACATAACGATTTTCATTAAGGGAAGGAATATTTTTCGTTCATCGTTGTAAAAATCGTTCATTACACTTCAAAAAATCGTTCACTTTTCAAGGGAAAATCTAACAGAAAATCTGACAGATAATCGTTGGTTACAAAATCGTTACGTGTGTATACACCTTTAGGGGTAAAATTGCTAAGATTCGAGTTTGGTCGAGATTGCAATCGCGGTTGAATTTAGGCATTTTTTCAACTCGCAACTTTTTCAACGACAAACTCGGGTGAGATTTTTCTTATTTCACTGAAAAACTCGGGTGAGATTGCAAACTCGAATAAACTCGCCATCGGCCAAACTGGGAAGTACTTTTCATGAAATAGATACAACTCTGGAATTTAACAATAAATGAGATTACAATCTCGGGTGTAAGTGTAGCAAACTCGCAGCTAAATTGAAGTTTCAAATAGACCACCTCCTGATCCACGAGTTTGGCAGGAACATACACAGGTCAGTGTGATTTGTGTATGCTTCTTCATGGAAACACTATCTAAAGGGTTAATATTTTTTTTTTTTAATTACGTAGGATCCCCCCCAAAAAGCATAATCAGCCAAAGGGGGCTCAGCCAGTCCTGGTTCCAAAAAATATGGGGAAAAAACGTGTAAGGTTCCCCCGTAATTTAGGAACCAGCACCTTGCTGCTGACCAGTCCTGGTTTCAAAACAGGAGGAAAATTTTTTGTAGGGGTCCCCCTATTTTTAAAACCAGCAGTGGACTCAAATTCGTATTCAGTGTAATGCCACAGCCAGGGGACCCTATCACCAGGTCTCCCTGGCCAAAGCATTAACACCCCAAGCCGGTCAGCCCAAGCCAGGGATTTCAGGGGAGGTGGGGACCCCCCCCAATAAAGGGGTTCCCCCTCTCCCGAGCACCCAAGGCTTAGTCTGAAGCCTGGGGCTCTTCCCCACACCCCAGGAGCACCTGGTAAGAGGCTAATAGTAGTAATAACTATTGTTTTTTTAGTGTGGAACTACAGGTGCCATCATGCCTGCCCTTTGGCACTTGTGGAACTACAAGTGCCAGCAGTTGGCCGGCACCCGTACCCACTGTAAAAAAATAGTCAGAAAAACACAGTACACAAACACCATAAAAAGTATCCATTTATTACATTCACCTACCACACTCACACATACTGCCAAGTGATCTGTCCCCTTCTTCAGTAGAATTCCAATGGGAGTACCTGTGAACAAAGATACTATACTCACCTCCGCTGGTCTACGTAGCATCCCGGTAAGTCCTGAGCACAGCAGACTATAGCCGTCTATGTGTTGTCACATAGACGGCTACCCGGCTTGCGACGGGAGACCCCACATGTAAACTGTCAGAAGCCAACCAATCAATGGGCGCTAATTGTAGAGCGGACGCTGATTGGCTGGTGGGTCCGGCTTCTCACATTTTATATGTGTGGTGTCCCGTCAGAAGCCGAGTAGCCGTCTATGTGAGTGTGGTAGGTGCATGTAATACACTTATACTTTTTACGCTGTGTTTGTGTACTGTTTTTTTACTATTTTTTTTTACAGTGGGAGTACAGGTTCCGACCACCTGCTGGCACTTGTAATTCCACAAGTGCCAAATGGCCGGTGTAGTTCCACTGTAATAAACAATAGTTTCTAATTTTTTACACTCCTATTACCCCAGTACCCGAAGCTCAAGGGGTGCGGGGAAGAGCCCCAGGTTGCAGACTGAGCCTGGGGTGCTCGGAAGCAGAGTCGTAACTAGACTTTTTGGTGCCCTGTGCCAGAAACAGCATTGGTGCCCCCCTCATTTTTCAAAGGGACATAATGCACCCAAAAAAGGGCCATGGCTTCATGGGGAAGGGCCAGGGAAGAGATAGGAGAGGCCAGGAGATGCTCTGGATGAAATAAGAGGAAGCTACACGCAAGAATGATAATATACAGAAATTTGACAGGCCCAAACAGCGGCCCTGGCCTGTGGTGCCCTGTGCGATGGCACCTGCCGCACTACCCTAGCTACGGCCCTGCTCAGGAGAGAGGGAACCGCTTTACTGGAGGGTCCCCACCTCCCCTGAGATCCCCGGCTTGGGCTGACCGGCTTGGGTTTTTAATGCTTTGGCCGGGGAGACACGGTGATAGGGTCCCCTGGCTATGGCATTACATCCCGGCTGGATTTCAGTCTGGTTATGGTTTTAAAAATAGGGGGCCCTTTTTTAAAACCAGGACTGGTCAGTAGCCAGGTGCTGGTTCCTAAAATACAGGGGAACCCTACACGTTTTTTCACCATATTGTTTGGAACTAGTACTGGCTAAGGTGCCAGGGGCAGGTTATGCATCATGGCCATCAAGATTGCAGATTTGTCTGAGCACGCCATAGAGGTATTGAACGGAGAAGGCAGCATTTTGAGAACTACAATGCTGCTGCAACTGTTCGGAGCATGGTAACATTGTGAGTGGGTATAGGGTCAGTGGAAACTGGCTTTGTGCGATGAACCAGTATTTACTAGGGGTGTGCACCGGCCACTTTTCGTGTTTTGTGTTTTGGTTTTGGATCTGGATCTTTCTTCGTGTTTTGGATCTGGATTGGTTTTGCCAAAACCAACCTTCCGTGTTTTGGGTTCTGGGTTTTGTGTTTTGGATCTGTATTTTTTTGAAAAAAAGCATAAAAACAGCTAAAATCACAGAATTTGTAGGTTTTTCTGCTCCTATGCTATTATTAACCTCAATAACCTTAATTTCCACTCATTTCCAGTCTATTCTGAACACCTCACACCTCACAATAGTGTTTTTATGTCCAAAAGGTTGCACCGAGGTAGCTGGATGACTATGCTAAGCGACACGAGTGGGCGGCACAAACACGTGACCCATCTAGGAGTGACACTGCAGTGGCAGACAGGATGGCAGTTAGAAAAACTAGGCCCCAAACTGTACATAATGCAAAGAAAAAAAGAGGTGCAAGATGGAATTGTCCTTGGGCCCTCCCACCCACCCTTATGTTGTATAAACAGGACATGCACACTTTAACAAATCAATCATTTCAGCGCCAGGGTCTGCCACACAACTGTGGCTGAAATGATTGGTTCGTTTGGGCCCCCACAAAACAAGCTGGCAATTAATGTGTCCCTGCACAAACTGGCTCTACGGAGGCAAGATGTCATCCTCATCCTCCTCATCCACCGATTCCTCACCCTCTTCAGTGTGTACATCCTCATCCTCACAAAGTATTAACTCGTCCCCACTTGAATCCACCACCACAGGTCCCTCTGTACCTTCTGGAGGCTGGTCTCCCTGGAAGAGCTGATAATTCATTTTGATGAACATCATCTTCTCCACATTCTGTGGAAGCAACCTCCTACGCCTTTCGCTGACAAGGTTCCCGGCTGCACTAAACACTCTTTCGGAGTACACACTGGAGGGGGGGCAACTCAGGTAAAATAGAGCCAGTTTGTACAGGGGCCTCCAAATTGCCTCTTTTTCCTGCCAGTACAGGTATGGACTGTCTGACATGCCTACTTGGATGCTGTCACCAATGTAATCCTCCACCATTCTGTCAATGGTGACAGTATCATATGCAGTGACAGTAGACATGTCAGAAATTGTTGCCAGGTCCTTCAGTCCGGACCAGATGTCCAAACTTGGTCCTGCCTGCCCTGCATCACCGCCAGCGGGTTGCTTAGGATACCTAAGTTTTTTCCTGGCAGCCCCAGTTGCGGGAGAAAATGAAGAAGGAGCCGTTGACGTGTCACGTTCCGCTTCAGCTGACAGTGTGTTCACCAGCAGGTCTTTGCACCTCTGCAGGCTTGTGTCGGCCGGAAAGAGAGACACCACATAGGCTTTAAACCTAGGATCGAGCACGGTGGCCAAAATGTAGTGGTCTGATTTCAACAGATTGACCACCCTGGAATCCTGGCAAAGCGAATGAAGGGCTTCATCCACAAGTCCCACATGCCGAGCGGAATCGCTCCGTCTTAGCTCCTCCTTCACTTTCTCCAGCTGCTTCTGCAAAAGCCTGATGAGGGGAATGACCTGACTCAAGCTGGCAGTGTCTGAACTGACTTCACGTGTGGCAAGTTCGAAGGGCTGGAGAACCTTGCACAACACGGAAATCATTCTCCACTGCGCTTGAGTCAGGTGCATACCCCCTCCTTTGCCTATGTCATAGGTGGATGTATAGGCTTGTATGGCCTTTTGCTGCTCCTCCATCCTCTGAAGCATATAGAGGGTTGAGTTCCACCGCGTCACAACCTCTTGCTTCAGGTGATGGCGGGGCAGGTTCAAGAGTGTTTGCTGGCGCTCCAGTCTTCGGCACGCAGTCGCTGAATGGCGAAAGTGGCCAGAAATTTTTCGGGCCACCCAAAGCGTCTCCTGCACGCCCCTGTCGCTTTTCAGAAAATTCTGCACCACCAAGTTTATTGTGTGAGCAAAACATGGGACGTGCTGGAATTTGCCCAGATGTAATGCCCGCACAATATTGGTGGCGTTGTCAGATATCACAAATCCCCAGGAGAGTCTAAGTGGGGTAAGCCACTGGGCGATGATTTCCCTCAGTTTCTCTAAGAGGTTGTCGGCGGTGTGCCTCTTACTGAAACCGGTGATACACAGCGTAGCCTGCCTTGTAACGAGCTGGCGTTTCTGAGATGCTGCTACTGGTGACGCTGCTGCTGTTGCTGCGTAAGGTGATACATCTACCCAGTGGGCTGTCACAGTCATATAGTCCTTAGTCTGCCCTGTTCCACTTGTCCACATGTCCGTGGTTAAGTGGACATTGTGTACAACGGCATTTTTCAGGACACTGAGGACACTTTTTCTGACGTTTCTGTACAGTCTCGGTATCGCCTGCCTAGTGAAGTGGAATCTAGACGGGATTTGGAACCGGGGACACACTACCTCCATCAATTGTCTAAATCCCACTGCACTAATGGCGGATACCGGACGCACGTCTAACACCAACATAGCAGTCAAGGCCTCAGTTATACGTTTTGCTTCAGGATGACTGCTGTCGTACTTCATCCTCCTCGCTAAGGACTGTTGGAGGGTCAATTGTTTAGTAAAAGTAGTGGTGTTCCTACTTCCTCTCTGGGATGATGAACGACTCCCAGCAGCAGCAACAGCAGCAGCGGCAGCAGTAGGCGTAGCAATGCAGGATCCTCCGGAGGAATCCCGGATAGGAGAGTCAGTCATGCCAGTGACATGGCCTGCAGGACTACTTCCGATCCTAACTAAGGAGGAAATTGACGAGGAGGGAGTTGACGGTGTGGTTTGCAGGCGCTTGGATACAACAGGACAACGGGATTTAGGTGTCCCTGGACTGCTTACGGTCTTAGCCAAAGTTTCTGAACTTGACAGTAACTTTTTATGAATGCGCTGCAGGTGCCGTATAAGGGAGGATGTTCCTAGGTGGTTGACGTCCCTACCCCTACTTATTTCACCTTTACATATGGTACATATGGCAAGACAGTTGTTGTCCGGATTTGGATAGAAATATTGCCAGACCAAAGAGGTGGAATGTTTGGTCTTCTGCCCAGGCATGACCGTGATGGGCTTTTTCATCCCACGGACAACAACTGTCTCCCCCGGAGCCTGATTTAAACAAACCACATCACCATCAGAATCCTCCTCGCCAACTTCCTCCTCAGCGCCAGCTACACCAGTATCCTCATCCTGTTGTACTTCAACAGTGACATCTTCAATTTGCATATCAGCAAGTGGACTGTGGGTGCTCCTTTCAGCACTTGCAGGGGGCGTGCAAATGGTGGAAAGAGCCACCTCTTCCCGTCCAGTGCTGGGAAGGTCAGGCATCGCAACCACCACCACACTTGGACTCTCCTTGGGGATTTGTGATATCTTCTTAGAAAGCACAGTTCTTCGCTGTGCTTTTGCCAGCTTAACTCTTTTGATTTTTTTAGTGGGAGGAGGGCTTCCATCGTCATGTGAAGCTGAACCACTAGTCATGAACATACTAGGGATCGACCTTAGCCGTTCCTTGCCACTCCGTGTCGTAAATGGCATATTGGCAAGTTTACGTTTCTCTTCAGCTGATTTAAATGTCTTTTTCAAGGTCATTTTCCTGAACTTTGCCATTTGGGATTGTATGTGCCCTCTACTATGACATTGGGCATCGGCCTTGGCAGACGACGTTGATGGCATGTTATCGTCTATGTCATGACTAGTGGCAGCAGCTTCAGCACTAGGAGGAAGTGGTTCTTGATCTTTCTCTATTTTATTTTTATCGGAGAAAGTTTGGTCCTCCATTTATGTTATATCGATTTGATATATACGTGCGGCTAAACACAGAAAATAATTTTTTTTTGGGTTTGGACTAGAGTGTACTTTGTGGGTTACAGCACCCTTTAACGGTCAAGCCAGCCGGCCCTTTACTTATGACACAGGCGCACGCTTGGCACTACTTTGTTGATGCACGTGCGGCTACTGCGCACACAATTCACAAACACAGAAAATAATTTTTTTTTGGTTTGGACTGGAGTGTACTTTCGGGGGTTACAGCACCCTTTAACGGTCAAGCCAGCCGGCCCTTTACTTATGACACAGGCGCACGCTTGGCACTACTTTGTTGATGCACGTGCGGCTACTGCGCACACAATTCACAAACACAGAAAATATTTTTTTTTTGGTTTGGACTGGAGTGTACTTTCGGGGGTTACAGCACTTTTTAACGGTCAAGCCAGCCGGCCCTTTACTTATGACACAGGCGCACGCTTGGCACTACTTTGTTGATGCACGTGCGGCTACTGCGCACACAATTCACAAACACAGAAAATAATTTTTTTTTTGGTTTGGACTGGAGTGTACTTTCGGGGGTTACAGCACCCTTAACGGTCAAGCCAGCCGGCCCTTTACTTATGACACAGGCGCACGCTTGGCACTACTTTGTTGATGCACGTGCGGCTACTGCGCACACAATTCACAAACACAGAAAATAATTTTTTTTTTGGTTTGGACTGGAGTGTACTTTCGGGGGTTACAGCACCCTTAACGGTCAAGCCAGCCGGCCCTTTACTTATGACACAGGCGCACGCTTGGCACTACTTTGTTGATGCACGTGCGGCTACTGCGCACACAATTCACAAACACAGAAAATAATTTTTTTTTTGGTTTGGACTGGAGTGTACTTTCGGGGGTTACAGCACCCTTTAACGGTCAAGCCAGCCGGCCCTTTACTTATGACACAGGCGCACGCTTGGCACTACTTTGTTGATGCACGTGCGGCTACTGCGCACACAATTCACAAACACAGAAAATAATTTTTTTTTGGTTTGGACTGGAGTGTACTTTCGGGGGTTACAGCACTTTTTAACAGTCAAGCCAGCCGGCCCTTTACTTATGACACAGGCGCACGCTTGGCACTACTTTGTTGATGCACGTGCGGCTACTGCGCACACAATTCACAAACACAGAAAATAATTTTTTTTTTGGTTTGGACTGGAGTCTACTTTCGGGGGTTACAGCACCCTTAACGGTCAAGCCAGCCGGCCCTTTACTTATGACACAGGCGCACGCTTGGCACTACTTTGTTGATGCACGTGCGGCTACTGCGCACACAATTCACAAACACAGAAAATAATTTTTTTTTTGGTTTGGACTGGAGTGTACTTTCGGGGGTTACAGCACCCTTAACGGTCAAGCCAGCCGGCCCTTTACTTATGACACAGGCGCACGCTTGGCACTACTTTGTTGATGCACGTGCGGCTACTGCGCACACAATTCACAAACACAGAAAATAATTTTTTTTTTGGTTTGGACTGGAGTGTACTTTCGGGGGTTACAGCACCCTTAACGGTCAAGCCAGCCGGCCCTTTACTTATGACACAGGCGCACGCTTGGCACTACTTTGTTGATGCACGTGCGGCTACTGCGCACACAATTCACAAACACAGAAAATAATTTTTTTTTTGGTTTGGACTGGAGTGTACTTTCGGGGGTTACAGCACCCTTAACGGTCAAGCCAGCCGGCCCTTTACTTATGACACAGGCGCACTCTTGGCACTACTTTGTTGATGCACGTGCGGCTACTGCGCACACAATTCACAAACACAGAAAATAATTTTTTTTTGGTTAGGACTGGAGTGTACTTTCGGGGGTTACAGCACCCTTTAACGGTCAAGCCAGCCGGCCCTTTACTTATGACACAGGCGCACGCTTGGCACTACTTTGTTGATGCACGTGCGGCTACTGCGCACACAATTCACAAACACAGAAAATAATTTTTTTTTTGGTTTGGACTGGAGTGTACTTTCGGGGGTTACAGCACCCTTAACGGTCAAGCCAGCCGGCCCTTTACTTATGACACAGGCACACGCTTGGCACTACTTTGTTGATGCACGTGCGGCTACTGCGCACACAATTCACAAACACAGAAAATAATTTTTTTTTTGGTTTGTACTGGAGTGTACTTTCGGGGGTTACAGCACCCTTAACGGTCAAGCCAGCCGGCCCTTTACTTATGACACAGGCGCACGCTTGGCACTACTTTGTTGATGCACGTGCGGCTACTGCGCACACAATTCACAAACACAGAAAATAATTTTTTTTTTGGTTTGGACTGGAGTGTACTTTCGGGGGTTACAGCACCCTTAACGGTCAAGCCAGCCGGCCCTTTACTTATGACACAGGCGCACGCTTGGCACTACTTTGTTGATGCACGTGCGGCTACTGCGCACACAATTCACAAACACAGAAAATAATTTTTTTTTTGGTTTGGACTGGAGTGTACTTTCGGGGGTTACAGCACCCTTAACGGTCAAGCCAGCCGGCCCTTTACTTATGACACAGGCGCACGCTTGGCACTACTTTGTTGATGCACGTGCGGCTACTGCGCACACAATTCACAAACACAGAAAATAATTTTTTTTTTGGTTTGGACTGGAGTGTACTTTCGGGGGTTACAGCACCCTTAACGGTCAAGCCAGCCGGCCCTTTACTTATGACACAGGCGCACGCTTGGCACTACTTTGTTGATGCACGTGCGGCTACTGCGCACACAATTCACAAACACAGAAAATAATTTTTTTTTTGGTTTGGACTGGAGTGTACTTTCGGGGGTTACAGCACCCTTAACGGTCAAGCCAGCCGGCCCTTTACTTATGACACAGGCGCACGCTTGGCACTACTTTGTTGATGCACGTGCGGCTACTGCGCACACAATTCACAAACACAGAAAATAATTTTTTTTTTGGTTTGGACTGGAGTGTACTTTCGGGGGTTACAGCACCCTTAACGGTCAAGCCAGCCGGCCCTTTACTTATGACACAGGCGCACGCTTGGCACTACTTTGTTGATGCACGTGCGGCTACTGCGCACACAATTCACAAACACAGAAAATAATTTTTTTTTTGGTTTGGACTGGAGTGTACTTTCGGGGGTTACAGCACCCTTAACGGTCAAGCCAGCCGGCCCTTTACTTATGACACAGGCGCACGCTTGGCACTACTTTGTTGATGCACGTGCGGCTACTGCGCACACAATTCACAAACACAGAAAATAATTTTTTTTTTGGTTTGGACTGGAGTGTACTTTCGGGGGTTACAGCACCCTTAACGGTCAAGCCAGCCGGCCCTTTACTTATGACACAGGCGCACGCTTGGCACTACTTTGTTGATGCACGTGCGGCTACTGCGCACACAATTCACAAACACAGAAAATAATTTTTTTTTTGGTTTGGACTGGAGTGTACTTTCGGGGGTTACAGCACCCTTAACGGTCAAGCCAGCCGGCCCTTTACTTATGACACAGGCGCACGCTTGGCACTACTTTGTTGATGCACGTGCGGCTACTGCGCACACAATTCACAAACACAGAAAATAATTTTTTTTTTGGTTTGGACTGGAGTGTACTTTCGGGGGTTACAGCACCCTTAACGGTCAAGCCAGCCGGCCCTTTACTTATGACACAGGTGCACGCTTGGCACTACTTTGTTGATGCACGTGCGGCTACTGCGCACACAATTCACAAACACAGAAAATAATTTTTTTTTTGGTTTGGACTGGAGTGTACTTTGGGGGTTACAGCACCCTTTAACGGTCAAGCCAGCCGGCCCTTTACTTATGACACAGGCGCACGCTTGGCACTACTTTGTTGATGCACGTGCGGCTACTGCGCACACAATTCACAAACACAGAAAATAATTTTTTTTTTGGTTTGGACTGGAGTGTACTTTCGGGGGTTACAGCACCCTTAACGGTCAAGCCAGCCGGCCCTTTACTTATGACACAGGCGCACGCTTGGCACTACTTTGTTGATGCACGTGCGGCTACTGCGCACACAATTCACAAACACAGAAAATAATTTTTTTTTTGGTTTGGACTGGAGTGTACTTTCGGGGGTTACAGCACCCTTAACGGTCAAGCCAGCCGGCCCTTTACTTATGACACAGGCGCACGCTTGGCACTACTTTGTTGATGCACGTGCGGCTACTGCGCACACAATTCACAAACACAGAAAATAATTTTTTTTTGGTTTGGACTGGAGTGTACTTTCGGGGGTTACAGCACCCTTAACGGTCAAGCCAGCCGGCCCTGTACTTATGACACAGGCGCACGCTTGGCACTACTTTGTTGATGCACGTGCGGCTACTGCGCACACAATTCACAAACACAGAAAATATATTATTTTTTTAGCACTTGGGTGGAGCACCCCTGATGGACAGAGCACCCCCTGGACAACACTACAGCACTCCTTTAGGACTGGGACACTGCACAGGACTTTGGAGTGGACACAGCCCCTATGGAGAACTGACTGCACAACACAGTCCAGCCAGCCCCTATGGACTTTGAAGTAGTGGACACAGCCCCTATTAACAACAGCAGCACAGCACAACACAGCCAGCCCCTATGGACTTTGAAGTAGTGGACAACAGCAGCACTACACTACACTACACTACACAGCCCTAACTCCCACCCTCCCTCTTCACTGTCCACAGCCGAGTGAGAAAATGGCGCCGACGTGTGTACCTTATATAGGATCCAAAACCCGCGAGACTCGGAAGGCGGGAAGATGACGTTTTGCCTCGATTTCAGATCCGAGTCAGGCGGGAAAAGTCGAGCCTGACTCGGATCGGACTCGGATCGGGGGGGCTCGGGGGGGTTCGGATTTCAGAAATCCGAACCCGCTCACCCCTAGTATTTACACAATATTACAATGCCAAAATGTTACAGCAGTGGGGATGAGGCCTAATCTTTGCTCTGTAGTCTCAAAGCAACTGAATAACAAACACAATTTTTGGAATCATCATGCATGAAATAAATAGTTTGCATCTCCATTAGGGTCACAGGTGCACTTTTAAAGCATTTAGAGATTTTCCATTTCATTTTGATACATTGGTAAAACATTATTCAATTATTATCTATATGCAAAGCAATTAAAATTTGCCAAGTATTATGAATTATTACGTGTATTAAAAGTATTTAGGTTTTTCAAGAGGTCATAGATTTTATGAGTTAACCCTGCAATTAAAAAGTTCCTGGAACAAGCATTTAGCATAGAAAAGGCGGGCCCATTCAGAGGATCCTACAGCCTGGGGCAGGCTAGAGCAATAACCTGAACAAACAAGTGAAGTGGTTTATTAGCATATTAAGGCGATGCCTAAAACATAATCTATAAATCAAATATTTGTCGTCCTCCTTTTTATTATTCCATTTTAAAAGAATACTTTAATGGAGCCCAGTAAGCATTGAATGACCAGATATTCTACCAATAAAATGTTTTTCACTGTTTCTCCCAAAACATATAAAAAAACAATAATAGAAGTTCAAACTTTATGTATATCTGACAGAATACATTTCATAAAGCATGTTTTATGTAGATCAGAGGTGGTCAAATAGTCCCAGATTCTGTTTTTGGGATTATGGGATTGCCAGATACCCAAAACATTCTGTTTGAAACTGCCCCTAGTTTGGTCCGGGAATAATGGCACACTGAGGGCCTCATTCAGAGGCGGTCGGAGGATGCAAGCGGTCGCTCAGAAACTGGGCGGCCGCTTGCATCCTGACCGCCCGCCTCTGTTGCGGTCGTTAGGCTGTGGGTTAACACCCACAGCTCTAACGACCGCTCCGGTGATGGTCGCGATGGTCAGAGACCATTGCGACCATCGGGGCTTATGACGAGACCCCCGGAGAGCTTCTGGCTCTGTCTGAGCCGGAAGCTCTCCACTGACATCACTAGTGATGTCAGTGGGGCCTCCCCCAAACGATAGGCGTTCCCAAGGGAACGCCTCCGTTTGGGCTGCCAACCCCCCGGCCCGCCTTCCAAATGGGGCGAGCTGTCAATCAACATCGACAGCTCGCCCCCTTTGGATCGAGACCCGCTTCGACCGGCACTGTCGGTCATAGCGGGTCTCACGCATGCGCACGACGGCGCCGTCGTATGCATGCTGTGTGGGGGGCAATCGACCCGGTCCGAGCACATCGGTGCTAACGACCGGGTCTGAATGACCCCCATGAGTCTTGGGGTCTCAGAACTTGTATTTGTGTCCTAGATTACAAAAAACAGAGGTGCAATGGTAGTGGATACACTTTGTTACATTAACAACTTATTCCAGACACTTTTTTCCAATGGTGGCGGCTCAATAAGTATCATTCCTTATCACCACATATCACAGCAATAATGAATGATGTCAGGACTATTTATCAAACTTCTCTTGTTAAGACAATGGCTCTGATAAGTGCCTATCCTGGTGAAGAGTAGATGCACTGTCATTTTACAGCTGAGTTTGGACCCATCCCTTAATATAGGGTGCCGAGGAGGGATCCACAGCAGTTCTCTGTACAGGTCTGGGATCTTTTATTTAGAGGCTCATTATTCATAAAGTTCTAAAACTAGAGGGAAGAAAAAATCCCAGCCATTCTAGATAACAGATCCCATAGCTTAGTTATACTTTTCCATATTTGCATGTATGCTTGTGAGGGTTATATTTATTGCTTTGCTGAGGGAAAATGAATTATTATAGACATCAGATAAACAATGTCTTTATTATTGTCAACATTACCATGAGAGCTTGAATTCTTGCTGTGAGGATATCTGTGTAATGTTTTGCTCTTTTACCTTTGCCAGCTGGCTAGTTTGCAAGAAGGCAGCCTTAGGTGCCAAATTGGCACACCCGGTACCCTTAGGAGGTTCCGAATCACTTAAGCAAACAGTTGCTGACAAACACAAAAAGTCTTTAGTGCACAAAAACACACTCAGGATTACAGCACGTTACAGAATAATTACAAGGAGGTTCACTGCGCAAATTACCCTCTAAACAACCCTGTCGGTTGGTATTGTCAGTCTATCTCTTGGATCGGTGATCCACTTCTCTACCATCAAGGTAGGAGCCAAACGAGTATCTTTCTGCTCTTGGCAGGTGGACAAAGTGGCAAAGGATTAGATCAAAGGATACCGTCATCGATTCATGACCAGTCTGACAAGAGCATAGCCACTGCTGTCCCAAGTAATGTCGGTGGCTTGAAAAAATACACCTTTTATCTATGTCAGGGTTCCCAAATTAGTGTTGGGCTCTAGAACCCCATTCGACTCCCAAAAGAACTTGGTTTTTAGCTGGTATAGATTACGGCTAGACCTATTTTTCCATTTGTAGCTTTAAGCTTTATATAGAAAAGAGCACATACAGGTGCAATTGTCTATGTAATTAAAGCATTCAAATAGCAAAATTCTAATTAATAAAGGGGTGGTTCTAAAGTGGTAATATGCTAAACTTTTCCTGACTTTTATACTATTTCCACCATGTATATTACAGACACAGGGTCTGATTCAGAGATGGATGCTAATGTGGTCGCAGCTGCGATTTCGCATGGACCACAGCTGAGAAAATATGCTAATAGTTCCAAAGCTTACCTAAGCACAGAGACGCCTAATGCCACCTTCTCATCTGCATCCGACTGCGTGTACCATCGGAAATATCGGTAACATCATCGCACATCGACCCGCCATGCAGCCATTGCGGTAGGTCTGATCTGTTTCAAATACAGCAGCTCAACTGACACGCAGAGAGCTCTCATGCTGCGTAGATTGCAATGGCTAATTTATGCACATCCATGTAAAACGGTAAGACACACCTCCGTTACCTCCCCCAAATGTTGACTACCTGTCACTCACTTTGCGAATGCATGTGGAATCGCAAGACCATCATTGTGCGTGCGCAGTACGACTCTGACACATGTGCAATAGCAAAAAGTCCAATTGCTTATTCTGCGTAAAAATCGCCATTGCGTACATCTCTAAATATGGCCCACAGCTTATAATGGAATGTAGATTAGTACATATATATGCCCTTGGTGGATGACATTACTCATTTACAATAACATCAATTGTCCACTAACCTGTCTGCAATCAGCAAATGACAGGGTCCAATAAGCAAAAGACACGAGTTTTCACATCTGAAAGTGCGAGGTAAGAGGGAAAAAACCAAAAGGAAATGTAAGAAAACCTCCTTTATAAATGTATATTTCTGGTTCAGTTGGTTTATCTCGGTTGTTCCTTAAATTTGTAGTTAATCCTATAATCTGTGTATTCAGTGTAGTAATAGTTTTCATGTAACGTTCCTTGTGACAAGATGACTATTCATTATAATACTTTTCTGCTATCATTTACATTTAATACCATGTTTGCTTCTGGTATTTCAAACAAGCTGTAAGCTTAACATAATCCTCTTTAGAGCAAAATGTTTTAATCCTCAGTGCCCGGAAGCTAAACAGTCAAACATGATCCATGCTAGTGAGCTCTGCGAAGAATTGTTTATACCTCTATGCATCTGCCTGAATAGTATGCAAATATCCACCGTTACCCCTACAGTGTGTGCTAAATCGCTTTATTCAAAACAACTTCTATTAACAAATAATCAAAAATGTGCATTACAGTTTTTCTCTGTTTGTGTGTGTATAATATATATATATATATATATATATATACACACTAAAGCATTGAGAAAATATATATTTTCTCAATGCTTTTGTCTCCATATGTCATGAATTTATTATATATACAGATGTCGAGAACTCTATGAAGCAAACTGAGGGGTCTATGTACTAAGCTGTGTTAGGAGATAAAGTGAACTGTGATAAGTTACCAGCCAATCAGCTCCCAACTGTCATTTTTCAAACATAGCCTGTGAGATGACAGTTAGGAGCTGATTGGCTGGTAACTTATCACCGTTCACTTTATCTCCTAAGACAGCTTAGTAAATAGACCCCTCAGACTTCTAAGGAAAGTATTATTCCTTATTTGTATTTTATCTTCAATATTTTAATTCATATAGCCACAGCGCACCTTTAGATCTGCCTTCTATTAGTAGGACAGTCCTAGCAGCAGGATGAGTATCAGCGCGAGGGGTGGGATGAAGCAGGATGGGTGGGGTGCTGGACGGAGCAGGGCGGGGGCAGACTGAGGTAACCCTTCTTATCTGTTTGAAAGATTATGGTGTCATGTTTCCTGCATAATATTTTATTACCACAATATAATTCCTACTTATATTCATTAATGTAAGCATGCAGATAAGACGAGTACTTTGAGGAAGTATGTTTTAGTTATGCAAAATTCACATTCACTAGAACACATTGCGTATTTTTATTTCCTTTGTTGGCAGACCAGCCTTTGTAGTTACAGCTAGAATCTCCTTTAGTCTAACTAGCAAAGATAAGTTTGTGTTCTCTGTGGGAGCTGCAGATAAAGAAAGCCTGAGGGTGATTATTATATCTTTAGCCTTAAGGCCCCTACACACGAAACAATATTGATAACGATCCGACGCACCGGAGCGACCAAACGGCAATATCATTCCGTGTGTATGCACAATATCGGGCATTGCGCGCTTCTGTGGTGTCGCTTCGCCCGATCTTCCTGCATGTTCAAAAGATCAGGCGAAGCGACTGACGATTCCATGCAGAGCTATGCAGGGGGGGGAGGTGGCATATCGGGCGGTTGGGCACCTTGTGTAGGGACCACCCAATATGTCAGTCATTGGATCAATGGTACCGTGTGTAGGCACCTTTAGACATAGGGTGCAGTTGGTCTTTATGATGCTTTACTGGTTAATAAACACCTTACCAGCAACATATAGCAACCAAATGATTAGGTGAATGTTCTTCACAGAGGTCATGAGCAAAGTCCTAGGGGTAAATTTACTAAAGTGAGAGTTATAAGAAGTGGAGATGTTGCCTATAGCAACCAATCATATTCTAGCTATGATCTTCTAGAAGATTAAATGTTAAGTAGAATCTGATTGGTTGCTATGGGCAACATCTCCACTTCTCAAAACTCTCACTTTAGTAAATTTACCCTTAGCATTAGTTCAGGCCAGAGTGCATACGTTTGACCACAGTAAGGAAAATCTTGAATAATACATTTATTTTATGTACATTATGCAGGTAATATGCTAAAAAGATAATGCAAGCATAGACACAAATAACATAAAGGACATAAAGGGCAACTACATTTAAACAATGAAAACAAAAGTTGTGTAAAAATTTCTTTTAGTTGGAAGCTAAGGACAGACTTCGATCTTTGGGCTCACCTATAATTTGTGCACTATAAATGTAGCCTGAAGCCCCTTGGGACTGTGTAATGACAGTGCTGTCTATAACAGTATCATCGAGTCAGACATTGGCATAAATCATTGGAACTTTGCAAAGTGTCACTTCTGTCAACCTCCTTGTGATGTGATCTTTAGTCTTTCAAATCTATAGACTGGCATTTGGATCAGCTAACACCCTACATCTTGCCTTGCATATTAAAACACTTCAGCCAATATCAAGATGCTGAAGCGTTGTGTTTAACAAAATATTTTGTAAGACTTCGCAAAACTCATGTTAGCAGCAAAATATATTTTACTGTGACAGCAGTCTCCACATAACTGTTTCTGCAGTTTATAATTATGTTACAAGAACTAGCATTAAAATAAAAAAAAAACGAGATAATTACGGACAGCAGACGTTTCTTTTCATTTGAGCTAACAATCGAATTTAAAAGAGTGGCAATGAAATACAATGAGATGTGAATTAAACAGTTTTTCTTTTGACTTAGAACTCCCCAAGAAGAATTTTAAAGGATTTTGGTTCTGATTGGCAACTATAGATAGGACATGGTGCAAGACCAAAGGAAAGGCTTTGAGAATGAATGGTGAACCGCCATGGTGTGTCATGTTTTGCAAACCCCTTACTAGACAGGCAGCCAGTCAGGACTATTATCTGATATTGGCTCAGCAGTGTAAAGGCGCATATCCACTAGATGAGAAAAATGAGTGATTGAACGTTTACAACATCGTTATCATTCAATCGTTCATTAATCGTCCAGTAAAATGCCGGCAACAACCAGCGATGCACATTCACGCTGGTCGTTGTCTGCATTTGTCATCACCTGATCATGCAGGCCAACCTGTCGATATCGACAGGTTGTGCATGTTCTGGGATGAGGGAGGGTGCCTGCACTGAACGACATATCGTTAGGTGTGGGCACATTATCCACTACACAGTATGATGAACAATTGCGCGATTACAATGTTGTAATCGTACAGTCGTTCCACGTGTAGTGGATATGCACCTTAAGAGACTACTTGAGATTGGATGCCTGGTTATTAAGCAGTAGGGCTCACTGGAGCTTCATATATTTCAAGGTGGGTACCTCTTAGGAGGGGGTCAGTGTTATTTTTTTACTTTTCATATGTATCATCTTCTGCTCTTTGCATAACGCGGACCAAGAAAGCAACATGATTTTAGGTATTTAAGTGTGTTTTAGGGAGGAAACTTAATAAATAATTTATTAAGGCAGCAACATTAATTTGTTATTTCATAACAGGGTCACTACTGATTTTTATATTTATAAAATGGGGTTGCACTACTATTAGTTTTAGTTATAATAGGTCCATACTTGGCACCCATGTACTAGCACCCATGTGCATACTGTGACTTATGTTACTACAAGCACCAACATTTATGGGGTGTCAGTACATACTGGCACTTGTATTACCACAAAAACTTGCACTATATTTTCTAAGGACCATAAGGAGGGTCCCAGTTCTACTCAGCATAGAGATGCTACTCCCTAGGTTATGGGGCCCAATACTTTTTTTTGGGACCCACCACGAGACCTAAATCAATGCTGGGCAACATTGGGTCTGGAAAAGAGAAAGAAGGGGATATTTGTTTTTCTTTGTTGAATTTTTTTGTTTTTTGTTTTCAGTTCTGACCGGCAAGATAGCTAAATTTGTGGGATAGTTTTTATACCTTCCATGTTTAAAATCAGATTGTGGTTTGAGGTCTTGCAGATTCAAATAATTATCTTGATGTGCACTTTGGAACTTGGTAAATCGCATCGTGTACAGACCGCACACCTAAGCGTATGAAATCCACAGTTTAGTCTAACACTGCGCATGTCCCCAAGACCACAATTCCTACCGTGAAGCATGGTGGAGGGAGAATAATGCTATGAGGATGCTTGTCAGATCATGGGCAATACCTTTTAAATCTTGGATTAAAATGGCTGAAGGCAGCAAGAGACCAACAAAGAAGAAAATAAATGTTTAAGCAGAACAGTGACCCAAAGAATACAGCCAAAGTCATATTGGAGTTACTGAAACACACAAACAAATTTGTATCTACAGGAAAATTTCTGAACCACTCACGAAACCTCCATAAGGTATTTTAACCAGTTACCTCTCCTCAAACAAAATATACATGTGTTTTTTCTTCACTCACACGTCACTCTGACCCCAGGCCAAAAATTAAAATGTAACTGGATCAAGTTTCCCACCAAGATTCTTTACAATCTAGAAGGACATATTGGCAATATGGAGCACTTACCTCACATATCAATTTCTTATTTCCCTAAAGATTGTCAGCTTGCGAGCAGGGCCCTCTTACCCCTCTGTCTGCTATTACCAGTCTCGTTTTATTACGGTCTTGTTCCTATATGTAAATCACAACGGATTCTGCAGACCAGTTTTCAAAGTTTATGTTATCACTACTCTGAGTCTTAATACTGCATATTAGGGGGTCTATTTACTAAGCAGTATTAGGAGACAGAGTGAAAAGTTATAAGGTGCCAGCCAATCAGCTCCCAACTGTCATTTATCAAACACAGCCTGTGAAATGACAGTGGGGAGCTGATTGGCTGGCACCTTATCACTTTTCACTCTGTCTCCTAACACTGCTTAGTAAATAGACCCCTAAGTTACTTATAACATCTACTGAGCAGTGGCTGCTGCTGGTTTGGCCATGGTCGACTGGGTCACGGCACCTGCAAAATGAACCTGGCAGGTGCTGGGACCGGTGCATGTGCATGAGCAGTGGTGGGGCCACGCATGCACATAACACCGGCTTCTGTGGGTTGCATTGGTTGCAGCCAGGAGAAGCCCTTTAGGGCTGTCCTAAAGGCAGAGCAGCGGCTTCCACTGGAAGCCGTTCTCTGCTAATCGCAGCCCGGGCTGACAGTCCCAGAGGGACCTCCCCTGGGGCTGCATGTCCTAGGCCTGACTGGCAAGTGGCGCTTCAAATGGGAAGCCATCTCCAGTCACAGTGAAGCCAGTGCAGTCATGAACTGCAACTGGCTCACTGAAGTAGCGGATTTTACTGGGGAGGGCTGCAGTCCCACTGAATATACTGTATGTATACTAAAGAACATGCCTTATAGGAAAGTATGAACATATACAATTTAATTCTACCTGCAAAACTTTGTAACCTTTATGTGGTAAAATGTTTCTTTCACTAAGTTCAATGTGTTCTGTGTGTATTGCTCATAATAATGAAACACATTTCCAGGGCATGTTTATTGTAAGCCTTGGCTGTTTACACAGAGATATATTGCACAGACATGCTGTATTCTCTGAGTTCATTGTGTTCTGGATAACTGCTCCCAAACCTATTTTGACATTGCCAGATCACAAACAGAAGCACATAAAGCAGACCTGGAACAAAGGACATTGATACACTGACAGTAAATCACAAGATAAACATGTGTAGATGTTAAATATATTTTCTCTCTGAACCCTGCATTTAGTACTGTAACAGAATGTTCTCCATTCCTAATAATGCATAGACCAATAATACTACAGCAGAACCTGGGAAGCAGATGTGACCATTCGGAGGTGAGGTGTTGTATCTAGACCATGAGTGAGATGTAAATGATATGCATGGCTAATTGCCACTATTGTTACTTGACCTTTCACAAATGTTGATTCGACTGATAAAATAAATTGACCGGAATGGATATCATGTTTGACATTACACTTAAATAGAAATGATCACTAATAAGGATTCTGCTTAATCTGATGCAGTTAGAGTTGACTGAAAGTACTTCTGGGAAAGGTGGCTGCTTTTCGCTATTGCTATTAAATGCTAAATAAACACTTATGTTCTACACAAAAGCATCTCTTAGCTATTAACAATCTCTAATGATTTTAAAGAGCTCCTTAAAATAAAACAAACATCCCCGAGCAATATCAGGACCTCCTTAGTTCCCAGCTTTCTGGATATACTTGCACCACTTACTGTATGCATATGATGTTCTCCAGAGTGTTGATCCTTGCAGGAGAGTTAATTGTTAGCACATTGGGAGCTACAGGGTGTCACATACATGGGAACCTTGTGGTTATGCTAGTTGGGGATAGGGGTCTGATTGTCTGATGTGAGGTTCTTTAAAGTAAAATTCTAATATGCATATGTATAGAAAATAATATTTGCAGCATATTCCACTGAAAGCACCCATTTTTGGACGTAGCTGCAAATATTAAATATCACCTGGATATATGTCTGGAGGTTCCCTGTTTTTGGCAGCAAAACAGTTTTGAACAACTAAAATGCAGAATTTAGCCCGGAAGCTAATAACATCTTCAGATTTTGTAAAGTGTAACTGTGGACTACACTTTTACAAAGTGCTATATAAATAAAATTATTAATATTATTATTACTTTACAAAATCTAACTAGGAGAGGGATGTTGCTGTGAGAAGAGAGAAGAGGACCAGTGTACCAAACCCTAGATTGAGGGTGTCAGTTATCCAACATTTGAAAAAGCAATAGCTCTACTCACAGTCACCAGTCCAATGTGACCAGATGCACCTAGATCTACCAAATCACACCAAATCTGCAAAGTCACCTCAAACTTCCTAAAGGCGTGCTCCTTCTACATATCATACCCAAAAACAACAAAAACTATATTATTGTAACTAATTTCAAGGGTTTTTGTCCTACAAAAATCACACTTAGAGTGAGCTGGACAATATTTGGGAGATTATAAAGAACATCCGGGTAACAGCTAAGGACCTGCAGAAGGTATTTTCAAAGCTGGTCAATTATGCTGCGATATGATGTAACAAAGAGCCTGATTCAATGTTGTATACTATTGCTCCCACAGCTGCAATTTTATTAGCTGTAGATGTGCGAAAATTTGGTAATGCAGCAGTGGCCGGGACACCTGAGACATTGAGACATCGCAGCTGTCCACAACTGTGTACACATATGCAGCATCACCGCTTTAACTGAGATGACGGAGGCATGTTAACCGCATATGGGATCGCAGGCGCAGGATGTAACATGCCCCCCAAAAAGGTCAAGACACACCTCTGTTTTCAGCCGACACTACCCTGTTGACACCCCCAAATGCTGCCCGCCAGTCAATCACACTCCAATGAAAGACTCGCAGTGTGCGGCTATGGTAAAGTTCCTTGACTCAAGTGAAGTCGACTTCATCACTGAGAACCCACCTCCTTCCAGTTTAGGTGCCTTGCAAAGTACTTTATACTAGGGATGTGCAGGCTCGGATAGGTTCGAGTTTGCACGCCGAGTTCGGATTTTTCCCTCCAAAAAACGGAACTCTGAAAGAGGCTAAACGTCATCTTGCATGGACAAACATCATCATTCGTGGACTTTTGCCCAGGAATGATGATGTTTGTCCATGCAAGATGACGTTTAACCTCTTTCTGAGTTCCGTTTTTTTGGAGGGAAAAATCCGAACTTGGCGTGCAAACTCGAACCTATCCGAGCCTGCACATCCCTACTTTATACATATCTCTATACATACTGTACTCCACTCCATAAATATACTGGTAGGTTAATTGGCTCCCCTCAAAATTTACCATAAGTGTGTATGTGTGTGAGCATGTGTTAGGGAATATAGATTGTAAGCTCCACTGGGGCAGGGACAGATGTGAATGGCCAAATATTCTCTCTGTAAAGCGCTGCGGAATATGTGTGCGCTATATAAATAACTGGTAATAAATAAATAAATAAATAATTAATACTGTAGTCTGTATTGCTCTTGGCCATTGGAGTCTTCTTGAGAATATTACAAAGTAGTTACCTACTCAATTATCATGTGGTGTCACATATAGCTATGTACAGTATGGTCACCATGACAGAAAAACACTGAGTAAGAGAAATGTGCATCTGAGGCTGCTCTCCAAAAATAATCTTACCACCTGTCTACCTTGGTGATCTGATATGGTACCAGAATAATATCATGTGAACAGATGAAAATTAAGTAGAAGTGTTTACTGTAAAAGAGAAAATTCAGGTTTGTAGAGAATGACACTTCATTTTAACAAAATAAACTTAATCAGGGTGCACAATCTTTTCTTGTCCGGGGGTCACATTGGGAGATTGCAGGAGCCACAATAAAACTTTACTTCTTAAACATGTAAATTACATACAATTTACTAGTGGGGAAAACCTTGCAGCATTTTTAAAAGGTCCCTATGGAGACTGAAGTGTGTGCACAAAGCAGAAAGTGCCACTACCAGGGATGTGGCCATCCCATGTAGCAACACATTCCCCCTCCCTCCTGTAGCAACACATTCCACCTCCCTCCTGTAGCAACACATTCCCCCTCCCTCCTGTAGCAACACATTTCTTCATCTCTTCATCTCTGCAGCAACTCCATCACAACCCCATAGCAACACATCCTCCTGCATCATTACTGTACTCCCTTCATTTGGCTCCCACCAGCATTCCCTGAAGAGTCTCTGTAAAACTCCCAATAAACCAGATAAATCTCAATTTTGCTTATAAATAAATAATAAGCTGCATAATTATGCCCAGGTGTGGGCTGGGCTAGATAGGGGGTACAGGATCCAGTGTGACTGGTACCTTATTTAGTGATGAAGGGGTGCAGAGAAGTATGCTGTCTGCTGCAACATGTGGACATTTACACATATGCGTCCTCACCTCAGCTTCCTGCCAGCTCCTCCTACCCCTGCTGGGCATATTACTATGCTGAGACCTCTTTCAGAAGGTCTGCGGCTCATGCCTGACATGCACATTGATACCATTGGCCAAGTGCATTCAGTTTTATGGTTTTAGCCAGGGCTACTTTTCTGGAAAAATAGGTTTAGGGACTGTGGGTCTGATTCAGACCCGCTCGCAAGCGCTTGAGCGCTCGCAAGCGGGTCAATGGTGGGCTCTGCGCATGCGCAGCGGCCACACTGCGCGTGCGCAATCCCTGGAGCGAGAGAGAAATTCTCTCGCTCCGGGACTCACGACAAAAGGGGCGGCTGTCGATGTTGATCGACAGCTCACCCGTTTTGTAGGTGTGGCGGGGGGTGGCTTCACAAACAGAGGCGTTCCCAAGCGAACACCTGCCATTTGTGGGCGGCCCCACTGACATCACCAGTGATGTCAGTGGGAGAGCTTCCAGCTCTATTAGAGCCGGAAGCTCTCTGGCGCACACACACAAAAAAAATGCCCTGATTCAGAGTGAGCGCTCTTTCAGAGCATCCGTCTCTGAATCAGGCCCTGTGGGCGGAGCTATTGGGGGTGGAGCTATAGAAAAACAATTATATTTATGTATTATGTATGTTATATATACATATATATAGTATTTAGAAAAGAAGGCACTCAAAGGGGACTTTAAAATTGAACTTATCTTATGGAAAATACATTTTGGCCCAGGACATTACGTCATAGTAAATGAGGTTCTGGAACTGAGTTCCTACTGAAAACAAAGCACTGCCCTGTGATAGACTGCTGTTCCTAACACAGTCTAGAGTCAGCTGTGTCAGGTGAGAACAATGTTTCTATCCTATTCTATACTAACAATATGTTACTGCCAGTCTTTCAGTGTCCTCAGCTTTAAACACTTTTCACTAAAGCCTACCAGCCCTCCTCTTAACTCCTCTTTCTTCCTCCTCATAACCGCCTTGTCTTTTTCCCAGTTCACCTTCTAACTGTGCACTCTTTCTTGTAGAATGTAAGCTCTCATAAAGGAGTCTCTGCCCTCTAGTTCTTTCCTTGCACTATCGCTATTGTCTCCTCCTGTTTAGTGACTTTGACACTGTCTGCGTGTTGCTCTATCCTTCCCTTTGCTTTTGTCAATCCCTGGTTATGGGTCTCCTGAAATGTTTGTGCTTACGCTTGGTACTCACTGCTGTGCATTGTATTTATGCCTTGTTCTTATGTATGACTCTTGTGTGATCGGTGCTGTATATAACTCTTTGTCCAACTGAAATTGCTTTGCTTTAGGATCTTCATGAAAAATGCTGTCTATAAAGATTTAAAAATGAGCTTGTAAGGCTGCCATGGGTTATGGAAACAAATTTGGTCTAGGAAGCTCATGTCAGAACAAACATGGCTCTTTACCTTTGCAGGGCCCTGCTCTGTATGCCCAACTCCCACAGCTTAGTGCTGTATCACGGGACAAGTCAGCCATCCCACTTGCCCTTTGTTCTCCCCTGTTCACCCCTGACTCTATTTTTCCCTCTATTTGTGTCTGCGGCGATATGCTCCACTCAAGTCTCTGTCTGCCACTTTGTATTTATCTGTCGCAAAAGATAACAGCCAGCGATAACCTGGGACGGGTACAAACTGTTCCGGCCTGGCAAGGAGGCGTAGCCATGCACCCACTATTGTGTGGCCACAACTTTCCAGAGTCGCATATCAAACTGTTTATGGGTCTATGTGCTTGTCCTCCTCCTCAGGCTTGCCAGCCACTCTCTGATTGTACCTATCCTGGTGGCAGCCCGGGGCCCATAGTAGCCACACCCCTTGCACCTACAGTAGTTACGCCACTGATCGGGGCCATTCATCATAAAGGTAATGCGAGTCAGACGCAATAGTGCTAGTTTTCACTGTTACGTAAGTAGAAGGGTCAAGGATTTGTGGACACAGCGGAATTTTTGGATCAGCAGTCTCGACACCACAGCATTGATGATTTGCTCAGGCACTAGCAGCAAGATGGAATATGAATTATCGTGGGCCGTCCGGCCCCCGATAATTAACATAATGAATAGGCCCCATAGAAACTACAAATCACATTCAAACAGTATTTGAAAATGGATCGCGGCCTGAAGTTGTAAGTATAGAAATACAGTTCCACAGCCCAGTGTTTGTCTGTCAGTATGCCAATGAGTATCTGATGTGTTTCAACTTGTATCAAGTTTTTTTCAAGGTAATCTTGAAGAAGACTTGATACAAGTCGAAATAAATCTGTTAGAATGTGATCTATAGTTTATATGGGGCATATTTTCCACATCCCACATTTTTAAGGAATTGTTTTAAATGAATATTTTGGCTTGCAATAATCGTCCTTCAGGTGCTGGGATAGAAAATTCCCCATGCCTGTCATTAGAGCTACACCGGGAGCCCGACACCTGACATAACGATCGAAGGTAAGCCGGGTGCAGGGCGCGGACAGCTGCGGGGGCAGGTTAGGTTAGGGGGTCCCAGAAGGGACTTAGGGTTAGGCACCCCCCTGGGAGGTTAGGGTTAGGCTAGGGAAAGGGAGGTTAGGGTTAGGCACCTTCAGGGGGAGGTTAGGGCTAGGCACCCCCCCGGGAGACTTAGGATTAGGCTACGGGGAATGGGGGGTTAGGGTTAGGCACTTAAAGGGGGGTAAGGGTTAGGCACTTGGGGGGGAGGTTAGGGCTAGGCACCCCTAAAGGAGGGTTAGGGGGTAGAATAGGGTTAGTTAATACTTACCTTTTTACATTCGGGATCTTCACCCCTGCCGGGCTTCCGCTGTCGGGATTTGAACCGCTGGCCATGCAGCCGGCGGTAAATCATACTGATTTCATCTGAAGAGGCGAAGCAATGGAATAGTTGGTATTTTTGAGAGTGATGCGTAATCTTAGCGGGTAGCCCACAAATTATCTTTGATGAATATGCCCCTTTATCTGATACAAAGAGAATGTGAGTATACTATATTTTAAAGCAGATATGATCATAGTTTCAAGAAGTTCTACAGCTACATCCATCAGTCCTTGTGCAGTCCTTTTTGACAAGGTATCGGGCCAAATGTAATAGGGTGAGAGTTTAGAAAATGTGAGAGTTTAGCAGTAAACTCTTCACACTTATTAAACTCAGCCAATGTAATAGAGTGTAATAGAGTCTGTGAACAGACAAACTCGCCCAGATGTTTTCCCATTTTGAAGATAAAACTCGACCAATGTGACAGTTTACGGCTAAACTCTCACAATTTCTAATCTCTCACCCTATTACATTTGGCCCATCATGTGCTATCACCAGATTTGGTTAATTGAATGTTTCAACTATATAAAAATATATTTATCATTTTGGGACACTTATCTTTTGCATTTGCACTAATGGATTTGGTCATGCAGCGCTCTATTTTACATTTTATACATGTATTCGAATTTCAAATTATAGTACGAAATGTATCTAATTATTAAAATATTTACTATTTACTTGCTATTTTACATATACATATATAAGAGTTGCTGTTGGTCACATCAATTTTTCTTTGTTATTTTATCTTGAAATGTGTTGGCAGCTTTGTATGTGTGCTGGGCAGCACTTATATTAGCACTTTTTAAAACTTTTTCAAACATCATAGAATGTGTCTGTTGCATATACTGTAAAATAAATGGTTTACACCTGAACACAAGTGCAATGTAAAGCCTGTGTCGAGGCATGGTATAAACCAGATGCATTTGTTACTTTTGCAAACTGGAATGGAAATGTTCATAAGTATGCAATTTTTGTGTCTACTTTTGTTTTTTTTTAATGGTAATTTTATATTTTGTGACCAACTCTGCATCAGTCCCACAGTGCAAAATGGTCAACAGTGCCGCTATAATTTTCCCAGTCTGTACTAAAGAGCTTTAAATTTATAGTAAATATATACTTGCGGCAAGTTGGATACTTAATTTGTCCGGTCCCCAATGATGACTCAGTATTAGGGGCCTATTCATCATTGGGAGCCGGACTAGTTAAGTATCCAACTTGCCGCAAGTTGCAGCGGTGGATACTTAATTTCAACTAAGTATTGCTCTGGTGTGGGGACAACTGCTCCAAAAAGCAGCTGTCCCCGCGATCAGTACAATGCTACAGAAGTAGCAGTGATACTTATCGGTGCCCATCTGTCCTGTTCATGCGTGATCAGAAGTCACACATGCCCATGGCCACTGGCCACTAGGTGCTGAGGTGGTGGAGTGATCCGCTCAGATCCCTCTTCGCAGGGCCTTAACTAGGGTAGTGTCACCTGTGCCACAGCACAGGGCACCGCAGGGCAGGGGGCGCTATTGGGCCTGTCAATTTTCTGTTTATTATCATTCTCACTTGTAGCTTCCTCTTATTTTATCCCCAGCATCTCCTGGCCTTCCCTATCTCTTCCCTGGCCCTTCCCCATAGGGCCATGGCCCTTTTTCGGATGCGCCTCTTATGTCCCTATTTGAAAAATAGGGGAGGGGGGCGCCAATGCTCTTTCTGGCACAGTGCACCAAAAAGTCTAGTTACAGCTTTGCCTCTTCGCAACCCCAACCTCCTTCTCATAGGAAAGAGCAGAGCTACGGGAACCAATGCCATCTGAAGAAGCAAATTCTGAAACCTTTTTGTTTTCTGAGTTTGCTGAATATTAGGCACCCCCATGGGGCCCCTAATAATGGGGTTGGGTAGGAAATCCCGGCTGTCGGGGTGCCGCTGGTCAGAATACTGACAGTGGCATCCCGACAGCCAGAATCCTGACACCCATAGGAAAGCACATAAGTATTTTCCTAATCACTACCCTAACCCCTACCATAACCCTAATCCTCCCTCCGCGGTGCCTAAACCTAACCTTGCCCCCTAGTGCCTAAACCTAACCTCCTCCTCCCCGCACCATAATCCAAACACTTCCTCCCCGGTGCCTAACCCTAACAATCCCCCTAACGGCTAACCCTAACCCCACTACCCAACCCTAACCTCCCCCTAACACCCCGATACTTACCTTCGGTATGCTGTCGGTCGGGATACTGGTGCCGGGATCCTGACCTGTTGGGATTTCGGCGCCGGTATTCAGACCTTCGGCATCCCGCACGCCGGGATGCCGACTACATCCCCTAATAATGAATGGGCCCATTACTTAAAACATGTGGGAACTAGCATTTCCGCATGTGTAACTGGCCCATTCGTGATAATTAACAGGCCCCTTAGCAATTTTTGCTTTGCTACAGTCTCCCCTGCTCAATCCCTTTTAAAGGGACCAATTATGCAATTTATTAATTTGTAAACTTACCTTCTCAATCCAACTAAAATGTCAAATTAGAAGGTAGCCTGGAACATGCACAGATTGCCAAAACAATCCTCCTATTCTTGAATCAGCAAACAGCAAATATAGACCACTCATCACTTACCATCACAGCAGCAGACACTCCAGCAGGTCTGATATTCAGCTGTAACCTCAGAGGCTGAGGTCAACAGGAAATGCAAGTTAGAGGCAGTGTTGAAGGCACTGACAATTCTCTTGAAAAGAGTTGAACTTAGTAGAAAGGGTATCAGTGGAGCATCTGCACTGCTGGAATGCTTTCTCATGTGACAATTTACTAAACACAAACTCAGCCAGCACTCTCAGATGAAACAAAATGTTCTATCCAAAGTAATATATTATTAGGTTGGATTTATAATTTTATATTTTGAATATTATAATTAATTGATAGATCAAAGCTCACAATGTGTCCAAAAGTAAAATATTTCGTACATTTACGACCTAGTTTAGACTTGGACTTTAGTTCATTATTATAAATTAAAATTGCAGCTCATGTAAAATTGGCCGTGCAGCTTACTTCCATATATAGAGTTAGGCATATCTTAAGGGGCCTATCCATTGCACGACTTTTTGCACGATCCGACCAAAACCGGGAGGCTTTGGTCGCATTGTACAGAAAGTCGTGTAATGGATAGCCAGCAAGGACCAGCAATGCGCATGCACGCTGGGTCCTTGCCGACCCCGACTATCCACTGAACATGCCCGTCAACCTGACAATGCTCGTTAGGTTCGGCATGTTCAGAGATAGGAGGTCGGGCGCCTGCACTGAATTACGTTCAGTGAACATCGTTCAGTGCGGGCACCGCACCTCGGCGACCTGAAGGTCTGAATGCTAGTCGTTCAGCTGTTCAGGTCGCCTAGTGGATAGGTCCCTTTAGACTTACAGTCTCATAAGCTTGGAGAGACATGTCAGGGACATTCATGTGTAAGGAAATCTAGTACATTAAGGGCACTAGTCGACCTCAACACTTATTATTATTATTATTATTATTATCCTTTATTTATATGGCGCCACAAAGGTTCCGCAGCGCCTTACACAGTACATAAATGAGCACACAAGAAAAACAGTTAATAGTAATACAAAACAATGCAGGACAAGGACAAGGTTATAAACTCAGCTGCAAAACACAAGCAGCAGGACATGAGCAACCAGGTGTTAGGTGCCGTTGTGGGGAGTTAGGAGTAAATGATACTATAAGTAGGGGGAGGAGAAACACGAGAGGATGAGGGCCCTGCTCGTGAGAGCTTACATTCTAAAGGGGAAGGGCAGACAGACAGGGGCGACACAGAGGGGTAGATAGTGAAGAAGGAGCATGGAGCAGTGGGTTAGGATATGTGCTGCGGAATGTGTGTGTATAACACTTAAACATACACCTGATTTTGCCCTATACATAGCTTTACGTTTAGCCTTTTAGGATATGTAGGGGACCCATGAGCCTGGTATAATATTCTAAGATGATGATGATGGCTGCATCTTTCTGATGAATGTATCTGTACACTAGATTACAAGTTTGACATATCTTCAAGAGCTATGCAACTATACTTCCAGCCGTAGAAATATAAGTGTACATAAGCATTTCTTTGTGTAATTGTAAACCGGGCAATAACTTTGAACTGTTATGCTGCAAACACACGGGACTATTGTCCTGAACAATATGAACGATAATGAGATCGTTCAACTATAAATCATTCATATCGTTCATTTTTATGCAGTGAACAATCGACCAACGACCAACGATGCGCGTTCCCGCATGAACGATAATGATATCTACGGGCGACTGTACATGCAGGCCAACTTGGACGATTTTGTCAAGATTTGCCTGTAAAGACATGACTTCACTGAAATATCTATCACAGATATCTATCATAGGTATCTATCAGTGTGTACACCCAAAATCGTTTGCCCTGCACTATAGAAAGTTGGAGGGAAATCTATCAGCAATATCTTTGATTGTGCAGGTTGTACCGTGTGTATGCAGCATTACTCACTAATAAAAGGAACCATTACTTTCTGGCAAATGCTACATTAAAATTACTTGCTGTCTATTTTTGGAAGACATCCTAAAATAAACTGCAAATGACATCTTACAATATGCAATTCATAAATGGAAGGTCATGCTGCTCCTCCTGTTGCCAATCACTAAGATTGGGAATTTAGAACTGGTTCTAAGTCGGGCGCATTTGCAGTCACTATTATGTATGGCTGCGGCAGCCAACCATATGTTAAAGCGAGTATCTGCCCGTCTATGCCAATTATTGATTGCATCTTCATGCAGAAGACTGGCCCATCCATTTGTTTTTCCATCTACAGCTGTCATTATAAGTATTGGGTCTTGCATCTAGCAAAACAGGCATCCCAGCTCCATCCACATACTATGAGCAAGCACAGAAGTCTGCTTTCACGCATCCATAAAAGTCTCATGAATCTCCCACAAGACAGTTCTGTATGTTTGCATGGTCGCCGCCCAGTTACTGCCCATATCACGGAGAGAGTGGTCCGTCAATAGATGGATAAATCCGCCCGCGCTTGCAATCTCTGCTGGTATTTGTATGCATGGTGCAGCACATGAGCAGTTGGCAATTACTTTCTACGGAGCATGCACAGTTTGCTGACATCTATGAGATCTGTCCACATTTGGACACATCCAAATCAGAATAATGTTTAACCATGTTTTCTTACCATGCTGTTTACAATATTTCTTGGCTTTGGCAAATTAAAGGCATCCGTGAAAAGACAACATGCACATTGCTGTTTTATAATCCTTGTATTTCAAGGTCTGCAAAAATACATTTCCAATGTAGAAATGGAAATGACAGTATTAATCGTGTTATACAGTCGGTTTCAGTACATTTGAACTCAATCACATAAACATAATGTATTGAAACTGAACATTTTTGTGTGTGACTCTTTATATATATAGGGCATGGATGGGGAACCTCAGGCCCGGGGGCCATATAAGGTCCCCGGAATCATTTGGTCTGGCCCTCAGAGCTTTTTTCTGCTAACCTCATCTGGCTATCAGGGTGCCTAAAATGGCACCCTGCAGCCAGAATCTATGCAGCGGTGCCGCCTGGAGCATCCTTAGGATACTTCAGATAATTGCACCGCTGCCCTTACAGCTCTCCGGAGCATCCTCAGGATGCTCCAGGCATTGCTGTAATCACCGGCAAGTATGGTCCCACCCCCGAATGAAATCACACAGAGGGGGCGTGGCATGCACCGAGCCCGCAAATAATGTTATATACATATATCAAAATGGCCCTCAGCAGAAAAAAGGTTCCCCGTCCCTGATTTAGGGACACAATAAAATGGAAGAAGGATAATTGGGAGGGATGTATTACAGTATTAATAGATAACTTTAAAAATGGTTAAAGAGTTTTTATTATAGTTGTGTAAAAGGTTCTCAGGTTAAGAGTTATTAATTTTAAAGGGAGATAATATTTGCAAGCGAAATTTTTATTGAACATGTGAGAGGGATAGCAGTGACCTTGTCTGGTCAAATCTGAATGGTCATTAGGTCTACTTGGATCCAGTGGATGAATATATCAGCAGACATTCCTGAGGGGGAAGTAAGGTTGTCATAGGAAACACGGGGTGGATAGATTACATTTGAAAATATACCAATAAAAGAGTTTAATAGCAAATTTCACTGTTGGAATCAAATTTGATTAGATGGGTGGGTTTTACCAAAACACCATAGACATGATCAATTAAACCTCTTCAATTGGTTAGCTTCAATGTCATGTGAGTAGATGTCCGGAGGACAAAGATGTCCCCAATTTGTATGTAATATCATTTCATAATAGACCCTGTCCTGCTATAGTTATGTATTTATTTATTGATTATTGAAATATGTTTTTAAATGTTCTGGGAGCTATGCTGTTCCTTATACTGTATACTGTATAATGTGCTAGAGGTTGGAGACTGTTAACTGTAGAGTAAATGGAACAGCAACCAGAAATGTTTAATAAAACTAAGGGGGTCATTCAGACCCACTCGCGAGCGGCAGAACGCTCGCAAGTGGGTCGATGTTCCCCACTGCGCATGCTCCTGACGGAGGGAGCTCCGTCGTGCGCATGCGTGAGACCCGGCGAGTGACGGGCTTCCCATCGCTCCGGGTCTCGCACCAAAGGGGGCGTGCTGTCGATGTTGATTGACAGCAAGGCCCCTTTGGTGGGCGTGCCGGGGGCCTTGCTGTCAAGCCGGCCCCGCTGACATCACTAGTGATGTCAGTGGGAGTGATTTTGGCTCTGATAGAGCCAAAATTACTCCAGAGCTTGTGGCTGGGAAACCCAACCGCAGGGTTTCCTTCGCAAGTCCGATGGTCTCGATTGTCAAGACCATCGCGACCATCTTGTTGGACGCTCGTATATGCTGTGGGTGGTGACCCACAGCTATACGAGCGTCCAGGAGGACGCTCCATTTTAATGGAGGAGGGCCCTGATTCAGAGCGAGCGCTCTGGTCAGAGCGTCCGGCTCTAAATCAGGCCCAATATCCATTGATGTCCACTTTCTCATCTTTTTATTATATGATCCTGTCTGTCCATTAGATAACACTGGGGAACAAAAAATATTTATTTTTTCTTGCCAAGGATTTAAGGGGGTCATTCAGACCCGCTCGCGAGCGCAGGACGCTTGCAAGTGGGTCGATGTTACCCCAATGCGCATGCGCACGACGGAGGGAGCTCGTGTGCATGCGCAAGACCTGGACAGCGACAGCCAAGCTGTCGCTCCGGGTCTCGCACCAAAGGGGGTGTACTGTCAATGGTGACTGACAGTATGCCCCCTTTGGTGGGCGTGCCGAGGGCGTGGCTGCCAGACGGAGGCGTTCCCATGGGAACGCCTACCGTCTGGGTCTGGCCCCACTGACATCACTAATGATGTCAGTGGGAGTGATTTTGGCTTTGATAGAGCCAAAATCACTCCAGGGCTTGCGGTCACCGAGACCCTACCGCAGGTCTTGACCATCGCGACCATCTTTTTGGCCACTCGCATATGCTGTGGGTGGTCACCCACAGCTATGCGAGCGGCCAGGAGGCCGCTCCATTTTTAGGTAGGAGGGCACTGATTCAGAGCGAGCGCTCTGGTCAGAGCTTCTGGCTCTGAATCAGGCCCTAAGATCGGTTTGAGAGTACTCGCAGGTCCTATTTTTGCATTAGATCTTCGCTATAGCTGAATTGACTCCAGTTTTCAAATTAATGAAAAATTATAAAATTCAATTATTTTCTCCATTTGAAGTACCTTACTAGTCTAGGCCTGATTTACTTAACAGAATCGACTTAGTTTTGCTTTTTTAACAACTACCCTCTTTCAACAATAACAAGAATTTGTTTTATATGTGATAACGTAGCTGGTAGTCACATTTCAGACACATAACACATTCAAATCTCCTCACTAATGCTGGGAGGAGGCGTGGCAGTGCACTGCTGAGCCTGCTGGGAGATCCTCACACCACAGCCACGCCTCCTCCCAGCATGCAGAGAGGAGCTACGGAGAGGACCGAGTGACGATTTAGCACACCTCCTGTTCAGTTGTTCGGCCCTCACTCTGTCCCACCACAACCAATTTCCCGTCATTTGGGCTGTGTGAAAAAAAATTATTTTCGTCGGAAAAATTAGATCTTCTCGGAGACAGTGTATTAACAACCCTCATGTTTTTTGTTATATTTGTGGCAAATATAGTGTTGCAAAAGAATGAAAAAATATAACTGTATTCGTAAAACAAGCATATCAGGCTTATTTTGATGTCACATAAGCCAGCAAGACAAGATTTGGGTGCCTCACAAAGTTTGTAAAACCTGTGTGGAATCGTTCCGCGATTGGACTAAAGGTGATCAAAAATTACTTAATTTCGCCATACATATGATGTGGTGTGAGCCAAAAGATCACTTCAGTGACTGCTATTTATGTGCTGTAAATGTGAAGGGTATGAATCGATTTAAGAAATGCAAATGGGAATACCCAAGTATGAATTCCGCAAAACAATTGATACCACATAGCGAAGATTTACCTGTACCATCAGTTCTTTGTGCAAAGTTCAATGTGATGATGTGGAAATGTTAATTTCATCCAGTGCAAGTGACAGCACAGATGAAAGTGAGTTTGAAGAAAGTTCCTCTACTCCAAACAAATTTTCTCAAAAGGAACTAAACGATTTGATGTGTGACTTGAATTTATCGAAAAAAGGAGCTGAGCTTTTACCATCCAGACAGAGAAATAGAGAGCAAGCCATAGTGCAGTTTTTTAGCCAAGATAACAATATTGTGTATTGCAACAATCTCCAGATGATGGGCTTACCAGAATATCGAGCAGAAAACTTGCGACTCTTTTGGATAGTTCTAAAAGGAGCTTAAAATGCGTATTACTGCACAATGGGAATACATTTGCGTCGATTCCTATCGGCCATTCAACAAAACTTACAGAACAGTATGAAAATATCAAGTTAGTCTTAGAAAAAATAGCTTATTCTCAGCATCTGTGGTCTGTTTGTGTCGATTTAAAAATGGTAAACTTTCTTCTTTGACAGCAAAATGGATATACTAAGTATCCTTGTCACATATGCTTATGGGATAGTCGTGCAAAACAAAGGCACTGGCAGCAAACTGTATGGCCTCCAAGAGAAGTTATAACTGTAGAAGAAGCCAACATCATTCATGAGCCCTGAATTGATAGGAAACAATTCATTCTGCCGCCTCTCCATATCAAACTGGGTTTAATTAAACAGTTTGTAAAAGCATTGGCCAAGTCAGACGATTGTTTCACGTATATTTGTCGAACATTTCCATCTCTTAGTATTGAAAAATTAAAGGCAGGCATTTTTGACGGCCCACAGATACGGAAACTGGTGAAGGATCCAAATTTTACCACATCTATGACTGAAACCGAATCTACGTTATGTGTCTGTCATTCAAATATGTTTAGTCAATCACAAGGCAGCCAACTATCATGAATTAGTCCACAACATGCTAAAATGTTTCGCGAAAGTAGGTGCCAACATGAGTATTAAAGTAATTTTTTTGTACAGCCATTTAGATCACTTCCCGTCCAATCTAGGAGATTTAAGCGAAGAATAAGGTGAATGGTTCCACCAGGATATTCAGGTAATGGAAGAAAGATATCAAGGAAGGTGGGATTGTCACAATATGGCCGATTACTATTGGAGTTTGCAGAGGGATTGCCCGCAACAAGAATACAAAAGAAAATCTACCTAAAACGGTTCTCATAGCTTCCTAACACTAATGTATGTAATTATTCTGTGTCTTTTTAAAACATTTTACGGATCAAATCAGAATAAAAAAAATATCTTTTTAACTATTTTTAACATTGTTTAATTTAATTTTTCATAAATATTAAATACATATGCACATAGAGCCAATTGAAAAATAAGCATGGCATATTCATGATCAGGAGCACAAAATTAATCGAAATCGATTCTTAAATCCCTGGCAATAGATTGACTGTTACCCAGTGTAATTAGGTGGTTTCAGGAAGCTAATTCACCTTGGAGTATGGAGATGAGCAGGGGAGAGGGGAAATGTCCTAGTATAAAAGATCGTATCTGGATGTTATGAATACCCCAGATCATTATTTTTTTTTTTTATTTATGCTTTTAAAGGTTATAGAAAGTAGGGATGTGCAGGCTCGGTTCTACTCGGTTCCGTTCGTTTTTTTTTACCGAATCTTATTGGCTATCCAAAACTCATGACAGCTGATACCCAATAAGATTCGGTAAAAAAATCAGAACGGAACCGAGTAGAACCGAGCCTGCACATCCCTAATAGAAAGTAATCCTGTGTTGGGAGCAAAGTGAGAAAGAGCACCTTGGTAAAACCTTGTTACATTGCAGGTGTAGAGACATTTAGATTTGAGAGGGTCACATCCAAACTCAAATCTAAATTGCAGTGTAAAAACAAAGCTATTGGTATTTGTGGGCTACATACAAAAACAGCCAGTATTTACCCTGCAAAAAAAATCTAAATGTATTTGCACCCCTTGCATTGCAACATGGTTTGTTCCAGATACAATGTTACCTGTTTTTCTACTCCTGAGATCTTAATATAATGCTGCATGACCTATACATATTGCAGGCACATTCTTAAATGGGCTAAGGCTCATTTTATGTAATCTGCAAACAGTGAAATCATAGAAGTTGTTTCACCTACTGCACTCTATGTATGTTAGGGTCTAATGTAATTCTCAATTTGGACCCTGTCTGGGTTGCCACCAAATTCTTGTTTTTAGCAATCTAGTATAGCAATCAGAATATATTCTATACTGCTTACAGCACTGATTGGGATGTCTGCAGGGACCACATCACACATAGGGGTCAATCCTATTATGTGCGAAGGGTGCGAGTTGCCGTTGCAACGGCGTTAAAACGCTGCCAGTGGACCGCCACCTTGCACCCTTCGCGGCCCGCTCTGAGCCCGAATTTGCAGAATTTTGCTCGCAGCCCTATGGGACTGCGAGCAAAATCAGCATATCCAGGCTGCTGTAAAGTGTGGCCAATGCCGTGATGACTCGCACCGGCGAGATCATCGCGGCTAATAGGATTGACAAAATGCATTAAATGTATTGCTGTAATTAAAGTGTCCAAAAATATATACCTCACTTGATCTAATAAAGATTTAGCCATGTGGATATGTACCCTGTGAAGGACTCTAATTTATCCGAATAGAAGTAAATCGTTATTCCAGAAGAGAACCTTGTGTAAATGGTTAATTTATGTCCAAGAGAATGATTTATCTTTATTACCATATAATGTACAACTCGGTTTGATCCTCCTCATAAGACCTTTATCTTCATATGAAGTTTGCAAAGCTACCCACATCTCATGCTGATGTCTACCCATGAATGATAGAGTATACATGCTGTTCTATGGCCAGATTAATGTGTCCCATAGCTCTAGCTACATCATCTGCTTTTGGATCATTGCCAGCATCACTTGAAAATTTCCACAATCGCTACGGAGGCCCAGTGGCATACACAGAGATGGTTTCTGAGTACCCAGAAAGCCCCCATATTCAAACAATTGTTTTTCTTAAACAGACCTCTGCCCCCTTGCAGAATAATTAAGTAATTTGTAGGTTTATTGGGAGGGTGTGGAGCCCATATGATGTGATTGTATAATTTTGGCCCCACCATCTTCTAATGATGCTATATTTATTAATTTATATATATATATTTAAGCAGCTGGTCACATGTGTAGTAGCACTAATTATATCAGTGCAGTTTGCCCTGCACACAGAACACTCAAGTGCAGAGCATTGGAGCACATCCATAGTTAGAAGGTAATCCGTCAATTAGGATTTTAGCTAATAGGTCAGTGTATAAATCTGGAATACCATTATAAAGGCTTTTTTTTTAGCATCAAACGAGTAGGCAATTTGGCAATTCAGTCCATGGCCTCTTTTGTTCTCAAGGGGTTGTGGTACAACACACTGGAAAAGGTTGTAAACAAAAAGGGAGAGGCCAGTGGGGAGGGTAGCAAGATGTATGGTAGTCTTACCAAGTGTGCATGGGTGAAGAGAGTGAAGTATATTTTCTTGAACCCTCAAGATATTTTGATGTATTAATAATGCAGCTGTGGCAGTAGAGAAGTGATTGGTAACAGAGTGGAGGGTATTAAAAATGGAAAATATTGTCAAATTTTGAAAATGAACATTGTAAACATTACAAACATAGGAAACTTGGATAAATATTCATGTAGATAACAAATATAGATATTCATTATTACACATTAACAAACTGTAGCCATTATATACTCTCCAGTCCCAGATAAGAATGTTTATGATCCTGTAACCTAGACTAACATGGTTATAGCAGTAAGTTAGCAGGATGCCATTTGAAAATTAAAGCTTATGGATAGAATATACAGTATGTATACGCTGGGACCAATATTTGATGTTTACCTCCTCTACAATTCCAGATCTACTACTGTCTCTAATCTTAAAACAGTTTGGAAGTCTAGCGAGCACACCAAGTAAAATAGACTGTATCCACAATATACTTATCCCAGTGTAAATCTGGAGGATGAGCCTATAAATTATAGAGGAGTGCGGTTGGTGAATCATTATCAAGTTTGTGTCTTGAAAGCCAAGGTTCTATATGGTCTGGATACTGTAGCCCACCCAGATCTTGGGAATTGAGATTAAATTGGTTTTGGTGCTGACTGTGATGGGAGAGTTGAATCAGATGGAAGATCTTCTGCTGTCTACATGAATTTTACTCTGATGTTGGATGATGCAAAATGGATATCCCCATATGTACTTTATGTTATGTTGCGGCAGCAGGGCTACGTCTGGATGTAGGGGAACCTTAACAAAATGTTTACTAGTTAGTGCTGCAGATTTAATATATTTTACACTCTATTGATGTGAAATACCTTTTTGTTTTTTCAATTTAACATACAGTATAGGGTTTCCATGTCTTCTTAGTTCAGTTCTAGGTTTACAACATGAAATAATTAACTTGCTATGTTTTCTAGGATTAATACTCATAAAGAAATATGTTACTATATACATCTATTTATATATTTATCTTACAGTTCAGAAACATGTTAAGTTTGTACTATGTGTATGTATACATTTGTGTATATGTGTATGTATACAATTGTTGCTCTTGGACTATGAACAATAATCCCTGACACTGTAATGGCTGTGCACATGTTACATTACAGGGTATTCTAGGATGAAAGCCATATTGTCAAATTCTGCTACTGTACAGGATGTGTGATCATGTCCATCACCTTTCTCTAGTCGGTAAACATGCACATTGAGAATTTTTTTATGTTAACTCTCTATAAGCCAAAGCAAAACTAACACTAAGGTGAGCAGATATATAGGAAGATATAGTAGACTTTTTATACAAATGACATTTGACTGCTATAGATGCCTATTAAATCTTGGTTATAAGAATTAGTCATACACTATGGGCCTCATGCTGTTTTCAATGCAAGTCGGCATTAATTATATTATATTCACCAGAATGCAGGGTTGTACGCATCTTTGTAGTGTGCATGCCCTCTATCACTATGCTTAGTAAGATACTTGTCGTCGTCATCATCATCATCATCATCAGTGCACACTTACACCAGCCTAAACTTGCTGCAAATTATACACCTCAGTAGCGCACGCAGGGGGGGTTTCTGAGTACCTAGAAACCCCCCCCCTGCCAGGCCAATCAATCCCTGCAGAGCATAAGTATTATTTGTCTTTTTAAAGTGAGACAGAGAGCTTTGTCTCTGTCTCATCAGGCCGGTCTGTGAGCTCCGACTGGGCAGCTTCCGCGTAGCTTTGGAGATGGCTAAGCACTGCAGTACTGGGGAGCTGCTGTGGCTGCAGCTCCTCCCTGACAGCTCCCATGTGCCAGTGATGTCACTCACTGCTCTCCTCCTCACCTGCTCAAGTCCGGACTTGCTGATCAGCATGTAATTAGGACGGCCACAAACATCGTCACAGGTACCTGCCTGCTCTTTTTATACCATGGGTGTGGGGGGAGATGGTCTGTAGTCCGAGTGTGTGTAATGTGCAGTGCAAAGTGTCTGTGTGTAATGTGCTCTCAGTGTCTGTGTGTAATGTGTAAGTGTCTGTGTGTAATGTGCAGTGTGTGTAATGTGCAGTGTGTCTGTGTAATCTGCAGTGTGACTGTGTGTAATGTGCAGTGTAAGTGTCTGTTTGTGTAATGTACAGTGTGTGTATGTGTGTGTAATGGGCAGTGTGTCTGTGTGTGCAATGGGCAGTGTGTATGTGTAATGTGCAGTGTGTAATGTGCAGTGTTTTTATGTGTGTAAGTGTCTGTGTGTGTAATGTGCAGTGTAAGTGTCTGTGTGTAATGTGCAGTGTAAATGTCTGTGTGTGTAATGTGCAGTGTAAGTGTCTGTGTGTGTAATGTGCAGTGTGTGTAATCTGCAGTGTAAGTGTCTGTGTAATCTGCAGTGTAAGTGTCTGTAATGTGCAGCGTGTGTAATGTGCAGTGTGTGTAATCTGCAGTGTAGGTGTCTGTAATGTGCAGTGTGTGTAATGTGCAGTGTAAGTGTCTGTAATGTGCAGTGTAAGTGTCTGTAATGTGCAGTGTGTGTAATGTGTAGTGTGTGTAATCTGCAGTGTAAGTGTCTGTGTAATCTGCTCTGAGTGTCTGTGTATGGGAGGGGAGGAGGGGGCAGTTCAAATAGGGAATACAACTATACTTACACAATACATTGTAAAAATGTAACTGTCCATGTGTGAGAGGCATGTGGGTGGTATGTACAGTATGTATATATATATATATATATATAATTGTATACACATACATACATACATATGCAGAAACCCCCCCCTTACAAATCCTGCGTATGCCCCTGCACCTGATAACAGATGTACTTACACTGCTGACCAACTCTGCATATCCCACAGTGTGACATGCCCTTGCTGAGAGCTAAGATACGGGGGCTCCAACTTTAACAGCGTCTGCACATTTTAAATTTGTCTCACCACCTACAGTGCAACATGTTTTCGTCAAGATTAAAATTTGTACCTTCCAGGTATCATTTGAAGTTAGTAAATCCATCTGGGATGTGTAATTTTGTACATTTGCAAAACCATGTCACACTGCAGGAGGGGGAAATGTGCACACATCTTTGGAGTTGGTAAGGGGAGTATTCTTCTAGCTGACACTACTAACTTGCATTGTAAAATTTTAGCCACAAAGAGAAAAGTAAATGGGTGCTCAGGTCCTGAATCCTATTAATAAGAAACCAAGTGTGACCAGCAGCCAGCAAAGGGGATTTGTCAATTCACAATAGATGCTGTAAACAAGAAAAAAGGAGATGCAGCACTAGAACTAGATGTTACAACAGTCAAGCAAATCTGTAAAAAATAAAAAAAAATAAAAAGACACCAGGAAAAAGGAAAAAAAATAACTAATATAATAATAATAACAACAACATAAAAACACAATGAAATATTTAAACTCACAAGAGTGGTATATATATATATATATATATATATATCTCAATAATGCTATGTGCGTACAAAGGATACAATAGAGATTTAGAATTGAAATAATAAAATAATAATTAAAACAATTGCAATATACAGCTGCTGATAAATTTGCCCGTATATTTGTCTCAATTGGCCTGATTCAGAGTTGGACGCTATTTTCACACAGTTGAGCGATTATCGGTGGTCTGCGCATGAGTAACAGCCACACGTGCGGTGAATGATTGAGATCGAGCTCACTGTGAGGATTAAGGTGCAATTGATTGACAGGAAGAGACCGTTTTGTGGGTGGTTATGGGGAGTTCCGGGCAAAACTCGAGCGTGTCGGCCTTTTCCTGGGCGTGTACTCGCGCACACAGAGACCAAAGCTCCAGCTCATTTTGAGTGACCATAGACACAGCTGAGAAGTCAGTGTTTTCAGGATTTTCGTCCAATGCTGCGTTTGTGTATACAGTTGCATGCAGCTGCGAGGGCTCCGTATTAGCATATTTTAGCAATTGCCAAGTGGCAAAATGCACAAATGCATTTGCATTAGCGTATAACTCTAATAGAGCTCACCATTGTTGTGGGGGACCTGGTGAAATTCTTCCAATAGTGCATAGTAATTGAGGTGATCACAAGTCCTTAGGATCCGTCTGTAGACTAGTGAATGGTTGGCCAACTGCGTGATGGATAACACCACTGGCTCAAGGCGCAGATGGAAACTGAGTTTTCTATAATTAGAAATTAAAATGAAAGTTGGCTAGGATTTGTGTCCTACATGGAAAAACAGGCTGCACTTTCCCTGCATGCAAAAACAAAAATAGCTTTTGTCTGTCTTGCATCACAACATGGTGTAAAGTTAAACTGCTACATGTCTGATCACTGTTTTGTAAGAAATTAGTACAAAATAATAATTTTCCTTTAAGTCATTTTCCTTTAAGTTGTCCTACATGCAGTTCTGCTGCTTTCTTCCTACATGCCATGCACATTTGGGACAGGCCATGCTATTATGACATTTTGTAGGGAAAGAAATTCATCTGAGGAACCTTGAAGCCATGTCCATAAACTGTTTAAGTGCTGAAGATACATGTTCAGGTGTCTTCAGGTGTCACATTAAACAACTCTGATACAGGAGAAGGCATTTAAAAAAAAAAAATGTGGCACTAGGACAATTCAAGGGCATATGGGCCCAAAACATTAACTTGCTCCTTTCAGAAAGGCATTGGGGGTCTATTTAACATTATACTCTCAGCAGGCAGTGAGAGACTCCCTGGACCCTACGCAGCCCAGCACACAGAAGCGTGTGCTGGGCTAGGGAGAGAGGCTGTTGCCACTGACAGGTAAGAAGCCTGGATCCTTCAAAATTTCTGGGCCTGGGTAATTAGTGCCTGCTCCCTCCTGGCGCCCCTGATGGAGTTAGCACATAGTAGCCTGGGGGCTACTATAGCACAGATCCCTCTCCATTGCTGCACACCAGCAGCGGCTCCTGCGCTCTTACCTGAAGGGGGCTGCCACTGCTGCTGGCTGGTCTGGTTCCCGGTGCCTGCACAATAGATCTTGCAGGTGCCGGGACCGGTGCATGTGCATGAGTAGCAGTGGTGCCGCGTATGCGCCTAACGCTGGCTTCTGGGGACTGCATTTATTGCAACCCCAAGAAGTAGTGTAGGGCTGCCCAAAAGGCAGAGCAGCAGCTTCCACTGGAAGCTGCTTTCTGCTGATTGCAGCCTAGACTGGTCGTTCCAGGGGTAGGAGACACCCACCCCTGGAGCTGCCTGTTCTATGCGTGACTGGCAGGTGGCACTTCCTATGGGAAGCCACCTCCAGTCACAGTGTAGCCAGTGCAGTCATGGGCTCACTGAAGTGGCTGATTTTACTGAGGGGGGGACCTAAGCCTTGCAGCCCCTAGGTATAATCTGCCATGGTTGCACACACTGCTGTGTACCACTGTTATCACTGTGTGTTATAGTTGTTACTGCTGTTTCCAAAAAACCTGGAAGCCTGGTTAAGGATTCTCTGTGTGGACTAACCTCCATTTCACATTTCGTTGGTACCTATTGAAACCTGGGGTAGGCTTGGACTGCACACTCTAATTTCAAACATAATAAGAGGTGCTACCATGCTGAGACTTGTGGAACAATGCAGCAAACAAAAAATGCAGATGCACACTTTAAGTACTAAGGGCCTGATTCAGACCCGCCCGCGAGTGCACAGTGCTTGCAAGCGGGTCGATGTTCCCCCACTGCGCATGCACCGCCTCCGGGGTGCGCATGCGCGAGCCCCAGCGAGCGATGGCAGCTCCGTCGCTCTGGGGCTCACTACAAGACGGGGCGGCTGTCCATGTTGATAGACAGCTCGCCCCGTTTTGTAGGCGGGGAGGGGGGGTGGCTGCACAAATGCAGGTGTTCCCTTATGAATGCCTGCCATTTGTGGGCGGCCCTACTGACATCACTCGTGATGTCAGTAGTGGACTTACTGCTCTATTAGAGCAGGAAGTCCACTCAGGCTTGCGGGAGCCGAGACCCTACCGCAGGGTCTCGACGCAAGCCCGATGGTCGCGATAATCGTGACCATCGCCAGGCCACTCGCACTAGCTGTGGGTGGTCACCCATAGCTTTGCAAGCGGCCTGGAGGCCGAAACAGAAAAAAAAGCCCTGATTCAGAGCGAGCGCTCACACACTGCGAGCGCCTCTGAATCAGGCCCTAAGAACAATAATAGTCAAAATAATCCTGATAAACTCTACAATTAACCCACAGCTATGCGAGCGGCCAGGAGGCCGCTCTAAAAAAACAGAAGCCCGGCCCTGATTCAGAGCGAGCGCTCTGTCAGAGCGTCCGGCTCTGAATCAGGCCCTAAGGTCCTGATTCAGAGGCGCTCACTATTTGCGAGCGCTCGTTCTGAATCAGGGCGGATTTAAAAAAAATAAAAAATCTGCCTCCAGGCCGCTCGCATAGCTGTGGGTGACCGCCGCACAATCGGGAACCGATCGCAGTAAGCACGCAGAGTCTTCAAAGAGTGATTGACATTAAGTGACCGTTTGGAGAGGAGAGGGGGGTGGTCAGCGGAACGCAGGCATGCCTGTGCATTTGAACGGTGTTATAGGGGCGTGCATAATTAAGTCCCTGTGATTGTATACGCTGGCAGAGGTCTAGATGGTGACAGAAAGTTTAACAGTTTGTGAGGTAGGGTCAGGTCAACCACAACTGTGCGTATGGTTCCGATATTACCGATATTGCCACTGACTTGTGGATGCATGTCATGGGAAGTGATGGGCGTCTTGGTACAGTGCTTCGGTTACCATGCAATTGCATTCATTAGTATATTTTCGCAGCTAGTGGGTGCGTGCTTACGCAGCCGTGCAATCCGTGCTGCATCAGGCCCTAATCTCCTTTTCACATTCCGCTGGTATCTATTGAAACCTTTCAGGTTCTACAAGAATAGGTCATATCAATAGTAACATCTCCATATTATAACTACAGAAAGGGACAAAAGTCCCCAGCTGCCAGCAAAGAGAGGGGTTACTGCAGGGACAGCATGGCTAAACCAGAGAGAGTTGGAAGTCCCATAATAAAAAAGAGAGAGGGCTGAGGTAGCGGAAAGTTCCAAAGTGTGAGGGGAAGTGCTGCAGAGCTGCGATATAGCTTTGAGTAATAAATAGATGCAGAGCTGTGAGATGCAGAACAATGATAAAGATATACAGAGCTGTGATAAAGAGATACACAGCAGTAATTTTGATGCAGATTAGTGATAATAAAGAGATGCAGAGCAGTGATAAATAAAGATATGCAGAGTTGTGAGATGAAGAACTGTGAAAAAGATGTGCAGAGCTGTCATAAAGATATGCAGAGCTGTGATAAACAGATGCAAAGCTGTGATAAAGAGATGCAGAGCTGTGATAAAGAGAATTAGAGCTGGTATAAATAAAGAGATGTAGAGCTGCAATAAAGAGATGCAGAGCTGTTATAAAGAGGTCCAGGACTGTGTTAAAGATATGTAGAAGAATATTGATAAATAAAGAGATGCAGAGCAGTGACACAGAGATGCAGAGCAGTGATAAATATAGAGATGCAGAGCTGTGATAAAGAGATGCAGAGCAGTGATAAATATAGAGATGCAGAGCTGTGATAAAGAGATGCAGAGCAGTGATAAATAAAGAGATGCAGAGCAGTGATAAATAAAGAGATGCAGAGCTGTGATAAATATAGAGATGCAGAGCAGTGATAAAGAGATGCAGAGCTGTGATAAAGAGATACAGAGCAGTGATAAATAAAGAGATGCAGAGCTGTGATAAATATAGAGATGCAGAGCAGTGATAAATAAAGAGATGCAGAGCTGTGATAAATAAAGAGATGCAGAGCAGTGATAAATAAAGAGATGCAGAGCAGTGATAAATATAGAGATGCAGAGCTGTGATAAAGAGATGCAGAGCAGTGATAAATATAGAGATGCAGAGCAGTGATAAATAAAGAGATGCAGAGCTGTGATAAAGAGATACAGAGCAGTGATAAATAAAGAGATAGCAGAGCTGTGATAAATATAGAGATGCAGAGCTGTGATAGAGATGTAGAGCTCTGATAAATATAGAGATACAGAGCTGTGATAAAGAGATGCAGAGCAGTGATACATAAAGAGATGCAGAGCATTGATACAGAGATGCAGAGCAGTGATAAATATAGAGATGCAGAGCTGTGATAAAGAGATGCAGAGCAGTGATAAATAAAGAGGTGCAGAACTGTGATAAAGAGATGCAGAGCTGTGATAAATATAGAGATGCAGAGCTGTGATAAAGAGATGCAGAGCAGTGATAAATAAAGAGATGTAGAGCTGCAATAAAGAGATGCAGAGCTGTTATAAAGAGGTCCAGGACTGTGTTAAAGATATGTAGAAGAATATTGATAAATAAAGAGATGCAGAGCAGTGACACAGAGATGCAGAGCAGTGATAAATATAGAGATGCAGAGCTGTGATAAAGAGATGCAGAGCAGTGATAAATATAGAGATGCAGAGCTGTGATAAAGAGATGCAGAGCAGTGATAAATAAAGAGATGCAGAGCAGTGATAAATAAAGAGATGCAGAGCTGTGATAAATATAGAGATGCAGAGCAGTGATAAAGAGATGCAGAGCTGTGATAAAGAGATACAGAGCAGTGATAAATAAAGAGATGCAGAGCTGTGATAAATATAGAGATGCAGAGCAGTGATAAATAAAGAGATGCAGAGCTGTGATAAATAAAGAGATGCAGAGCAGTGATAAATAAAGAGATGCAGAGCAGTGATAAATATAGAGATGCAGAGCTGTGATAAAGAGATGCAGAGCAGTGATAAATATAGAGATGCAGAGCAGTGATAAATAAAGAGATGCAGAGCTGTGATAAAGAGATACAGAGCAGTGATAAATAAAGAGATAGCAGAGCTGTGATAAATATAGAGATGCAGAGCTGTGATAGAGATGTAGAGCTCTGATAAATATAGAGATACAGAGCTGTGATAAAGAGATGCAGAGCAGTGATACATAAAGAGATGCAGAGCATTGATACAGAGATGCAGAGCAGTGATAAATATAGAGATGCAGAGCTGTGATAAAGAGATGCAGAGCAGTGATAAATAAAGAGGTGCAGAACTGTGATAAAGAGATGCAGAGCTGTGATAAATATAGAGATGCAGAGCTGTGATAAAGAGATGCAGAGCAGTGATAAATAAAGAGGTGCAGAACTGTGATAAAGAGATGCAGAGCTGTGATAAATATAGAGATGCAGAGCATTGATACAGAGATGCAGAGCAGTGATAAATATAGAGATGCAGAGCTGTGATAAAGAGATGCAGAGCAGTGATAAATAAAGAGGTGCAGAACTGTGATAAAGAGATGCAGAGCGGTGATACAGAGATGCAGAGCTGTGATAAATAGAGATGCAGAGTTGTGATAATAAAAAGGTGAGCCCTAGAGGGAGAGCTGCAGAATAAGACTGAGAAGCTGCTTTGAGTAACACTTGGTGGAGTATAGTAGCTGTATATGAGTTGAGTGTATGCTCAATGCCTATAAGTCAGTGAGAGGCTGATAAAAGAAAGGGGATATATTTGGAACAACAGACACTAGCAAGGACATGTATATAATTTAGTTTTTATTGTCATAAGCCAAGTACTGTCCTTTAACATTTTGCAGCCAAGTAATGTACTGCAGTTCACAACCACCAGTTAACATCACTTGTATCCACACAAAAAAATACTTTGCTGGAAAACAAGCATGAGTGGGGACTCCTTTGTTACTAATTGTCCACACCCATAAGCTAGCCAGGGCAGAGGGATGGATCAGCGAGGAGATGAGTTGTCTACTAATGCACCTTATACCAGCGACACAGTGACAAGGGGTTACATAGGCTAAAGTAATATGCATGATTATGAATTGTTCCCTGTGAGCAGGGGAATGGTGTAATTGTCACACCATTAGCAATGCCTCCATTTACAATATTTACAAATACCTCCTAATGCAGAGCCATGACTAGACTTTTTGGTGCCCTGAACAAGAAAGAGCATTAGTACCACCCCCCCCACACACACAATGTCCCTTCCCACATAACTCATATATATATATATATATATATATATATCCAACGTATACCCCGGCACTCCAGTGCTCACATGCAAGTTCTTGCTCCGGTTCCCTCCTCAAGGGTCAGCGCCCCCACAATATAGTCATGTAAATAGAATAGTCAGCACTCGGAGACTGTCTCAATTTAGGCAAAGCACCCCATAACAGGGGAATTTATTCGTGCAGTCAATGTTTCAGGGATTGAATCCCCTTCATCAGGACTACTTGTCACTACTTATTTGTCACTATTAGGCTGCCATAGCCGGGGGTGCTACAACATCATTGCCTAGATTTGAAGTGCCTAGTTTAAAGCGTCAATAGAACATTTAAGTTAAAGCTGGAGTTATTCATGAGTTAAACAGGAGGAGAACAGGAGAATTTAACAGATCACCAATTCCTGCTATTAAGGACTGATTTTATCTACCACCACACTTCGACCATGCCTATGGATTGTGCCTGCACTTGGATCTCCAATGCTACCCGCATCCCTACTGATCTCCCCGTACAATCTGCTTATCCACTCCAACTATACCTTACCAATCCACACAGCAAGATTACCTCTCAAATGATCCTTGGCTGTGGCCTCCAAATCATGAGGCTTGGTGCAAGTTTGCTGTACTAATTTTTTTTTTCCTCTTAAGTTTAGACTAACCTTTCCATAGATGTTAGATTACTGTGACCCTTGTATCCAGCCCATCTGTGTCACCCATGTTTGTCTGCCCCCTCCCCTTTAGAATGTAAGCTCTCACAAGCAGGGCCCTCTTCCCTCATGTGCTTATCCTTCACTTAATTATACTCTAATTTACAACAGTACCCAACCCTTGGTTACAGACACCATGCTGCTTATCTAAGTGTTATACAGCAATGTATAAATCATGTATCTGTCCTGTATTGTTTGTACTGTTAATTTCTGTTTTCTTGTGTGCTTATTTGTCTTATGTACTGTGACACAGAAAAAAGAAAATTGCCCTCCAGCACACTGTAGATAAATCAAAAATACTTGAATCCTACATGATAATAGAAATTCAGAGGTATTGGTTTACATACATTTGCAAATATATGAATAAGCGCTGGGCCGTCGTCAAGGCTCCTCTATACCAGCGTCCCTAAAATTAAGGGGTTATACTATAATGAGTATAATAATATATGCAGCAATTGATACATATCAAATAAATAATCTTCATGTGTAGACTCTCCACACATAAAGAGATAATATTGACCAATTTGGACACCGATTGTAGTAAGTCACCAAAAAATAAAATAAAAATAAAAAATGAAAAAATACTATAAAAAATTTAAATATGTTGAAAGAATTGAATATATTACATTTCAATTTCAGAGTGCACCCCTAAAGGAAGATATTCATGTGTATCGATTAATTTAGGCCCTTTGGCCATACTGTGTCTAATTTGAATATCCACTGTGTCTCCCGGCATAGAAGTGCCTTTGCTTTATCACCACCCCATTGTAGTGGGGGTACCCTATCAATAATCATACATCTTAAAGATGCAAGTTTGTGTTGTTGTTGCACAAACTGTCGTGCTACAGGTTTATCGCAGTTGCCGGTTTTCAAAGCCAACCCAATAGACATGTACCGCCGATTATGTGGTATATATTCTAATATGCCCCTGTTCAATAGTCTATGTTATTAGAATATATACCACATAATCGGAGGTACATGTTAATTGGTACTTAATATTCATCTTATGGCCATATTCTAATATGCCCCTGTTCAATGGTCTATGTGGGGAAGAGATTTGTCCGTTCCGTGAACGGATTTCCAACCATCGCACATCTATTAGGTTGGCTTTGAAAACCGACAACTCCGATAAACACGTAGCACGACACAAAAATATAATAATTTGACTATTATTCAGATCATCTATCCATTTGTGGTATATTAACCTTATGTAAACCTTATGGACCTTATGTCGTACTCTATGATCAGGTGTGAGCTCTCGACAAGTACGTTTGTATATTATCACCCTACTCATTTTGTCATTGAGACTTCATCAGGGGAACGGCTAACAAAAGCTGACAAAGTGCATGAAAAATATGGTAATTAATGTGTTCATATACAATATGAACACTCTAAATAGCTCGGTATCCATATATCCGATACACTAGATTGATACAGTTTCATGCTGTCTAGGGGCAGCTGGGGCTGTTTGCAGCTGGGGTTAAAAGCACCAAGTGTTCAATGCACAAAGTGTGATTACATAACAGTTAATCAAACATTTATCCTGCATAAATATGGACTAATCATCTGTTTATTTCATTTAATCCCTCAGGTATGTGACTGTCTCATCCTGCTTATTGCACCGATATTCTGCATAGAACCTCATGCTTGCAATCGTGTGTGGATTCAAATGTATGTGACTGTATCTCTTGCATAGGGTTTTTTTTTTTTTCTTCCTGTATAGTCTGTATTGGTCAGTGAAGCATAGTTTATTATGGTATATATCTGGCCTGGTTTTTGCTCCAACTCAGAGCAAGTTATCTCCTTTGATCAGCTGACCAATTGAGTCAGTTGTAGCCAATTTTAATCAAGGGATACCACTCCTTATATTCAGTCTAGGGGCAGCTGGGGCTAAAAGCACCAAGTGTTAAATGCACAAAGTGTGATTACATAACAGTTAATCAAACAGTTGAACAAACATTGACCAACATCTAAGGTAATTTCAGATTAAGAAACTAATTGCTTTAAAATTTGTCTAAAAATAACAAACCTAAAACTCACCATGTACTACACATTTCTTTTTATCAACTCCCTCCTTTGTATTTTCTCTAAGGATATAATATCCTTAGCTCTCCCTGCATCTCACCTCTCTGGGCACACTGCCGCCCTATTGAGTCACTCACCTCCTCTAAAAACTAATGAGCTTTCTTTTCATCAAAAATTGACTATTACAGCCTCATTGTGTCACTATAAAATACTTTTACACACCTACAACTATATCTACTTTTCCATCCTTCTGCTTTTATTATCTGGTGACATATCACCAAATCCAGGCCCCACACACATACAGCGGATTTACTATGGAAAAAATATCCTGCAAACCTCACATGTCTCCCATCACCCTCCAAATCAATAAATGTGCCTTATAGAATTCACACTTGATCACAACTTATTATTTTATATCTGAACATCTCTTTACAATAACTACTTTCACCAATTTCTACATTTACCTGAGACTGCTGGTTCACACGGTAACCAAACTCTCTAAATAGCCCTTCATGAAGTGGCTTCAGCTACCCGTCAGACTTCACGTAAACTGATATAACAGCCATGGCTTTCCACAGACACCTACCAAAACTGTCCCTTAAAGTAGAATGTCAGTGGCGTAAATCTTAATTCAAATGACTTCCACACATACTGTAAAATAGGAATCCAGCCATCTGTCCCATGCTCACTGTCTACCCCATCCGTGTCACCCCTGTCTGTTTGCCCATCCCCTCTAGAATGTAAGCTCTCACAAGCAGGGCCCTCTTTCCTCTTGTGCTTATCCTTTCTTTACTTATATTATCTGCTCTATGCTCAAAAGCACCTAACCCGTGACTTTTGCCATCCTGCTTCTGTTGCAGCAGTGTTTATATACCATGTACTTGTCTTGTAGTGTCTTAAACTGTATGACACTGTTTTCTTGTTCTGCTCAACTGTTTATGTATTATGTTTGTGCACTATGTTTATGTACTATGTAAGGCGCTGCGGAACCCTTGTGGCGCCATATAAATAAAGGATAATAATAATACAATGTAACAGCTCTGTATATTGGTGTTTTAAAATGTAAAGATTGTTTTATCTTGATGCAGTAATTTGAATAAGATTCAGGGCAGTGTAACAACTCTGTGTGTTGGAGGATTATCAATTCATTACTACCCCAGAGTTTGCTATGTTTCTGTATAATGATGTCGACAGTTTTAGCTCTTTTGTATACCCATCGGTCCCATAGATGCCCAATTTAGCAACACAGTATTTTAATGAACATACAGCACTTTGCTGTTTCTGAAAGCTGCACACTACACACTTGATAAGTGACTAATGTACTAATCAATTAAACAATCCTTGTGAAACATAGATAATATATGTATGGTTTTTGTGTTTTTCTATTGCTCAACTGCGTATTTATATTTGGGATACCACTTATTTATTATTTAATTCTGTGACCTTTATAGTATTTTTTTTCCCATCTCTATCTATGTGTTATCCGTTCATTCTTATAACTGAACTCAGCAGCACTAATTCTCACAAGAACCTGTGCCTCTTAATTGCTGTTCCGGTAACTTTACTATCATATAGGATTGTGCTTACAGATTATCTAATGGTAGGATCATCTGTGGAATAATGTGTCTACAAGCTAAAATATTTAAATTGAGTTTTATATGATCCCTTTGATGCAATGTGTTATACTCCTACATTGCAAATATCTAGCATCATATCGACTTGACAATGTTATATATCAGATTTATCTAAATAACAATTATGTATGTTCCTAAATATATTTATCTGATTCAGCGCTAACCTGGTTACTAATCCATCTTAGTTATTTATTTCGTGATTTTCATGTGACTTTGGTTTGTATTTATGTTTTATACTGTTCTTTCATTTGTAACATTACCAGCATCATCACACTGGTCTATCTTTATTTCACTGATCTATTTTGTTTAAATGTAGGATTTACACTAGGAATATTACATTAACATGGTTAATACATATTTTTTATTCCTTTTGAATACCCATCAGCCGTATATATACCCTATTTAGGAGCACGGTATTTATATTATCATACAGCACTTTGCTGTTTTTGAAAGCTGCACGCTACACACTTGATGACTGACTAATGTACTAATTCCCTAACAATTTATGTGAAACTCGCTCAATTGCGCGTTAATATTCGGGATACCACTTATTTATTACTTAATTCTATGACCTATTTTGTACTCTATGGGGCATATTCAATTAGTCACGGGGTTTACCCCGCGGCTAATTGTTGCGCTGGACGGGATACAATTAACGGGGATTCCACGCGCGGGTGTCCCTGAGACCCCGCGCGCAAGTCCCCGCTGTTTGACTTTACCTCGCACCTCTTGTAGGTGTGAGGTAAAATCAGTGTGAGGCGGCCCTGTTCGGCCTCGCGCGAGAGGGTATTACACACTGTTTCCGCGTTGCTCGCGGAAACAGTGTGTTCCCGTGCGCGACAGCAGAGTTAACGGTGCGGGGAGAAAGCTATTTTATTGAATAGCTTAACCCCGCGCCGCGGGACTTTCAAGCCCCAGTTGCGGGAGAGGTCCCGCGGGTAATTGGATATGCCCCTATATGTTATTCATTTATTCTTGTAATTGAACACGGCAGCACTAACTCTCACAAGAACCTGTGCCCCTTAATTGTTGTTCCGGTAGCTTTACTATCACATAGAATTGTGTTTACAGATTATGTAATAGAAGGATCAGATATCAGCTAATGTAAAAGCTAACATATCTAAACTGAATTCTATATGATCTCATTGATGCAATGTGTTACACTTCTACACTGCATACCTCTGGCAGCATCATATCGATTTGATAATGTTACATACCAGATTTATCTAAATAAATAACAATTACATATTATTATTGTCCTTTATTTATATGGCACCACAAAGGTTCCGCAGCGCCTTACACAGTACATAAATGAGCACACAAGAAAAACAGTTATTAGCTGTGCAATACAATGCAGGACAAGGACATGGTTTATAGACATAGCTGCGTAACACAAGCAGCAGGACATAAGCAACCAAGTGTTAGGTGCCGTTGTGGGGAGTTAGGAGTAAATTATACTATAAGTAGAGGGAGGAGAAGCACATGAGGGATGAGGGCCCTGCTCGTGAGAGCTTACATTCTAAAGGGGAGGGGCAGAGAGACAGGGATGATACAGATGGGGTAGATAGTGAGGAAGGAGCATGGAGCAGTGGGTTAGGATATGTGCTGCGGAATGTGTGTGTATAAGATGACCTGAAGTTATGTCAAAATTAAGTCCTTCATTCATCTATCTCTATGTCAAAAAATTTGATTTTGATTATGTGTTATTTACATGAGAGATGTACAAAATAAAGTAGTAGCACTTTAATTATTGTGTGTTACAGTTTAGCATCTAAATTCATCCTGATAAAAAATGCAGCTATTATGGGACTGCCCCGCCATCCTAATAGTGACTACTTTAGTCCCAAAGTGATATACTGTATAAAGAGAGGTTTGTGAGAAGTGGGTGTAGGAATTAGTTATTAAAAGAATAACTGAAGTGGATATATGTGACGCAAAGGAAAAAGGCAATACAAACAGGATTTTGTGTAGTATGAAGGCAAAAATTACAATGTACAGACCCAATCTAGTCAGAAGTGTTATGAACAACAAAGATCAATCAATAGGAGCAGCAGATAGCGAAGCACTTGCAATGTCCAAGTATTGAGTGCAGTAAGGAGTGTCCTGGGTATTCATACAGCAGCACAATGTGAATTTGGTAACTCACATAAATATGTTGCTTGATGTCGTTCAGAAGGTGTTCTGGTTTTGAGGATGTTTTTCCTCAGTTTTCCTCCAGCTTAACTCCAGCGTAACTGCGTCTTAGTTATCAAATTGTAATTACACTTATAATCTAATACTTTGAATCTAATACAGCCTTCGTCTGTGCAGCCTTACTGATCACTAATAACTAAAGTTTCAAACATGTGTCTGTGTGCTCACTGATTGGGACCCCACTCCCAGAGCTCAACACACACTAAATTGGGATGCAGTAAAGTCTAAGATAAACAGTTTGTGAGAAGGAGTGGACCATCACAGACTCACAAAAAATTCTTAACTTCCTCTATAGAAATTGCTCCTAATATAGCAGTAGTGATAATTTACCTAGAATAAATCTTTAAAGCTGTGCAATAGCAATCAAGGGATCTGATGAGAACTGTAGTAGCAGATTACCTGCAATCCAGAGAAAGGGAGAAGTCAGATCAGTCTTTGCATGCTGTGCATATGGCTAATAAGATCTCCAGCGTAACTGCGTCTTAGTTATTAAATTGTAATTACACTTATAATCTAGCACTTTGAATCTAATGCAGCCTTTGTCTGTGCAGCCTTGTTGATCACTAATAACTAATACATATGTTCCTCAATATATTTATCTGGTTCAGCGCTAACCGGATTACTAATCCATTTTATTTATCTACTTAGTTAATCTTATGTGACTTTGGTTTGTAGTTAATTTTTGACACTTCACTATTAACTATTAATGTTCTTTCACTATAAACCAGTTACCTTTTATCAGACATATCTTTTCTCAGTGATACATGTTAGATTGCTAATTACCTGATCAGCTCCTGACTCGGTTTCTCAGCTATTACTCCGCCCACCTTGTGACATCACTCCAGTAATTATAGGAGTCTACCAATTAATGAACAGCCGGCATCATTTAAACTCGGCTCATACACATTGTGCTGACAGCTTCCTTGACAAAGCCTCCGGCGAAACGCGCATCAGCCTAGCAGCTGGTGGGCACTTCGGGCCTCATTCAGACCCGCTCGCAAGTGCTATGCGCTCGCCAGCAGGTCAAAGGTGGGGCACTGCACACGCGTGGCGTGCACAATGCGTGTGCGCGAGCCCCGGAGCGAGTGAGAAATTCACTCGCTCTGGGGATCGCTACAAACTGGGTGGCTGTCGATGTTGATCGACAGCTCACCCTATTTTGTAGGTGGGTTGGGGGGGTGGCTGGCCAAACGGAGGCGTTCCCAAAGGAACGCCTGCCGTTTGAGGGCGGCCTTACTGACATCACGAGTGATGTCAGTAGTGAGCTTCCTGCTCTATTAGTGGCTTGCGGCAGATGAGACCCTACCACAAGGGTCTCGTCGCAAGCCCAATGGTCGCGACCATCACATGGCCGCTCGCAAAAGCTGTGGGTGGTCACCCACAGCTTTGCAAGTGGCCAGGAGGCCGTTTTTTTTTAAAAAAAGCGGCCGCCCTGATTCAGAGCGAGCACTCTCTTTTTGTGAGCGGCTCTGAATCAGGACCTAAGTGAACACTTTGGAACTCCACACCACGATCCTATCCTGGGAGTAATAGGGACAGGTATTTACCTCTAACTTTACTTTCCATTGCTCTCTCATTAGTTGTCCTAAAACTTGTCTCTCATTAGTTGTCCTAAAAAATGCGCTGCCATTTGGCAACAGGGACTCCGGAATATGTGGACACTAACAGCAGAAGCAATCTCCACTGTTTCTATTGTGCCTAATGTCAGTGACACTCATCCCACATCTGATACTTGTATGATGTGGGACAGCAGAATCTTAATTATAAGTGCACTCATCTCTTTTGTTCACACTCTGGGCCTGATTAAGAGCCGCTCGCTTTGACAGAGCGCTCGCTCTGAATCAGGACCGGGCTTTTTTCTTTTGGAGTGGCCTCTTTGCCGCTCGCATAGCTGTGGGTGACCCTTGTGGTAGGGTCTCGTTTATCGCAAGCCCCAGAAAGCTTTCGGCTCTAACAGAGCCGGAAGCTCTCCACTGACATCACTCGTGATGTCAGTGGGGCCGCCCCCAAACGGCAGGCGTTCTCATGGGAACATCGACAGCACGCCCCCTTTGGTGCGAGACCCGGAGCGATGGAGTGCCCGTCGCTTGCCGGGTCTCGCGCATACGCACGACGGAACTGGCTCCATCGTGTGCATGCGGTCTGGGCCACCATCGACCGGTTGTGAGTGCTCAGCGCTTGCGACCAGGTCTGAATCAGGCCCTCTATTCAGTTGGTATTAACCTTCAATCTCCCAGGTAGAAGGGAGGGACGCCTCCATTTAATTATCTATTATGCAATAGACTATTTATTAGTACTGTGGTGATCAGCTTTTTAACATTTATATATTGTCTGTTTGTTTATAATATCACATGTTTAACTTATTTCGCCATACCTATCTGTGCAACTTAATATTGGTACCCCTGTATACTATAACTACGAGAATAGATACACCATAATTGTGGATTATTTGATATTGATATTTAACGTTTTTGAGGGGTACATGTTGTTGTGCTTTTAGGTCTGTTACTCTGAACTTGGCAGTATTATTTTAATTCCTGAACAAATAAAAGTTAATCAGATCCCACATCACTACCAGAGTGTGCCCCACTATAGGAGTTCTTTTTTCTTTTTCTTTGAATACTCTTATAATACTCTGAGGGAGCACCTCTATATTAGACACATATTATTCCTATACCACCTTATTTTGGCTGTTTTTTTCTCCTGTGCAATTGTTTTCAATCTATTCCCCTTCTCCCTATTCTTGAAAGTACAAGATTTGAAGACTGTTTGTGTAGAAGAATGGGTTAAAATCACACCTCAGCAATGCATGCGACTAGTTTCTCCATACAGGAGGCATCTTGAAGCTGTCATTACCAACAAAGGCTTTTGTACGAAGTATTAAATAAATTTCAGTAAGTGTGTTCAATACTTTTTCCCTGTGTCATTTCACATTATTACGCATAACAATTTATGGACATCAATAGTTTGCTGTCTTTGCATGTGAGGATTGCAGGGGTTGTTGCTGACATTTGGTGAAAATTTCCTTACAATAGCCCCATTACAAAGAAAAACGTTGATGTGGTAAATACTTATTTTACCCACTGTGTATATATATATAAATATATGTATGTATATATATATATATATATATATATATCTTGTAAATAAATTATGCAAAATCTTACATCAAGTTAAAAGCACAGTAACCCCATTTGTGGTATATTAACAAGACGGACCTTATGTTGCACTCTATGATCAGGTGTGAGCTCTCGACAAGTACGTTTGTATATTATCACCCTACGCATTTTGTCATTGAGACTTCATCAGGGGTACGGCTAACAATAGCTGACAAAGTGCAAAAAGTATATTAATTAATGTGTTAATGTAGAATATGAACACTCTAAATAGCTCTGTATCCATATATCCGATACACTAGATTGATACAGTTTCATACAATGTAACAGCTCTGTATATTGGTGGTTTAAAATGTAAAGCTTGTTTTATCTTGATGCAGTAATTTGATTAAGATTCAGGGCAGTGTAACAACTCTGTGTGTTGGAGGATTATCAATTCATTACCACCCCAGAGTTTGCTATGGTCTGTATAATGATGTATAAATATTGTTATTAATATTAATATGTTATAATCAGCAATCATGAAATGCTCTGAAAAATAGTCTAATTATCATAATTTGACGGTAACAATAACCTTATTTTAACTAACTATTGGCAGTCACAATGGCAGTGCGCAATTATTTTTACGCCATCATAGTGTCTAATTTGAATGGACTGAACTGGCAACAATCCCTCTGATATATATATATATATATGTATATATATAGCTGGGCGTGACCTATAGGCGGCAGAGTGACGTCATAGGTTACGCTGCCACGCACTGTCCCGGTCACACACACAGTGCAGATGCAGCCAGTGCCTAATCACTGAGGTTATTGCTGTGTGCCGGTGCCACGGCAGGCTGAAGACAAGTGAGGGACGGGATTACTGGTCCAATGTGTTACTATGGAGCTCCTCCTGCAACTTTCCCTGCAGTTTTCAAGGTAAGGCGGGAGGCAATGGATATGGATTAAAATATGTTTTATTTTTTCCTGTGGGGGTAATGAGATCATTTGTTTTATTATTGCTTTAGACGCAATTAATTAATGCATGTTTTATATTTTTTTCTTGTGGGGAAATGACTTAATGTAGGTTTCTTTTAATTTTTTCCTGTGGGGGCAATGAATTCATGTATGGTTTTTTTTTTTCCTTTGGCAGACAATGGCCCTCATTCAGAGCCGTACGCTCTGAGCAGAGCGCACGCTCTGAATGAGGGCCGGGCTCCATTTTCATGGAGCGTCCTCCTGGACGCTCGTATAGCTGTGGGTCACCACCCACAGGCTATACGAGCGTGCATTGTGATGGTTGCGATGGTCGAGACCATCGCGACCATCGAATTTGCGAGCCGGAGCCTGCGGTTGAGGTTTTCAACCGCAAGCTCCGGAGTGATTTTGGCTCTATCAGAGCCAAAATCACTCCCACTGACATCACTAGTGATGTCAGTGGGCCGGCTTCTGACGGGAGGCGTTCCCGTGGGAACGCCCCCGTCAGGGAGGCACGCCCCCGGCACGCCCACCAAAGGGGGCGTGCTGTCAATCAACATTGACAGCACGCCCCCTTTGATCGGACACAACGAGCGAAGGACTTTCCTTCGCTCGTCGCGTCTGGCGCATGCGCACGACGGAGCTCCCTCCGTCGTGCGCATGCTCAGTCCATAACATCGACCCACTTGCGAGCGGACAGCCGCTCGCGAGTGGGTCTGAATCAGGCCCAATGTGTGTGCTTTTTTTTCCTATGATGGACAATGTGTTTTGTTTTCCTGTGGCAGACAATGTGTGTGTTTTTTCTTGTGGCAGACAATGTGTGTGTTTTTTTCCTGTGGTGAGCAATGTGTGTGGTTTTTCCTGTGGTGAGCAATGTGTGTGGTTTTTCCTGTGGTGAGCAATGTGTGTGGTTTTTCCTGTGGCGAACAATGTGTGTGTTTTTTTCCTGTGTCTGACAATCTGTGTGTTTTTTTTTCTTGTGGCGGCCAATGTGTGTGTTTTTTTTTCCTGTAATGAACAATGTGTGTTTCTTTTTTTTGCCTCTGGCAGACACCTTTCCTAATAAAGGTGCCCACACACATAGCGATCTGCACACGATCAGCCGATGTGTACAATTTGTGTACGATTTCCCTTGAAACTCTCCCCGGCAGCTCTGCACACGATCTCCACACGATTTGGTGTCCAATCTTCATACGATCTCTCCTGCAGTCAGACTTTCACGGTGCATCGTGTTCTAGATTGTCAGATCTGCATTACTGCACGGCAGATCTGACGATGCGATGTGCGACCAGCGGGTACGCGCATCGCATCGTGATCGTGAGTGGGGACTCACGATTTACTCAGGATTTGGCCATATATTACACGTTATGTTGTTCCAATGTGTCGGTATCGGCCAGATCGGGTAAAATATCGCTATGTGTGTGGGCAGCTTAAGAGGTGTTAAAAGTTAATATACAGTACATTGTTATGTATTAAGTTGCATTTTCTCTAATATCAGATGTTATATTAATATAAATAATTTTGTAGTATATTGTTTGCACTTTCTAAAATATCAGGCGTTAAAAGTCTAAATACATTTTTTTGTATTATATTTGCACTGTTGGCCTTATTCAGATATTGACACTAACGCGATATCTCTGCACGGATCACAGCTGTGAAAATATACTATTAGTTCCAAAGCTAACCTGAGCATAGGGACGCCCACTGCGGCATTCTCATCTGCATCCTACATTGCGTACCAGCATAAAAATCGCTAACATTGATTAGCCATACTCCCCTTGCGGGAGGTCTGACCTGTCTCAAATACAGCATCTCTCTTGACGTGCAAAGAGCTCTCTTAGGACATGCAGCACTGCTTAGGAGAGCGCAATGGATAATTTATGCATGTCCATATAACGGCGTTTAAATGGTCAGATACACCTGCGTTTTTCTAACCACCCCTAGTTACCTTCCACAAACGATGACATTCCTTCACAGACTTTCCAAATGGATCCTCTGGGCGAGCATAATCGCAAAACAATCACTGCACGCGTGTAGTGCATGTGCGACATGCATGCGCAATGGCAAACAATCGCTCAAAGGCCCATATTCAATTAGTTTCGCACCCGTGATACTTTTTCGCATGCCGGACTTTTCGTCTACATCGCGTATTTTAGCTGCGGAAACTTATTGTGCGTGTCCCCGCTATTCGCCATATTCAATTCCAAAACACGCAAAATGGTAGAGGTGACAAATTCTGTAGTCTTAAGATGAACATAGTGGTATCTTTTAAAAAAGATGATTTGGAATTGAGTATTGGCTGGAGATAAAAATGTAGGAATTGTGAAATCCCATAATATAGTGAATCTCTGGCAGCTATAATCGGTCTACCTGGGGGGAGTTGGCGTCCCCCCGAGGTAGACCGATTATAGTTGCTAGAGATTCACTACATTATGGGATTTCGCAATTCCTAGATTTTTATCCCCAGCCAATACTCAATTCCAAATCATCTTTTTTAAAAGATACCACTGCGTTCATCTTAAGACTACAGAATTTGTCACCTCTACCATTTCGTCATCTACTGTGTACCATTGATGTATGCAGCTTGTATACGAGTATCCCGCACAGGGAGGGGATACAGGCGACTAAAAGCTTCATTAATAACCATTCGCTATACACAGGCCCAGATGTTAATTTCTTTGCTACTTTGCTGGAACTTACGCTGACCAGGAACTATTTTCTTTTTGACAGGAAGTTCTACTCCCAACGAACTGGATGTGCCATGGGTTCATGCGTGGTACCCAGTTTCGCCAACATCTATATGTTTGGAGTAGAAGAAGAATTTTTCTTCTCGGATTCCAATGTTGTTCAATATATTAGTGGTTATTTGAGATATATAGATGACATTTTCCTACTCTGGTCGGGCACCCCAGAAAGTTTTCTGAAGTTAGTGACAGATCTTTACAATAAACAACATCTGATCAAATTTACATTTGAATACAGCTACAGCACAATCCACTTCTTGGATGTTACCATCAACCAGAATGACCTTCATGAACTTAATACCACTATGTTCTTTAAACCCACAGACCGGAATACCATACTGCAAGCAGGTAGCCATCATCCTGCAGCGCTTAAGTGGGGACTCCCTTACTCTCAATTTTTGAGAATCTTGAGAATCTGCAGTGATCACACAGATGCGATCAATCAAATTGACAAGATGTCTTGCAAATTCTTACAGCGTGGTTATCATTACAAGGTTCTGAAAAAAGCAAAAGAGAAGGTATTATCTATGTCTAGATCACAGGCCCTCACATCTACAGGACCTAAAGTGAACTCTAATAGAGTTGCCTGGACCCAACAGTTTACTACCTAGAGTAGTCATTTGATGTGTATGGCCCGAGAAATATGGCCCATTGTTGCCAAAGACCCCAAATTACCAGCTCTACAAGGTTCCACCATCCTTACTTCATATAAAAGGGGTAGAAACAGCAAGGATATAGTCGTACATAACGACGTGAGCCATTTTACCAAGACGACTTCTACACATTTCTTGACTCGTCCTGCAGGCAACTATAAATGCATAGGTTGCATCACTTACAGCTTCTTAAAGACAGGAAATACCTTCTGTCAACCAAGATCAGGAAAAAAGTTTCAGATAAAATATCCTCTTACATGCTCCAGCTGTTACGTAGTATATATAGTCCGGTGTCCGTGTGGCTTACTCTATGTGGGTAAAACCACCAGTCAACTGAAGGAGAGAATGGCTCTACACCGCTCTAATATCAGGGTGGCCATAGATGGCAGAGGATCTGACCAACCTGTGGTTAAACATTTTAAGGACTATCAACACAATGTTTCCACCATCAAATATAAAATGATTGATTGGGTCCCCCCGAATTTGAGAGGTGGTGACAGGGATCGTATGCTCCTGCAAAAAGAAGCCTACTGGATTCACACCTTGCAAACTGTTCAACCTAGGGGCCTCGATGAAATGTTATCCCTCAGCTGTTTTCTTTAATTCCTTCCAGAGTCTACTATTTAATAGTTTGTTTCTAGTTTGTTTCTCATCTGTGCCAATGTGTTTACCTTAGGTTGTGTACAATTTTTGTATTTCGGCATTCTATGCTTTTCAGCCTGTCCTTACTATGATCCCCATGTTTTGTATACATCACGTCTATAATTTGACAGTTTCTGCCTGATATATGTTTACTACAGTCTAGTAACTTGTAGAGTGTTGTGACTGTTTGTTTTCCCTTTAGGCATTATTTTATCTGTTAGTATAGGATCTGCAGTTGGTCTCTCTGCAGAGCCATTCCACAGTGTAAATGGTTATATAGCCTGTCATTTTGTGACAAGCAGGCAGCTTATCAGTCATACCATTTTATTTACACAGTTGCCTGGTTTGTTCTCTACAATATAGATCGCGCATGAGATCCTATTGTCTAATGTTTCTGACCATTCATTGTATTTATTATGCTTCTCTCTGCTCCCCTGGTGAAGGTACACGTCATGACCACGCCCCCTAGTGAGTCACCGACCGCCGGCGCATCACACGCCCATGACGTCATCGGGACTCCGTTGGGTCAGCATGACACGAGCACCTGGGTGTTGAACAAGGTATGTATATATAGCTTTTGTTTGTCTCTTGTTTTTTCTTGATATATATATATATATATATATATATATATATGAATACATACATATAGTCTTGAGCTTATGCACACACTTCCTCTTCATCACAGGGGTGCTCTTCAATTGGAATACCAAACTGCAGTACTCCCATCAATATGTCCTCATAAAATGAAAGCACAACTCCTTAATAGCAATGTCCATTAAACTGTTTCTTTTATTCACCACCCAGTACAAAAATACCATTGCTGTATGTATCTTCAGCCATCAAAGTCATTAAAGACAGTTCAAATATCCAACATAATACTTAGACTTGTCTGTCGACTTCAGTCCACACGGGGCCGTTCAAGACTTATTACATCACACCACCAACACTCCAGCTTGGCTCACAGATATGGTTCACATTTGTTGCCTAGGGGCCCCCACAGACCTTAATCCGGCCCTGCTCAGATGTCCTTTAAGAATTGCCATTCATAAGATGCCATAAGACTTATTAACAGTGCTGTACATAAGATATTTGCATTTCTGTTTCTGTGACTTTTCAAGTAAAGTTCATATTTTCAGCCAATGAACCACACCTTAACAATATGGTCCAAGCTATGTACTGCAGTTTATTTATACTAAACTGAGAACCAGCTAATAAAGCATAGCACTCCATTGTTACACAGTCAGCAGGATACTGGACCAACTTTCCTTTGGATCATGTAGGACACAGGTTCCCAAACTCAGTCCTCAGGACCCCAAACAGTGCATATTTTCCAGGTCTCCTCACAGAATCACAAGTGAAATAATTACATCACCTGTAGATCTTTTAAAATGTGTCAGTGAGTAATGACTACACCTGTGCACCTGCTGGGAGACCTGGAAAACGTGAACTGTGTGGGGGTCCTGAGGACCGAGTTTGAGAACCACTGATGTAGGAGATAGAGAGTTTACTAAAGACAGTAAGCAGCTCATTTTCATATGGAGAAACTGCAAATTTTTAGATGAATATCTACTTTTATTAGGCATGTATGGTCAAGTACAGTAAAATCCATTATATAAATTGGCTTGTGTGCTAAACAGAGCTAGAGCCAGGACCAGAATAAGATGCATTAGATCTGAAGGCAAACATATGCTATTGCTCGCCTTTACAAGGAAAAAATACATACATTTTGGTTATAAGGTAATGCAGCAGACTTAGGGGTATATATTTACTAAAGTGAGAGTTTTTAGAATTGGAGATGTTGCCCATAGCAACCAGTCAGATTCTACTTAACATTTAACTAGCAGCTTCTAGAAAGATAATAGCTAGAAACTGGTTGCTATGGGCAACATCTCCACTTCTAAAACCTCTCACTTTAGTAAATGTACCCCTTATTATTATTTAGTGAAGGCAGAAATGACTCTATGATACATGAACATTTATGATCGACAATGAAAAGACAGTTCTGCTGTTTTCTGGAACAGGAAAGAAAATCGTGTTCAATGCTGAGCCATCTCCTAAAAGGACTGCTGCCCGTTCTGCTTATTCCTAGTTTAGGACCTCACCATGGAATACAAGTCCAGTACTGTTTATGTAGATTGTGAGAGATGTTTCCCATAATATATATTTTTTTATTTTATTTTTTCACTTTATTTATAAAAAAGCAGAAACAGGTTTGACCCTCAGGAAAACATGGCTGCCACCTTAGCATGATTACAGTTAGCAGTCCTCACAATAATGATTTCAAGGTTTGTATGGCCTTTTTTGCAACATATTTTCGTGTCTTGAATATAATTTTCCTTTCCTGCATGTCCAACATTAGGCTACAATTTGATGTATGATTGCTTAAAATTACTCCTACAGGTTTGCAATGAACGAGAGCCTTTTTCCTCACTTATGAAGCATTTGGTTTATACGTGCTTGTGAAATGTTTCTTTCCTGAAACAAACTCATATCTAAAAACACCTTACATCTAACAGCATGAAATCTAGTCCAGTTTCTATTTTTGTGCTTTCAGGCAATAGCTGGGGGATTTCTCTGTCAGTAGATAAGTGATTGTAAGAATGCTCTCTAGGCCATGGGGCTGTGACAGTTACACAGGCAGAAAGGTTTTCAGCTTGACGTTTTACAGAACTAGTATTAACAAGGAGACCGATAGTATTCAGAATTATTCCCACAGTAATTACCATTAACCGTCACAAAACAAAACAAAAATCCAAAATAGGCATACATTAAAAACGGAATAGAAAATCAGCCTGGTGGTTCCTGGTGTATCAAAGTCTTTTGCAGAAGGTACTAAATAAAATGTAAAGTGACTTCATGTAATGTAATCATTTCCCTTCTTCATCCAGGCACGTTCTTTCTTTACCCTAATGTATTGAAGTGGAGGAGACCTGTGAATGTCAGTCACAGCCCCCCCAGGTTCCTCCTGATCTGCAGAGAGGCAGCAGGATACATAAATATCCCCATTTGAAAAGATGGAAATTGATTTTCTACTGAGGTTTGGACAGGAAGAAATGTTAAAAAAAATGATTTTCTTGTAACTCACGTGAGAATGATCTAATCGTTTCGCAGCTTTGTGTCTCTGACATCTTCAACTTATTTACTTATGGCAAAAAAAGTATTGCAATTTGGGGGTATTTAAAGGATTATCTATCAATTGCAGGAAAAGAAAAGCACACACTACTATCATTTTTCAATAAAACAAAGCTGGAGCAGCTGTGCTATAGACATACTTACCGACTTTGTAGAATTCATCTCCGGGAAACCTGCTGCTGCTGGCCAGTTTGGGGGGCGGGGTGGGGCGGGGCTGTAGATATAATTAGGCCCCGCCCCTTTCAGGAAAAGTCTGCGATATGTGTGTCCGCAAGGAGGGGGCGGGGCTAAGCGACACAATTTGCTTCATTTAGCCCCGCCCCCCTCTCTGTGGACCCACAAATTCCCCATTAAATCACCCCACTAGGAAGTGGGCAAGATTCGGGAGATCTGCACTTCCAGGGGTGCAGGGGGCTAACCGAAAATCGGGAGCTCCCGCGCGACTTCCGGGAGTGTAGGCAAGTATGGCTATAGATAAACACACACACACACACACAAACTTTGGTATATTTACTAAAGTGCAGGTTTTTAGAAGTGGAGATGTTGCCCATAGCAACCAATCAGATTCTAGCTATTATCTTCTAGAGGGTGCTAGATAAATGATAAACAGAATCTGATTGAAGGGCAACAGCTTAACTTCTAAAAATCTGCACTTTAGTAAATAAACCCCTTAATCTCTCTAGGTATTTATTAAGATGAGTAAGAGATGTATGCTAATGTCAGCGCAGCTGCGACCCCGTATTCACCTGCTGTGCAAAAATATGCAAAAGTTGCAGATGCCAAGGAATGTATTGAGACGACCACCTGCAGCTTTGCAAATCCAAACATCTGCCTACAAAGACTCAGCATCGGACGCAGATCATTAGATTATCACAGTTCTGGGTAATCATAGACATTTTTATTGCGTACATAATTGCAGATATAAACTGCGACATGCCTGCATTTTTTCGCCGCCACACACCTGGGAGTAAATTTACTAAAGGTCGATTTCAATTGATTTTTATAGAAATCGATAAACATTGATGTTGTGTTTCTTGGGCTAAATCACTTACTTTGCTTCCATTAGTAACAGACAATTTTTTAATTGCTAAAGGTGCGTATCCACTACACGACACCCTCCCTCATCCACGAACATACACAACCTGACGATATCGGCAGGTTGGCTTGCATGTTCAGACGATGACAAATGCCGAAAATGACCTGCGGGAACACTCATCGCTGGTTGTTGTCGGCATATTCATTGCACGATTAATGAATGATTGAAAGATAACGATGTCGTAATTGTTCAGTCGTTCAATTTTATTGTGTAGTGGATACGCACCTTAAGTATTACAATTTCCCACTCTTCACAGCAAACACATTCAAGGTTATTCAAGTGCTAGGGGATCTCCTGTGCAGAGCCCTCTTTAGGTCCTTCCACAGGTTTTCAATAAGTTTGAGTTCTGGGCTCTGATTGGGTCATACTAAGACTTTGATCTTAAGTTTCTGAAGCAATTCATTGGCTGACCTGGATGTGTTCTTTGGGTGTTATCATGCTGGATGGTGAAATTCCTCTGCAACTCCAGATTTCTGAACAGGGGAAGCAGGTTTCAAGCTACTCATTATGCCCATGGATATAGGTGTAGTGAGTGCGGGGGGTGTCATTGCTATGGGGCCGAGAGGCTTAGGGGGTCCCAGACCCAGGCCATGTAGTTGTTTCTCAAGCTCCTGAAAATGTCTGCTAAGCAATTGGATTTTACCCATTGCCTGACCTGAACATGGAGATTGTCAGCGCTCAAATATCAGTCTATATAGACTGTAAGCACTACAATGTGGCATAATATGAACTGGGGGCACTATAATGTGGCATAATATGTACTTGTGTCACTGTGTGGTATCATGTGAACTGGGGGAACTGTGTGACATAATGTCTTCTGGCAGCACTACAATGTAGCATATTGTGAACTGGAGGCACTACAATGTGGCATAAGATGAGACTGGTGTAATGTGAACTACGGCACTACTATGGGGTGGCACTACTATGGGGCATAAAACGAACTAGGGCACTACTGTGAAGCATAAAATAAATTAGGACACTTAGATTGGTTATAAACAACTGCTGCGGAGAGAGGTGTCTCTCCAGAAAATTAGGATGGGGGACTTCAAAATTTTGCTATGGGGCCCACAATGTTCTAGTTATGCCCCTGATTATGTGGTCTTTCCTAGGGTTCCTGCCCCAGTTGAACAGTAGCAGCCCCAAAGCATAGAGGTGGCAACATCATTCTTTGGGGATGCTTTTCTTCAGCTGCCATCTCCATTCTTCACAGTTGTTATGGTGTTCTATGGTTGAAGAGCTGTGTTGTGAAATGGCTTCCATCTTGCCACAATATGGTATGTTTTCATGGCTTAAAAATGGAGCCACGTGTTTGTTCCTTCACTCCTTCCTGCTTTCACATGGGACCCTAATCTGTGATAAATGGCTATCCTGTAAAAAATGCTAGTTTGGGTGCCTCCTGTATGTATTCCCATGTGGCAGAATGAGCCAAACAGCACCAGACAATGGGCACATGAACAGCACAGTGTGTATAGTCCATTAATGTCAAACACTCGTAGATGTATCAAACCTTCTAAAGAGGACAAATGGAATAGTTTCCCATAGCAACCAATCAGCTCCAAGCTATCATTTATCTAGTACTTTCTATAAAATTACAACTAGAAACGGATTGCTTACTATGGTCAACTACTCCACTTGTCCCAGTGGCGTAAATTCATCCCAGACGCCCAGAGGCAAGTTATAATTCAGTGCCTAGACCCCCCCCCGTCACAGCCGCTGACACTGTAATGTAGCAATTCACATGCAGACAGGGTGTAGATAGACAGAGGCAGCAACTGATGGTCTGACATGAAGCTCTCCACTAGTGTATGGTGGCTTCACAGGTACCAGGAATGGGTGCCATGTATTGGGGCGGCCGTGACAGTACACTCCAGGTACATAGCTACAGCCCTAAGTGGGGTGAATATGTTGTGGACAATGGAGGAGGTGCCCCTACAGAGCTGGAGCCCGATGGCAGAAGCCTCCATTCTCTCCCATAGTTCTGCACCTGACTTGTCCTCTTTTGAAGTCTTGATACATCTCCCCCAATGCTGTGGACTTATTTGAACAGATTGAGGGCTACAATAAATCTAGTTGGGTCTGAACACATCATTAAAAGAAATGGTACTTTACCTAAACTTACCGCTTTGCAATAATTATATGTAATTCATAAAATGTTGTGTTTTTAACTGCATTGCCAAATATACCCACAGCTAATATGACTGCCATAAAATGTCAGATTCCCCCAAAAAGTTATATAAAATAGTTTAAAAGTGTTGGAGTAACATTCACAGCATTGGCTAATGTAATGGGCAGAAATCAGGAGGAGGGCAAACCCCACGTGGCTGCAAAAACACTACTGTGATATTCTATTTATAGCAGGGGCAGAATTATGGGAGACAATGGAGGTGCCTGCCGCCAGGCGCCAGCACTGAAGGGACACCTCCTCCATTGCCCACAATATATTCATCCCACTTAGGGCTGTAAATATGTACCCGAAGTATACCGTCATGGCTGCCCAATAGATGCCACCTCTTCCCGGCATTAGATAGATAGATAGATATGAGATAGATAGATAGATAGATATGAGATAGATAGATATCAGATAGATATGAGATAGAGAGATAGATAGATATATATGAGGTAGATCGATAGATAGATAGATAGATAGATAGATAGATAGATAGATAGATAGATAGATAGATGAGATGCACCATATTTATTTTCCATTTTTTTGGGGGGGAGGGGTCACCAAATTATAACTTGCCTCTGGGCGCCTTGGATGAATTTATGCCACTGATTTATAGTCCAAAAATAAAAATGAGAAAAGTCAAATTATATTTTGAGAAAAAAAGAACAATCCTGACAACCTATTAACCTGTATCCTGCCAGGTGCAGAATATAGATCCTGGCCTAAGGTGGAAACTTTGTCCATTTATTTTTTTTTTTATATGTACAGTATTTATAATTCTATCAGTATTAGAAAAGGTATTTTTAGGTGCACCAGTCCACATAAAAAAAAACAAAAAAACAAGCATCAGAAATTTTTAATTAGTGATTGAAAATTTGATTTGCTTCATAAACTTTGACAAATGGTGGAGATCGGGGTCATAGCACCTCTGTATGAATGGGCCGCTGAGGGTAGGGAATCAGCAGCCAAGTCAATGCAAAAGCTGGAGGCTGAGCTTGTTTCCTTCATTATATATTATCAAATAGAAATGCCAATATCAATTATTTTTCAGTACGGAGATTGGTCAACTTCATGTCATACTGGATTGGGACTACTTAAAATATATACAAGTAACAATAGGATTAAGAGAGTACTGTTAACATGAAAACTCTACAAATCCTTTAGGACATATTGTTGACATTAACAGGATTTTAACTGACATCTCCTGGGATGATGATACTATACAGTACGCCAAGACTACAAGACAAAATTGCTGTCCCTTTCAATTGCTGACACATTAGACTAGCAGTTAACCGGCTGACCACAGAACTAATAAATGGAAGAGGCATGCCACAACATAAAAATTCCCAATAAATAGGCTCAGAAACGCAGTAGCAATTATGTCATTGCAGTACTTTGATCACTCAAAAAAGACACACCTATTATACTAATGGTCTTTGTGGTATTGCAACACATACCGCACACAGTTCTCTTTGATGAACACAAAAATTTATATGCCAAATAAATTATACATTCATAATAAAATGCGAAAAAAACTAAAACCTTTTTCTTTTAATATCTATCTAAATGTACAAAACACAAAATATATTAAAATACTATAATAAGCAAAAGCCAAACTACACAGTAACTTTGTTTACACAAACTGTCCTTGAGAAAATCAGAAAAAAATTTATGCTTTTCAATAAATGTTTTATTACTTCCTGATTTAATATCATTATATAATTAAATAATTATTAAAATGAACTGTAGGTGCGGGCTTGTCACGTGGGTGAAAAAATTCTGTAACCCCTTCTTGAGTCATTATTCATAGGGAATGTGCTGAATGCTAGAAATATTCCCCATTAGTATTCATTAATAAGTAAGAGCTACTCATAAGATGACTGATTTTTTGCAAATATATAAAATTTAGAACAAACTATAAGGCAAACTTATCTACGCTTGAAAATGCATTTCAGCGAGATTGTGAAAGTACCACCTATGAGCATACGGTAAAGTGGGCATGTACTGCTACATCTGAGAGGCGTGTCATAGAATTAATTTAAATCTAATTGTAAATGAGCCCCAAAGCAGTTAGTAAGATTTACTTGTTGATGAAAACACACTGATACTTTTCAGAAAATACATGTAGCCATAGGGATCATTGTGGCTTATAACCAATGCAGGGAAATTATACTAATGGTCCATTTGAATGTATAGATCTCTGATTTTTTTTATATATATATAACAGCTTCATAATGGGGGAAAGGTGCAATCAGGGAGATTATTAGGGGTGAATTTACTAAAGTGAGAGTTTTTAGGAGTGAGTTTTAGAAGAGATGTTGCCCATAACAACCAATCAGATTCTGCTTAACATTTAACTAGCACCTTGTAGAAGATAATAGCTAGAATCTGATTGGTTGCTATGGGCAACATCTCTTCTAAAAATCACTTCTAAAAATTCTCACTTTAGTAAATTTACCTTAGACTCTTCAGGGAGATTGCTACTATTTCAAGGAGTCTCCGTGACAATCAGGGAGAGTTGGCAAGCATGCTATAAGGCTGTATGGAATACATGTAGTAAGCGTTACATGTTTCTTTATATGTTGACGGTTCCAATATTTTTGTAGGAGATAGATCTACTTTAAAATATAATTAATTGTCCCTTTAACATTTCTTTGTTCTTTTGCAAAACATCAAATGTCACCTGTCTTGCTGTTCTGATACACGTAAGAGCAGCCTGCTGGTCTGTGCAGCAGCATGACGAATGTCCTTTGAGTCCTACACGCGATACTCTCTCATAAACAGCATATGGAGCATGGAGAAAAAGATGTGTTTGACTAGAGCAATACTGCATTGTTTTCAATGTTCCAATGTTCCTGATTCCGTTTGCATACGCCGAAACCTATTTACAACAAGCAATAATAATATGCTAGTAAAGGCACCTGGCATATGGCGGGGCACCTCAGTCTGCCCCCGACTCTGCCATGCCCCTTGCTCTGTCTGCTGCTCTACCCACTTCTCTGCCGTCCTGTCTCACATACTGGCTCCTTGCTTGTTACCACCCCACTCTTAGTATCGCCCCTCCCATATTTATTATTCTTATTCACTTTGCCCTTTATGTGTGCACACCATACTCTTTAGTTGCATGTTAGAAGAATTGAACAACCTTAAGCACATCCATGGTTAACCAATCACATTGCAAATTCCTGTCTCTCATCTAATCATCACAGTGTCCAGTAAAATTCTATCCGTCATCACATCCCATTCATATGCTAATCACACATTTTTGGAACTATTTTTAGCAAAATCAGCAATTGTTTGTTAACCAGCATGTAGTGTATATTCTATGTACATTTCAGGCTAGAAAATACCCCATTCTTTTTTTCTAGTTTTGCATTGTGCTAGATTCAGAACATATGCAGACCTAGTCACAGCAAATTACTGGCTTTATTCTTTCATTGTCCACTCTAATTCATTACAAGCTGCCATCTCTGTACACATAGATGTTATCTGATGGAATTACTTTTCCGTATCCATATTCTTCAAGAAATTGTTTATTATACATAAAATAAATGATATACTTTGCAAATATAATACCTACCAGCACTCTCTAGCAGAATGATTTAGCACTGACTTAATTCTGCAGCTTACCTATCTTTACTGGGCCGTCTGTATTGAATCGTCTTGACTCAGTTGGACAAACTTTCTGTATTGCATGACAATAACTAGGATGATCTTATATGGAATAGAAGAAAAACCACACAAGAGCAATGCAAATTATGTATAGTCTTTATAACCGCTTCCAGATAGCAAAGTTAAAATAGACCTTCCATAATATAAATATATACTCTCTGTATTATAAGGTGGTCACTAAGGGGCACTCTGTATTGTGTGGTGGTTACTTGGATGTTCTCTGTATTGTATAGTCGTCACTAGGAAGCTCTCTGTAATATACAATAATCACTAGGATAGTTTCAGTATTGTATGGTGGTCACTAGGATGCTTTCTGTATTGCATGGTGATTACTAGGATGCCTTCTGTATTTTATGGTGGTCTCTAAGATGCTGTTTGTTTTGTATGGCAGTCACTAGAATGTTCTCTATATTGTATGACAGTAACTAGAACAGTCTTTGTACAGTTTGGTGGTCACTAGGAAGCTCTCTATATTTTATTTATATCAATGGTATGTAGAAATTTACTGTGCAAAGAGTATTATGCCTGTTTGCTATCTTATAATATTTTCTTCCTTGGCACATTCATAATAATAATTTTGGTTTTTTATTAACAGAAAAGCATCTGCTTATAAATAGTCACAGTTTTATTTAAAAAATATGTAATCTCTGTCCCTAAGAAGTTGTACAGAGGGCAGGGCCGCCAAGAGCCAAGGCGGGCCCCGGTAATAGGGGGCGTGGCCTAATCTCGGGAGGCGTGGCCATGCCCCCTTGCTGAAAAAAAAATAAACAAAAAAGATTTGCAGCGGCGCTGCGCGCCGAGGAGGGGGGCGCTCTGAGCCCCCTCAGCCTGGCGCAAAGCCAGGGGGACGCGATCAGTGTGATCACTCCCCCGCACAGGCATAGGAGACTGCTGTGGCTGCTGCTCAGCAGCCACGAGCAGTCTCCAACTGCAGCTCAGCACACGCTGTGTGCTGGGCTGCTGTGAGGGAGGGGGGGGGGGCGTCAGACACGAGCCCCCGTCGGGCCCCTCAGGAAGCCCGGGCACGGGTAATCTGTACCCGCTCCCCCCCCTCTCGGCGCCCCTGACAGAGGGCAATATGGACATGACATTCTTCAGGGAAGGGCATACCTACTATACTAGTGCTATATAAATTAATAGCAGTTATATTTAAAAGTATGTACTTTTTTAATCTATAAAACCACACCTGCCCCAAGGAGAGGTGCCAAAGGCTTGGGGAGTGGGGGAAGGGCATGCCTACGACTATGGCAGCAACACAATATAGCTTTAGGTACATGAAGGCAGAGGCAGTTTGATTTAATTTCATTCTTTTATACTGCTAGGTAAGAATTAAAACCAGTGGATGTGATCTATCTTAGTGTGATTGTGCTTTATGCAACAGCAAGGACTTCCCAAACTCAATGTCTCTCACCTCATTGCTAACCCTGGATATTCCTTGGTGCTGGATGATGCTCACTCTTATAGCCATTGTGTGTACTCCACCCACTGGTGTGCTGACTATACTTACTTTTGCTTACTAGTGTGTTAGGTCCAATTGTTGTGACAGGCTCTGCCTGGTGTTGCTGTGTCTCTGCCTATCATTGTGTGTTGGGGATGTAGTTAGGATTACGGTGATCGGGATGCTCGTGGTCACAATTCCAGCGTAGAAATCCCGACCGCAGTTGGGATCCTTGCTCCACAATCCCGGCCGCTGGCCTCCTAACGGTAAGTATTAGGCTGGGGGTTATGTAGGGGTTAGGGTTAGGCACTTGGGGGAGGGCTAGGATTAGGTTGCAGGGAGATGGATAGGCTGCGAGGAGGGAGAATTAGGGTTAGGCACTTGGGGGAGGGCTAGGATTAGGCTGCAGGGGGAGGGATAGGGTTAGGCTCCGAGGAGGGAGAATTAGGGTTAGGCTGCAGGGTGGGTTAGGGCTGGGGGAGTGTTAGGGGTTAGTGTAGGGGTACTTACCTGTAGGTGTAGGGATTCTGACTGTGGGGATGCCGCTGTCAGTATCTTGATCGCCGGCATCCGAACTGCTGGGATCCCATACACAGCCTGTGTGTTGCAATGGCCTCAGATACCACTGGTTCCACCGATGTGAGTTCACTTCAGAATTTTTTCCAGGGCTACTTTAAGTCCCCAATCTGCCATGAGGGTACCAGACCAAAACAAGACCTATGTCCACAATTGTATATTACCAGTAATAGACCTCTTTCACTATTTTGAACATGTGTGAGAGAAACACAAACTATACATAGATTATAATAAATAAGGAAATACTGAAATTATGGAGCAGAGTTGAACGTATACCATTTTCTGTAGGATATCTGAGTGATTTTGCACTGCACAGGCTCAGAAAATGAGCGTACAATTATGGCCAGAGTGGCGGGATGGGGGTTAAGCAGGCTATATACGGTGCGATAAAAAGACATACAATATGTCTTATAAGATTTCCCTTGAAATTTTACATACATGTTCAAAAGGTGTACGATTTTTAATATAATCATATATTCCGATGCTCCGTTTCACGATTACAAATTGTAAACGAGCGATCGGTTGTGCATATAACCATTACGATGAATCTGCTGGAATGTGAATAGGAGAGGGCTTATCTAGGGGGTACAAAGGCAGCCACCATTTTAGTGTATAAACAATGGTAGGGCCAGAGGGGGACAAATGTACTGAGTGCCACGATGTATACTCACTTCAACACACACACGCTGCGATGCGATGCTGCTGCTCGGAACGCCGTCTCTCATGACAAAATGGAGGAGGGGAGTGGCTAGAGATTTTTATACACCTCGTAATCAGACATTGCATCGTATTACCTGCCAAAACTGATGCGATGTGTGTCACATCGTGGTAGGATAGTTTGCCCTCGTATGGTTTTCAAGTACAAGAGGCGATCCAATTATACGACTGCGGGGATGCGCATCGCCATCGTATGTACACCAAAACAAAATACGATCGCTCATTACTATCGATCGAAATTGTACACATCGTATAAAAAAATCTTACCGTGTATGGCTGCCCTTAGAAAGTACTCACTGATGATGATGACTTGTAATAAACCAAAGGCATATTCTGCCAATGCAATTGCAGGCACATCTCCAGATGAGTATGGCTCGGTATATGTAGGAAACAACACTATTTTTCCAAGCATTTTTCTTTTAGGCGATGTGCATCCGCTGATTCAGAGATGGACGGAATTGTAGAGCCGCACACAAGCGGCTGTGTAATTCTGTCCATCTCAAATGCAAATGCAGCAGGAGGTGTCTAGACACTTCCTTGCTGCAGCTGCGATCCCAGTGCTGTTACCAAGGTTACAGACTGGGATCACCATTGCAGCCATCGAGAACGATGGTTGTGATGGTTGCTCCTTTGGCCTGGCCAGGTCCTTGCAGCTGCGAGGCCAGGAAATCTGAGAACAATGACACAGACCCTGGCCTCGTCCCTCCTGGAAAACGGGAAACATGACCCATTTCTTGGAACAGTGGCCAGCCACGACCCCACGCCGCCTCCAAAATGCTGCAGCATGTCAATCTCACTCGCAAGACCCATTCTGCACATGCAAAGACCTTAAACCATTGGAGATGTATGCTAACCATCGGATTAGCATACATCTCTGAATCAGGTCCTAAATGCCTTGTCTGATAATACCCTTTGCAGCATTTGGCGTAATTATGTGCTGGATGACTAAGACATATCATACTGTCAGCCAGTGTCTGGTGTAAAATGGTATTTCTAATTTACAATTAATATATGTCACACACCATACTCTGATCATTTCCTATTTGCCAAAATGGAATTGAAGTTTAATTTTTTTGTAAAAAAACAAACTGATGTCATTAAAACCTGTTGCAATGAAAGTCATGAACCACAAGGTCGTGTGATCAGATCATCACTACTACACAAGGTTTAATGTTTCCTACTGTCCTACAGATGCTTCAGGTCAATGAAAAGATTTTGTCTAAAACACCAGAAGCATCTGATTGTGCAATACTTAAATCAGCATCATTGATTATTCACACTGCCTGGCTGCTTTAAAGCTGGGGAAGTAATTAGGGCTTTTTGTGTGGATTATCCACTCACAAAAGGTCAAATAACTACAAACTATGCCAAAAAAACAGGAGCCACAAAGGACCAGTGCATTGCGTAATCAGTTAAGAAATGCTAAGGCAGGTCCTGATAATGATGTGCTTATGCCAGGTTCTGCAGAATTTGATCGCTCTGTCATAGAAATCCAATGAAGATTGAATGATTACCACATTTTTCCTTGAAGTCGGCTTCAGGTCCCTGACACCTGTCAAATAAACTAGTGTGTCAGAGACACCAGACTGCAATTCAGTTTGAGTTCCAGAAGAAAGAATGTTTTGCATATAGCATTGCCCATTAATTGTTGTTTATCACATGCATATTTTAAAGAATTATCTGGAGCATACTGTAAATATTTACAGTCATTTGCTAAATAAAAAGAACATTTAAAACTGTCAATGTTTAAAAAATCCATTATTTGTATTCATCATATGTTTCATTGGGATTTGGTTATACTGTAGCATGCTATCCTAAACCATTTGCCCAAATGTAATGACCTGCCAGATGTGGGCAGAAGTGAGATTTCAGCGATTTATCCAGGTTGCTTTTGCCATAAAACATATTGTCGCTTTATATCTAGTGACGACATTGCTGAAATCTCGATGCTTCCCACATATTACACATAGGCAAACGCAGGGGGGTTTCCGTTTGCCTGGAAACCCCCCTCCCTTGCCATAACCATGACCACAATAGAAATAGTAATATAATAGAATGTTACTAGTGCTGCATGTTGCTCTTCGTATCACAAATGAAATAATTAGCACCACCTGTGGATCTTTTAAAATGTGTCAACCAGTAATAAATATACCTATGCACCAACTAGAAGATGTGGAACACATGCACTGTTAGGGGTGCACTGCTGTAATCCATCTATAGGGCTATTTATTAATACTGTATAATAATACACTATCCAGTACATAAGGAGACCGATATGTACATTGTCGAAGCTGGATTATTGGCTGAGACAAGATCAGTTCAAAGTTGAATCAGAGCGACACCATCTTGCGACTGGCTGTAAGACGCCATCTTGGAAATGAGATCGCAAGATGCCATTTTGCGAATGGCCGCCTAAGCGCCATTTTAGTTAAACTCACACTTTAGTACATGTGGCGATATTACTATTAGCATCATGCAAATGCATCTGTGACCATCGCCATAAGTTACGGCGATTCACCAAAAGCCCATTTCATGACTTTACGTAGTTTGGGTGCTCTGGATAAAGTGTATATTATTATAATTCCCCTAAAGGATATATTTCAGAAATGGCTTTACAGTATGTCAAAATTGGATTGCATTAGCAACAACAGAGCAAATGGCCACGTGACAACTAGCCTGTGTAGACAAGCTTCCTGGATATAACGTCTGCTCTCACTCCAGGTGGCCCTGCTCGAATACATACCTTACATTAGCAGGCTTCCTGCAATAAAATACCTTCAAAGCCAAGAGTGTTATCTTAGATTTGGGTCTTGTAGCTGTGCTAATTTGCATTAACACAAGAACCTGGGAGAAAAAAGGACTTTACTTTTGAGCCTGGGAAGGGTGGGGGCTGCTGAGAGAGGGGGGCGTGTGGAACTATAAGGCTCAGCATTCCAAACTGCTAGGTGTTTACTTAGTTTAAGTGAGATATAAGTGCACCATTTCTCATACACACATTAATACGCACAATTGCGCTGGTAACTAATCGCATATTATTGAATGCATAAGATCCTATAAGAAAACGCTGTTCATTAGCTTTATGCGCACGCATCTGCTCCAAGTTAATTAGCGTCTTTATATCAAACCCTGCATACTCACACATTACATATCCATATACAAGGTTCCATAAGCTTTAAGGGATAAGATTTAAGTTCGTTCATTTAGTATAAATGCTGTGAAATAAAGATTATTTGGTAACTAAGGTTTTATACATGCTAAGTAAGCCGTGTTTGGTTTTGTACTGATGCGTACTCTTTCAACAGAATTCCGGTATTATCGGTGTGGAGATCGCATCATGCATTCTCAACTTATGGACCGCAGAGACTTCAAGCAACAAAATGTATATTATATGAACAACTGTTAGGATGTTGCATGGGGCGGGAAACCAGACACCCTCAGTTGTTGGAGGCTGGGTTGTGTCTATTTGAATCAGCCTGTTAAATGCTCTGTAACAGATGCATCCCCCTTGAGGACCAATGGCATCAGCAACAAACTTCTCTATTGTGTTGTCTATTTCTGGGGGGTATAAATATGTGTGCTCCAACACTGGTTCTTTAGCTGGCCACACACTAGACCAACCAGCCAACTTGTTAATTGGTTGGAATGAAAATCTGGTAACGGATGGGAGTAACTGTTGATCAGCAATTTTCTCCTAAATGCCATAAAACAGATGAAAATGGTCGTCAGACAAGTTTGTTAAATGTTTGATCTAAACAATTTGTTCAAACACCAGTTTTTGTCAAGTTTTCTGGTGTTTGGGAGCAAATTGCTGATTGTCATTTGTTTTCATCCCTACCACACTTTTCCTTCCAACCAATCAACAAGTTGGCTGGTTGGACAGATAATCTTTAGATGTGTGGCCAGTTTTAGTCTTCGTGCTGAATGCTGATTGACGAGGGGTTTCTTGCTGATGCCTAACATCCAGTCCAGAAGCGCTGCATATGTATATTGTAGTTGGGTCTGTATAATTCCTTTGCGCCGAATTGTGTATGGATCAATAGCGTGTAACTGACTGTACTTTTACTTGAATAATACTTTGTGCTTTGGAACCACACGTTCCAAGTCTGGAGTCTTTATTTACTGTATGACTGCGTACGCAAATTAGCATCATCCTTAGAGGTTTATAGGTAGGATATTAGAAGGTATAGGCAGGGGTATATAGAGGTTCTAATTCATTATCATTAGTTGGGGGCTAGTAGTGAAGTCACTTACCTACTCACACGGTAGATACGGTTATCGATATTTCAGCAAAGGATGGAGTGGCCACATGCAGGGTTTACCTGCAACCGCTTTGTGCTGAAAGATCGCTATCCGTTTCCGTGTGAGCCAAGGAAGCTGACTAGAATCCAGGGACAAGAGAGGTAAAAGTTTGTTTTCCTTTGCTGATAGAACCTAACGTTTAAAGGGGTGCCGCAGTATTGAGTACGCGGCTGAATCACAGTTTTGCGCACAGCAAAGACGCACTTTTGCGTATGCAGCTAAAAAGAGTTGTCATACGGTTGTAGGGTAGTTGCATTATTGTGTATGCGACTGGTCGCACCACAGCGTATACGTACTTCCGGTTGTGCTGCCATGGTGTTTAAACAAAGCCATTGAGGTTTACATTTTTCAGTTGTTATCAATATCTGGGTTAACGTGTATTTTTCTGCGCAGGAAAAAGTGTGTAACAGTGAGTATTTGTTGGTAGGGGTAACTTGTTCCCTACAGTTAGAGGTACCGTATGACTTTTAAGGGCTAAGTGCTAGTCGCTTGGTAAGCAGCTTACCGTTCTATACACAGTAGCAGGTGTACATGTTTAAATTAGGGGTGAGCGGGTTCGGTTTTACTCGGATTTACTCGGATCTTTAAACGGCATTTTATTGGCTATCGCCTATCATGTGTTTTGGATAGCCAATATAATAAATCCGAATTTGCGGTAAAGTGGCGATAAGAACCGAGTAAATCCGAGTAAAACCGAGCCTGCACATCCCTAATTTAAATGTTATCCAGGTGTGGAAGTTGCCTTTCTAAATCTTATCCGGGTGTGGAAGTTACCTTTTTCAAATCTTATCCAGGTGTGTGGGCGCATCCTGTTAATATCATCCACAGGTAAGTGAAAGTATCTTGATTGTCTTTCACCAGTTTAAATCTTTATTGAAAAGCATAGGAGTTGTCTCAGAATGGGGGCCATGCAAACAATAGAGATCTTAGACAATAATGTGCTGCAAATGGAGGCGCCGATTGGATCAGCTCATCGTATTATGCATACTAAGTACGGTACTTATGCAATAAGGTATTGTGATGTATGGTTTAAAATGACGATGAAGAGTGTTAGACCGTTTCCCAGAATTGGTAGTTTTGATAAGGATGTATTAGATAATGTCTGGGATCACATCAGTTTGATGCGCTCCTGAGAGAAAAAGGGAAAATATTATGAATGTTTAAAATTGTGGCAGCATGAAGGGGATGCGCGGCTTAAAAATGTGCAAGCGACGCAAATTAGCGTTGCGAGCGCATTGCCAGAAAATACATCCGCGACGCTGAATTGCAATACGGGCGGGCCGCAAAATGGCATGCACGTGCAGCAAGGTAGTGTTGTGGAGAGTATTGCCAGCAGTTCATGCTCACCACCTCCACCTTATGTGGATGGAGGTGCAAGTACAGTTATCAAAAATACCCATAAATTGTAACAAGCAACTTGTACCCTCTCTTAAGCAACCATAAAGAAAATGTTCATGATGTGGATGATGAGCCTATTGAAATGTCTGCCATTTCCCATGCTATACAAACGATAGATGCTGCATCACAGCAATCACGAGTGGTGCCGCCATCTTCATCGGTAATAGCAAGCGAAGTGCTAACACATTCTGCACCAGTAGAGGAAATTATTAATACCATACGTAGCAGCAACAGATTAAACCCCCAGCAAGGTCATAAGGTCAAAGGTAGCAGCGCTGCCGGTCTGCATTGCATTCGGACAATCACTGTTCCGAATGGAAATTCAGATGCGAACGGTGTAGTGCCCACGAGGGAAGTAGTAATGCATTGTCCTTGGATAAGAGCAGAACTAAATTCCATCATAAATGATTTCCCCGATCCCAAAAAGGAACTAGCCAAATGTCAAAGATTTTTGAGGAATTTGGGTAGTTCTCATGAGCCAACTAATAAAGATTGGCCTGTGGTGTTAAGGGCCTGTCTACCACGCAATACCGATGTGACAAAATTTATCACGGATTGTGCATTGGATGGTGACGTTCCCTTAACAGATCAAGTAAACCAAGGTAACATTTCCCGCATAGTAACTCAATTGGGTATATATTTTCCAGTAGTAGCTAACTGGAACAAAATTTTCAACATTAAACAGAAGGAGAGTGAATCTGCAGAAGATTATTGCGACCGGGCTCTGCAGGCTATCACCCAGTACACTGGGTTAGAAGATATTAAAGATAGCACTCACCACAGGGGAATTATAGTCACGGTACTCATGGACGGTCTTAAAGAGAATTTAAAGACTCGGGTTCAGACCTGACAACATGGCTGGAGGGGAGTCACAATAGATACACTCATAGAATCTGCCACAGAACATGATAAAAACATCTCAAAGAAGAGAGAGACCCAGAGCGAAAAACTAATGGCATGTTAGTATCCAAGCTCTGGAGGGAATGACGGTAACATCACAGCCAACGAACACACTTGCACCTGCACACACACTTACACCTGAACAGTTATATGCCCTCACTAACCCCACGCAACAACAAACACAGCTCTATTCCACTAACCCAATACAACCACAGGTCCCATACTGTTCACAAACTTCATATCCCCCACAATACCCTTACCCTCCTTATCCTTACCCATATCCACCCCCTTTACCCTCTGCTCAAACCTCACAACAACACATGTCTTCACCCGATCCACGAACATGTTTTAATTGTAAACAAACAGGACACTTAAGTAGAAACTGTCCAGTAAAAAGAGTAGGAACCCCAAATCAGGGAAGACCTGGATATCCCCATAAGGGATATGCACAGAGACCAGCAAATGTTCAGCAGGCCCCAGCTCCAATTGTGGCCGTAAATGCTTTATTGGAGAATGGTAGCCAACACTAGGGGTCAGGTCATACCTGTAGTCTACAGATAGTCAGGTTAACGGGAAGTACTAGGGAAGAACCGGTCATGATGGTTGATGTAGCTGGTACTGAATATCCTTTTCTTGTAGACATAGGGGCGACCAGGTCAGTGATGAAATCTCCCGTAATTTACAGGTGACCAACGAGACAGTACCAACAATGGGTGTAACAGGTAAAGTGGAACATTATCCTTTAACAAAGTCCACAGAGGTTACTATTGGGCCGTTGCATACCAGGCATTCTTTCCTTCTGGCTGCTGCGACTCCTACTAACCTGCTGGGTAAAGATCTGTCATGTAAAATGGGATGTGTTATATATTGCACCCCTGATGGTGTATTTTTGGATATCCCAGAGAGAGTTGCACACGAGGTGCGGGATATGTTGGACACTCCCCAAAGGATAATGTATCACTCTACAAATTTAAATGAAAATCCATCTCAGGTAGATGAAATGTTGTCCCAAATTCCAGATTCCCTTTGGACTAAGGATTGACAGAACACTGGATTAATGGCAAACGTAAGCCCTGTAATGGTAAATTTAAAAAGCGGTAGGCAAGCTCCAAAAATTCCCCAGTACCCACTAAAACAGGAGGTAGAATTAGGGGTTTTTCCAATAATTGAGCGATTATTGTAACAGGGAATTTTAGTTTGTACAGCTAGTGTAGCCAACAGTCCCATCTTTCCAGTGAAGAAGAGTGGTGGAAGGGGTTATAGGCTGGTACAAGACCTTTTAGGTGTTAATAAGGTAGTAGAGAGCCAATTCCCTGTAGTGCCAAATCCAGCTGTCATCCTGATGCAGATCCCACCAAATGCAACCCATTTCACTGTCATTGACCTCTTTTCTTCTTTCTTCTCTGTGCCTCTCCACCCTGACTGTCAGTATCTATTTGCATTTACATACAGAGGTGTACAATATACATGGACACGGTTACCCCAAGGTTTCATAGACAGCCCCAGTATCTTCTCCAGGCATTGCACGACTGTTTACAATCTTTTCAACCTGCCAATGGATCTGTTCTAATTCAATATGTGGATGATCTATTGCTATGTTCTGACTCATTTATGTCATGTTTGAATGATACTAAACTTTTGTTACTTCATCTCTCGCATACAGGATACAAGGTGGCTAAGGAAAAACTACAGCCGTGCCAATCCAGAGTAAAATATTTGGGACACTGCCTAACCCAGGGGTTACGACATCTTACAAATGATAGAATCGAGGCCATACAAAACATGACACTGCCGCACAATCAACAGCAAATTCGTACCTTCTTGGGAATGTGTGGATACTGTAGAATGTGGATCCCAGGTTTTTCTATTTTGGCCTTGCCTTTACAGGAATTAGTCTCTTCCTCAAAGCCCGATCGTGTCATACACACAGAGGAATCAGAGCAGGCTTTCCTTAATCTTAAGGATAGTCTGACAAATCTCCTGCATTGGGAATACCTGACTATGAAAAACCTTTTGATTTGTATTGTATGGAAGCCGATGGTTGTGCTGCAGGTGTCCTTACACAAAAACATGGTGATGCCAGTAGGCCCGTAGCATACTACAGTGCCCAATTGGACACTGTAGCAAGATCACCCCCCTCTTGTTTGAGAAGTGTAGCAGCTACCGCTCTATTGGTGAGTAAAAGTGAGGACGTAGTACTGGGTCATGATATGATTGTCTACACTTCCCATGCTGTGTCTGCTCTGTTGAACTCAGCTCAAAGCAGACACGTCTCTTCGGCTAGGTTTACCAAATGGGAACTAGCTCTTATTGCACCACCAAACATCACTGTTAAATGTTGCAGCACGCTGAACCCAGCAACGTATTTACCATATGTACAACATGATGTACAAAGGGTGGAAGGAGACGAGTTGCTGGCGGGAGGTGAGTTCAGTGGACATAAAGATGCACATGATTGTATGGAGTATCTGAATCAGACCTTTACTGCTAGACCTGACATACATGACACACCTATAGAGAATGTAGATGTGACTTTTTACATGGATGGGAGTTGTCATAGACAAACAGACACAGGTGAGTTATGTACAGGTTATGCTGTTGTAAATGACACAGACATTATAGAAGCAAAACCTCTTGGTCCTCCTCACTCAGCCCAAATGGGAGAGTTAGTAGCACTAACTAGAGAGTGTGAACTGGCAGCAGGCAAAGCTGCTAACATTTACACTGACTCGAGGTATGCGTTTGGGGTGGTGCACGATTTCGGGGCTCTGTGGCGTCTGAGAAATTTTATGACAGCAGCGGGCACACCAGTTGCACATTCCCGACACATAAAACATCTTTTAGAAGCAATCCAACTGCCCAAAGCGGTGGGAGAAATTAAATGTAAAGCCCATACATGTGAGGATGATCCGGTGTCTCTGGGCAACAACAGAGCCAATGAAGCTGCAATATGGGCAGCAGGGTTAAAAATGTTTTCTCCAACTGAAAAAATTATGTCTTTCCAAACAATTGATATGCTGAAATTAATTGAGATGCAAAATTTGTGTTCAATTCAGGAAAAATCCACTTGGAAGTCCAAGGGATGTGGGCAAGAGTCCTCCGGGCTCTGGAGGTATGGACAAGGTAAACCAGTAGCCCCCAAGGCATATTACCCCAGCCTGGCTGAGGCAGCACATGGTCTGACTCATCTGGGAAAACAAGGTATGTGCAAGTTGGTGAGAGCATACTGGTGCGCACCAGGTTTTTCTTCACAAGCAGAAAATATAGCAATGTCTTGTCTGACCTGCTTGAGGAAGAACATAGGGAAAGCGATCCCTACCGAACCTTCCCACATTCCACCGACTGATGAACCTTTCCAGGTGATACAAATTGATTTCATCCAATTACCACCCTGCAGGAACCTTAAGTATGTATTAGTGTGCACTGATGTATTTTCTAATTGGGTTGAGGGCCTACCCAGCGGCCACTAATACTGCTGCATTTACTGCCAAGAAAATAGTCCAGGAATTTGTATGCAGGTACGGTATCCCTAAAATCATCGAGAGTGACAGGGGTACTCATTTCACAGGTGATGTTTTTCAAAATATGTGTAATCTGATGGGTATTAATAGCCGCCTTCATACCCCCTACCGACCGCAAGCCAGTGCCAAGGTAGAGAGGATGAACGGGACTATTAAAAATAAGTTAAGTTTAATTATGGCAGAGACTGGACTAGGATGGCCATAAGCATTACCTTTGGTCCTACATAGCATAAGGACCACTCCTAGGCCCCCTCTAAATCTGTCCCCATTTGAAATACTGTTTGGTAGACAACCTCATTTGATTATAAGTCCACAGGAAGACTTGAAGGGTAACAACGAGGTAACTGTAAAGTATCTTATATCAATGAGTAAGCAGTTAAAGCAACAGCAGCAGAAACTGAAATTGTTGTCTAATGATATGCCTGAAACTAACTGTCATGATGTTGAACCAGGAGAATATGTTATGATCAGAAATTTCTTGCATTCAGGTTGTTTGACTGATCGGTGGGAAGGTCCGTACCAGGTGCTACTGACAAGTACTACATCTTTGAAGGTGGCCGAGAGAGATACCTGGGTCCATTCCACTCACTGCAAAAAGGTCAATCAACCGGTGGAGAAACAAGTTGGAGACAAGGCTGATAGCGTGGACCTGTCGCTCGCGAGCTTGTTCCGGGAGGATTGAAAAGGTCGTAGTGGGATACCTGTACTGAGAGAAATTTGCAGGTCTTGTTGTGACAATGGACGGGCTTGCTGTGTTCATTTTCATATTCTCTTTTAGAGTGTTCACCATCCTGGTCGGTTCAGGGATATCCAGTTTCTGTGACGGGGGACCGATTGAGGAGATGGGAGCTGATGGCAGCGCTGATGGAGTGGAGTCAGGAGGAATTCAATGCCAATCAGGGGAGTGTCTGACCAATCTTAGTACTGTTATTGTTAAGAGAGCTGTCATTCCAGATACTCGGGGAAGGTGTGAAGGTTTATCATCTGAAGACTCCTGTATTTGTGAGCTTTGTGGATCCCTAGTTGATGAGAACTGTATCCAACGGTGCCAACCTAAATATAACCCGTACTGGGGTGGGTATCCTTTAGAGAATTATCATAGCATGGCAGGTAAAGTGTTAAATCAAACTGATTGCTGGGTGTGTTCCCATGTGCCACAGGGACGGCATAACGTAGGGTTGGTGCCATTTCCACTGAATATCACAGACATTTTAGAATTACAAAAAGGGAAAACATTGGATGGAAAATTCCTCTCATCCAAACCACCTCATTTCAAACTCTATCAATTACAAGTAGATAGATCACTTTTGTGTTTAAACATAACCAACCCCAATAAACCCGGGAGTTGGGAAGTGAGGGGGAATAATCAGACGATGGCCTTCTCACAAAGAGCTGATAATGAGTCCATAAACCATGATCTGTTACGCTCAATTAAATCTAGTGGGAAACATTTTAGGTATCGGTATACATTGAGTTCCACCAAAGAAATTATTGGTAAGGTGCCAGATGGTTATTGTGCTAAAATAATACAGCCAGAGACTTGCATGAACCAGATGGAAGACCCAGAAATAGGATTGTTTGCAAGAGAAATGTGCTTAATGATAATGATGCATACCATCCCTTATGTTCTTCCTGATAATGTATATTTTATATGTGGAAGAAAAGCGTATAAGTGGCTCTCCCTGAGTTCTGAAGGTTTGTGTTACCTGGGAAGAGTAGTCCCAGAAGTTATGACCCTCACACATGTTGAAATGCTTGGTATTTATAAAAACACACCATCACCATATCTTCACACGCAATATGAACACAGAGGCAAACAAAATATGATACCTGGTGACGTGCATAAAGCCACTCAGTTAATTGGCTTTCAAGTTTTAGTCGCATTGGATCCCACTAGGATCGCTCAGGGTACATTAAATTTTAGATATATTCAGGAACTTGCTAAATTAATAGATAATATCACCGAGCTGTACGGTGACACATTCAGGTATACAGAGAGAGAGAATTGCAAGCGTACAAGAAAGAACTGGTGCAACACAGGCTAGTGTTGAATTATTTTACTGCTGTTACTGGAGGGTATTGCGTAACATTAGCCACCCAATTTGGAGTGAAATGTTGCACCTATGTCACCAATGATACCAGCGACCACAAGAAGGTGATAGACCGAAAGATGGATGAAATTCTGCAGCTAAAATGGGAGTTTCATAAGAGCTATAATGCTTCAGTGGCTGAAGTAGGGGAAAAGATAGAAGGATGGGTTTCATGGCTGAACCCAGTGAAATGGTTCTCAGGTCTAGGGGAATGGGTCCAGGAAATGATCGCCAGTATAGGCAAATTCTTGATCCTTATACTGATTGTCATCATAATAATTGGCATATGTGTCTGGTGTGTTTCTATTGTGTTGAAGTGTGGAAAATGTAAAAGTAGAGTAAAATGAAAGAACGAAATTATGATGGTGGCCAGTATGAATACCGAGGTAAATACAGAACTGCATTACAACCCTGAACTAGGAAATACCATCATTTAATGTATTATATTTACACATGCATAAAATGTATTATTGAAATGTTATTTTTAAAATACCTCAGATAATGTAAAGTCTCAATTCCCCTTCAAGACTGCCTTTTATAAGACTGGTGCTTCACTACATCTTTCACATGATCTTCCAAGATCCGCGGTGTGCGTATAATAGTAGTTTTATGTCCCCACTCAGAGACACATTATTGATGGATTAAGAACCACCTTGTGCCATCCCATAATAACACTAAAGTATAGAAATGTAAGCCTAAATTATATTTTAAAATCAGATTGTGATAGCATATTGTTTGCTATCAAAGGGTGGACTGTCGAAGCTGGGTTATTGGCTGAGACAAGATCAGTTTAAAATTGAATCAGAGCGACACCATCTTGCGACTGGCCGCAATATGCCATCTTGGAAATGAGATCGCAAGACGCCATTTTGCGAATGGCCGCCTAAGCGCCATTTTAGATAAACTCTCACTTTAGTACATGTGGCGATATTACTATTAGCATCATGCGAATGCATCTGTGACCATCGCCATAAGTTACGGCGATTCACCAAAAGCCCATTTCATGACTTTATGTAGTTTGGGTGCTCTGGATAAAGTGTATATTATTATAATTCCCCTAAAGGATATTTCAGAAATGGCTTTACAGTATGTCAAAATTGGATTGCATTAGCAACAACAGAGCAAATGGCCACGTGACAACTAGCCTGTGTAGACAAGCTTCCTGTATATAACGTCTGCTCTCACTCCAGGTGGCCCTGCTCGAATACACACCTTAGCAGGCTTCCTGCAATAAAATACCTTCAAAGCCAAGAATGTTATCTTAGGTTTGGGTCTTGTAGCTGGGCTAATTTGTATTTACACAAGAACCTGGGAGAACAAAGGACTTTACTTTTGAGCCTGGGAAGGGTGGGGGCTGCTGAGAGAGGGGGGCGTGTGGAACTATAAGGCTCAGCATTCCACACTGCTAGGTGTTCACTTAGTTTAAGTGAGATTTAAGTGCACCATTTCTCATACACACATTAATACGCACAATTGCGCTGGTAACTAATCGCATATTAGCGAATACATAAGATCCTATATGAAAATGCTGTTCATTAGCTTCATGCGCATGCATCTGTTCCAAGTTAACTAGCGTCTTTATATCAAACTCCGCATACTCACACATTACATATCCACATACAAGGTTCCATAAGCTTTAAGGGATAAGATTTAAGTTCGTTCATTTAGTATAAATGCTGTGAAATAAAGATTATTTGGTAACTAAGGTTTTATACATGCTAAGTAAGCCGTGTTTGGTTTTGTACTGATGCGTACTCTTTCAACAGAATTCCAGTATTATCGGTGTGGAGATCGCATCATGCATTCTCAACTTATGGACCGCAGAGACTTCAAGCAACAAAATGTATATTATATGAACAACTGTTAGGATGTTGCATGGGGCGGGTAACCAGAGACCCTCAGTTGTTGGAGGCTGGGTTGTGTCTATTTGAATCAGCCTGTTAAATGCTCTGTAACAGATGCATCCCCCTTGAGGACCAATGGCATCAGCAACAAACTTCTCTATTGTGTTGTCTATTTCTGGGGGGTATAAATATGTGTGCTCCAACACTGGGTCTTAGTCTTCGTGCTGAATGCTGATTGACGAGGGGCTTATTGCTGATGCCTAACATCCGGTCCGGAAGCGCTGCGTATGTATATTGTACTTGGGTCTGTATAATTCCTTTGCGCTGAATTGTGTATGGATCAATGGCGTGTAACTGACTGTACTTTTACTTGAATAATACTTTGTGCTTTGGAACCACACGTTCCAAGTCTGGAGTCTTTATTTACTGTATTACTGCGTATGCAAATTACCGTCATCCTTAGAGGTTTATAGGTAGGATATTAGAAGGTATAGGCAGGGGTATATAGAGGTTCTAATTCAGTATCGTTAACATATATGTCCAGGGCAGTGCTAGGTTCTTCTGCCGCTCCCCCAGACTCCCAAACTTGCACCAATGCTCTGGAATTGTGCCCACATCTGTCATAAAAACATTCAGCTCAGGCAGGATGGCCCTACTGCCGCATTTAATAGCTTACAGTGATTGCTGGTCCTGTACAGGAGCGGATTGGGCCACCCGGACAGCGGGAGATTTCCCGCTGGGCCGGCCCGGACCTCACTAAATTCAAGAAGAGAAGAAGAGAAACCTTGTTGGCAGGGCCACCCACCGCCGATTAGACTGTCAGTGCAGTGCAGAGATCAGCGGTGACCCTTTCTATCAGAGCTGCAGCCGCGCTCAGAGCATCACTGTGGCCAGCGGCCGTGTCGAAGTCATTCACAGCTTGCCTCAATTAGTGACAATGACAACAAGCAGTCTGGTCTGGTGCGTTAGTATTACCAGACACACTGAGCACCTGCGCCCGCACAGGCTGTAGGGGAAGAAAGGGGCGGGCCGCGTCTCCTATGTGTGAGGAGCAGCAGCTTGAACACTGTGGGCAAGCTAAAGCGCGTGTCCCTACTTCCTCTATCGGCTCCTCCCCCACCAGGACCCACTTCCTCTGCTCTGGACGGAGAGGTGGAAGCAGTGATCAGTGAGCACCATGGAGCAGGCTAGCAGCACAGCCAGATGACCTCAGTTCAGCAACAGACTGTGAGTTGGGATGAAAGGGGCTGGATATCTGGGTATTTATAATGTATGAGGGGGTGTCTGGGTGTTAGTAGTGTAGGAAGGGGGTGTCTGGGTGTTAGTAGTGTTGGAAGGGAATGCCTGGGAGTTAGTAGTGTAGGAGGGGGGGTGGCTGGGTTTTAGTAGTGTAGGAGGAGATGCCTGGGTGTTAGTGTAGGAGGGGGGTGCCTGGGTGTTAGTAGTGTAGGAGGGGGGTGCCTGGGTGTTAGTAGTGTTGGAGGGGGGTGTCTGGGTGCTAGTAGTGTAGGAGGGGGGTGCCTGGGAGCTTGTAGTGTAGGAGAGAGGTGGCTGGGTGTTAGAAGTGCAGGAGGGGGTGCCTGGGTGTTAGTAGTGTAGGAGGGGGTGGCTGGGTGTTAGTAGTGTAGTAGGGGGGTGGCTGGGTGTTGGTGGTGTAGGAGGAGGGTGTCTGGGTGCTGGTGGTGTAGGAGGAGGGTGTCTGGGTGCTGGTGGTGTAGGATGGGGGTGCCTCGGTGTTGGTGGTGTGGGAGGGGGATGCCTGGGTGTTGGTGGTGTGGGACGGTGTTATCTAGGTGCTGGTGATGTAGGAGGGGGATGTCTGGGTACTGGTGGTGTAGGAGGGGGATATCTGGGTGGTGGTGGTGTAGGAGGAGGGTGTCTGGGTGCTGGTGGTGTAGGAGGAGGGTGTCTGGGTGCTGGTGGTGTAGGTTGGGGGTGCCTGGGTGGTGGTGGTGTGGGAGGGGGATGCCTGGGTGTTGGTGGTGTGGGAGGGGGTTGTCTGGGTGCTGGTGATGAAGGAGGGGGATGTCTGGGTATTGGTGGTGTAGGAGGAGGGTGTGTGGGTGTTGGTGGTGTAGGAGGGGGGTGCCTGGGTGTCAGTAGTGTAGGAGGGGGATGTCTGGGTGCTGGTGATGTAGGAGGGGGATGTCTGGGTACTGGTGGTGTAGGAGGGGGATGTCTGGGTGCTGGTGATGTAGGAGGGGGATGTCTGGGTACTGGTGGTGTAGGAGGAGGGTGTCTGGGTGCTGGTGGTGTAGGATGGGGGTGCCTGGGTGTTGGTGGTGTGGGAGGGGGATGTCTGGGTGCTGGTGATGTGGGAGGGGGATGTCTGGGTCCTGGTGGTGTAGGAGGAGGGTGTCTGGGTGATGGAGGTGGGTGTAGGTGGAGGGTGTCTGGGTGTTGGTAGTGTAGGAGGGGGGGGGGGGTCTGAATGCTCCGGAGGTTTTGATAGTAAATGAAGGAGGGTGTCTGGGTGCTGCAGTGCTAGGGTGTCGGTAGTGAATAAAGGGGGTTTCTGAGTGCAGAAGAGATATTAGTAGTGTATGACGTTGGTGCTGCAGGAGTGTTGGTAGTGAATGAGATGGCCTGTGCATCTCAGGGGGTGAATGTGGGAGGGTGATTGGGTGTTGCTGGGGTGTCATTGGTGAATGAGGGAGGAGGAGAGTCATTGGTGAATGAGGGAAGTGTCTGGGTGCTGATGGGGTGTTGGTAATGAACAAATTAATGAATTAATGCATGTGTGTACAGGTTGGGGGGCACCAGCCACTATTTTGCCTCTGGATGCCTCTTATGAAATTACGCCTCTGACACTAGTCATCTCCTATTCAATCAGGAACAGAATGTTACCTCAAGCCAGTGCATTGGTTGCCTCTCTTCTCTGACATAATTGCTGCAACTGACCATTAGATGTAACTACAGGCCTTCTTTATACTATGTGACAATTACAAATATACTTCACATTTGCCGACTTTCTGCACGATGCGACCAAAACCAGGAGGTTTTGGTCGGAACGTGCAGAAAGTTTGATAGTGGACAGCCAGCAAGGACCAGCGATGCACGTGCACGCTGGGTCCTTGCCGACCCCGACTATCTATCGAACATGCCAGTCAACCTGACGACGGTCGTCAGGTTCGGCATGTTAATAGATAGGGAGGTTGGACTCCTGCACTGAAGACGTTCAGTGAACATCTTTCAGTGTGGTGCCCGCACCACGGCGACATGAACGTCTGAATGCTGGATGTTCAGACTTTCATGTCGTTAAATGGATAGGCCCCTTTACACTGTCTTTTTGGTGTTGCAACATATTAATCATATGCAAATTTTACTACTGAATATTAACATGTTGAAGGATACTGAGCCTTCTCAGCCATTGTTTCACACTCATATAGTTGAAACGTGTATAAAGGTGCCCATCCACTACAAGATCAGGGATAGATGGTACGATTACGACATCGTAATTGTACCGTCGTTTCCCTAGGGGGTGCGGTGCCTACACTGAACGATATGTCGCTCAGTGTAGGCACAGTCAATCATCCCCGAACATGGCCAATCTGTCGTCATCGGCAGATGGGCCTGCATGTTCAGGCGATGATCGATGTCATAAACGACCCGCAGGAGCAGGCATCGCTGGTCGTTTCCGACATTTGGATGCCCGATTTGTGCACAATTGCTGAGTGATTGCACGATAATGATGTCTTAATCGTGCAATTGCTCAGTGTAATCACCTAGTGGATGAGCACCATTACTTTGCAAGATGATAAAAATTGTGCTGAATTTGGCACCTTGTCCATGTCATGTACTGTAAAGTAAACACTATAAGGAAGTATATTAATACATTTGTCTGGGCAGCTACCAATCAATCAGCCACATCAACATACATTAACTGAGTTATGTGACTGCACACCAGCTCTCTGACACTGAATGAGCCACCACTGTGAGAGGAGGAGGATGATGGAGATAGTATGGTGGGAGTGTGATGGAAGGAGGATGATGGAGGAGAGGATGTGGTGGGGGTGTGAGGGAAGGAGGAAGATAGTGGAAAGGATATGGTTGAGGTGTGCGGTAAGGAGGATTATGAAGGAGAGGATGTGGCTGGGGTACGAGGGAAGGTGGATGATGCAGTAGAGGATGTGGCCGGAGTGTGAGGGAAGGGGGATGATGGAGGAGGAGAGGATGTGGCTGGGGTGTGAAGGAAGAGGAGGATTAGTAACTGATCAGCCATTATGTAGATCAGACAGCAGCCTAGGGCTTAAGTGAGCACCAACCCTCCTTATTGGGGTATAGCCTGAGCAATCTTGGACAACTTTGACATGTACCCAACTTCTCAAAGTACTTTCAGCTTCGTTCCACTATGGAATTGGCACGTCAGTATAGAGGAGTTGTCATCTGGCCTGTAAAGAAGATGCAGGGGTCTATTGACTAAGCCTTGGAGAGAGATAAAGTGGATGGAGATAAAGTACCAACCAATCAGCTCCTAACTGCCATTTTTCAAACAAAGTGACTGGAGCTGATTGGTTGTATCTCCATTCACTTTATCTCTCTCCACGGCTTAGTACATAGACCCTGCAGAGTGCATAGGATGGAGTTTTATGTTAAGTAGTTAATACTAATAATAATAAGTACTAATAATAATAAGTATGATGCTACATTGGTTTCGAGAGCTGATGTTTCTAGGTAGATGGGAGTGTAGGGGGGGACGTGGGTTGCAGAGCTATAGGATTCATGGTATTGTTATGAGAAGGGACACTTAAGGGTAGCAACCAACCAGATTCTGTTTATAATTTTCTATTATGCAATAGAGAAATGATAGGAGCTGATTGGTTGCTGTGGGCAACACCTCCACAGCACAGGTACTTATAGCAGGAGACAATATAACAGTGAAGTGAACTTGTCTTCAGACCTCACCTCCTCCACAGACTCCACCCCCCATTTAGGGCTGCTTCAGAAATTTCCCGGGCTGGTTTTCAATCCCAATCCGCCCCTGGTCTTGTATATACTGGGATTATGACACACAATACACTTTGTATGTAACATATTAAAGCTGGATAAGTGCTAATTATGCCCTCTTTGTGGACAGGCCACACTCACTCTAAAATCAAGCATTTGGAAACTCCCCTCTAGAAATCCTGCGTTTGCCACTGTTGCAGGCCATTGAGTGATCTGAGATGCTAATAGATCTAGTACACCTAATGAATACAATTGATAATAAGGACAATGCATTACAAAAATATGTAATCATACAACTTGTGATCTTATAGATCGACGTATTTATGAAAGTGGAAAAAGACATTTACTGATGAAAACAGCAATTTATGTATCACCGGGACGGCTATGCTCAGCGGCCATGGTAATATTTTTCCAAGAAATGGCAGCCATGGGCTGATTTGAGTCGGATGGATCTCTGTTGATGGGCACAAACATCGAGTTCTTGCATATAGCGCATGTACAAGTTTACACCTTTTTGCGTATCTTTGTCCTATTCTGAGTCAGACAGAACAGGGCAGGAGCTGTATTTCTAGGATATAGGGTGGGATCTGGGCAGTGACAAAGTGATCGCACAAAACTGCCTCGAGTGTCATAGGAGTGTTGTGGCCGTGTGTCTAAAGGTCTGTACGATTCTGAGCCGAGGGTAGAGGAAGCAGGGGCGTATAATGGGTGTGCCATGCACATGGGCCCCTGCACCCATTTATTCAATGCTTACCTTTCCGGAGTTCTGCATCAGCAGTAGCAGCGCTGTAGAAATCACCACCAAAATGGCAGGTCGTCCATTTTCTCTGCATTTTGCTCATGAGCCGTAAAGAAATGATGCCATTTCCCAATGACCTGCACATGCGCAGTAGACCCTGGCACAGCATCTACTAGTGCCTAGAGTCTACTGCTGTGCTCAGTGCGCTGCCAGCCGCCAGGTAGAGAGGAGGAGCCCTGAAAAAAGAGTGCACATGGGCCCCCTCCTCTCGCACCTAGCATCGGGCTGGTGCAAGACATGCATCAGAAACAGGCTTCCTTCCCTGCAGGGGCATATACTAATGGTGACGGCTTTGTGTAAAGCCATGGATGGTACGGCTTTCTGCTTACAGACGCACAAACCAGTGCATTAGTCATATGGATTGTCACATTAGCATAAGGTAGTAAATCAGGCTTGCAGCTACAGCCACTTTGCGGGCGACTCCGACTCAGCCCCTATGAGTGTTGATTTTTAGATTCTTTTTTATTTTATAGGCTGCTAATTAGACATATTCTCTTTATATTTTGAACTTCAGTATTTGCATTGCTTTTGTTTTGGTCTATTTCATTTACCTATTTACATTGTTAGCATTTCTGAACAGAGACCTTAATCGTAAAGTTTTTCCCTGCTCCATTTTATAGTTTGTATTTTTTGTTACATTGTAATCTGCTACATATACTAAGCCTGATTCAAGGTTAGGAGCAAATAAAAAGGAGCAATTTGCAGCATAGCAAAGCTTTGTTGAGCTGCAGTGCATGGCCACCAAGAGCGGCCATGGGCCAAATCCGGGGAGCCGTGGACATGCCTCCTCAGAAACATTTTTAAAATGATTTTCCCGGTGCACAGGTGGTGCTGGCGGCCGCACAGGTAATTAGTAACCGATTCCTCCTCTCTCTGTACCCCCATTCACTTGGGGCTGCTTCAAAATGTGCAGAGAGGTATGGGGAGGAGGGGTGTACTAACTTAATATGGAAAGTGTAAAAACAAAGCTGCCCGGTAATTGTTTGCTTCATATAAAAGCAGTCCGTGTTTTCCCTGCATGCATGTGCACCACTTGCATAACCACATTGCAAGTTGCCCTTTTTTTTTTCTTTCTTCTTACTCTGAATTAGGCCCATTGTGCGCAGAAGTAAAGTAAGCATACACACATACATACATACATACATGAATACATACTGTACATACATACATGCATGTATAATACATACATACATGAATAATATATACATACATGAATACATACATACATACATATAAATATGTACATATAATTTTAAATTTAAATTCCTTTAGGTCATAAGTATTCAGTCTTGGAACTATAAGACAATCGTAGTTCCACAGCTGAAAAAAACGCATGTTGCTTATGCAGGGACATAACAGAGCTTAATTGCACCCTGTGCAAGTGCCCCCTTAGCGCCCGACATCATGGGGTCGAGTGGAGGGGGCAGAGCCGGCAGCACCAATAAGTGCAGCGCGATGTCTCTGTACAAATCCCATTGGCTGCAACATTAGCATAAAGGCCCAGTGGCGAGGCAGAAAAAAGTCGCAGTCACAGCTGCATTAACAGCCACCTCTGAACCAGGCCCGGTATTAAGCATTTTTGTGTAATCTTTAAAGATTTCTAAATATGTTTTATTATATTTCAATATTTTCATCTTTTTTGTAACTTAATAATTTCCATAAAAAAAAAAGCCCTGTTCAGAGAAGAACTGTCCCTCTCTAAGCATTGGGTGGCCCGAACAAAACTTTGCCATGGCGCCCACAAAGGCATGGTTACGCCCATGCCTCTGACCACCCGCTAATAAAATATTAGTCGTATTGGTGTCTTTTACTGAGACACCCTTACTGTATCACACATTTACACCCATCCAAGCACAGCCATGCGAAAGTTGCAGAGTCACGCAAATCTATCTATATATCTATTTAGCTATAGAGTGGGGTATAGTTTGTCGACATGCAGCATGTAGACATACTTGCAGTGTTGGTATTGAGCAGGTTGACATTCACTGCACTGATGAAATGTAGACATGATGAGAATGTCGCCAAAAAGTCCCTGGTGGTCTAGCGGTGACTTAACTGGCACGGCAGGGACTTCGGTTCCAGCGACTTCCGGGTCCAATGGTCATCTGATGATTGGGCAAGTGTCAAGGGTCCGCCCCACCTCCCTCCTCAAAGGACACAGCAGTAGTATTGCATGATGTGCACGCCCTCACTTAATGACACATGTGCGCCCGCATAATGATGCATATGATTTGCTTGAGGCATGCAATATTTATAGACAAATCCCATGGAGACACATTGTACAAGGCTAGAATGGGACTTCAAGCTTAATTGAATCTCCCCTAAGGTTTTTCTCCTGCACCTGTCACACTAGCAAAAGTTATTAAAGAGCTACTGAAGAACTATTACCATGTAGAGCTTTTCAGGCAGCATATTTCCTGCCAGCAGAAAACACTCTGAAATATTGAATCCCATTGACACTGCTGTAACCCTGGCTTTCTTCAGGGGATTTTGTGCAGAAGGAAGTTATGGCTTGGTAAAATATTACTTAATATTACACAATTGCTTGGATGGTGGCAGATAATCTTGTTCTGGATTTGTTTAGTACTGAATTTAGCATAAAGGGCTAGCAGTTACAGTATCTTCAAAGGTCACAAAAATCTCTTGCAAAGCATTTATATAGAATTTATATAGATCAACATCAAAATAAGTGTAATGGGGGTGGGGTATGGGACTGATGCAGAGTTGGTAGCAAATGGGCATAAATGAATCCAAAATGAATTAATTAGCTTCATAATTCATGTGAAGCATATGCCTCCATATCGGCTGCATAGAGGCGCAGCTCAGAGGGTTAGAGTGGCTGCAATCACACATGGTGAGCAGGAGGGAGGGCAGCCAGCATACAGTTACCCATACTTGCCAACTCTCCCTCATTGTCAGGGAGACTCCCTGAAATAGCAGCAATCTCCCTGTCTCCCTGAAGAGTCTACCAATCTCCCTCATTTCACCTTACCCCCATTATGTCACTGTTATAGAAAAGAAAAAACAGAGATATATACATTCAAATGGGATCATTATTATAATTTCCCTGCATTGGTTATAAGGCACAATGATCCCTATGGCTACATGTATTTTCTGAGAAGTATCAGTGTGTTTTCATCAACAAGTAGATCTTACTAACTGCTTTGGGAGTCATTTACATGTTTATGTAAATCAATTTTATGACACACCTCTCAGATGTAGCAGTACACGCCCACTTTACCACCGCACTCATAGGTGCTGCTTTCACAATCTCCCTGAAATGCTTTTTCAAAAGTAGGCAGGTATGCAGTTACCTCTGCCCAGGAGCTGTACTCTGCAGAAATAGCCATGGCTCCTGTCTCTGCATGGCCCTATCTCCTCCTTACTGACTGCAGTAGCCTCCGCAAGACCTGCCTGACAGGCAGCTGCTTAATGATGCTTCCTGAGGTTAGAGGGAAGCGTTTGATGGCGGATGGGTCTCTAATAAGCGCTTCCCTCTAACCTCATGTTTACGTATTTAAGTGGGAATTAGGACATTCCCTGAGGTAGCAGCTAGTGGTGGTAGACAACACCTTCCCTCCCCCACTTGTAGGAGCGCTAACCGCCCATTCTATACGAGTTAATAATGCTTCCTGATTATACTGGCTGCAACAGGAGAGGGACAGAAGACATCTATAACAGGTAAGTTAGGGAAAATGTGGGGAAAGAGGGATAGGCTTAGAATATGGTAGATCTTATTATTATTATTATTATTACTACATTTTATTTATAGGGCGCCACAAGTGTTCTGCAGTGCCGTACATAGAGCAAAACAATAAGACAATACAGGGTAAAACAGTACAGCTCAAATAGCACTACAAATCTTGACACAGCCACTGAAGCAATGTGCACAATTGAAAAGTACAGCGTCTGCTGAAACCTGTAGCTGTCAGCGTGGGCGCAAAACACAGGTCTAGTTCATCTGAAAAAACAAAATCAGATTATTAGGGTCCAGGGGCAGAGAGTCCAAGGAGGATGTGCAGTAGGTGTACAAGAGAAAAAGGCGATGAGAACAGGAGGAAGGAAGACCCTACTCATGGAGCTTACAGTCTAAAGCAGGGGTGGGGAACCTTTTTTCTGCCGAGGGCCATTTTGATATATATATAACATTATTTGCGGGACCGATGCAGGCCACACCCCCTCCATCTGACGTCACACGGAGTGGTGCCGCAATTGCCCTTGATTACAGCAATCCGCAGGATGCTCCTAGGAGCTGTAAGGGCAGTAGCATGACCGTCTGAATCATTCTAAGGACGCTCCAGATGGCACTGCTGCATAGACTCTGGCTGCAGGGTGCCATTCTAGGTACCCTGCTAGCCAGATGAGGCTAGCAGAAAAAAGCTCCAAGGGCCAGACCAAATGATTCTGCGGGCCTTATACGGCCCCCGGGCATGAGGTTCCCCATCCCTGGTCTAAAGGGAAGAGGAGGGACAAACAGAATACATAAGGAGTGAGCCAGTATAAGGGGAATTAAGAAGTACACTACGTGGTGACATGGTTAAGTGGTGGACGGATATGCTTAAATGAACAGATGAGTTTTCAGTGCCCACTTGAAACAATGCAGGCTGGGGGATAGACTGATGGAACAAGGGAGATCGTTCGAATGGTGGGGGGCAGCTCGGGAGAAATCTTGAATTCTGGAGTGAGATGTGGTAATCAGAGGGGAGGAAAGGTGGCAATTATTGGCTGACCAGAGAGGGCGGGAAGGAGTGTGTAAGGAGATGAGGTTGTAGATGTAGGGAGTTGTGGAGTTGGAAAGGGCCTTGTATGTGGTGGTTAGAAGTTTGAAAAGGATTCTGTAGGGGGAAGGGGAGCCAGTGAAGGGCTTTACAGAGAGGGGAGGCAGATGTGGAGTGGCGGGAGAGGAAGATAAGTCTTGCGTAAAGTACAGATTGGAGAGGAGCAGGATGGGAGCAGGGGAGTCCAGTGAGAAGAAGGTTGCAATAGTCAAGGCGAGAGATGACCAGTGAGTGGACAATGGTTTTGGTGGCATCCTCAGAGAGGAAGGGACTGCTTCAAGCAATATTGTGGAGCTGGAAATGGCAGGATAGGGCAAGAAATTGAATGTGAGGGGTGAAGGAGAGGGAATAGACAAAAATGACTCTCAAGCAGCGGAGATGGGAAACTGAGGAGATAGTGGTGTCATTGACAATGATACAGAGGTCAGGAGGGGAGGAGACTCTAGATAGAGGGAAAATAATTAGATCAGTTTTGACTATGTTGAGTTTGATAAAACGCTCGGACATCCAGGAGGAGATGGCAGAGAGGAAACTAGATACCCGAGAGAGAAGGAAAGGGGAGAGATCAGGGGAGGAAATGTAGAGTTGAGTGTCATCAACATAGAGGTGATACTGGAGGCCAAAGGAACTGATAGTTCCCCCAGAGAGGTGTACAGAGAAAAGAGTAGAGGACCAAGGACAGAACCCTGAGGGATGCCCGCAGGAAGGATAGATGGAAGATGGAACCAGAGGTAGAGACAGAGAAGGAGTGATTGGTGAGGTAGGAGTTGGACCAAGAAATTATGGTGTCAGAGAGGTACATGGTCTGAAAAGTGTGCAGTAGGAGAGGGTGAACCATGGTGACAAAGTCCACAGAGAGGTCCAGGAGGATAAGAAGGGAAAAGTGGCCCCTGGACTTGGGAAAGAGAACATCATTGGTGACATTGACCAGGGCAGTTTCAGTGGAGTGGATGGGAAAGAAGCCAGATTAGAGATGATGCAGGATATAGTTGTCAGAGCAGGTGACGCGATTGTAGACAAACCGCTCAAGTATTTTAGAGACAAAAGGAAAAATGTGGCTGTAATTAGAGAGTAAGGAGGGTTCAAGGTTGTTTTGTTTTAGAATGGGTGAGACAAGAGCGAGTTTGAAGGGTGAGGGGAAGATGCCAGTGCAAAGGGATAGATTGAAGAGGTGAACAAGGTGGAGGCAGCGAGTGGGGGAGAGGTAACGAAGGAGGTAAGAGGGAATGGGATCCAGGGTACAGGTAGATTGGGGAGAGGATAAAATAAAGAAATGGACTTTGTCCCTCTTGGTGGGGTGGAAGGAGCACAAGGGTAGGTGGCTATGGGGAGGGAAGGGTGGGGCATTAGGGGTGGCAAAAGAGTGATGGGAGGAGGTATCATGATGGATTGACCTCAAATTTTGAGGTGAAAAAGGAGGCAAAGTCAGTGGCAGTGAGCGAGGGTGGGCTGGGATAAGGGGGTGGGCAAAGGAGTGTATTGTATATGGCAAAAAGGCAGTGGGGGTTAGAGGACTGAGAAGAGATGAGAGACTTGAAGAAAGATTGCTTGGCAAGGGAGAGGGCAGAACTGTAGGAAGAGAGGATGAACTTGAAGTGGAGGAAGTCAGATAAGGAGCAAGAGTTCCTCCAGGGGCATTTAGTGGTGTGAGCATTTTTTAAGGAACTGGTAAATTTGGTGTGCCAAGGTTGGGGCTTGAAGCAACAAAGTGGGACAGGAGAGGTGTGGGAAACAAAACCGAGCACAGAGGTGAAGGTGAGGTTGTAGAAGGAACCCATCTGGTTGAGGCAATTAAGGGTGGATAGAGGGGCGAAGAGGAGAGAATAGCGAGGTCAAGAGAGTCAAGATTACATCTGCTGATGGTAGATTTGGACATGAGGAGGGGTGTAGGAGAAGAAGAGAGGTTGATGGAGAGGAGATGGTGGTCAGAGAGTGGGAAGGAAGAGTTGGAGAAGTAAGAGAGATTGCAGAGATGAGAGAAGACAAGGTCATTGGAGTGGCCAAGACAGTGGTGGTTGAGGAGGTCCATTGAGAAAGGGCAAAAGAGGAGAAGATGTTTGATGTAAGCTGGGTCAGTGGGGATGTTGAAGTCATCTAGGATCAGGGAGGGGAGGTCAGAGGAGAGGTAGTGGGCAAGCCAGGCAGTAAAGTGTCAATGAATTGGGAAGTGGGACCAGGGGGATGGAAGATAATGGAGACACGGAGATGGATGGGGTAGAAAACATAGAGTAGACTCTAAAAGAGGAGAAAGAAAGGGAGGGCTCAGGGGAGATAACAAAAAGGTACAGCTGGAGCATAGGAGGATGACCACTCCGCTGCCCAGGCGGTCATCAGGTCTGATGGAGTGGGTGAAGGAGAGGCCCCCAATGGAGAAAGCAGCGGGGGATGCAGTGTCAGTGGAAGAAAGCCAGTTTTCAGTAATAGCATGAAGGTTGAGTTAGAGATGAAGAGGTCATGGATAGCAGCTAGTTTGTTATGGATGGATCTGGAATTTGAGAGGGCACAGGAGAAAGTGAGATAGGGAAGTGGGAAGATATGGATGAGATTGCAAGGGTTGCAGGTGTATGGAGGTGGGCTGGGTCTGGGGGGAAGATAAGGGCAGGTGTTGAGGTTGGGTATTGGATGCGATTGAGGACACATTGTTCCAGTAAATAATAATGGAGAAAGTGATAAGTAAAAGGGAGCAAATTCCGCACAAGGTAATACAAGTTGAGCACAGTTAAGGTTGCTATTCAAGGGTAAGCTGTTGGGAGAGTTGTACAGTGGATAGAGACAGTGAAGGTAAATAGGGAAGAATGCAGATCAACGAATAGTGCAGGTAAGATTTCTATGTAGAACAACAAAAGTCTATTGATAAGGGGATTATTCAGGAGATGTTAAGGGTGGTGGAATACAATAATAATATAATCAGATCTAAACATGCAGATATGTGAGGGTGATGTAAAAACTGATGGCGATACAAATGAGAATTTTACGGGTGCATAGGCAAAATGTTGTGGGTCCAGTCAGAGATGATAAAAAGCAAAAAGCAATCAGTAACAACAGAAAGCAAGGTGATAAGTCATTGCAATGATCAGGCAGGGAGGTCTATTAGTATTGTCCAGGTTTTGTTGACAGCAAATGTTTGAGTAGATGAGTTAGAGAAACTGTATGTAGATTAGAAAAGGAAGTCCTGCACAGGACAGATGTTTTAATACTGTATAAGAACCAACTAGTATGTACGTAAATAATTTATTTCAGGCATGTTGGTGGTGGTCCCGAAGGTAATCTGTATACATAATTACAGGTGAGTTCCCACAAAAAAGCGGAGAAAAAAGAAAAAAATCTTTTTGGGGGCAAATTTGCTATAAAGTTATTAAAATCTAACTTTTATTAGATATACATTAAAATGGTCAACATTGCGAAGTAATCACTAGATGATAACTCTTCAAAATTTGACCAAGGTAAGTCCTCCTTAATGTGGTTAACACACAATAAGAATAAATACTAATGCATTATTGTTACATCAGGCATAATATTTGCATTGAACACTTGTGGCGGCACAAGTGTTCACTGCAAATATTTTGCCTGATGTAACAATTGTTACGGTCTCTTAGGAATCACCATGTAAGACCCGTAGAAGCACTCTGGCGAAGTCTTCTGCCAATGGCAACCACCCGCTGTTCCCTTAGAACTAAACACATTCACCGGTACTTAGGTGGCCTCCTGGTCTTAAACTAGGGATAGTAGGCGCTTACACGGTTATCCTAAGGCCACAGGATTTTATGCGACTGATAATGGACTGGACAAGGTGAGGTATCCTCAGTGAAGTCTTCAAATTAGAGCTTGTAGAAGTTGAGGTGCGGCTATGAATGCCAAGGTGCGGCTTGAGGGCCAGTTGAAATATATGTTGTGAGATGCGGCCTTGAAAGCCAAGGTGTGGCCTTGAGGGCCGATGTCTAGTTTGGGAGCTATGGTGTGACTGGAGAGCCGAGGTGCAGCTTTGACAGCCGAGATTCGGCTAAAGAGCCGAGGCGTATATAGGCTGTGATGCGGCCTTGAGGGCTGAGGTGCAGCTAATGAGACAGTAGATATTCAGGCTGAGATGAGGCCTTGAGGGCCTAGGTGCATCTGGAGAGCCAGTAAATATTTAGGCTGAGATGTGGCCTTGAGGGCTAAAGTGTGGCTATAACATCCGAGATGCGGCTTGAGAGCTGAGGTGTATACAGGCTGTGATGCGGCCTTGCGGGCCGAGGTGCGGCTATGACAGCTGAGATGTGGCTTGTGAGCTGAGGTGAACACAGGCCGTGATGCAGCCTTGTGGACAGAGGTGTTGCTATGACAGTTGAGATGCAACTTGAGAGATGGTAACTGATGGCCAAATGAGCAGCAAGGACGCAGGAACAGCACAACCTGGAGAATTCAGTTGATAGCAATATATCAGAACACTAGATGGAGGAATGAGAGTTTAGACTGATAGTTCACGAGGCAATAGCAGAAACAAACACAGACGAGCAGGAACACGACTAGCAGGAATCGGAAGGACACATATAGACACGCTATAGCCGGCAATGAACCAGCAGGCTTGAGAAAGTCCAGTGTTCCAATCTCCTAGCAACTAAAGATGCGATCCCTCTATGGCGTGTGCGTTGTACAGGAGCAGAATTCTGGGTGTGCGGATGGCGACCCGAAGAAGAAGAGACACCCAGAGCACGGGTAAGCAACAAGGCGCACTGGTGACTTGTAACAACAATATTGCATTAGTGTTTATTATTATTGTTTATCAACCACATTAAGGAGAACTTACCTTGGTCAAATTTAGAAGTGAGTTACAGAAACTCACAGTATTTGGATGAGAATAGTCCTTTAGTTGATAGATAGAGTAGTTTCCTTCTGTTTCCTCCTGTTTAACTCCGGTATCTCTGCTAGTAATGGTAAAATATTCTAACACTTTAAACTACACACTTAGAAATCTAAACATGACAGCAGCCTAAACTCAGGGCCGGCTCTAGGGGTGTTTGACCAGTACGGTCAAACAGGGGCGCTACCCATAGAGGGCGCACCCCTCCCCAACTTCCTGAAGTGGCCCGCGGTTGGTCAAATCGAGAGGTTGGGAAACCCCACCGTCGCAGCGGTGCCAGACCCCAAAGTCTGAATGGATGCTCCATTTACTGATGGGAGAGGCCTGGGGGAAGCCCAGCTAGTGAGGCTCCCCCCCAGCCTGACATTGTTTGGAGGCGTGCCATGCGGGCACACCTCCAAATAACGTCACGTAGGAGGCATGGCCTACATTTTTAGGGCCCAAAAGCTTAAACTGTTATAGGGCCCCTTTGCAACCCGCAACAATAGGGCAACATCCAATAAGGTCCAAAGGGCCTTGCAGTCCTTGCAAGGACATTGAGGCACAAATGACAGAGATGTAGAACCCCCCAGAGAGTGTGAGATTTTAGATAGATAAATAGATGTAGAAACCCCCAGAAAGTGTGAGAGACTGTAGGTAGATAGATAGACAGATGTAGAAACCTCCAGGGTGAGAGACTGTAGATAGATAGATAGATGTAGAAAACCCCCAGAGAGTGAGACACTGTAGATAGATAGATGTAAAAAAAACAGAGAGTGAGAGACTGCAGATAGATCGATGTAGAAATCCCCCAGAGAGAGAGAGACTGTAGAGACACATTGATGTAGAAACCCCCCAGAAAGTGAGAGACTGTAGATAGATTAGATAGCTATAGGAACCCACAGAGAGTGAGACTATAGATAGATAGAGAGATAGATAGATAGATGTAGAAACCACCAGAGTGAGAGACTGTAGATAGATAGATGTAGAAACCCCCTAGAGAGTGAAAGACTGTAGATAGATACAGTCAGGTGCATAAATATTGGGACATTGACAGAATTTTCATATTTTGGCCTCTATTCACCACCACAATGGCTTTGAAATGAAACAAACAAGATGTGCTTTAACTGCAGACTTTCAGATTTAATTTGAGGGTAATTACATCCAAATCAGGTGAACGGTGTAGGAATTACAACGGTTTCTATATGTGCCTCCCACTTTTTAAGGGGCCAAAAGTAATGGGACAAACTAAACAATCCTAAATCTAACTTTCACTGTTTAATACTTTGTTGCAAATCCTTTGCAGGCAATTACAGCCTGAAGTCTGGAACGCATAGACATCACCAGACTGCAAATGTCTTCAGTTCCTGCTTGTTCTTGGGGCATTTTCCCTTCAGTTTTGTCTTCATCAAGTGAAATGCATGCTCAATCAGATTCATGTCAGGGTATTGACTTGGCCATTGCATAACATTCCACTTTTTAGCCTTAAAAAACTCTTTGGTTGCTTTTGCAGTATGCTTCGGGTCATTGTCCATCTGCACTGTGAAGCGCCGTCCAATGAGTTCTGAAGCATTTGACTGAATATGAGCATATAATATTTCCAAAAACACTTCAGAATTCATTCTGCTGCTTTTGTCAGCAGTCACATCATCAATAAATACAAGGGAACCAGTTCCATTGGCAGCCATACATGCCCACGCCATGACACTACCACCACCATGCTTCACTGATGAGGTGGTATGTTTTGGATCATGAGCAGTTCCTTTCCTTCTCCATATTCTTCTCTTCCCATCACTCTGGTACAAGTTGATCTTTGTCTCATATGTCCATAGGATGCTGTTCCAGAACTGTAATGGCTTTTTTAGATGTTGTTTGGCAAACTCTAATATGGTCTTCCTGTTTTTGTGGCTCACCAATGGTTTGCATCTTGTGGTGAACCCTCTATATTCACTGTTGTGAAGTCTTCTCTTGATTGTTGATTTTGACACATATACACCTACCTCCTGGAGAGTGTTCTTGATTTGGCCAACTGTTGTGAAGGGGTTTTTCTTCACCAGGAAAATAAATCTTCTGTCATCCACCACAGTTGTTTTCCGTGGTCTTCCGGATCTTTTGGTGTTGCTGAGCTCTCCCGTGCGTTCTTTCTTTTTAAGAATGTTCCAAACAGTTGATTTGGCCACACCTAATGTTTTTGCTATCTCTCTGATGGGTTTGTTTGATTTTTCAGCCTAATGATGGCTTGCTTCACTGATAGTGACAGCTCTTTGGATCTCATATTGAGAGTCGACAGCAACTGATTCCCAATGCAAATGTCACACCTAGAATCAACTCCAGACCTTTTACCTGCTTAATTGATAATGAAATAACGAGGGAATAGCCCATACCTGTCCATGAAATAGCTTTTGAGTTGATAGTCCCATTACTTTTGGCCCCTTAAAAAGTGGGAGGCACATATAGAAACCGTTGTAATTCCTACACCATTCACCTCAAATTAAATCTGAAAGTCTGCAGTTAAAGCACATCTTGTTTGTTTCATTTCAAAGCCATCGTGGTGGTGAATAGAGGCCGAAATATGAAAATTCTGTCAATGTCCCAATATTTATGCACCTGACTGTAGATAACTAGACAGATAGATGTAGAAACCCCCCTAGAGAGTGATATACTGCAGATAGATATAGAAACCCCCCAGAGAGTGAGAGACTGTAGACTGATGTAGAAACCCCCCAGAGAGTGAGAGACTGTAGATCGATAGATAGATAAATGTAGAAACCCCCAGAGAGTGAGACACTGTAGATAGATAGATGTAGAACCCCCCAGAGAGTGAGAGACTGTAGAATGATAGATACTGTAGATGTACAAACCCCCTGAGAGAGAGACTGTAGATAGATCACATACAAAACAAAACTTACTTCATCTGTAGGATCCCAGCTATTGATCCTCCTGAGTGGGATATCTGGAATCCCCCTGAATCAGGTCTCTTCCCCATGCTAATAGATAGATAGATAGATGTCGAAAGCCCCCAGAAAGAGAGAGACTGTAGATAGATAGATAGATGTAGAAACCCATCAGAGAGTGAGAGTCTGTAGATAGATAGGTAGATAGATAGATGTCGAAACCCCCTGAGAGTGAGATACTATAGATAGATAGGTAGATAGAGAAATCCCCCAGAGAGTGAGATACTGTAGATAGATAGAGAAATCCCCCAGAGAGTGAGATACTGTAGATAGTTAGATGTAGAAACCCCCAGAGAGTGAGAGACTATAGATAGATAGATAGACAGATAGATGTAGAAACCCCCGAGAGAGAGAGAGAGAGAGAGAGAGAGAGAGAGAGAGACTGTAGATAGATCACATGCAAAACCAAAACTACTTGCTCCATCTGTAGGATCCCAGATATTGATAATTTTGAGTGGAATCTCTGGAATCCCTGAGTCAGATCTTTCCCCTACTCTTCATGCTCCAGCCCCTGAGCTGCATGCCATCCATCAGTCAGCTCAGCTTTCAGTTTGTGGTAAGCACTGCAAGGCCGACTTCTGGCAGATGGGACAGCACAAATGGAGATGCGAGCATCTAGTGGCACCTGGCAGTATTGCACTCAGCGATGACACTGACAGCAGCTCTCCATTCAGCGCCAGGCCAGCTCGAAAGAGCTATCCTCTGGTCAGAGCTGTAGATAGAGTGTCTGTCGGCCAGTATTGATCAGGAGGGGGCTTCTAGGTACTCAGAAACTCCCCCTACATGCCTTACTGTAGAGCATATTCTAAGGTCAATATTAAGTACTTCAACCCATTGGCTTATGATTCTATCACTAAAATAACCTTATTTTAATAACACAAACTTAAAAAACTCCATTGAATTTTTGAAAAATTCACTCATAAAAAAAAAAATTGCTTCAGGGCCAATCTGGGGTTAGGAGCCCTGAAGCTTAAGCTTCATTAGTTTCACAGTAGATCCGCCTCTGAGCACAGCCACTGGTGAGTTCGGAGTCTCAGCACAGCCAATACAGCAGAGTATAGCGCAGCATACAGAAGCATGCAGTATGCCCCCTATATACAGTCACTTTAGAGTACAGCCACTCGTGGACACAGCACAGCCTGTGCCAATGCAGCAGAGAACAGTAAACAGCAACGTGCACCACGGTGAAATAGCACAGAGTCCCGCCAGTGGAACCTTGTATAGAATCCAAGTCTAGCGAGAATCCGATGCCGGGAGTATGGCGTTCGGCCTCAAAGTGGAATCCGAGTCTGGCGGGAACACCCAAGCCGCGGATCCCCAGTGTTCGGAGCAGTTCGGATTCCTTGGAATTCGGACCACTCATCTCTATATATAATATATATTGTATTTAGAGAATGCACTCAAAAGGGACTTTAAAATAAAACTTATCTTATGTAAATACATTTTGGCCCAGTACATTACATCATAGTTAACGAGAGATTTAGGAACTGAGGAGCTCATTCAGACCCGCTCGCTAGGATGAATTCGGTCGTAGCTGGCCGATTTTTGCATTCTGCACTTGCGTATTGATCGCAGTGTGCGTGCGCGAACCAGTGTGAGAGATCAGTAAGCATTTACTCGCTGCACAAAGACTGCCCAGCAGAGTGAGTGCCAGGAGAAGCCGTTTGTTGGTGGTTACAGGGGCTGGTCATTAACAACGAGGGAGTGGAGGTGCAAACGCAGGCGTGCCTGAGCATCTTAATGCAATTTCAGAGGCATGCATAATTAACAGGCAGCATCATAGTACACATCACCTGGTTGTATTTCACACTGAAGTGATCGCAGTGCTTGTGGTAGGGTATAGTCAACCTCAAGCGCTGCATTCGCTTCCGATGGTACTGATGTACCGATGGTTGCATACACTTCCTGGATATGACGTGCGCAAGTGGGCATCTCAAAACAAGCTGGTGGGCGTCTGCATACACAAAGCGATCGCACGCCAAGACATAATGGGCATGCTTATGCCTTGCCTTGCGATTGCCTGACTTGCTGGGTGTGTGCCAGATTTGCATATGCTGAGTGGGAGCGTACGCATCTAGCGAGTGGGTCTGAATCGAGCCCTGAGTTCCTGGTTGTTCCTGCTGAAAAATAGCACTGCTCCTGGGTCATGAACCCGGAAGTCACTACTTCACCAGGACAGCTCTATATCAGAAGAGCTGTCTTGGCAGGTAAGTATTCACGAATAATCACAAGGGGGGAAAAAGAGAAGAAAATAACTCTCATCGTTTTTCGGGGCACACTTAGTAATTAATGTAAAATCTAAATTTTTTTTTTAAACACAATTTAATAAAAGTTAGATTTTACATTAACAACTAAGTGTGCCCCCAAAAAAGATGAGTTCTTTTCTTCCGTTTTCCCCCCTTTGTGATTATAGTATTTATACTCTCAGGGGAGCACCCCCACATGAGACAGTGGTATCTGAGGATACAATATTGATCTGTAATAGTGGGTTTAAGATTACATTGCTTGCTGGATACATCCCGTCCTGAGGGAAATAATTAGTGGGTTATGCTACATGACTGGAATTATTTGATGATGTTTGGATTAATTGTTAATGGAATTCATGTATGTAATTATAGTAATGGGGACAGTTATTTTAATTACATTGAGTGGGATTGTTACAATGATGCTGTTAATACTCTCTGTATTGTATGGCAGTCACTGAAGATTTATTTATTAACAGTTTCTTATATAGCGCAATGGAATATTCCATTGTGCTTCACAATTGGAAACATTACTAGAACAAAACTGGGTAATAACAGCAGGGGCTGGCTGGCAACTTTTAGCCTGGGGGGCAAATGCATGCAGGAAGCCCTGGCAGAGGACTAGCTTGTAGCCAGGGTGCCCGAAGAACGTGCATGCTACGGCGCCCCCTCCACCCCCCCCTCAAGTGTTCCAGGGAGGAGGTGGGTCCATATGGGATTAATGTAAAGTAAAAATAAAGATATGGGGCAGCCCCATCGTGGTGCCCATATGCAGTGCCCCCCTGTACCCCAGGAGAGGACCCCCTTATGCAGGCCTCCAGTAGTGCCCCCAGTAGTGATCCCCCCTATGCAGTGCCTCTTATACAGTGCCCCCAGTAGTGGTCCCCCCTGTGCAGTGCCCCTTGTGCCCCCAGTAGTAAGCCCCTTATATAGTGCCCCAAGTAGTGGTACCCCTATGCAGTGCCCCTTATATAGTGCCCCCAGTAGCAGTCCACCCCCATGCAGTGCCCCCAATAGTGACCTTATGCAGTGCCCCTTAAATAGTGGCCCCAGTTGTAGTCTCCCCCAAATGCAGTACCCCCAGTATTGCCCTTTATATAGAGCCCCCAGCAGTGGTCCCTCGATGCAGTGGCCCCAGTGGTAGTCCCATCCCCCTATGTAGTGCCCCTAGAAGTAGTCCCCTCCCCCCTATGCAGTGCCCCTAGTAGTTGTCCCCTCCCCTTGTAGTACCCCTAGTAGTAGTAGTCCCCCCTTGTAGTGTCCCCAGTAGTAGTAGTCCCCACCTTGTAGTGCCTCCAGTAGTAGTCCCCCCTTTGTAGTAGTAGTCTCCCCCCTGTAGTGACCCCAGTAGTAATCCCCCCAGTTGTAATCCCCCCCTTGAAGTGCCCCCAGTAATAATCCCCAGTAGTGGTCTCCACCTTGCAGTGCCGCCAGTAGTGGTCCCCCCTGTAGTTGCCCCTCCCTTGTAGTGCCCCCAGTAGTGATCTCTCTCCCCCATGTAGTGCCCCCAGTAGTGATCTCCCCCTTGTAGTGCCCCCAGTAGTGGTCTCCCTCTTGTAGTGCCCCCAATAGTAGTCCCTCCCTCTTGTAATGCCTACAGTAGTGGTTGCCCCCTTGTAGTGCCCCCAGTAGCAGTAGTCACCCTTTGTATTGCCCCCAGTAGTAGTAGTAGTCTCCCCCTTGTATTGCCCCCAGTAGTAGTGGTTCCCCCCTTGCAGTGCCTCCAGTAGTGGTTCCCCCCTTGTAGTGCCCCCAGTAGTAGTAGTCTCCCCCCTTGTAGTGCCCCCAGTAGTAGTGCCCCCTTGTATTGCCCCCAGTAGTAGTAGTCCCCACCTTGTATTGCCCCCAGTAGTAGTGGTTCCCCCTTGCAGTGCCTTCAGTAGTGGTTCCCCCCTTGTAGTGCCCCCAGTAGTAGTAGTAGTCCCCCCCCTTATAGTGCCCCCAGTAGTGGTCTCCCCCTTGTAGTGCCCACCCCTCCCCATCCGTTCCTCCGTCTGCCTTTCCCAGGCCGGGCCGCTCTGCATTATGGGAGAGACGTCATGACATCATGACGCCTCTCCCATTGCCCACTGCGGGAGCCGGAAGATGGAGCGGCTCCTGCACTGGGTGCAGCAGCAGCTAATGAGAGTCTGACAGACTCTCATTGGCTGCTGATCAAAATAAACACACAGCTGCCGGAGCCGGCGGCTGTGTGTTTGTCACTTGTGTAGTGCTGACCGAACTCCGTCCGGTCAGCGCTACACATGCGGTGCAGCCTGTGTCACAGTGAGACAGACTGCCCGCGGCCCGCATGACGCTGCGGCCTGGGGTGCACATGGCACCCTTTCCCCGGCCCAGCCCGCCACTGAATAACAGACAGACATAGAGGTAGTAAGGCCCTACTCGCAAGCTAACAATCTATAGGGAAATAGGCATTGATACACAAGGATAGGTACTATATATTGCATTTTTGTCCAGCCAGATAGCAGAGGTTCTTGGTGGGCTAGAAGATCCAGTCATACAGGAATGTTGGACAAAGGTCAAGAGGATGTGAAAGAAAGACTATGGGGCCTATTTTTCACCTGCAATTGTGAAAATTAAGTTATCGGGCCATTCATCAAGAAGGTTACTTTCCTTTTGCGGAATGGCCTGCTGTCCCTATACACTAGTATGGGGACAGTATTCATCAAGCTCCGAAAATATTATATTCTTCAGATGGTGAATGCTCCTGCTCCGGCATCGCAACCCGCTCTTTCCCTATGGGAGAAGGTCTGGGATCCCTCCGCCCCTGTCCAGCTCCTTCTGCCGGATGTCGGGGCTCTTGTGCACATGCGTGACCTGCAGGTTGTGCATGCGCACTTCTGTCACTGCTCCAACAGGAGCAGTGAAAGGATTCACTGCTCCAAAAAGGAGCAGAGAAGCCGCTCACGGGGCAGCTGATATCGCATCAGCTGTCACCGTGCCGACGCAATGATGAATTGCTCTGGCAGCCGGGGCAAGTTAGGATGTTAATTATCGGCGTTCGGACCCCAATAATTAACTTGATGAATAGGCCCCTATGTGTGAGGTTATGTGTGGACTGTGAGAGGGGATGTAATTAGATATGGAAGCTATGAAGGTTATGTGAGTGGTTCTGGAATATGATAAGCTTGTCTGAAGAGGTCAGTTTTCAGGGGACACTTGAAGGTTTGGAAACTAGAGGAAAGTCTTATTGTGTGTGGGAGGGCATTCCACAAAGTGGGTAAAGCCCGAAAAAAGTCCTATAGCCGTTAATGGGAGCAAGTAATGCGTGGGGATTAGAGACACAGATTTTATGCTGAGCGGAGAGCTCGGGTTGGGAGATATTTTGAGATGAGTGAAGAAATGTTTTTTGGTGTGGTTTGGTTTAATAGCCTTATGTGTAAGTAAAAGTATTTTGTATTGAATACAGTAGAAAACCGGTAATCAATGGAGGGACTGACAGAGCGGAGCAGCAGATGATGAATGTTTAGCGAGGAAGATCTTGCAGCTGCATTCATAAAAGATTGTAGTGGTGAGAGCCTGTTTTTTGGAAGACCAGTAAGGAGACTATTCCAATAGTTAATGCGGGAAATAATGAGTGCATGGATTAGAGTTTTTGTTGTTAGAATTTTGGCTATGTTTTTTAGATGTATGTAACATGGTTTTGAGACAGATTGAATGCGGGGAACTAAGGACAGTTCAGAGTGAAGGATGACACCTAGGCAGCAAGCTTGTGGGGTAGGGTGGATTTTCAAGTTATCAACAGTGACAGAGAGATCAGGTTGGTAACTGCTATTGGCTGGTGAAACTATAATTCATTCTGTTTTGGAAATATTACGTTTGAGGTGGCGAGATGACATCCAAGATGAAATGGCAGAAAGACATTCGGTGACAGACCAAGCCGCAACCAGTAGCTTCCACGCTACCATCTATCATCTACGGCTCCCAAGCCACCACCAGTAGCTTCCACGCTACCGTCTATCATCTACGGCTCCCAAGCCGTCACCAGTAGCTTCCACGCTACCATCTATCATCTACGGCTCCCAAGCTGCAACAAGTAGCTTCCACGCTACCATCTATCAATTACGGCTCCCAAGCCACAACCAGTAGCTTCCACGCTACCATCTATCATCTACGGCTCCCAAGTTGCCACCAGTAGCTTTCACGCTACCATCTATAAACTACGGCTCCCAAGCTGCAAAAAGTAGCTTCCATGCTACCATCTATCAACTACGGCTCCCAAGCCGCAACCAGTAGCTTCCATGCTACCATCTATCAACTACGGATCCCAAGCCGCAACAAGTAGCTGCCACACTACCATCTATCATCTACGGCTCCCAAGCTGCAACTAGTAGCTTCCACGCTACCACTGACCATCTACGGCTCCCTAGCCGCGACAAGTAGCTTCCTCGCTACCACCAACCATCTACGGCTCCCTTGCCGCACCAAGTAGTTCCCGTGCTACTATCGCTCACCTCACGGCTTCCTAGCCGCTCCAAGTAGCTTCCGAGCTACCATCAGTCTCCTTACGGCTACCCAGCCGCACCTAGTAGCTCCTGTGCTACCACCGTTCACCTCACGGCTCACTAGCTGCACCAAGTAGCTCCCGAGCTACCACCACTCACCTTACGACTCCCTAGCCACTCCACGTAGCTCCCGTGCTACCACCAGTCTCTACACGGCTTCCCAGCTGCACCAAGTAGCTTCCGTGCTACCATCCATCTGCAAGCCCATCTACTGGTACCCCGTCCAGCTCAGTAAGCCTTCCTGCCGGTCCCAGTCCGGTTCCTCCAAGTTCCTTCTGGTCCCACTCCAACGTTTCAAGTTTCCAGTTCCAGTCATTCATCATCAAAGGCAGTTCGTACTGCTATCCAATTCTTATGTTAAAAGAGCTATTCACGTTACCCATGGTTCCAGTCAAGTCGGTCTCCGCTGGATCTGGTTCATCACCAGAGTCAGATAAACCACAAACACCAATTGTGACAGTATGTTCAGGCCTAACGATGATGGCGGATCAAGCACCTAATCCTGGATCAAGTGCTTTCCGTAACCTGATCACTCACTTCGATTCACAGGAGGCGGTACAGCATCAAGTACTACAGCTTCTGCAAATTCTGACTAACCGGATAGATGATACCCAAATCTTACCTGAACCCCTAACTATCTTCCATCAACTGCTGGAACAGCTACAGGCTCTACTCAGCAAAATTTGTCAGGTCATTCCTGAATTTCTTAGAGCTACCTCTGTCTCAACTAGAACCTCTGTCTTGGAATCTCCAAGAACCAAAGATTCTTCCATGCCAAGTAAAGTGAGACATCAAAGTTACCTGCACCCCAAGCTCTCTGTGGTTGAATGCCAGCGGCGTAAAGATTTACATCTCTGTCTCTATTGTGGAGCTTCTGACCACTTTATCAAAGACTGTTCCCTTTGCAATTCCAGCAGTAATACCATGTGTCAATGTTCCAGTCCCAGCCCGGATTCTGCCTGTTCCGGTCCCAGCCCGGATTCTGCCTGTTCCGGTCCCAGCCCGGATTCCGCCTGTTCCGGTCCCAGCCCGGATTCCGCCTGTTCCGGTCCTGTCCCGGATTCTCCCTGTTCCGGTCCCAGCCCGGATTCTGCCTGTTCTGGTCCCAGCCCGGATTCTGATGGTTCTGGTCCCATCCCGGATCCTGCCTGTTCCAGTCTTAGCCCGGATTCTGTTTGTCCAAGTAGGGGACTCCAGTTGGCCACCCCAGGAGGGGTCTTCAGAGTCTCAACCTCAGGAGGGTCCTCAAGTCTCGTAACCCAAGAAGGGGTTTTGAGTCACTCACCCCAGGAAGAAGTCTCTGTCCTCACATCCCAAAAGGGGGGTTCATGTTCCATACCCCAAAAGGAAAAGTCGAGTCAGCTTCCCGAGAAGGGGATTTTGGGTCCCATACTCCAACAGGGAGTGTCAAGTTCTGTACTCCAGGATGGGGTTTCTAGTGCTATTCCCCAGGAGGGGAATTCAAGTGCCTCACTCCAGATGGGGATCTCAAGTCTCACACCCCAGCAAGGGGTCTCAAGTCTCATGCCCCAGGAGGGGGTTCCAAGTCTCGTACCCCAGGAGTGGGTTCCAGGTTCCAGTTCCCAGGGAGAAGTGTCATGTACTACTATTCCTGATCATGGCTCCTGTTCAGCATCTCCTGAAATATCGTTCCAGAGGATGAGTTTCTGTAGTCTGTTCTCAGCCTCGATTGTTGAAGCTGTTGTCTCTGGCTCCTCAGGATTCCTTCCAGTTCCTTTAGTTGGTCCAAGTACCGAACAGCTGTCAACTTCAGTTGTTTTGACTCCTCATCAATCGGAGCATCCTCAAGTCTCTTCCAGCCCTGCAATTGAATGTGCTCCACAATCCTCGAACACACAAACTTCATCGGATACTCCAGGATGCATATATTTTGATGGGGACTTATTGCAATATTTTGCATTACTGGAGCAATATGCTGCAATCATGGAAGCAGATCCAGCTTGTGGTATCACTCTTACCAACTTTACTAAGTACCTTCTCTCTTCCTTTAGAGGTAAGGCGTTGGACTGGGCCAATCCTTTCATCGAGTCTAAAGATCCTGTGCTTCTAAAAATAAAGACTTTCAGTGAAGCTGTTATTAAAGAATTTGGTCTTAAACCTGTCAAACGAAATTCTAGTGAAGTTCTCAGTTCTGAAAATTGGTCCAAGCAGTCTGTTGGTTCTACTAAGGAATCATCCTCTGCTGAGTCCTCCACTCCCCTGAAGTCCAAAGAAGGCCAAGTTTTCAAGGGCCAACGTGTGGAATTTGAAGCATCCAAGGAAAGTGGCACTATAGAATCAGCATCCCTGAGTGTGTGATGTGCGCCCACCTCCTTGTCCTCTTCATACTGCAATACCTCCCAAAACACCATCAAAATGGGTCATGTTTCACTTAGTTCCTCCCAGGAGTCCAATCAGTGTTCAAGTCCTACTAAGCCTTCCATTTTACCTTTAGATACTGACTCAGAGTCTGAACTCGATCCTGCATATGATAATTCTCCATTCCTTAAAAACCATCTGCCATTTGACCCCGTCATTTCCAGTTATGTATTTCCACAGGAGTTACCAGAGATCCCATGTCCGTTGGTTGGCACAAAACCTTCTCGCAGCAGAAAGAAGAATCAATGAAGGTCTTGAACCATCTCCTTTGAAGAATTTCCACTCCTTGTATCCCAATAAATGTAAGAATTAAGAATATGTCTAAAGAGATGTTTCAAGAATGATGGTGTCCCTATGTTTGAAGCTCCTCTAATGTCATGTTTGGAAGAAAGTTTTTCAGTTTTCTGGGTGTCTAATTTTTTCATGCTCTCCTATGTATTTATTTGGGTGTTCAGAGTCCACCCATGAAGAAGGGGGTACTGTCACAACCCTGGCTAGTTTTTACCTTTGCTTTGAGACTTACCTCTGCCAGCTGCTCCATGAATCTGTGTTTGTAATTCACCTGGGAGATCTGCTCTGAATCATGCTGGTTGTAATATTTCTGTGTGTGCAGACTGCTCTCCTTCCCACAGTGATTAGCCACCTGGACTCTCCTCTGTCTGTGAGCATTGCTAGTCTTAATTGGAATCGCATATGTGGTCCTGATTCTCAAGGGCTGCAGAGTTGATTACTCCCTCTGCATGTTGTGCCTTCCACCACTCAGAATACTACAGCCAGACCACCTATCTGTATCCTCTAATTGCTGCCAGACCCAGGGTATATATATCCTCCCCTGATAGCATTCTGAGCCTGAACATCTCATTACATTCCGTGGTGTACAGCTTATGCTATAGCTGTACCTATGAATACAAGTGTATCCCAGGCTCCTGCTGGTTCCTAGACCAGTTCTATCTGAAAACCTGCTGTGTCCAGCAATCCTGCTACCACCCTCTCCATTCAGCTTCCCAAGCTGCAAACAGTAGCTTCCACGCTACCATCTATCAAACTACGGCTCCCAGGCTGCGGCCAGTAGCTTCCACGCTACCATCTATCATCTATTGCTCCCAAGCCGCAACCAGTAGCTTCCACGCTACCATCTATGGCTCCCAAGCCGCCACCAGTAGCTTCCACGCTACTGTCTAACATCTTCGGCCCCCAAGCAGCCACCAGTAGCTTCCACGCTACCATCTATCAACTACGGCTCCCAAGCCGCAACAAGTAGCTTCCACGCTACCATCTATCAACTACATCTCCCAAGCCGCAACCAGTAGCTTCCATGCTACCATTTATCATCTACGGCTACCAAGCCACAACCAGTAGCTTCCACGCTACCATCTATCATCTACGGCTCCCAAGCCGCCACCAGTAGATTCCACACTACTATCTATCAACTATGGCTCCAAAGCCGCAACCAGTAGCTTCCACGCTACTGTCTATCATCTACAGCTCCCAAGCCGCCACCAGTAGCTTTCACGCTACCATCTATCAACTACGGCTCCTAAGCTACAAAAAGTAGCTTCCGCGCTACCATTTGTCATCTACGGCTCCCAAGCCTCAACCAGTAGCTTCCACACTACCATCTATCATCTACGGCTCCCAAGCCGCCACCAGTAGCTTCCACACTACCATCTATCATCTATGGCTCCCAAGCTGCAACCAGTAGCTTCCACGCTACCGTCTATCATCTACGGCTCCCAAGCCGCCACCAGTAGCTTTCACGCTACCATCTATCAACTACGGCTCCTAAGCCGCAACCAGTGGCTTCCACGCTACCATCTATCAACTACGGATCCCAAGCCGTAACAAGTAGCTTCCACGCTACCATCTATCATCTACGGCTCCCAAGCTGCAACCAGTAGCTTCCACGCTACCACCAACCACCTACGGCTCCCTAGCTGCAACAAATAGCTTCCTCACTACCACCAACCATCTATGGTTCCCTTGCTGCACCAAGTAGTTCCCGTGCTACTTTCGCTCACCTCATGGCTCCCTAGCCACTACAAGTAGCTTCCGAGCTACCATCAGTCTCCGTACGGTTACCCAGCCGCACCTAGTAGCTCCCGTGCTACCACCGTTCACCTCACAGCTCACTAGCCACACCAAGTAGCTCCCGAGCTACCACCGCTCACCTTACGATTCCCTAGCCACTCCACGTAGCTCCCGTGCCTCCATCAGTCTCTACATGGCTTCCCAGCCGCACCAAGTAGCTTCCGTGCTACCATCCATCTGCAAGCCCATCTATTGGTACCCCGTCCAGCTCAGTAAGCCTTCCTGCCGGTCCCAGTCCAGTTCCTCCAACTTCCTTCTGGTCCCACTCCAACGTTTCAAGTTTCCAGTTCCAGTCATTCATCATCAAAGGCAGTTCTCACTGCTATCCAATTCTTATGTTAAAAGAGCTATTCACGTTACCCATGGTTCCAGTCAAGTCAGTCTCCGCTGAATCCGGTTCATCACCAGAGTCAGGTAAACCACAAACACCAATTGTAACACATAATGCCTAGCTTCACCCCTGTCAACAGCATATGTACCTTATACTTGCCTACTCTCCCAGAAGTTGCAGAAAACTCCCACATTTGTGGGCAGTCCCCCGGACTCCCAGAAGAGTAGACATCCCTCCCGCCTTTTGCCCACCTAGTAGTGAAGTGGGCACTATAGGAAGGATAAAATCGTGGGTAAACAAAAAGGGGGTGGGGCCAATATGAGGCGTTTCAATGAAAATTCATAATACGTAGTGTCGGACCCCGTCCCCACCTGTAGTCAGCTGCATCTCTCCTCTGGGCTTCTCCTGGAGTAGAGAGTGCAAAAGTAGGCAAGTATGATGCACCTAGTTTATGATGACAAGTCATCATCATTGCATGTATCAAATGCAAAAAGTAGACCTTCTAACATGCTTGCTGGTCTGCATGAGTCACAGTCACCCTTACTGAACTATGTCTACGTAAGAATGTCCCTTGCAACTAAGGTTCTGTCTCTGTGGTCATACGGTTTAATACATGCAAAATACATGCAGGTGTGCAATTGCGCAAATGCATGACTACTCTTTCTGAACAATCGATACCACGCAAGATATAGGTAGGTAGCAGATCCATACCACGCAAGATATACTGAGCAAACTGACTCTATGGGGTCTATTTACTAAAGAGTGAGTTTTTAGAAGTGGAGGAGTTGCCCATAGCAACCAATTAGATTATATTTATCATTTATTTTGCACCTTCTAGAAGATAATAGCTAGAATCTGATTGGTTGCTATAGGCAACATCTCCACTTCTAAAAACCCACACTTTAGTAAATATACCTCTAACTCTACATTAGCCCAAAGATGTTCAAATAGGGAAATTTGAGCAATGTAAACTGTGCTGCTCTCCATATAGATCAATAGACATATTAGTGTTGTAGGTGAGTTCAGTAATACGCTGAGTTTATTTATTCATCTTGTGTTTACACTAATTCCAGCCTATTGATCATTTTAATTAGGGATTAACCTGCTTTTCTTCCTTCCCGAAGGTTGACTTATGAAAGACTATTCCTCCAAGTACATTGCTTATCCTAAGCATCAGGTACATAGAACTGCTGATAGCTCTGTTTACATTCCCTGTATCACTGCTGACATAAGAGATTAACATACTTCCAAAACTATTTCCATGTTTAAAAATTAAATGTGGGATGTTTAGATAGATTATATTGGAAGCTTTTGTTTCTTTTGCGGATGAATAAGCAATACCCTTTGTGAGTAATACAGAGAGACATTCACAATGGCCCTGATTTTTACAATGATGGTTTCCATATTAAAAATATAATAAATAAATAAATTATTAAAAATACATGTCCTTTCCCTAAAAGCACCATTGTATACCATGAGCTGTTATCATCAGGGGAAAATTAGAATGGGATAAATGCTGCACTATATAAGAAACTGTTAATAAATAAATAGATATGAGATAGATAGATATGACACAGATAATGATAGACAGATAGATAGATTGTTTGATTCATGTCACAGATGATAGATATATAGATAGATAGATATGACAGATGTAATAGATAGATAGATTGATTGATATGTCACAGATGATAGATAGATAGATTTTTGCTAAATTAATAAAAAAAAAAACTAAGAAATCACATGTACATAAGAATTCACAGCCTTTGTCATGAACCTCAAAATTGAGCTCAGATGCATCCTGTTTCCACTGATCATCCTTGAGATGTTCCTACAGCTTAATTGGAGTCCACCTGTGGTAAATTTAGTTGATTGGACATGATTTTGAAAGGCATACACCTGTCTATATTAGGGGTGCGGATCGCCCACTTTTCATGTTTTGTGTTTTGGATCTGGATCTTTCTTCGTATTTTGGATCTGGATTGGTTTTGCCAAAACCACCCTTCAGTGTTTTGGGTTCTGGGTTTTGTGTTTTGGATCTGTATTTTTTTCTAAAAAAAAGCATAAAAACAGCTAAAATCACATAATTTGTGGGCTTTTCTGCCCCTATGCTATTATTAACCTCAATAACATTAATTTCCACTCATTTACAGTCTATTCTGAACACATCACAATACTGTTTTTAGTCCAAAAGGTTGCACCGAGGTAGCTGGATGACTATGCTAAGCGACACGAGTGGGCGGCAAAAACACGTGGCCCATCTAGGAGTGACACTGCAGTGGCAGACAGGATGGCAGTTTGAAAAACTAGGCCCCAAACAGTACATAATGCAAAGAAAAAAAAGAGGTGGAAGATGGAATTGTCCTTGGGCCCTCCCACCCATCCTTATGTTGTATAAACAGGGCATGCACACTTTAACAAACCAATCATTTCAGCACCAGGGTCTGCCACACGACTGTGGCTGAAATTATTGGTTCGTTTGGGCCCCAACAAAACAAGCTGGCAGTTAATCTGTCCCTGCACAAACTGGCTCTACGGAGGCAAGATGTCGTCCTCATCCTCCTCCTCCACCGATTCTTCACCCTCTTCAGTGTTGTGTACATTCTCACAGAGTATTAATTCGTCCCCGCTGGTCCCTCTGTACATTCTGGAGGCTGGTCTCCCTGGAAGAGGAGATGGTGTCACCAATGTAATCGTCCACCATTCTGTCAGTGGTGACAGTATCATATGCAGTGACAGTAGACATGTCAGAAATTGTTGGCACGTTCTTCAGTCCGGACCAGATGTCCAAACCGGCCCTTGACTTATGATACAGGCGCATGCTTGGCGCTGCTTCTGTGTTGATGCACGTTCGGCTACAGCGCACACAGGTTACAAACACAGAAAAAATATTGTTATTTATTTTTTGGAGCACTTTGGGGTTACACCACCCTTTAACAGACTTATGGGACACAGGCGCACGCTTGGCGCTGCTCCTTTGTTGGTGCACGTGCGGCTACTGCGCATACATTTCGCACACAAACACAGAAAAAAAAGAATTCTTTATTTTTTGTGGAGCGCACTTTGGGGGTTACACCACCCTTTAAGAGATGAGCCAGCCGGCCCTTTACTTATGGGACACAGGCGCATGCTTGGCGCTGCTCCTTTGTTGATGCACGTGCAGCTGCAGCGCACACAATTCACAAAGACAGAAAAAAAAGAATTTTTTATTTTTTGTGGAGCGTACTTTGGGGGTTACACCACCCTTTAACAGACAGACGCACGCTTGGCGCTGCTGCTTTGAGGATGCACATACAGTGCACACAATTCACAAACACAGAAGAAAATGTTTTATTTTTGTTGGAGTGCACTTTGGGGGTTACACCACCCTTTAACGGACAGACGCACGCTTGGCGCTGCTGCTTTGAGGATGCACGTACAGTGCACACAATTCACAAACACAGAAGAAAATGTTTTATTTTTGTTGGAGTGCACTTTGGGGGTTACACCACCCTTTAACAGACAGACGCACGCTTGGCGCTGCTGCTTTGAGGATGCACGTACAGTGCACACAATTCACAAACACAGAAGAAAATGTTTTATTTTTGTTGGAGTGCACTTTGGGGATTACACCACCCTTTAACGGACAGACGCACGCTTGGTGCTGCTGCTTTGAGGATGCACGTACAGTGCACACAATTCACAAAAACAGAAGAAAATGTTTTATTTTTGTTGGAGTGCACTTTGGAGGTTACACCACCCTTTAACAGACAGACGCATGCTTGTCGCTGCTACTTTGAGGATGCACGTACAGTACATGCAATTCACAAACACAGAAAAAAAATAAATTTTGGAGTGCACTTTGGGGTTTATAGCACCCTTTAATGGACGAGCCAGCTGGCCCTATACTTATGACACAGGCGCATGCTTGGCGCTACTTTGTTGCTGCACATACGGCTACGTGCGGCTACTGCGCACACAATTCACAAACAGACAAAAAAAATTTTTTGGAGTGCACTTTGGTGGTTACAGCACCCTTTAACGGACGAGCCAGCTGGCCCTTTACTTATGACACAGGCGCACGTTTGGCGCTACTTTGTTGATGCACGTGCGGCTACTGCGCACACAATTCACAAACATAGAAAAATATATATATATTTTTTGCACTTGCGGGGAGCACCCCTGATGGACAGAACACCCCCTGGACAACACTACAGCACCCCTTTAGGACTGGGACACTGCACAACACAGCCTAGCCAGCCCCTATAGACTTTGGAGTGGACACAGCCCCTATGGACAACTGACTGCACAACACAGCCCAGCCAGCCCCTATGGACTTTGGAGGAGTATCACAGCCCCTATGGACAACAGCAGCACAGCACTACACTACACAGCCCAGCCAGCCCTAACTCCCACCCTCCCTCTTCACTGTCCACAGCCGAGTGAGAAAATGGTACCGATGCGGGTACCTTTTATAGAATCCAAAACCCACGAGATCCGGAAGGCGGGATGATGATGTTTTGCCTCAATTTCAGATCCGAGTCAGACAGGAAAAGTCGAGCCTGACTCGGATATGACTCAGATTGGGGGGGCTCGGGGGGGTTCGGATTTCAGAAATCCGAACCCGGTCTACCCTAGTCTATATAAGGTCCCACACTTTACAGCGCATGTTAGAGCACAAACCAAGCATGAAGTCCAAGGAATTGTCTGTAGACCTCCGAGACAGGATTGTCTCGAGGCACAAATCTGGGGAAGGGTACAGAAAAATATCTGCTGCTTTGAAGGTCCCAATGAGCACAGTGGCCTCCATCATCCGTAAATCAAAGAAGTACGGAACCACCAGGACTCTTCCTAGAGTTGGCCGGCCATCTAAACTAAGCAATCTGGGGAGAAGGGCCCTAGTCAAGGAGATGACCAAGAACCTGATGGTCTGTCAGAGCTACAGCATTCCTCTGTGGAGAGAGGAGAACCTTCCAGAAGGACAACCATCTCTGCAGCAATCCACCAATCAGGTCTGTATGGTAGAGTGGCCAGATGGAAGCCACTCCTTAGTAAAAAGCACATGGCAGCCCACCTGGAGTTTGCCAAAATGCACATGAAGGACTCTTAGACCATGAGAAACAAAATTCTTTGGTCTGATGAGACAAAGATTGAACTCTTTGGCGTGAATGCCACAGGCGTTATGTTTGGAGGAAACCAGGCACCGCTCATCACCAGGCCAATACCATCCCTACAGTGAAGCATGGTGGTGGCAGCATCATGCTGTGGGGATGTTTTTCAGCAGCAGGAACTGGGAGACTAGTCAGGATAGAGGGAAAGATTAATGCAGCAATGTACAGAGACATTCTGGATGAAAACCTGCTACAGAGCGCTCTTGACCTCAGACTGGGGCGATGGTTCATCTTTCAGCAGGACAACGAGCCTAAGCACACAGCCAAGATATCAAAGGAGTGGCTTCAGGACAACTCTGTGAATGTCCTTGAGTGGCCCAGCCAGAGCCCAGACTAGAATCTGATTGAACATCTCTGGAGAGATCTGAAAATGGCTGTGCACTGACGCTTCCCATCCCACCTGATGGAGCTTGAGAGATGCTGCAAAGAGGAATGGGCGAAACTCCCTAAAGATAGGTGTGCCAAGCTTGTGGCATCATATTAAAAAACACTTGAGGCTGTAATTGCTGCCAAAGGTGCATCAACAAAGTATTGAGCAAAGGCTGTGAATACCTATGTACATGTGATTTCTTAGTTTTTTTTTTTTTTTTAATTAAATTTGCAAAAATCTCAAAAAAACTATTTACACATTGTCATTATGGGGTATTGTGTGTAGAATTTTGAGGACAAAAATGAATTTATTACATTTTGGAATAAGACTGTAACATAACATAAAATGTGAAAAAGTGTGAAGCGCTGTGAATACTTTCCGGATGCACTGTAGATAGATAGATAGATAGATAGATATGACAGATATGATACAGATGATAGATAGATATGACAGATGATAGACAAACAGATAGATAGATATGACACAGATGATAGATAGATAGATAGATAGATAATGTCTTTAAGCTAATGCCACAGTCACTTTGGAATCAGACCCAAAATGCGCTAATAAGAGAAATTATAAAAGGAAAACAAAAATATCATGACAGAGTGAGCAAAAAAAAAATCGAAAACTATAGCACAATAATATAAGGTTAAAATAGTAAACATGAAAACTCACTAAGTGGGAATTATACAACCAGTCTATAAGATATTGGACCTGATTCAGAGGTGAATGCTAATGCGGCCATTACTGCACCTCTATGCTAATGCACAACCTATGGGATTCGTACAAAATCGCCCACCACTGTATCAATAATCCAATGCTTTTGTGTAAAAAGTCGCACCATCGGCTGCACATTGGTCGGACCATCGGACATCAGAGCAGCCCTATGGTTGCTCAGAATGCCCGTCGGAACATGGCCACTGGCAGCGACAAGCCTGCATCTTAGCTAGCCACCACCTTGTTACCACTCGGGAATACCCACTGAAATTGTCTCTCTCTGCATCCAAATTAATTCTGCATCCCCGGTGGTAACTATGGATACGTATGTGCGACTCAGACATATGTGCAGTGCAAAAAAAATTGGATAACTGTGCAAACTGGCATGGAAAGGCCTATTTCTTCTAAATAGTCAAAAATATTTGAGGGTTTAAAAATCCCTCCCAAAAAATATATAATGAATATGATATACACTCAGTGGCCACCAGTACACGTGCTTCTAATCCAAGTATCCATTCATGTGGCAGCAACATAAAGACATGGTCAAGATGTTCAGTTGTTGTTCAAATCAAACACCAGAATTGGGATTAAATGTAATTTTGACTCTGTCTATGGAATTATTGTTGATGCCAGTTATGGTGATTTGATTATCTTAGAAATTGCTGTTTTTTTTACGATTTTCTTGTGCAACAGTACAGTCTCTAGAGCTTACAGAGATTGGTATGCAAAAGCAAAAACATTCAGTGAGTGGCAGCTCTGAGGCTGAATATTTCTTGTAAATGAGGTCAGGGGAGAGTGGTCACACTGGTTCAAGCTGACAGGAAGGAGAGAGTAACTCAAATAACCAGGTGTTACAACTGTGGTATGCAGAACAGCATCTCTAACATCCACTTCAAGTTTAGATGTGGTGTGGACAGTAGCAGCAGAAAACAAAACAGTGGGCACAGGCTCACCAAGGGCAGAATGCATGACCATCTGAAGATGGCGTTGCCCACTGCATCAAAGCCCTGGAAAATATTGCATTTGAGAAATGCGGTCAGACCCCCGAAAACTGCATTTTCGGTGGTTTGACTGAATTTCTTGCTTTGCTGCATCTCCCCCAAAAACTGGACAGTTCAAGATTGGAAAAACGTTGCCTGGTCTGACAAATCGTGATTTCCGCTGCAACATGCAGATGGTAGGGTCAGAATTTAGTGTACACAACATGAAACTGTCAACGATTCAAACTGTTGGCGGTGATGTACTGTAATGGTGTATGGGACATTATCTTAGCTCACATTAGTCTTTTTAGTACCAATTGAGCATAGTTTAAATGCTACAACCTACCTGAGTATTGTTATAAGACACCATGTCACAAAGCACACCAGGGGTAAACACAGCTGTCATGTGGAAAAACCAGGAGAATCAAAGCAAAAAACAACTCAATAAACTCTGTGACATGACAAAAGTTATTAGGTGCATATGTTTGCCACCATTATAGTAAAAATTACATCTAAGTATTAATACACAAGGAACAAAGTAAAACGAAATGAATACAAGTGTAATCACAGTTGGGCAAACAGCTGATCAATCTGATGGGGTATAGAAGAAAGAGAGGAGAAAAAGGGAAAAAAGGAGGGAGGGGAGAGCCAGTCAATGCTAAATAACTGTATCATAAGCACTTGGTATGGGAAGAGCGAGACTATACAGTGGTTAGAGGAGGTTCATAATGACTTGTCCAAGAGGACCAAATTTTAACAAATTGGTCTGGAGTGTCAACAACTGACATGATGCATTCTAATCTATAAGTGGACCAGATAGCGTTGATAGTAGCAGACAATGAGGGTGGAGTAGGAGATTTCCAGCACGCTGCAATTTGGCATTTGGCCGTATTTAATATATGTTTGATACATTTTTGCTGTGGGTGTGGGCGCAAAATATTAGGGATGGGTCGGGATAGCAGGGTGTAAGGAGACCCTGGAATTTGTATATGGAATATAGATCTAATTAATTTGTGAACTTCAGACCGGAACTGCTGAATAAGAGGCAATGTCAACCAGATATGCAGCAGGGCTCCCCATTCACCACATGATCTCCAGCACAAATCGGAAGACAAAGGCTAAATTGAGCAAAGACGGGTAGGTACTGTCATTACTTCAGCATAGAGTTTGTTATGTTGCACTATTTCATATTAGCAGCCCCACCTAGTGGTCAGGACAGTAGCATCTTAAATCTGATCTATTTAGTTCTTCTTAACATTCCATAGCAGTCTAGCAATGCATTCTGGACTAAAGGAGCTGTAAGCAGCCATTTTCCTTTCTCACATGGTCCCAGACAGTCATCATTACATATGCTCAACCTGGTACAGCATCTGATGGTGAGTTCTAAGCTTCAACCTTGCCATCATATTGTAGATCTGCTTAGCCAGTTATGTTATGCATGTTAGCTGTACTATGTGACACTACAGTCTATAATTTGCATACTGTATGTTTCATGTTGTTTGCATATCCCATGTTATGTATATGTTTGCCTTGCATTCCCATGTACATATAGTAATTGCTTTTCATTGTTTGTTTTCAGTTTTACCACATTACTTATCATCACTCATCTCATCACATCACACATGCACACACGTGCACATTTGTTTATAAGCATCGATCTGTGTACATCAACGCAAGTTCCTCTATCGAATAATAAACTCAGTTCTTCAGATCACATCTGACTGGATTATTTGAAGATAGAGTATTGGTTATGCTGGCTGCTCCAAATTTGTCAGACACTTAGTGCGGGGCAGTACAGTAAAACATTGGGCTGCCAGCGTGTGATGCATATATCTGACTTCATCAGCAACATTTTCTGTCAGTAAGTGGGACACATACTGACTCACAGATCTGTTACACTGCCAGCCAGAGCTATCTGCATATGACAGCACAAGAGTTTCTATACAGACTAACCGTGGCAGCTCAGCAATAGGAGTACCGCCATTGACTACACAGGAATTTCACACTGTCAGTACAGCCACCTGCATATGGCAAGACAACAGTCCCTGCACAGTCAAACAGCCTAACAACAGTCCCAATACCCTGACTACTCAGAGACCTGCTACAGTGTCAGCTCAGTTATCTGCACATTACAATACAGCAGCCTCTACACAGTCAAGCATTTCCATTCCATCATCATGTCACAGAAAACGACATCTTCATACAAAACAAGATCCCAAGTTTCTAGCTCCTCCAAATCTTTATCTGTCAGCAATGCAGCTATAATGGCACACGCAAAAGCGGAAGCTGTAAAAGTGCGGGCCACCATTGCTGAACAAGAGACGCAATTGAAAATAGAAAAATCACGTTTAGAATCAGAAAAAAGAATAGAGAGATCACGTCTGGAAGCAGAAAGAGATATGGAGAGATCATGTCTGGATGCAGAAAGAACACGTCTGGATGCAGAAAGAGATATGGAGAGGTCACGTCTGGATGCAGAAAGAGATATGGAGAGGTCATGTCTGGATGCACAAAGAGTTATGGAGAAATAATGCCTAGAAGCAATTAGTGAGAAGCTCACTGCAGAGAAGGAGGCAGCAGCTGCTATCGCTGAAGCAGCATTCTTAGAGTCTGTAGAACTTCTTAATATAAGGAAGATCAATGTGCTTGATGCAGAGCCTGGATCGCAGAATTCATTGCAACGCACATCAGACTATGTCAATCAAGCATCCAAAATGAGCAGCAAACCTCATTCAGTACAAAGCATGCATTCAGACTTTGTCAATGAAACAAGCCAAACACACAATGCAGCGCCCCCACTAGTCAACAGTGAACTGCAAACTTGCAAACAAGAGAACGCTAGACACAGGGAACCCATGAGGGACAACCTTCCCCCACACCAGGTGTCTGAATCTGCAAACTACAACAAAGGTACAACTACCCGTACACAATAGTGGTATGATACAAGCCAACAGAAACCATACAATCCTAACAGGTATGACCACGCACCATTTACTCACCATGTTAATGCACAAACAACATCTCCTAGAGCCAATCAAGACACATTAGACTTTGCCAAGTTTCTTGCTCAATGTGAGCTGGTCACAAAAGGTTCAATGATTGCCCTGAGAGCTTCAGAGCCTGGCAATCCTCTTTCCAAAATGTAATCAGAGGGTTAGGCCTTTCACATATGGCTTGGGAGTGAGGGCCTGATTCACAGCCGCTCGTAAGCGGCAGCTCGTTCGCTCCGAGTGATGTTTGCACAACTGCGCATGCGTATGCATTGTAATACGCATGCTCGAACCATTCATTGCGGTCGGAAATTGTGTGCTCGCAAAATAGCGAATGTCTGCTAATTTGAGTGACAGAATGAAGCGTTTGTGGGTGGTAACAGGGGAAGGTGCTTGAAAATGGGGAGTGGTGATCCGAACGCAGGCGTGCCAAAATGGGCGTTTTAAGGGTGTGCATAATTAACAAAGCAGCGTCATCGACCACGTCACTTGGTTGTTTCTTAGCCTGAACTGTTCGCATGATTGCGGTAGGAAAATCCAACCACAAGCACTGTGAGCAGTTCAGACGCCTTTCGATGTACTCGATTAATCTAATAAATAGCGGAGATGACATAGGATGCGAGCGGCCAGGGGGCGTGTTTACAAAATAGCGAGCGCATATTTCGTTCGCTCGCTCAGACATAGAGGCGTCAACAGACCGCAAAGAGCGAGCGCTCAATTTAAATAGCCGTGCCATTTCCACCATTCTGTTTTTGTGGACTTCGTGCACCAACAAGCTAAGACCAGGAATGATCCTAGTTTTGCCTTTACACTGACCAGCTCAATCCCTATTCTACCTAACCCCCACAAAATATCAGTCGCAGTTCACAAGACTAATGTGCATTATACAGATTCTTCCCACAGGCCTACCTATTCTACTCGTCAAGAGAACAAAGATAATGATCCTGCCAAGCAGTGTCCCCTGCATAACAAACCGCATCCTCTCCTGAAATGCAGAGCCTTCAGAGAAAAGTCCCTGGAGAACTGGAAAGCATTCCTAAGAGAAAACGGCATCTGCTACAAGTGCTGCTCTCCTACAACTCACCTTGCCAAGGATTGTAAGGTTAGTGTTAACTGCATAGAATGTCACAACACAGCTCTACACCCTGGACCTTCCTCATTGAGTTTACAACACAGTTATGGTGACACAGAGCATGGCGGGGAGCTCAGTGTGGAGCAAAGAGACACTACTGCAGTTATACCAAGATAACTTCACAATGTACTGAAGTCTGCAAAGACACTATTAGTGGCAAATCTTGCTCCAAAATCTGTTTAATCAGAGTCTACCCTAACGGCCAACCAGAGAAAGCCGTCAAACTTTATGCAATCCTAGATGATCAAAGTAATAAGTCTCTAGCCAGATCAACCTTCTTTGAGACCTTTAATATCAAAGGACCCAGCACTCCATACTCCTTAAGGACTTGTGCAGGGAGTTTTGAGACAATGGGGAGGAGAGCAATCGGCTATCAAGTCGAGTCCACAGACAGAAAGACATGCCTTCCCTTACCCACTATCACTGAATGCAATGAGATCTCTGATAATAGGTCTGAAATCCCTACACCAGACGCAGCTATCCATCATGCACATTTGAAACGTATAGCACATCTGATACCAGAACTGGACCCACTAGTCCAGATAATTCTACTCATTGGGAGATATATTTTAGGAGTCCACAAAGTCAGCAGTCAGATTAACGGTCCACACAATGCTCCTTATGCTCAAAGATTAGACCTAGGATGGGTCATAATATGAGAAGTATGTCTTGGAAATATGCATAAACCAGCTACCATCAACAGCATGCTTACCTGTACTTTAGAAAACAGATGCCCTTCTCTATTTCAACCATGTCACAATCACTTCCTCATAAAGGAACTACCACACTGCACTGTCATAGACTCTCCTAGTGACAACCACATCTGTGACAGCTACCAAGAACATTTTGGGTGCATAGTCTTACAAAGAACAAAAATGGATGACCAAGTCGCAATGTCCATAGAGGACAATCTATTCCTGGAAATAATGAAAAAGGGACTAGTCAAAGATGATGCCAACAGCTGGGTTACACCTCTACCCTTTAAAACACACAGAGAGCGCCTACCTAACAACAGAGAACAAGTATTTAAACGCTTCTCTTCACTAAAATGCAACTTCCACAGGAAGCCAGAAATTATAGATCACTTCTTCTCTTTCATGGACAAATTATTTGAGAATGGTCATGCTGAGATAGCTCCCATTCTTAAAGACACAGATGAATGCTGGTACTTACCAATGTTTGGAGTATACCACCCAAAGAAACCAGGTCAGATAAGAGTCGTGTTTGATTCCAGTGCCAAGTTCGAAGGCATCTCCTTAAATGATGTTCTCCTGACAGGACCAGACCTTAACAACAAACTCCTTGGAGTACTCATACGTTTCCGTAAGGACTCTATTGCCTTCACAATTGACATTCAACAAATGTTTCATTGCTTCCTCGTGATGGAAAGTGACAGGAATTTCCTAAGATTCCTTTGGTTCAGAGACAACGACCCCTCTAAAGATATTGCAGAGTACCGCATGGGGGTACACATCTTTGGTAACAGCCCTTCCCCTGCAGTTGCCATCTACGGACTCAGATGTTCAGCTCAAGATGGTGAGCTAGAGTATGGTTCTGATGTTAGACAACTTGTGGAAAAAGATTTCTATGTAAATGACTGTATAAAATCTATGCCAACAGATGAGACAGCAATCAGCCTCCTCAAGAGAGTTCAGGAAATGCTTTCCTGCTCTGAACACAGGCTTCACAAAATATCTTCCACCAGCAAAAGAGTCATGGAAGCCTTCCCTTCTCAAGATCATATCAGTGACTTAAGGGATTTAGATTTAGGAACTGATTCTCCACCAACTCAACGTAGCCTTGGACTTTTATCGGACTTAAAATCTGACTCCTGTACCTTCCAAGTGAACAGTGGGAAATGCCCTACACCCACAGAGGTGTCTTGTCTGTTATAAACAGCTTGTATGATCCCTTAAGATTTGCTGCTCCTGTCACTATCCAAGGTAAAGCCTTGCTCAGAGACCTAACCTGCGAGTCATCCGACTGGGACGCTCCACTATCTCCTCAGAAAAGAGATTTGTGGGAGTAGTGGAAAAGATCTCTGTCCACCTTAACCAACGTTCATATGCTCCTGTGTCTTCTACAGAAGTACAAAACCAGAGACTATGTGTATTTTCTGAGTCTTCAATCCAAGCAATTGCCGCTGTTGCATATCTTAAAACTGTGGATATTAGAGGCCAGTGTCATATTGGGTTTGTCATGGGCAAAGTGAAGTTAGCACCACTTCCACAGCATACCATACCCAGGCTAGAACTTTGTGCTGCAGTGCTAGCTGTTACTACGATCCATACCATGATCTCACATTGTCAACTTGAGCCACACAGATTCCAAAGATTCTCCACTTGGAAATCACTTCATAGACCAATTACCTGCCTAAGTCATATAGCCCGTTCATTTAAATGTGCCACATCTCTAAGAGTGACTGAATGTATAGGTTGGCATCACTGCCAAAATATTTACCCAACCAAAGAATTACAAATTCACTCAAACATCAACACTAAAGGTGTAGAGCGATACCTCAGTGAGCAAAGTTGTACATGGACTTTCAACCCGCCTCATTCTTCTCATATGGGAGGTACATGGGAAAGGATGATTGGCATAATACGCAGAATCCTTGATTCCATATTCTTACAAGTAGGTACTGCAAGACTTACTCACGAGAGTTTAACAACTTTCATGGCAGAAGTCTCGGCTATCGTCAATGCTAGACCTTTGAACTCAGTTTCTAATGACCCAGAAGATCCGCTTCTGCTTACTCCTGCTACTCTTCTTACTCAGAAGACCAGGACTATCTATGCTCCTTCTGGAGAGTTCACCAACAAAGACTTATTCAAATGACAATGGAGGCAAGTTCAAAGCCTAGCAAACACCTTTTGGGAAAGGTGAAAAAGACAATATATCTCTACCCTGCAGCCAAGGACCAAGTGGCAAGTTGCCAAACCCAACCTAAAACCTCGTGACATTGTGCTTGTCAGAGATTGCCAGTCACAACGTAACAAGTGACCTTTGAGTATTGTCACCAAGACGTTCCCGAGCAGGGACGGAAAAGTTCGTAAGGTCAAGATCTGTAAGCAAGGAGAGACTAAGTTGTTTCTCAGACCAGTGTCTGAACTGTTTTTACTGTTACCTACTTACAGGGGTATTCAATATGGGTGCGATAACATAGTTTTTGCGTTAATATCGCAATTATGACATCATTATCGCAGGTTTTACTTTTACACCCTATTCAATTTCAAAGACTTATCGCAGTTTTGACAAGTCTTTGATAAAAAACGGTGATAACTTTTCACCATTGAATAGGTGTCGAAAAAAAGTGCAGAATTGGGGTTTAGGGGTGCAGGCTTTAAAAAAATAGCCTGCACCCCTGGGAATGACATTTAAAAAAGAACTGTGTCAAAAAAAGTAAAAAAAAAAATTAGGGACACCCCAAAAAATGGATTTAAAAATTGAGGTGAAAAAAAAAAATGGGAAAAAATTGTTTAACAATAGGGAAATAGGTTCAGGGCTATTCTGCAAGTATGCGGCAGATGTTTTCTAGAATAGAATTATAGCGGCAGGTGCACAAATGCAGAATTTTTAAAAACTTACTTTAGGGACTTATGAATATGCTAGTAACCATTTTCATGTACCCCAAATTTGATGGGACCACTTAAAAAAACGAAAAAAATAACCTAAGTGCTCTTCTGCATCACTTATTCAATGTCGGGAAAAAAACACCTGCTGCGGCTATTTAAATCCCCGACTTTCAATTAAAGGCTAAAACGGGGGTACCCATAGTGTTCCCCCATGTTTTTACAACTTTAGGGGGTCTTACAATTATTTTAAGGAAAAATTCGTAACTTTACGCAAATCCAACTTCGGAGTTTCCCGTTTTCGTTAATTTTATATTGAATACGGGGATAAGCGGTAGCGCGCACCATACCTTAATGCAGAAAAAAACGCCGATATGAAACGTTAACTTCGACAGTGAAGTTAACGTTTCATATTGAATACCCCTCTTAGAGTTTAAATTTGTGGCATCAACGATACCACACGGGAGTGTCATACCTTCAGCATAGGGTTTGTTATGTTGCACTATTTCATATTAGCAGCCCCACATAGTGGTCAGGACAGTAGCATCTTAAATCTGATCAATTTTGTCCTTCTTAACTTTCCATAGCAGTCTAGCAATGCATTCTGGGCTAAAGGAGCTGTAAGCAGCCATTTTCCTTTCTCACATGGTCCCAGACAGTCATCATTACATATGCTCAACCTGGTACAGCATCCGATGGTGAGTTCTAAGCTTCAACCTTGCCATCATATTGTAGATCTGCTTAGCCAGTTATGTTATGCATGTTAGCTGTACTATGTGACACTAGTCTATAATTTGCATACTGTATGTTTCATGTTGTTTGCATATCCCATGTTATGTATATGTTTGCCTTGCATTCCCATGTACATATAGTAATTGCTTTTCATTGTTTGTTTTCAGTTTTACCACATTACTTATCATCACTCATCTCATCACATCACACATGCACACACGTGCACATTTGTTTATATGCATCGATCTTTGTACATCCACGCAAGTTCCTCTATCGAATAATAAACTCAGTTCTTCAGATCACATCTGACTGGATTATTGGAAGATAGAGAATTGGTTATGCTGGCTGCTCCAAATTTGTCAGACACTTAGTGCGGGGCAGTACAGGTACTAAGGGCCTGATTCAGACTTGGGAATAGAGTGAGATATCTCTCTCAACTGTAAACCTGAACAAACCATATTGCAAAGCAAGGAGTGTAAATACATAATTTTTTTTACATGTGGGGTAAATACTGGCTTCTTTTGCATGTAGCCCACAAATACTATTACTCTACAATCTAGATGTCAGTTTGGAAACACTCCTCCCAAATCTAAATCTCTCTGCACATTTTAAATCTGCCCCACCTGCAGTGCAGCATGGTTTCACCAAGTTGATCAGTTGGGAGAGATATCGCTCTCTGGCCCTGATTCAGAGCCAGATGCTCTGACAGAGCGCTTGCTCTGAATCAGGGCCATCCCATCTACCTTTTGGAGTGGCCTCCTGGCCACTCGCATAGCTGTGGGTGACCACCCACAGCTATAGCGAGCGGCCAAAATGATGGTCGCGATGGTCAAGACCATCATGACAATCAGGCTTGCAATGAGACCCTTGCGGTAGGGTCTCGCTGCCGCAAGCCCTGGAGTGCTTTTGGCTCTATCAGAGTCAAAAGCACTCCCACTGACATCACTAGTGATGTCAGTGGGGCCTGCCCCAGACGGTAGGCATTCCCATGGGAACACCTCAGTCAGGGCAGCCACGCCCCAAGCGCGCCAACCAAAGGGGGCGTGCTGTCAATCACCATCGACAACACGCCCCCTTTGGTGCGAGACCCATAACGACGGCTTGGCCGGTGTTATTCGGGTCTCGTGCATGCGCACGACAGAGCCACCTCCGTCGTGCGCATACACACTTGGGCAACATTGACCAGCGCTCGCGAGCGAGTCTGAATCAGACCCTCTATTCCCAAGTCTGAATCAGGCCCTAAGTACCAACGATAGTAAAGTTTGTAGGAATTTTCTTTTATTTGAACCGAAATTGAGCTTGTAGCAATTTCCAGTCTGATATCGGACCATTCCTCAGGGGTCAGGGTCTCACTGCCTTTGAACTTCTATATACCCCTGCCTATACCTTCTAATATCCTTCCTATAAACCTCTAAGGATGACGCTAATTTGCGTACGCAGTCATACAGTAAATAAAGACTCCAGACCTAGAACCTGTGGTTCCAAAGCACAAAGTATTATTCAAGTAAAAGTACAGCAGTTACACGCTATGATCCTCATATAATCTTAGCGCAAAGAGATTATACAGACCCAAGTACAATTATACATACACAGCGCTCTCTGTTCCAGATGTTAGGCATCAGCAAGAAACCCCTCGTCAATCAGCATTCAGCTCAAAGACTAGGAACCCAGGGTCAAAGCACACATATTTATACCCCCCAGAAACAAACAACACAATAGAGAAGTTTGTTGCTAATACCATTGGTCCTAAAGGAGAGGGCATAAGTGAACACCTAGCAGTGTGGAATGCTGAGCCTTATAGTTCCATGACTTGCTCATGCCCCAGCAGCCCCCACCCTTTTCAGGCTCCAAAATACTGGTCTTTGTTCTTCCAGGGCCTGTGTGGATGCAAATTAGCACAGCTACAAGACCCAAACCTCAGATAACACTCTTGGCTTTGAAGGTATTTTATTGTAGGAAGCCTGCTAATGTAAGGTGCTACAAACGACCCTCTTGCTGTATTCGAGCAGGGCCACCTGGAGTGAGAGCAGACATTATGTCCATGAAGCTTGTCTTCACAGGCTAGTTGTCACGTGACCATTTGCTCTGTTTAGCTAATGCAATCCAATTTTGACATACTGTACAGCCATTTCTGAAATATATCCTTTAGGGGAATTATAATAATATACACTTTATCCAGAGCACCCAAACTATGTAAAGTCATGAAATGGGCTTTTGATGAATCGCCGTAACTTATGGCGATGGTCACAGATGCAATCGCATGATGCTAATAGTAATATCGCCACATGTACTAAAGTGTGAGTTTATCTAAAATGGAGCTTAGGCGGCCATTCGCAAAATGGCGTCTTGCGATCTCATTTCAAAGATGGCGTCTTGCGGCCAGTCGCAAGATGGTGTCGCTGCGATTCAATTTTAAACTGATCTTGTCTCAGCCAATAATCCAGCTTCGACACGGTCCAGTGGTAAAAAGCTAGGTGATTCATACCCGGGGGAAATGCTGGGTTGTTCCACAGTGGGAACAATAGAGGATGGAATGAGCGTAATTCATAGTGCCGAAAACAGAAATTCCATATAGACAATGTGAAGCACATGGCTGGTAAGCGTGTGCTGGTACTTAGGCATTTTTTGAGGGGCGCACCAACGAAGACTAGAAGGTGAGTACATCTGTAGGGAATCTGCCTTCGATAGATGTCCAAATCCGTTGAGTGGGAGGAGCATGCCATAGAACACATGCTGTAAACTGTGCTGCACTGAAAAATTTAATAAGGTCGTGGATGCCCATCCCTCCTGAGTCGTGGTGCTTTTGAAGCAGGCGCATCTTAACTCTAGGTTTTTTCCCAGCCCAAATAAAATGTGAAATCTCGATTTGGATGTTTTCCAGTATGGGGTGGGAATATGTATCGGAAGCATTTGCCATAGATACAAGAGGCGGGGAAGTATAGCCATCTTATCCAGGATAACAATAGCCCATTCCAGGCAGATAGAGCTGTTGTTATCAATGAAGTAGCAGCGTAGAGAGTGGAATGTGATTTAGTTAAATAAACTTCCAAGTATTTGAGTTTGTCCATCTGCCATCTAAATGGGTATGAGGATTGAAGATGGGACATGTAGATCCAAGATTTCGGTTTTGTCTGTATTAAGTTTATAATTAAAAAATTGGCTATAAATCTGGATTTCATCAAATAGGTGTGAAAGGGATATGTGTGGATTAGTGAGTGTTAAAATTAGAGATAAGCGGGTCCGGTTCTCTGGGAACCAGACGCACCCGAATTTTGGGGTTCCGAGACACAGCTCGTATCACCCTGCCTGCCTCGGATCCCTAATAGAGGCAAAATCCCGCTTTCGGATCGCGAGGTTTTGCATCGAGCAGGTTTAACGCTTACTGTCTGAGAGAGCCATCTGTCATGGCTCTCAGCCAATCAGCGTTAAGCCCATTGAATATGGGCACAGGAAGTTAGGAAGATGCCGCCCATCCCCCTTGCCTGACACCGCCGGCACCCCCTGCTGCCAACCCCCACTGGCAGCATCCCCCGCTGCTGACACCCGTGCTGCCAACACTGCTGGCACCCTGCATTGAGGACACCACTGGCACCCATGCACTGCCGATACCATCAGGACCCCCACACTGAGGACACCACTGGCACTCCCACTCTGCCGACACCGCTGAGAACCCTGCACTGAGGACACTGCCAGCACCCCTGCACTGCTGCCCCATGTACTGAGGACACCATCAGCGACCTTACACTGCTGACAATGCCGGCACTCCCACACTGAGGACACCATCGGCATCCCTGCACTGCCGACACTATCAGCACATGTGCATTGAGGAAATTGCTGGCACCCCCGCTTTGCCAACACCACCGGCACCCTGCACTAAGGACACTGGCAACACCCCCACACTACTGCCCCATGTATTGAGGACGCCGTCAGCGACCCCGCACTGCCACTACTCCCACACCGAGGGCATCCCCGCACAGCCGACACTGTCAGCACTCCTGCACTGAGGACACCGCTGGCACCCCCGTTCTGCCGACACTGCTGGCACTATGCACTCAGCACACTGCCAGGACGCCCACTCTGCCAACACCGTCACACTGCCAACACCGCCGACACTTCTGCATTGAGGACACCACTGGCACTCTAACATTGAGGACACCGCCAGCCCCCTGCACTGCCAACACGGCTGTCACAGTAAGTGCACTATTGGTGTATCCAACCCACACTGTATAACACACTGTAGATCTCATTCAGAGTCGGTCGTAGTGGCCGCACGGTCGTACGGGCTACGGCCGCAAAATCATAAATGGAAGCGATCGTACGGCTGGTCGATCGTAAACAAAGTGACGCCCATTCGTTAGCACTGCACCTCCTGTAGCTACGGACTGATCTGATCGAACGAACGAGACAGTCGTAGTCAGGCGCTGTCAGTCGCTGTAGGCAAATTATGTTGTGATTGTATGTGTTGTATTGATGGTCACATGTCATGTTTACATGGACTATCGAACAGCTTGTTATTAGCTTGTTGTCAATTATCTAATTAAGAGTGTTTAACTCTTGCTGTTATTTTTATTCAGTTTTTTTTAATGTGTCAATAAACTTTATTGTTTATTTTGTGGGGGTTTTCCGTGTTCTCGTTTTTTTTTTTAAATTCCAAAACAAAGTAATGTTTATTATCTGTGAATGTACTGTTGCTAATTGTGTTAACTTTAAAAATGCATGTGCATTTTGCGTTAGGATCATTTGCACTCTTATGTTTGCAATTGCACACTGCGTGTTTTATCCAATCAAATCTGACCTTATTTTTCGGGTCACATGATTAAAGGATTGTCCAATAGTGTTCTTTTTTTAGGAAACTGAGTAAATATTTTAGCCAATCATCTTTATTTTACCCCATGTATATTTCATGTTTTCTGTAAAATCGGCCATTGCCATTATGAGAGCCGCGGCCTTTACCCATCGGGAATTGAGCATCCTGGTAAACATTTTGGAGAGGCGGCTTACAAACGCCCAGCCTCCCATTTCCAACCGCTTAAAGCGTGCGGCCTATGCGGAGGTGAGGAGAGCCCTTCGCCGTGCTGGATTTCGGCACAATATAGTGCAACTAGAGAGGCGGTGGTCCGATTTGCGCCGCCGGTCGCCAGTCCTTTTGGCTAATTTGCGGGCGCGATTACGCAGACATAAGTATGCGTTTGTATAACTGTTAAAATTAGTGGACTGTTAAAAATATCTGTTCCTTTTCCAATTCTTATCTTAAATGTAAACAGACCCTCCTGTATGTTGTCCCTATTGTCCTGAATGTGTAAAGTTTACTTGTATTGTGTAGCTGAAAGTGAAAACTAAACTTAGATTTTTTTAATTTTAGAAACAGCGGAGACAGAGAAGGGCCCGCAGATTTGGCTGCAATGCAGGTCCCAACCTGCAGCCCTCCCCCTCACCTTCCCCATCCGCTCAACCCAGCCCTCCCTCCCCACCACCATACTCCCCCAGTAACCCTCCCTCCCTCTTCCAAAACTCCACTAGTATTCCTCCCTCCCCTGCCCACTCATCCCAAATCACCACTTCCATGCCCGAATTCTCAACCCATATATCCCCTCCCTTGGATTTTTTCCAGTCCATTTCCCCTCCCACCATCTCCAAATTTCTCCCCATCTCCAGCAACATCTCCATCAGGTGCTTCGTTGCCACGCTTTGATGGTATGTGTTTTTTAATATTATGGTTTTTTTTTGGAGTGTTGTTGTTATCCATGTTTTTTTTTTTATATTTTGTCTGTGTTTGTTTTCATTTTTACAGTATGGGTGTCATAATCATTGCGCAGTAATCCTGTTACTCAATATTTTGTGGTTATGTTTTGTGCCTGGGCCCTTTTTTTGGGGGAGTGCCCAAAAATGTATGCCTTTTGGTGTTTACAGAATGCTTTTTTTTGGGTGCAAAAATTTATTACATTTTGATTTGTATTTTAGATTTAAATAAAACATGTCACAGAACACAGGAAGGTGATAGGAACCAGACTAACCTTGTTAATGTTGTGTACACTGTGTTTAAAATGTACTAAGATGTAACTTCATTAGGAAAAGTGATGTTAGCCATAGCAAACAAACACATTGTAGTTTTGGATTATCAAGAACATTCTAGAAGTGAATACGTGCAGTGTGTTTTAAGGATATGGCCATCATGACTTAAGAATACACCTCCCAGTTGTTTATAAATCATCCTAGGGTATTTTTGATTATGCCACATAGTTAGGGTTTCAAAGTGTTTTTACACCATAAAAGTTTCTACATAATAATAATGTTGTGTGGAGTAAACTTTAGAACACACCCTAACATCATTGTGTCTACCCACTGTTTGGGACATTGAATAATGTTTAATGTTAAAATGTGGGTCATTTTTTAGATGTTTTTAACCTATAAATATATTTTTCTGTCCACAGATCTAACCAACATAGTTGTGGGAATACGTGAGGAGCTCACTCGAACAAGTGGCCATCTTTTGGAGGCCTACTGCTGCCTGCAGCGGATTGTGGGGAGTCTGGAGCGTTTTTAATTTTTTTTTCCCTTTGTACATTTAAAAATGTTTACATTTCCATTAAAGTTTTTGTTCTAAAAACATTTGTCCTCTTTTTTCATAAAAATTACTTGGTGTAATTCTGCATTTCAAATACTTTGTGAACAAAGCTGGGTGCCTTTCCATAGTGTAACTAATACAAAAATGTTTATTTTAACCTTAAGAACATTTGCAGTAATGTTTTTTTTGTTTTTTGTTTGGAGTTGCCCTACATGGGTTTCAAAATGGCCTCAAAATGGGTTTCAAAATACATTTACATCAAACCTTTTTTTTTGCAAAACATTTATTAAATAACAAACATGTTGCCAACATGCTTTTAATTGTCAAAAGCATTTCATCACAGAATCACACAAAAAATGGCCTCAGGTTTTTCTAAAATAAAATATCTTGCTTAGTCAGACATAAACAATAAAAGCAAAACTCAAACATAATATTTTTTTTTTAACAGACAAAAGAAAAAAAAAATTAACTAAACATGTGGTGGTATATCCAGAAAAATTATGTTAGTTGTCCAAAAACAGTACAGGGTATTGCAAATGGGTTCCATTAGTTTTTCAGTTTCGGAAAGTGTTGTGAATTTAGAGAAAAAAAAAAATTAGGTTCACCTTATTTAAAATACATTTGCTCTAAGTGTAAAATTAAAAATAAAGGTAAAAATGATTACCTAAAAAATCTTGAAACCACAGAATCGCATCTGCCCCCCCGACAGCTTCACAACACCTTCGTCCGGGGGGCCATCCTCTGGCAAGGCATCCTCTGGTTTCATGGGTACTCGACTCCTTATTGCAATGTTGTGTAAAATCCCACACAGGATCACAATGCGAGAAACCATATCCGGCGAGTACATGAGTGCACCACCAGAGTGATGGAGACACCGGAACCAGCCCTTTAAAAGGCTGATACAGCGCTCCACCACCTGCCTGGTGTTAGTAAACGCGGCATTATATTTGAGTTTGTGGCCCTGGTGTGGGATTCAAATAAGGAGTCAGCAGCTAGGGCGTGCAAGGATATCCACTTTCACCTGATGGAAATGGGACACCAAAAGATCCATAAATTGTAAATGAAAACATGTTTACACTATTACTATAGCTACATACTGGATTTATACTTACCAAGAAGCCACGCATCACCAGCTTGCAGTGTGCTTAATTTTGGCCAAATCCCTGAATGCTGGATCATGTACGCATCATGGCTGCAGCCTGGAAATTTTGCATTCAGGGAGAGGATCTGGAGGGAGGCATCACATAGCACCATTACATTTAGCGAATGGAAATGTTTACGGTTCCTATAGATTTGTTCCCTGAATGCAGGGGGCTGAAGTGCTATGTGAGTGCCATCCACTACCCCTATGACGTGTGGAAAGCCTGCAATCTCAAAAAACTTCTGCTTTACCACATCAAGGGCTTCCATATCCAAAGGCATACTAATAAAATATGCTATATGATTGAAGAATGCATCTAGCACACGCCTCAGGATCCATGAAAATGAGGGCTGGGAGAGGCCACCCACCAGCCCCACAGTGGTTTGGAAGGACCCTGAGGCGCAGAAATGTAACACAGCCAACAACTGTGTAAGTGGTGTGATTGCTGTAGGAATGTTAATCTGACTTATTAGATCATTCTTTATTATTGAAAGAGTGTCTAGGATAATATTTGGAGGCAGGCAATAAGTGGTTACAACCACATCATCAGGCATTCCAAAAAGGGTGACACGTGTTCTATATATCTTGGCCCTTGCACGCCTCCTATGCCTAGGAGGAGGCTGAGGAAAGTTGGTGGGGGGCAACATGGTGGGGGGCAACATGGCCACTATTAGCTGGCCCACATCACTCTGTAAAGTTAGAATTAAGTTGAGAAAGAATTTTCAATATTTTTCAAAAAATACTTAGTAATAATGGTGCATATTCTTACAGGGTCGGGCTGTGCCATCTTCGGGAACCCCTACAGGTGTTGTTTGTGTATGGGTTTTTATTTTATGGAAGAAAAAGAAAATATTATTTAGAAAAAAAAAACGTCTATTACTACTATTATTGTTAAAACAATCCTTAACTTTGAAATTGGGCAATATTAAAAATTGCAAACATAATTATTGTTTTAGCAATAAAAACCACAAATGCATTATTAAATGTAAAAAAGACAGCATAAAACACTTCATTATTAAATACAACAAACTTTTAAGTTTTTAAAAATAGACACTTACCTGAATCCAGTACAAACTGGACTGTTAAACACTTAATACAAAACAATAGAACATGACAATAATTTTTTGAATAATGTCCTTTTTTTGGTTTTAAATAAAAAAAAAACAGCTTGCAGTAGGCTGGCACACTTACTGGAGTCTGCAAAGAACGTTGTTCTTTTGTTCCTCCAAAAACACGTCCACCAAAACACACAAAGTAACCGGGTTTTTTAAATTTATGAACAAACAAAAATAAAAAAACAACCCACTCCCCCCCCAAAAAAAGGAACACCAAAAAAAATACAAATAAAAAACCCACCCCCCCAAAAAAAGGAACACCAAAAAAAAACAAATAAAAATCCCACCCCCCCCCAAAAAAAAAGGAACACCAAAAAAAAAAACAAATAAAAAACCCACCACCCAAAAAAAAAAAAAAACACCACTCAAACAACTCCAAACACTGTAAACACTAGCAATCCCTTCCTGCACCACAAATCACTCCAACTACAACCCAAAAGTAAGGGAACATATGGCTTTGCCTTAAATAAGGCCAAAAAAAACACAATGATTGAATAATGCAGGCAAGGTGTGCATTGTACGTAGGCAAATAGGGATGCACGGGTAACCAATCCATGGATGCGCTCACATCTCGGACAACCCACGCAGTGATTACAGAATGCAGGCAAGGTGTGCATTGTACGTAGGCAAATAGTGATGATGGGGTAACCGATCCAGGGATGCGCTCACATCTATAAAATAGTCATCAAAAGCACTATTCTTCATGCTCTCTCACAAGTTTTGAAAATGGCAAGCGAGGAGCATGGGGGGTAGAGGACAAATGAGGCAGGTAAGTGTTAAACACATTTTTAAAAAAACACAATAGCAGTTCATATCTTCCACACATGCATTTTTTAAATTAACAAAATAAAAAAATATTGTAGGTGCTGGGAATCCACTACCACCACCAGAGGAGGAGGAGGCGGGGCCAAGCAGGCCAAGGCCCAGAAATCCACCGTTTTCAAGGCTAGAGCTTGAGACATTGGTGACCATGACAATGGATAACCTTGTCCATGCCCCAAGAAATATGGGGGCTAGAGCCAAAGACAGGATTTGAGAGGAGATATCCAGGGCTGTTAATGCTGTGGGGACAACCAACAGAACCATGAAAGTTGGCAAAAAAAGGTAAAAAATGAAATTGTGAGTGTACTGAAGTCAAAAGCGAGATCTTAATTATATAAACTAACCCTTAAAAAATGCCAAATCACATTGTCAGATTGACTGATTTCAAATACCAGCTGAAGAGGAAGCTACGGAGTAGGGTGGACCATGCTGCGGGGACAGGTGGCGGTCCCATCCCTGAGGAGCTGACATTGACGAGGTTGGAGACATTGGCTCAGGGATGTGTGACAGAAGAGGAGATAGACGGCATGTCCACTATGGACACTGACATGGCCGACTTCAACGCTCCACATGTGCAAGAATGTAAATATTTTTTGTACTCAAAAAAGTATAAAGCTAAAACGTGTATGCGTTTTTTTTTTATAAAAATACAAATGTTTTTTTTTTTTCCAGACTCAGAGGAGGTAGTGCCTGCTCCTCACCAGGGTGGTCTCTCAAACTCAAGAGAACAGATGTGTTCTTCTGAGGATGGAGACCACTCTGGTGAGGGTGGCCCGGGAGACCATTGCTGGGGCCATAGATCATTGGGCCAATACCCAGGAGCAGGCAAACCCACCTTCCATGATGGAGCGAGACTCCCTTCCTCCCAGGACCACCACCTCTGGCAGCCCAACAGCCACCCCCGCAAGTATGGAGAGCCCTATGCCTAGGCCTGAGGAAATACCATCTACCTCTGGCCAGGCCAGTCGGCGGGTTACATGCCAGTCGGCTGTCCGTAGCTTACCTCTTCCTCTGAGCCAGCCCAAATGACGCAAGTAGCCCTGGATATCTCCTCCCTCACCTCTTGTCCAGTCCCCATATTTCTTGTCACCAATGTCTCAAGCTCTTTTTTTTTATTATTTTAATTTTAGATTTGTGTTTTTTATTTTTTATTTTTATTTATAGGCAAATGTTGCCCTAACAATTGTAAGTAAAATTGTGATTAAAGGCTATTTTCCTAAAAATGAAAAATATTATTAACAAAATGTCTAAATTTAACTATAACAATGTATACATGGTTTAAAAAGTATGTTATCTGAAAAGGCTGCTACGCAAAACACAATGCTATATGTTTAAAAAATGCCCGAAAAAAATAAGTTAAAAAAGCACAAATAAACAGTTGTGTTACGAATTCCCTAATGCACACGCAAGTGAAATCATTTACAAGGTAATTAGCAGTGTTAATAGTTACAATGCACCAATCTTAGCTGCTTGGTTTGTGTGGTTCCAATTAGAAACATCACAAGTAACATCGGATTAACGATTGTACTGTTGTGGCTTACGGATGCTTCTTGCCTACATTAGCCTGGATGATCATCCTGTTCGTAGAGTGACGTTGTCATGCATCCGCAATTCATGGTCGTACGAAGAAGATAATTTATGCACTCCCCTAAAACGCCTGGAAACGCTGAAGCACGCCTCCGTTTGCAGACCACCACCCCTATATACACCCATAAACGGACTTTCCTGTCAATCAACTTTCGCAAGCCACTTCCGCTTCGGAAGCCCTATGACCGACAGTATTTTGCATCGGTAGAGGTCGAACGCACATGCGCACAGCTAGCCATGCGCAGGCGCAGAAAGAAAAACATCGGATGCGTACGACCGACTCTGAATGAGGTCCTGTATCCGTGTAGGAAGCTAAACTGCCACATGTTAGTGCCGCCCACTGCTGTCGCTTAGCTTAGTCAGCCAGCTAGCTGGATGCAACCTTTTGGCCCTAAACTAGATGAAAAAAGCAATATTGTGAGGTGGTCAAAATTGATTGGAAATGACTGGAAATATACAGTCAGGTGCATAAGTATTGGGACATTGACAGAATTGTCATACTTTGGCCTCTATTCACCACCACAATGGCTTTGAAATGAAACAAACAAATTGTGCTTTAACTGCAGATTTTCAGATTTAATTTGAGGGTAATTACATCCAAATCAGGTGAACGGTGTAGGAATTACAACGGTTTCTATATGTGCCTCCCACTTTTTAAGGGGGCCAAAAGTAATGGGACTATCAACTCAAAAGCTATTTCATGGACAGGTGTGGGCTATTCCCTAATTATTTCATTATCAATTAAGCAGGTAAAAGGTCTGGAGTTGATGCATTTGGAATCAGTTGCTGTCGACTCTCAATATGAGATCCAAAGAGCTGTCACTATCAGTGAAGCAAGCCATCATTAGGCTGAAAAATCAAAACAAACCCATCAGAGAGATAGCAAAAACATTAGGTGTGGCCAAATCAACTGTTTGGAACATTCTTAAAAAGAAAGAACGCATCGGAGAGCTCAGCAACATCAAAAGACTCGGAAGACCACGGAAAACAACTGTGGTGGATGACAGAAGAATTATTTCCCTGGTGAAGAAAAACCCCTTCACAACAGTTGTCCAAATCAAGAACACTCTCCAGGAGGTGTATATGAGTCAAAGTCAACAATCCAGAGAAGACTTCACAAGAGTGAATATAGAGGGTTCACCACAAGATGCAAACCATTGGTGAGCCACAAAAACAGGAAGACCAGATTAGAGTTTGCCAAATAACATCTAAAAAAGCCATTACAGTTCTGGAACAACATCCTATGGACAGATGAGACAAAGATCAACTTGTACCAGAGTGATGGGAAGAGAAGAATATGGAGAAGGAAAGGAACTGCTCATGATCCAAAACATAACACCTCATCGGTGAAGCATGGTTGTGGTAGTGTCATGGCGTGGGCATGTATGGCTGCCAATGGAACTGGTTCCCTTGTATTTATTGATGATGTGACTGCTGAGAATAGCAGCAGAATGAATTCTGAAGTGTTTCGGGCAATATTATATGCTCATATTCAGTCAAATGCTTCAGAACTCATTGGACGGCGCTTCACAGTGCAGATGGACAATGACCCGAAGCATACTGCAAAAGCAACCAAAGAGTTTTTTAAGGCTAAAAAGTGGAATGTTATGCAATGGCCAAGTCAATCCCCTGACCTGAATCCGATTGAGCATGCATTTCACTTGATGAAGACAAAACTGAAGGGAAATGCACCAAGAACAAGCAGGAACTGAAGACATTTGCAATAGAGGCCTGGCAGAGCATCACCAGGGATGAAACCCAGGGATGAAACCCAGCGTGCATTCAGTGATGTCTATGCGTTCCAGACTTCAGGCTGTAATTGCCTGCAAAGGATTTACAACAAAGTATTAAAAAGTGAAAGTTAGATTTAGGATTGTTTAGTTTGTCCCATTACTTTTGGCCCCTTAAAAAGTGGGAGGCACATATAGAAACCATTGTAATTCCTACACCATTCACCTGATTTGGATGTAATTACCCTCAAATTAAATCTGAAAGTCTGCAGTTGTTTGTTTCATTTCAAAGCCATTGTGGTGGTGAATAGAGGCCAAAATATGAAAATTCTGTCAATGGCCCAATATTTATGCACCTGACTGTATGTTATGTGATTTTAGCTGTTTTTATGATTTTTTAAATAAAAAATACAGATCCAAAACCAAAACATGCAAGGACAGTTTTGGCAAAACCAATACAGATCCAGATCCAAAAGAAGAGGAGATACAGATACAAAACCAAAACACGGGGGTTGGCGCACATTTCTAGTTAAAATCATGTCGTCAGCATACAAAGCAACTTTGTGATCATTGTGTCCAACAGGGATACCCGAAATATGGCGATTAAGTCTAATCCTTGCAGTCAAAGGCTCCATCACCAGGGCGAGGAAGAGAAGGGAGAGGGGACAGCCCTGACGGGTACCATTTCTGATGGGGTAAAAATGTTCACAAAAGGCAGTTAACCAGAATGGAAGCTGCAGGGTTCTGGTAAAGCGAGGACACTCCCTTATAAAATGCCCTGTTTAAACCTATATTATTAAGGGTTTGTTGAATAAAGGGCCAAGTTACTCTGTTGAAAGCTTTTTCTGCATCTAAAGCCACCACCAGGGCCAACACAGATCCCTTATGGGTAAGATGAATAAGGTTAATGAGACACCTAGTGTTATCAGTGGCTTGTCTATTTGGAATAATACCTACTTGATCTGGATGTACTAAGAGAAGCAAGATAGGTGCCAGACGGTTGGCTAAGATTTTGACAAAGAGCTTTAAGTCAACGTTTAAAAGTGAAATTGGCGACTTCAGGTGGGCGGACCTAGCAAATGGCAGCGTTTTAATGAGCTCTCTGCTCCCCCCTGCAAATGGCACTTCTTAGCACCGCTAGCACCGGGGGCTGTGACCCGCATCAACACCAGCAGTCACCGGAGATACTAGTGGGCAAGAGGGAACCTTCCTCGGCTCCCCACCGCCCAGAATCTGACAGAATTCAGGTGTACTCTTGGAATCGGCTGGGCACCTCTCCTGCCTTCCCTGTAACTCTCCACTGCCCTGTGACTTACCTGACCTGCTCCCTGACACTCCTGGACCAACCTCGGTCTTGTTTGAGTGGGGCTTTTGAAGGCACATCTGTCACAACGTTGATCTCTCCACTCTCTGTGCTGCTGCTGCCTGTGTATACACCCCCTGCTGGTCAGGACTGCACAGTGCCTGTCATATTAAGCATATTAAGTTACCTACAATAAGCCTGCTGTTTGAGGTCTGCACATGGATAGGTATATGGCCAAATCCCAGAGAGGAAGCAGAGGTAGTTCACATATAAAATATAGGGTGACCAGAGCTACGACCTCCATCACTTCTTCTCTGGTTGGGAATGATGTTCTGGAAGGTGTAACTGACCCCTCTGAATACAGCGCTGCATCTGTGGCCAAAGCACAGGATGTCTCTGATCTCCTTTCACCGCTGCTTGATAAAAAATTAGCTGGTCTGAAGGTAGCAATTGATTCTGCCGTGGTTCAACTTCGAGAGCATAGTGCACGGTTTGAGGAGGCAGAATAACGCATTTCCAACCTTGAAGACGACCTCGCTACAACCAATTCGCTAATTGATACTCAAGAAGCTTCCATTGTTGCAATGCAAGAAAAGCTGTAAGATCTCGAGAATTGCAATCGTCATAATAATTTACGTTTGATTGGCCTGCCCAAATATGTTAAACACAGGGAACTTATTGACTTGGTCTTCAATTGGCTACCTCAAGAATTGGGCCATAACCCTGCATCAGGCTCTATGCTGATAGAGCGCGCACATCGAATTGGCCAACCGTCGCAGACCCAGGCCCGTCATTTTTACGTTTCTTAATTACATGGATAAAGTCAGAGTGATGGAAGTCTATCGCAAATCTCAAAGTTTATCTTATCAAGGGGACAAACTACTTTTGTTTCAAGATTTCTCTTATCAAGTGGCAGTGAAACGAAGAGAGTTCTCCCCAGTATGCATGCTGCTCTTTGATGCTGGAATCCGGTTTGCTCTCCTTTATCCTGCTAAACTCTGGGTGCATCATGAAGGCAAGCAATATTTCTTTGATTCGGTAACTCCAGCAAAAACATTTGTACCTCTCTTCTCGAGCTGACTGCTACGCCGTCTGATGCTGTGAACTGATCCATCATTTGGCTCGCAAGTATCATGCGTATCGCTTGGATCTTGTTATGTCATTGTTATCTGTCACTGTGATATTACTTTTCATGGCCTTTACATATTCAGTGCATTGTTCTTCGATTTCAAATTTTTTTCTCCTGTTCTCAAGGTATGGATTCTTTTCTCTGCCCCCTTTTCTTATTTTGGCCTTTTCCTTATTGGCCTCATAGGCATTTTGTTTGGGCTCTTAAAATATTACAAAATGGTAAAGCTGCCTTATTTTGGTATGTACAATTTTTGTTTATTGTTATGTTATTGGAGTTGAGAGACCGCACGTTTGCTCCCTTACTGGCTGGGATATGGGGGGCTACTTTGTGTGTAATTCAGCTATGAAGCATTTTCATGAAACAGGGTATTGGCTGATAATCTAGACCCATCCTCTACATCTATTATCTATAAGGAACATATTAAATTTCTCACCTGGAATGTAGAGGGTCTAAACACACCCCTCAAACGGCAGAAGGTTTTACAACATTTAAAGAGGCTTAAACGAGACGTGGCTGTGCTTCAAGAAACTCATTGGTGGGAGGGAGATCCCAATACACTTCGGAGCACTTGGTTGAATGAATATATAGCAGCTTCATATACATCCAAACAAAGAGGGGTGGTTCTTCTTCTCCGTAAGTCCCTTAGTTACAACATCATTGATAAGTTGTGTGATCCTGAAGGTTGTTTTTTATTTGTTAAAATACAACTGGAAGGGGTATTGTACACCATTGCTACTGTGTATGCACCAACTGGCCCTAATAATGTATTTTTTACTAACTTATAAGTTAGTTTACAGAAATGGGCTGAAGGAGCCATCATACTAGGTGGAGATTTCAATGCTGTTCTCAATCCACTGTTGGACAGATCAGGTGTCGGGGGATGAGGCAGCACACCATCGGCTCTAAATTTTCTTATATCTACCCTTCAACTATCCGACCCCTAGAGGTATTAACACCCTGTGGAGCGAGAATATACATTTTATTCGCATCCACATCACACATCTACTAGGATTGATTATTGGCTCCTTCCAATGAATCTCCTCCCTAGAGTTCATAAGTCCAAGGTGGAAAATATCGCTATCTCATATCCCTGTCCCTCCCTACTCCTAAGCCCTCCTCTTTAATTGGCGATTTCCCTCCTATCTATATGATTCCCCTGATTTCAAACAATATTTGGAACAACACTTTGTGAATTATGTTAATGATAATACTCAGCATATGGGAGACATTAATTTATTTTGGGCGGCATCGAAACCAGTGTTACGTGGATATATTATAGCTTATGTTGCTGGGAAACACAAGAAACTTGCCCAAAGGCTCCAGGAACTAAGCCTGGCACTTTCAAAATCTTACACGAACCTATTGAGGTTTTATACTCCCACTGCTTGCCAGATTTATATTGATATCAAAAATCTATATGACACCCTATGCACAGAAAAGGCTCAGTGCTCCCTAGATTATCAAAAACATCGTTATTTCAGGTGGGGCAACAAAGCGGATAGACTGTTGACGACTGTGGTCAGGAGTCAGTGCCCTCCCATTAATGTTTTAAAAATGATCTCAGATACTCGTGTTCTGACCTTTACCTCTGTTATAGCGACTTCATTTTTAGATTACTTTTGAAATTTATACACTTCACCACCGGATAATCCAACCCTGGGCATGGGTTTTCTCTGGTCAGCTGGTTCTCCTGAGTTGACGGAGGAAGACCGCAACTCCTTGACTGGCCGCTATTGGACGTTCAGCTACCGGTAAAACTCCGGGCCCAGATGGTGCGGAATATTATAAATTACTATCCTCGCACCTGCTCCCTCATTTGCTAACTTTGTTTAATTCTATTCTCTTGGGTGAAGCTACTCCCCCTGCTTTTAACGAAGCTCGTATAATAATGTTACCTAAACCGGGCACAGATTCCACATTAATACAGTCATATCACCCCAGATCTTTGCTAAATCAGGATTTAAAAATAATGTCTTCCATTATGGCACAACGATTGCAGAGCCGGCTCCCTAAATTACTTCATCCATCACAGACTGGCTTTGTGAAAGGTAGATCGTCGGTACATAGCATCCACCAGGTGATAGCAGCTTTAACCCATTCACTAAAAAACTGTTCGATTACATCTCTCCTGGTTAGCTGTGACGCTGATAAAGCGTTAGACCGGGTGCCATGGCAACATTTATTTTGTGTTTTACATTTTCAAAATTTTGGATCGGGTGTTGTATTTTTTCATATATTATATAATACTCCTACTGCGTTCCTCACCATTAATGGACTGAATACAGAGAGCTTTTATTTACATTGAGGCACTAGACAGGGCTGCCCTCTCTCCCCTCTCCTTTTCAATTTAGCTCTAGATCCTCTTATTTGACATTTTTTTTGCAAATGGAATGGCGTGGGATCCAGATTGGTCCTCATGTATTAAAAGTATCAGTTTATGCTGATGATTTACTATTGAATTTTACTAATCCTCATGTAGCTTTCACGGGTGTTCTACATCTCCTCCATGATTTCGAACTTCTATTGGGGTTCGTGATTAATAAATCTAAGACAGAAGCTTTAGCCTTTCATACAGGTGCTGTGGAAAATTGGAATGGTTCCTTTCCTTTTAGGTGGGCAGATACCTCGTTGACTTATTTAGGACTACATATCCCTGTTAATCCCTCTGACCTTTATGTGGCAAATTTCCAAGGGTTATTGCCCACGTCATAGCTGATGTACAAGCTTGGAAACATTTACCACTTTCTTATATAGGTAGATGCCATTTGATAAAGATGATTTCATTTTCTAGATTGTTGTACCCTATTCAAATGCTACTTCTATTGGTAAAGGACTCTGATTTGAAGTTACTAGCAAAGGCCATTAGCAAATGTATCTGGGCAGACAAAAAGCCTAGAATATCTTTATTTAAACTGAGTCAGTCTCCAGCCAAATTATGTTCTGGCTATAAACTATTGTTATGCAGTTGATTGGCTGCAGATTCATTTGCTAATACCAGTTTGGAACAAGCCTTTTGCCCTGACATTTCACTCGCCAATCTTTTACATATGAGACCAATGACTTTCCCATCCTCAGTTGCTAACAATTTGTTACTAACTACCACATGCACAGCCTGGCGTTTATCCTGTTATAAGATGGGTATTTTGGCTAATAACACTATTTTCCTTACTATATATCATAATACAGGGTCTCAAGGCCCTCCATCTCTAACACAACTTTAATACGTTCAGAGTCTAAGAGGTCCTCAATGAATTTTTAAAATTTTCTATGAACAGACGCTTAAAATACTTTCCTATGATTGACTACAGGAGGCGTTTTCCCATCTCACTATTCCTCTATTTGTATATTACCAATTCAGAGTCATGTGGCTAAAGTACTCTCTAAGTTAACGGAAGCTGATAAAACACAGGTGCTAGATGGTGTGCTGCGCCGCTGCCCTAGAGGAGGCTTTTCTGCTTCACTACTATATGTACTCATATTAATCATTGTATTGATTTGGACAAGGTGCAGTCTGGCATTGCCAAATGGACAATAGATTTTCCCACTACTCCTCTCAAAATTATTCTCACTGCTTTCACTCATCTTAACATCTTATTTCTGCCTCTTACACAGAAATGCACTATAAGCTCCTACACCGTGCTTATTATACACCTAACTTACGCCGCTTGATGGGGGTTTCCACACACTCTAACTGTTTTAATTGTCACGCACCTGAAGCGGATCTGTATCACTGCATGTGGAGCTGCCCAGAGGTTAGAAAAATTTGGTCTATTATTCATATATATATTAAAGATGCTTTGCGTATATCAATATTTCTCCTGAATGGGCCCTTTGGGACATATACCTAACTCCTAATCAAACTAAACCTCCTTTAGGACAATGTATTTTATTAGCTAAAATTGCTGCTGCTGGGAAGAAAACCATTTTATCCCAATGGGTCTCCTCAGATCCCTTGACACTATCTCTGCTAATACCACATATTTCTTACCTGTTTCACGTGGGTTGGTTAGATATGTCAATTAATAAAGCAAAAAGGGCTGAGAAATTATTTGCAACATGGTTACCGTATGTATTTACTCTGCCCTCCCCGGTAAAGGACACCCTCCGCCGTGCAGAGGTGCTAACCTTCTGGTACAACTTAGAGCTTATCTCAATGGGAAGTCCCCCATTTTAGAGCGCCTACCTTTGTTACTATATATTCAGTGGACTACGTGTGGTTCTCTCACTTCTTTTGTTTCCTTTAATATATTATGTGTGAACTTTGTATTAATGTTGCTATGGATGTAACTTTTCACACACATATTAGTGCTGTAATACATGTATACTTGTTATGTGCAGTTCTCCAATAAAATATATATATTAAAAAAAGTGAAATTGGTCTATCATTTTTCATGTCTAAGGGGTCTCGGTCTGGTTTCGGAATGACAACTATGTTAACCCCCGTGGCGGTTTCAATGAGCAAATTGCCCTCAAAAAGTTAAACAAAAAGTAATTTGAGCATTGGCAGCAAGGATTTTGTAAATTTTTTATAATAGAGGGCGGAGAAACCATCAGGGCCGGGAGCAGCCGAGCGTCAGAGTTGTTTTATGGCAGCCTCAATTTCCTCATCAGTAATGGGGGCTTTGAGGGTAGCAATATGAGTTTCAGACAGTCGAGGTGGGTGACATGAAGCAAGGTATTGACGAATTGGGTCTAAATTTAGGGGGTCATATGTGGAGTTGGGCATAAGATTATATAGGGAGGTTTAATAAGACCGGAATTGACTGGCCATTTTTTGTGGGCCATATGTGATGGAGTCATCAGAGCAACTCAGTGAGAGGACACGATTCTGCGTGCATTTAGCTCGTAACCTATGAGCAAGGAGAGTATCAGTTTTATTAGATTATTCATGGAATCTCTGACGGACCCAGAGCTTTAGCCTTCTTTGATAAAATTTGAGAAAGTTGGACCTTAAGTGCTAAAATTTTTGAGTAAGTGTGTTTTTTTGGGTATCGCTGTTGTAGCTGAGTTAAAGTGGCAAGAGTAGACTCAAGTTCAGAAATGCACCTGCTCTCCGAATTCTTCTGTGCTGCTGTGAGATTAATTAATAAGCTACGAAGGGTAGCCTTGTGGGCCTCCCATAATATAGAAGGGGTGATATCAGGAGTGGAATTACTATCAAAATAATCCATTATGGCTTTAGCAATTTCAACTATGGAAGCTTTTTTTAAAAGGAGAGATTCATTAAGGCGCCAACTACGGGCGCATAGATATACACATGGAGAGGAGAATTCAAGTTCAATAGCTAAATGGTCCAGCCAGGAGATGGGGAGAACCTGAGCCTTGAGGAGTTTTTGGGTAGTGGCACGATCAACAAATACATAGTTAAGGCATTTGTGAAGATCATGTGGTGAAGAATAATGTGTGAAACCTTTTACTGAGGATATAGAGTTCTCCATGCATCATACAGGTCATTAAGAGCAATATGAGAAAGGAGAAGCTTGGCTACTTTGGTATGGCTGTGTTTTGCGGCCTGGATTAGGTCTATCTAAAGTAGAGTCTATAGTTACTTTAAAATCTCCACCTATGATCACAAGGCCACTGGGGAATTTGGAGAGTTGATTAAAGAAAGTATCGAAAAGGGAACCCTGCTGCAATATGGGAGCATATACTGAGGCGAGTGTAATCGGGGAGTGATTATATGTACCTGAGAGGATAATATAGTGACCATGATCATCCACTAAAGATTTGTCGATGGTGATAGGAAGATCATGGTGTATCATAATTGCTGTTCCCCTACGTTTGGCTGACATAGTGGAATAGAAAACCTGGGGGTATTGTTTGAAAGCTATAGATAGATGGGGGGCATTAAAATGTGTTTCTTGCAACATTATGATGGTTTCCGACGGTTAAAAAATTTAATAGCCATACCTCTCTTGGTAGGTGAATTTAAGCCATTGGCGTTTAAGAAAAGTATTTTAAGCTTCATGGTGGAAAGTGGAAGTAATAACAATAAAATTGAAGCAGTGACTGGCTCAGGGGGATGGTTTGTAATCCGGACAGGAAAGTTAGGGTAAGGAAAGAGAAAACTGTATTGGTAGACAGGGAAGGACGATCCAGTCCTGTATAAGGGCCGGGTCTAGGAAGGAAAGGGAATGTGTCAATTAGACATTCTTTTCGATGGGGGATGTAACATTGACATATGAAGAAAAACAATATTAAGGTCATTTGGAGGCTATATAATAAGTAGCAACCAAGTGTCAAGGGAGGAGAGGGCGGCTACGAGGTGTGTAATCATGTAGTAGAGAACAACAATGAAATATAGAAACTACAAGAGAAGGAACTGACAGCATAAGAAGATGAGTATTAAGGTAGCGTAACCATGGTAAATTTCTAATTTCAGAACAGGTTAAATAGTTTAGAATATTAAAACACAATTTATCCAGAATATGATAATATAATAATACTCTGCTAATAGCTGAATCGTGCAAATAACTGCTCAACCGAGCTTATCACGGTTGAGCGGCAAAGTTAGTGATAAACTGATCAGTATCATGAACATCAAAGAAGAAAAAAGTTATTCATTTACAGATATAGTTAAAAATAACATAGTTACGTATATGTTGTCATTGGTCAGTTCGAAGATACGTTCAAGCTGTGGACCATTCTGTAGAAGGTGCTGAGGAACTACATTGTGGGATACATATTTGCTTCTGATTGCTTTCAGATAAATCATCTATAAGATCAAATGTCTTAAGTAGTTCGTAGCCCTGTGCGGGAGTCTTGATAGCGTGGATAGATCCATTTCTAGTGACTATTAGTTGGAAGGGAAAGCCCCATCTGTATCTGATTGAGTGATTTCGCAGAGTTTTGCTGATGTTGAGAAGTCTCTATGTTTTTTAAGTGTGGATGGTGCAAGATCTTGGAATAGTTGAAGTTGAGATGCAGAGTAGGAGATTGTAGTGGTACCTTGAATCAACAACATGATTAATTCCTTAATAATGAAAACAGAGAATGACATCACATGGTGGTTGATTAAGCGGTGGTAGCGTAGTGCTCTACGTGCTTGGTCCATCTTTTGAGATGTGTGGAGAAAAGTTGAAGAAATAGTCCTTCTAGGTATTCAGGGATTCAGTAGATATGCTTTAAGGAATATTGCGGACACGAAGATTATACAAAGATTATTTCATCTGTTTTGATTTTAAATGTCTTCTAGGTGATCTCTGTAGGACTCAACATCAGTTCGAAGATCTGTCAGCTCTAGTTCCATCAAATTTTGGAGTTGGCTCACTTCATCCATCTTTCGTTCAAGGGTATCAGGACCTCATTCAGAGTCGGTCGAAGCGGCCGCACGGTCGTATAGAAAAAGGGGCCGGATATGCAAATGATGCACACGCATGTTGCGTCCCTAAGGTCGGATCGTTAGCTGGCCGACCAAGGGGTGGATGCGGTCGGATCGCTAAAAATACGCCCACATCTCGTACGCATAGTGCGTCATCTCCGGCTACATAAGGATTAATCGCGAGCATCCTATGCCATCGGAACTGGTCGTAGAGCTAAAGGTTGACCTGACCCTCTCTTAAGCTCTACGATCATGTCAGTGTAAAACCTCCCCTGTCACGTGTGCCATGACACTACTTTGTTAATTATGCACTCCCATAAAACGCTGTTCGCATAATGAGGCACGCCTGCGTTCGGATCTCCACACACCCGTTTTCAAGCACCTTCCCATGTTACCACCCACAAACGTCGCAATCTGTCACTCAAACTACCGACCTGGCGGTGTTCAAGGAGAGAGATCGTAGCCGCTAGTTTGCGCACGCGCATTGCGAACTGTACGCATGCGCAGATCAACGAACATCGGCTGCGTACGACCATGTGGCCGCTTCGACCGACTCTGAATGAAGTCCTCAGTGTGGGAGCCTAGGTCAGCGAGTTCGGTTTTGAATTTCGCCAAGACATATCTCATCTCAGATTGTATGGTCTTGGTGACAATGGAAATAATATATTTAGAGGAAAGAGGAGCCTCTGTAGAAGGATCATCTTCAATGTCTGAGGATTGATCTGCATTTGGCGAATGTCGAGGAAGGGAGATGTTGAATGTCGAGGAAGGGAGATGTTTTTTTTTTCCAAGCCCGTAAAAGGTTAGATTTAGGAGTGGCCGAGTGCTTGCGATTCCTCTGTAACATGATAACTTTGAGAGGTCAATTGGGGCAGAAGAAAGCAGATAAAGGCAGCTAGACACTTGAAGTTAACGGAGCTTCTGTAACAGTGTGGGAAGCTTCAATATTAGTCAGGGCAAATAGAGCAGAACTACACCCTTAAACACTTGGTTGTTGCTTCATAGATTATTTGTTAGTGAACATTATAAGTGATGATGGCAGACAATCGCTAGAACGAATGTGGAGTGAGATGTAGAGGTAACACAGCCTGTGGAACTTATAAGAATGAAGCCTGAGAGAATAAAAGCCACAAGCTGTAAGGCAGACATGCCTATGTCCCAGTATTGAAAGGGTTAAACTGTGCCAGTTAAAAGCATAGAAGAGGTGCATCCAGGAGAGTAAGCAGTCCAGCAATGCTATAGGGCAGGGATGGGAAACCTCAGGCCCGGGGGCCATGTAAGGACTCCGGAATCATTTGGTCTGGCCCTCAGAGCTTTTTTTCTGCTAGACTCATCTGACTAGCAGGGTACCTAGAATGGCACTATGCACCCAGAATCTATGCAACAGTGCCGCCTGGGGCATCCTTAGGACCTTTCAGACGGTCACACCACTGCCCTTACAGCCCCCTGGAGCATCCCCAGGATGCTCCGGGCATTGCTGTAATCATCGGCAATTGTGGCCTGCCCCGTGTGACGTCACACGGAGGGGGCGTGGCCTGCACTGGACCCACAAGTAATGTTATATATATCAAAATGGCCCTCGGCAGAAAAGAGGGTCCCCACCCTTGCTATAGGGAAACAGGCATATATATATATAGAGAGGCAGGCTGTCTGTATTTGGTATTTGCCTGTATTGATTTGTAGTTATGGCCTCTGCAGCCACCAAAATGGTGCCTGTTTATGGTGCTGCGGCTGGGAAGTCCATGGGCCGCTCGGGTGTAGTGCTCCCTCCACCGGACCGGTAGGCAAGGAGGGCAGCCAGGGGCTACAGCGGGTCCATGAGAGCCGAATACCCAGCAGAGAGAAGGTGCGATGAAGACCGTGACGTAGCCACGGGGCCGGGTGCAGTAAGAAAGTCAGCTGCTCCTGCAGCCTCCCCAGGTCTGAGATCGTCCACCGGCTGGGAGAGGTAATGTAGTGCTGCAGGGTGTTCCCCAGCTGAGAGTAGGGCACATGGGTCTCCAGTACTGGCAGCCTAGAGGAACCGAGTCCCCGAAGTGATGGCAAAAGGGCTATCCTGGAGAACAGGAGCTCTCCAGGCACACGGACAATGCCCCCAAATAGTTGATTTTAGAGCGCTTGTGGCCATCCCATGAAGAGGGCATAATTAGCACTTAAGCTGCAGTCTGCGTTCTACAAAGTGCAGAGTATGTAATATTTCAGACAAACACAGGGCCAACGATCATGGTAAGCCATTAGATTTGGCAGCAGTGCCAGGCCATTTAAGCTGAATATTTATTTTTTAATCGGATGTGGGCACCGTTTCACAGTCCAAGTTTTCCAATCTGTGGAGCAAGTCCAGGTATCTGGGGAAGCAGCAGAAGAGCTTAAAAGGAATATTTCAGGCGATCCAAATCAGTAGCGCACGCAGGGGAAGTTTCTGAGTACCTAGAAAACACCCCCTGACAGACGAGAAAGTGGGCATCATGTTTATTAAGCCCCGCCCCTCACAGAGAAATTACGTGATTCGCGGGTCAATGGGGAGGACGGGGAGTCAATATTACTCTATTTCGTTAGATTTGTGTAATTTTAGCCCTGCCCCCTCGCGATTGACCAGCGAATTGTGAAATGTTGAAATAGTGGGTAGGTCCTAATTACATGGTGCCTGGTTTCGTCCCCGTCTGCTACCTACAAGGTAAGAGAGAGTGTGTGTTTGTCTATTGTATGTGTGACGTGTATATATATATATATATAACCCCCCCTTAAACATTAAACATTCTGCATTTGCCCCTGCAAATGGGGTTCTAACCCATACAAGAAAGATGTACCTAATAATGTAGCCACTGACGGCCTGATTCAGCAATGAACGCAAGTGAGAGAACGCAGGCACTCGGCCAATGTTTTCGCACTGCGCATGCGTATGCATTGCACTGCACGTGCGCAAACTAGCCAGTGCAGTTGGGTAAGGGTACGCAGACTACACGCAGTGTGTACGCAGACCCTTCCAATATTGATTGGCAGGAAGCGCCGTTTGTAGGTGGTGATGGGGGGTGGTCGGGCGAACGCAGGCGTGCCTGTGCGTTGGGATGTCGTTATAGGGGCGTGCACAATTAAGGCACTGCAGTGGCATACACAGCCAGAAGTGACCAAAATCCTGCATGAGATTAGGTCAACCTCTATTGTGCGTATGTTTCCGATGGTTCTCGATGCTACCGATATTTCCGCTGTCCTGCGGACTACTCAGGTTTTGAGTAAAGAGAAGTGTGCGGCATTGTGTAGTGTTCGTCATCTGTATTTTATGCTGCGGTTGCCGTGCGTATGCATTGATTATAGAGATGTGCGCTGACCCTCGTGTTTTGGATCTGGATCCCCCTGGTTTTGGATCTGGATTGGCATTGCCAAAACCTCATCTCCGTGTTTTGTTTTCGGATCTGGATTTTTTCTTAAAAAATCATAAAAACAACTAAAATCACATAAAATGGGCCTGTTTTTGTTCCTACTGTATAATTAACCTCAATAACATTTATTTCCAGTAATTTCCAATCAATTTTGACCACCTCACAATACTATGTGCTTCATCTAATTAAGGCCAAAAGGTTGCATCCAACTAGATGGCTGACTAAGCTAAGTGACACAGTGGGCGGCACTAACATGTGGCAGTTCAGTTTCTTATTTCCAACACGGATACAGTGTGTTATACAGTGTGGGTTGGATACACCAATAGTGCACTTACTGTGACAGCAGTGTCGGCAGAGCGGGGTTGCTGACGGTGTCCTCAGTACATGGAATGGCAGTGCTGCGGTGCTGGCAGTGTCCTCAGTGAAGGGTACCGGTGATGTTGGCAGTGCGGGGGTGCCAGCGGTGTCTTTAGTGCAGGTTTGCTGGCTGTGTCGGCAGTGCGGGGGTGCAGCAGTGTCTTAGTGCAGGTTTTCTGGCTGTGTCGGCAGTGCGGGGGTGCCAGCGGTGTCTTTAGTGCAGGTTTGCTGGCTGTGTCGGTACTGCGGGGGTGCCAGCGGTGTCCTCATTGCAGGTTTGCTGACTGTGTCGGCAGTGCGGGGGTTGCTGTCGGTGTCCTCAGTACATGGAATGGCAGTGCTGGCAGTGTTCTCAGAGAAGGGTACCGGTGATGTCGGTAGTGCGGGGGAGCCAGCGGTGTCTTTAGTGCAGGTTTGCTGGCTGTGTCGACAATGCGTGGGTGAAGCATGTCTTAGTGCAGGTTTGCTGGCTGTGTCGGCAGTGCAGGGGTGTTCGCAATGCAGGGTGACAGAAGAGCGGGGGTGCCGGCGGTGTCCTCAGTGCACGTTTGCTGACTGCGCATGGGTGTTCTCAATGCAGGGTGCTGGTGGTGTCGGCAGAGCGGGAGTGCCAGCGGTGTCCACAGTGCAGGTTTGCTGACTGTGTCGGCAGTGTAGGGGTGCTGGTGGTGTCCTCAGTGTGGGAGTGTCGGCAGTGTGGGGGTCGCTAACCGTGTCCTCAGTACTTTGGGCAGCAGTGCAGGAGTGTTCGGCAGCGGTGGTGTTGGCAGCGGGGGATGCTGCCAGTGGGGGTGCCGGCGGTGTCAGGCGGTGGGGGATAGCGGGCGCCATCTTCTTTTTATCCTTTGTGCTGTTTTCAATGGGCTTAACGCTGATTGGCTGAGAGCCGTGACAGACCGATCTCTCAGCCAATCAGCGTTAAGCCCGCTCAAAACAAAACCTCGGTACTCGACAGAGGGGTCGCGAGGTTTTGCCTCAGGTCAGGGATCCGGGGCAGGCAGGGAGATCTGAGCTGTGCTCGGATCGCCCTGGATCCCCGAAATTCAGGTGGGTTTGAATCTCTGAGATCCGAACCCTCTCATCTCTAATTGATTAGCATATATTTGCAGGATGTGCATGCGCACACTTGCGTTCCTTGCTGAATCAGGCCCTGAGTGTATACTGAATATGTATCAGACCAAGGTGCCTATTTATCATTAAATATTTGCGGGATATTCCCAGCAGGTTGCTGGGAATTTTTATATTTCCCACTTTGTGAGTAAAATATTAAAAAAATACAAGACACACACACACAGAAGCTAGCGCAGTACTGTAAATACAGTATAGAGCTCGTTATGGTCCGGGTAAGCCATTTTTTTATTTTCTGAAGACTGGATGCCTACTGGACAAGAGGACCAACCGGCGCAAGGGACTAGGTAAGTAATTTAGTGTGAGTGCAGGTGAGTGACCAAAATGGACCTTTAGTAAATATACCACATAAAGTTAATCTATCTATCTATCTATCTATCTATCTATCTATCTATCCAGTATTAGAAGGATTTACATTATGTTGTTTAGAACCTTTGGATAAGTTATGGGAAAAAAGAAAATACATGAAGATGAACAGATAAAGGGGAATATTGTCTATTAATCATCTGCACTTCGAACATGTTTTCTTATTTCAGATGTTGAGCATAAGTTAATACGACAGGGAATAACAATACAGAGCATTCAAATGCAGGACTTCCCTGTATCAACACAGTGAGAAAAGCAGGCATCTTGATCTCATCACAATAATTCCTTTTACACTCTGACCGCACTGTATGTACATAGACTAAATAGCATATGTCATACTCTGAGAGCAACGATTCGCTCTGAGGTATAAAAAGCACTGCTGTACATTTCAGCAGCCCAGTCACACTGTATATCACCGCCAGTTTACAAATGAGAAAATCATGGTATATGTGACTAACAATGTCCTTTGGGAAGCACTTGTAGCCATATTTGCTTTTTATGATTTCTTGATGAATTTAATAAAAAGAAACGGAAAAGTAATGGCAGGAGTAAGTGGAAGCATGTGTGCGTTTACACAAAGTAGTTGGGATTTAAATGTATAAAGACAGTTTATAATTTTTCTGTCATCGTACTTTAGGAAGCATGATTCCTGAGCTTATCAAAAGGTCTGATTCGGACGGTGTTATACAGTGAGCAATAAAAACACATTTACACCTCCTTGTTAGCAGAAGATTTATTCACGGTCAGAATAATTTGTCATGACCATTAGCTGCAAGATATAAAGGCTGTGCGAGACCTTTATTATATAAGATATGCACATTTATAAAGTGGGTGTGTTCAATGAAACCAGAGACGTGTTTCATGAAAATCACTTGCAATACTGTAAAGCTTTGTATTCAACAAGTTTTATTTACTAAATACTAATTCAGAGCTATGCGACCTGTGCTCATCAGCTATAGAGGGGCATGTGTATCAGACATGCAGTACAGCCACACCTTTCACATGGAGGGGAATTAGATTATCAGCTGTGCGCAAATACTTGGAATCTTCAAATCGATCCACCTGCAATGTTGTTTATTGTGCTTTAGGTGGTTGCAGTTTGTGGACTTGTTCATCAAGTTTACCCAAAAAGATAGATTTTTGTTGCCACTCATCAGAAGAAATGTGTATATGCCTGGAGGTAAGCAAAAATAGGCCTTTCTGGAGGAATATCTTTTACACCAAGAATAGGATGGGTACAAGTGCATGGTGATGATGGTTAGAAGCAAACTAGGTGTATATACTACACATGCAAATGCGTACACCGTATGGCCGAATATACACATTTTTATGTGCACACTTATTTTGAGCGGTATACGTTCAGGAATCCGGCAGATGCAATGCCGACCGCCGGCTTCCAGACTACTTAATCCCAGCGAGGGTTAAATGACAGGCGTCTAAATCTAGACGCCTGTCATTTTACCGACAGCAGGAGACCGAGCGAAGGGATGCCGGGTGCGGACAGCTGTGGAGGGGGGTTATGTTAGGGCTCCCGGGGGGGACTTAGGGTTAGGTAACCCCCCGGGAGGTTAGGGTCAGGCTAGGGGAAGGGGAGGTTAGGGTTAGGCACCCCCAGGGGGAGGTTAGGGTTAGACACCCCCCCCCCCGGGGGACTTAGGTTTAGGCGGCGGGGAAGGGGGGGTTAGGTTTAGACACTTAGAGGGGGGATTATGTTAGGCACAGGGGGGGGAAGGTTAGGGATAGGCACCCTAAAAGAAGGTTAGAGTTAGGGGGTAAAATTAGGTTAGGTTATACTTACCTTTAGACTATCGGGATTTCCTCCTCTGTCGGGCTGCCGCTGCCGGGATTTGAACCGCCGGCCATGCGGTAAATCATACCGAATACATTTTGAGCAATGTGTGCCCAACTTACAGGGACTTCCAATTGTCTATCATTCCCTCAGTGGTCGCTAGAGAAACCTATTACTGGCCTGGACCCCAATTTGCCCCCATGAATTATTTATGGCACTCAGCAAGACACAATTTTCTATTACCGCAGGTATGCACGTTCCCAATACCTGTGGAATCTAATAGAAAAAAATCGGTGGCAAGCTTTTTTTCAGCCAAAACCCACGGGAATAAAAATATATTGGGGAACAGTCTGTACCCCAAAAAATAACAAAAATTTGGGTAACAGTAATAATGGTTATATGTTCCAAAGAAAAATAAATTGTTCTTTAAAAATTTAGCAAATGGATGATCTATGCATTTAAAAAAAATTATACTAAGCTAACTTTTTCATTTTATTACACATAAATACGTGCCCCAAAATCTTTCTATGCCATACAGTTGTGCCCCCAATACATTATGCCACACATCAGTGCAGCAATACATATTTATGCTACACATCGGTGCCCCAATATAGAATCTATTTAGCAATGTTTGGTTATAGTTTCTTCTGTACAGTATGTGTCTCAGCCAAGGGAATAGTTAGAAGTTTATACTTTTATATCTTGGATAGTGGTTATTATTGTTATTTAAAAAATTCCCAGAGTTGCCAGTTTCACTTGGTTTCTGCAGAATCAAACACAATAAATAAAATGACCCTCTGCCAAGGCTCAGCATCTTCTTTGATTAAAGTAAAAGAGGAAATAAGTGAAATAGTCTATATCTAATACTTATATTTAAAGAGACCCACACGGTGGTAATCAGGGGAATATTAAGAGAGGAGGGGGCCTGTGTGCCTTCCTAGTTTGCCCCCCCCCCTCTCTCTCCGGTAGCCAGCAGTGCACTGAGTGCAGCTCCGCAGCAGTAGACTCTGGGCACTAGTCTGTGCCCAGAGTCTACTGCGTATGCGCAGGTCACCGGGAAAATAGCGATCTCCCTACTGTGCATTCGAATAAAAGCCGGGAAAATGGCAGCAGTGGATGTTTTCCAGGCGCTTTGTGCAGCACTGCTATACAGCTAACGTGGGACTTTGGAGATGCACATTTTAAAAACTATGCACCGTACACCCAGCACCCATTATATACAGTATACGCCTCTGGTGGTAAGGTGTTTATGCAAGTTTTCTTACCACTTCATATGCACAGTGCTTTCTATGTAAAAATAGGCAGCCCCCTCCCCAAATGCTTTACCACAGCCAGCCTCAGATCTACTGAGGAAGGAGGGCAGATAGTAGCAGCCAAAGGTTTCCAGACCAAATATGAAAACTGCTCTAATCTTTTATTCTCCAAATGGGGAATAAACATAGGCACTCAATACATCCACCCCCACACATACTCACCCTGCCAGCACTCATTAATCCCCACCACCACACACACACTCACCCTGCCAGCACTCATTAATCCCCCCCACCACACACACTCACCCTGCCAGCACTCATTAATCCCCCCACCACACACACTCACCATGCCAGCACTCATTAATCCCCCCACCACCACACACACACTCACACTGTCAGCACTCAATACATCCACACCCACTCACCCTGCCAGCACTCATTAATCCCCCCCACCACACACACACTCACCCTGTCAGCACTCAATAAATCCAACCCCCACACACACTCACTTTGCCAGCACTCATCTTCATTCAGCAGCAACAGCAGCACCAGTTCCTCGTGTTGCTTAGGGGGGTGGAGCTTCCTATGTGAGTGACAGGCTGAAAGCACCCAGAAGGAAGGAGGGGAATGCAGGAGAGCGAAAGGGCTGCTTCCACTGTTGCTGAGTGCTGACAGTATGCTTTACAGGTGAGTGTGAGTTAAAATAAAACTAAATCTGCCTGCATATTTTACATTTTCCCCATTCCTAAAGCAAGGCAATATAGTTTAGCAAAACTGCATATTCTTGGGCTGATTCTGAATTGGGAGCAAAGCAAAAACAAAGAGCAGGTAACTTTGCACCTTGGTAAAACCATGGTACACTGCAGGAGGGGCAGATTTGAAATGTGCAACGATTTTTAGATTTAAGAGCGGCGTGCCCAAACTCAAATCTAAATTGTAGCATAAATTAATGCTGTACAGCATTTGTGGGTTACAGGCAAAACCAGTCAGTGTTTACCTTGCTTGCAAAACAACTATTGATGTGCTTGCAACTCTTGCAGTGCAATTATTTTTTTTCGGGTGCAAAGTTATTGTACTTTTTTTGCGTTGCTTCCAACTCAGAATCAGTCCCTCTAACAGGAAAAATACTTAATCCTAAATGATGTCCTATACTGTATGTCTTTATTTTCTCCTAATTTATCTATTATTTTTATTTAGTGCAACTAAAGAGGGACATCTGTCGTACTTTTATTACGTTTGGCAATCGCTTGGTTCTCCATAAGCTCAGGGAACCACACCATTAGTGCACATTGCCAAGCCAGGAGATGATTGTCGAACCTGATAATGCAATCAATGCGTAGTAAGGTTTTACATTGAATGCAATATACAACTGAAGGTGCACACTTATCTTTTTGTTTTGGAGGAAATCACACCTAAAAACAAAGATCAACAACACCCCCTCCCCCCTTATAAAATATAACAATGTAGGGTTCCCCCTATATAATAGCACCAGGCTTAACCAGCCAGGAGGATAATGCCATAGCAAAGGTACACACGTGTGGTGTGGGGTTTCCCTGACTTCACATTAATCCCCCCTTAAACTAGTCAGCCCAGGGCTGGATTTCCTCGAAACATGGGAATCCCCCCAAAAATAAAATGGGGCCCCCCCTCCCAAACAACAACCAGCACTGGGCTGAAAAAAACCTGCATCATCGGTCACTGAAAGCTACAAACAAGACACAGATGAGGGAGGGGGCAGAGGTGATAGAGACACAGGGAAAGGGTGACAGAGATGAGAGAAACAGGTGGGGGACAGGAAAGAGAGAGATATGGGGGTGGTGGGACAGAGATGAGAGAGACATGTGGGGGGAGGTAGGACAGATAATAGAGAGATGGGAAGGACAACAGAAATAAGGGAAATGGGGAACAGAAATGATAGAGCAAGAGAGAGGACAGAGATGAGAGAGATACGCAAGGAGGGGGACTGAGTGAGCAAGACAGACTTGGGATAGAGAGACAGATGGGGAGGGGCAGAGATGAGAAAGGCAGACAAAATAGGTGGATAGAGATAAGAGAGACAGACAAAGATGAGTGAAACAGAAATGTGGGAACAGAAATGAGAGAGAGACAGAAGTGGGACAGAGATGAGAGAGACCGATGGGGCAGGGACTGGACAGACATGGGAAGGTGGGAGAAGGCAGAGGAACAAAAAACCCTGCAACATCAGGCACGATATCTAGTGATCCGGCAATGACGGGTCCAAAATATTAGTCAATTTTATATCAAGTCTCAGAGCTGTAACTGCTGTTTATGGAAGACGACAAATTGAGAACAAATGACCTAGAAACATTAAAATTTTACCTTGTTTTGCTGCAAGGAAACTTTAATGTACAACTCCTAGTGTATCAAGAAAATTCTAGGATAATAATATGTAACAGATGAAAATGTACACATCTGAGACATGATACTGCAACAAGACTTACACTATATAGCCAAAGGGTTCCTTGATATCAACTTTAATTCTCACGACAGGTTTCATTTTTAAAAAAATCGATACATGTGAATACAATTATCAGTCAGAATCCAAACAGGGGTGTGCCTGGGAATAAAGGAAGCAAAACAGTTTTTAGAAAAACAGTTTTGGATAGACTGAACTCTTTAGAAAACTGAGAAAGTACATTTATTTGTAGGCACTGTCTAAAATGGGATAAAGTTAGCACCCCAGCGCACACAATGCCGGCGGTCAGAATCCCTGCGCCAAAATCCCAACAGCAGTCAGAATCCCAATGGCTGTGATCCTGACGGTGAGTATTAGGGTTAGGGGAAGGCTTAGAGTTAGGTTTAGGTTAGTGTTAGGCACTAAGGGTAGGGTTAGGGTTAGGTTGCCGAAGGGGAAGGTTACGGTTAGGCTGCGTGATGGGTGGGTTGGGGCAGAGTTAGGTGAAGGGTTAGAATACTTACCTGCATGCGTTGGGATTTCCACTGTCAGTATTCCGCTGCCAGGATCCTGATCGCCAGCATTATCACCGCCGGGATCCTGTACCCAACCCATCTAAAATGTGGTTTAGAAAATATGGGTTAGAACTTCAAATGACAGTTGCAGACCAAAATATTGTACACAAAGTGGAGCGGTTAAGAGATTAGCTTCGTTTGGTTAGAAAAATCATGGAGGACATTAGTTCTGTATAGATGCTATTCCATACCTTATGAGAGAATCCAGGATGGCAATTGGTACTGAATGTACAATAAAACCCCAGCATATTCATCAGTCACCTTTGCAAATAAGTGATTGAGGTATTCATAGTAACACAATAAAAATATTGTTTTCTCTTTCTATAGGGCCTATGTAGCAAAATGTTCAAAATGCCCCCAAAACTAACAGCAATTTCTGTCAACAGAATCAGTTTTTAGGGCAATTTATCAATGTGGAACTATTTGGAACACAGGCACCAATAAGATAGCGAACGCTATGACTTTACTTCCAAGTTTGAATGCACTTGTGGTATGTACAGTAGTTGCAATGGGCATCTGGAAGAGGCTCAGCACACTGGGGGGGGATCTCTCTCTAGCCAGGCTTTCCCCATAGGAAGATGTGTTAGCTAGCGCAGGCAACAAGCTTGTTAAGTAGCCCCTTTAGCAGTCCCTAAAGAAATCAATGGGGATGGTCCTACAAGCTCTGTTGCTTGCAAAGCAGGACATTTCCTGCTTTGTTAAATGGCGTAAAAATTATGTCTATAAACATGCGAAAACTGTTTCCGTATGATTTAAGTAAAGAAGGGCTTAATAAATAGGTCCCCTATCAATAAAAATTTTCTCAGGTGAATGTTATACGCAAGGGTATTGATCAGAGCCTTGCGGTTTTTGGACCCCATTTTTATTGGCACAACATACAGACAGCAATAAGTGTTAGCAGATGTGTGATTTAGATTACCATCGATGATTAACAAACATCGTTGGTTAACCACTGATGGTCAATGGTTGTGCCATCGATGGTGGTAATCCAATGGTTCAGCGTTATCAATGACACAGAGCCAAACAATGTTTTTTTTTTTCCCCTCCATGTGCCGGAAATCGGAGCTAAACTCCACCACCTGACATGACATACAAAGCCCAGCCCCCAAAACCTGATTGGCCCACTGCCCGGCCAGTTTTACAAAACAGGGATGACCAGCGGTGGATGAAACCATTGATGGTTTGCAGCAGATGGTTTCATACCATCAATGTCATCCACTGATGGTACCGTCGATGGGTAACCTACCGATGGTCATCCCTAATGTAGATTAGTCCACAGGAAGGTAACTTAACCACGGACTAGTTTATTAACCAACAGGAACAATGTGCAGGTAATACAGTTGGCATATGCTGATATGGTATGCACTGGGTTAATGGTATGCAGTGACTGAGCCAGAATTTTCACCATGAAAAGGGGAAGAGGCATTCACTGCTGTATATATATATATATATATATATATATGTGTGGTATACTATGACTGGTTTTGTGTATAGTTCATTTAAATTAGGCATGAGCGGGTTCGGATTTTAGAAATCCAAACCCAACCGAGCCCCCACGATCCGAGCCGGGAACCAAGTCAGGCCTGGGTTTTTCCGCTGACTCGGAACTGAAATTGAGCCAAAACTTTATCATCCCGCTGTGGGATTCTCATGGGTTATGGATTCTATAAAAAGTCCCCCGCGTCGGCCCCATTTTTCACTCCGGCTGTGGACAGTGAAGAGGGAGGGTGGGGGTTGCTGTGCTGGTGCTGCTGTTGTCCATGGGGTTGTGTCCAAAGTCCATAGGGGCTGGCTGGGCTGTGTTGTGCAGTGCTGTTTTATCCTCAAACACAATTATTTTCTTTTCCTTGATCAATTCTTCTTACAGGTGATGGGAACGGCCATGGAACCAGGTTTGCGCCTAGTTACGCCAACCTCTACATGGGAGAAGTCGAGGACCTCCGTTGTGTGGGGTGGTGGATTTTGGGCGAACCTGGTTCTCTATGGCCATTATATAGAGGATCTTTTTATTATTTGGGATGGAGATTACACTACTGCTCACTCTTTTGTTACTCACCTTAATTCCAACCCCTATAATCTTAATTTCACGTTTTCTTTTCACCCCTCACGAATGACCTTCTTAGATCTGACCCTTGAAATTAGAGATGATCAAATCTATACATCTAATTATGCCAAGGAGGTAGGAACAAATGCCTATCGGCACTTCAGCAGTGCGCACTACCCTCCTTGGAAAAAGAATATTCCTAGAGGCCAAATGTTACGCCTTAGAAGGAACTGCTCTGACCTAGCATCTTTTGAAATACAGGCACAATCTATAAATTCCTTTTTGGAACGGGGGTACCCCGAACCATTACTACGTAAAGCTTATGAAGATACTAAAAAAGTAAACAGAGATGATCTTTTAAACCAAAAGGGAAGAAAGAAAGAACAAAAATTGGAAAAAGACATTGGGCTCTATTTATTAACATTATTTTTACTAAAATAAAGTGAAAAAGGGTGTTTTCACACCTTTTTCACATTATTTTAGTTTCACCTGTATTTATTACAGGGCAATTGGAGTAGAATTAGTAAAATTCTACTCCAACCCCCAGTATCACTTATTTTTAGTAAAGCAGATCGCATTTCCCATAATTGTAATGGGAAATGTGATCTGTGTGCAAGTTACTAAAAATAAAATTGTAAAAAAATACCGGGGGAAGCCCTGTGATAATAACGCCACCTGGAGGTGGCGTTATCCAGGGTCTCCCCCGGTTACCGGGCTCCCACTCTGCTCTAAGAGGGAGAGCAGAGGCGGGAGCCGGTACCAGTAATCAGCTATGTGGTCTAAATAGACCGCAAGCTGATTGCTGTAAAAAAAAGAAAAAAAAAATTAAAAATTTTTTTTTTTACTTACCTGAATCCAGGGACCGGTGATCGGGCCTCCGGTGATGGCTCCTCTCCGGTCAGCTGGTCTTCCACAGTGCACTGGGGCCCGGTCATCAGGTGATCGGGCCCCAGTGCAGTATGGGAGATCACCTGATCGGGAAGCCCGGAGAAGACCACCGGAGGCCAGGAGGATGCAGGTAAGTGCAATGAAGGGAGGGGGGGTCGCGGGGGGGGAGGGGGGGTCGCAGGGGTCTGCGATCGCGGGGGGCGGTGCTTAGCGCTGGGGGGCGGGGCTTAGCGTCGGTGGGGGGGTAGTAGCGGTGGTCGGTCGGCGCATGCGCGGGCTCTTAGTCGCGGTATTTTTTCCGAAAATACCGCGACTAGAGTGCGGATGGGATCCGCAGGGACAGAGCTTTATCGCAAGCTTTGTCCCTGCAAGGGATTTATAGTAAATCCCTGTGATATTACCTGAATTCGCAATGCGAATTCACTCGATAATATCACACTACAATCCGCATTCAATATGCGGATTGTAGTAAATAGAGCCCAATATGTTTATTTCAACTTATAATAATAGATGTTCAGAAATTAAAAGAATCGTTCAAAAGAATTGTAACATTTTAAAAAAAGATAATATATTATCTAATATTTTGCCACAAAAACCCGGTTTTGTGTTCAAGAAAAATAAGTCACTTAAGAATCTATTAGCCCCAAGTTTTCTAAAAAATCTAGATAAACCCGGAGGAACTATGAATATGATGACTAATTGGCTTCAAAAGAAGCAACAGGGATTCTTCAAATGTGGAAGAAACAGATGTTTAACATGTAATTTCATAATAAACAAGACTTACACTATTCGAATAGAGGAAGAAGATAAACTTTTGAGATAAAAAGTTTTATAAACTGCAACTCATCATATGTGGTGTATATGTTAACCTGTGGTTGCAGTCTCAAATGTATTGGTAGAACTACCTGCCCACTGAAGGTTCACTTTTTTTAACACACTGGAGGAAAATTGTAAATAAGGTTCCCACCCATAGTGTGTCAAAACACTATAGAGACATGCATAATGGAGACCCAAAATGTCTTAAAATAGTGGGCCTAGAACATGTAAAAACAACAATACGAGGTGGGGATCATTTCAGAAACCTCTGCAAACAAGAGGCCTATTGGATGTTTAAAATTAATTCTATCTATCCCAATGGCCTCAATTAAGCAGTAGAACTCAATGTGGTTATCTAAAATATAACAATAAGTGAGTCTAGTTTCTTTCCTTTTTTGTCACCATTTAGTGCTGTTGATCTTCCCCATTCTACCAGCCTATACTATCTACTAGAAACATCCTGATGAGTTCTTTATTGTTCTCAATGGACGATGTATGTCCCCCTTTTGTGGTTTTATTTTAGAGCATTTTATGTTATAGATGCTTTCTTTTTATTCTAGTCCATTCAATACACTTACCAAGATAAACCTAAACCTTCAAATGAGCACTAGGTGCCGTCTGATTTATTCTATGTTTTGAATTATATTGTGTATTGATAAAATAAGATATTAGAATATCATGATAGGTGTAAGATGCTCATTTCTATTATATATGACTAATCAAAGTATGTACAAAATTAAAGGAATCTAAAATTAATTGGTATAGGCTTAAACACTTACTGTACCTTTAAAACTTAGATGGTTACCATAACAACTGGAAATGCATTATTGAGAGTAAAACAATTGGAGCAGATCTGCTCTATGTATATATATATATATATATATATACACACACACATACATATATATATATAGATATATATATATATATAGCCAGGTGCATAGATATTGGGACAGTGACAGAATTTTCATATTTTGGCCTCTATTCACCACCACAATGGCTTTGAAATTAAACAAACAAGATGTGCTTTGACTGCAGACTTTCAGATTTAATTTGAGGGTAATTACATCCAAATCAGGTGAACGGTGTAGGAATTACAATTGTTTCTATATGTGCCTCCCACTTTTTAAGGGGCCAAAAGTAATGGGACAAACTAAACAATCCTAAATCTAACTTTCACTTTTTAATACTTTGTTGCAAATCCTTTGCAGGCAATTACAGCCTGAAGTCTGGAACGCATAGACATCACCAGACGCTGGGTTTCATCCCTGGTGATGCTCTGCCAGGCCTCTACTGCAAATGTCTTCAGTTCCTGCTTGTTCTTGGGGCATTTTCCCTTCAGTTTTATCTTCATCAAGTGAAATGCATGCTCAATCGGATTCAGGTCAGGGGATTGACTTGGCCATTGCATAACATTCCACTTTTTAGCCTTAAAAAAGTCTTTGGTTGCTTTTGCAGTATGCTTCGGGTCATTGTCCATCTGCACTGCGAAGCACCGTCCAATGAGTTCTGAAGCATTTGACTGAATATGAGTATATAATATTGCCCAAAACACTTCAGAATTCATTCTGCTGCTTTTGTCAGCAGTCACATTATTAATAAATACAAGGGAACCAGTTCCATTGGCAGCCATACATGCCCACGCCATGACACTACCACCACCATGCTTCACTGATGAGGTGGTATGTTTTGGATCATGAGCAGTTCCTTTCCTTCTCCAGACTCTTCTCTTCCCATCACTCTGGTACAAGTTGATCTTTGTCTCGTCTGTCCATAGGATGTTGTTCCAAAACTGTAATGGCTTTTTTAGATGTTGTTTGGCAAACTCTAATCTGGTCTTCCTGTTTTTGTGGCTCACCAATGGTTTACATCTTGTGGTGAACCCTCTATATTCACTCTTGTGAAGTCTTCTCTTGATTGTTGACTTTGACACATATACACCAACCTTCTGGAGAGTGTTATTGATTTGGCCAACTGTTGTGAAGGGGTTTTTCTTCACCAGGCAAATAATTCTTCTGTCATCCACCACAGTTGTTTCCGTGGTCTTCCAGGTCTTTTGGTGTTGCTGAGCTCTCTGGTGCGTTCTTTCTTTTTAAGAATGTTCCAGTTGATTTGGCCACACCTAATCTTTTTGCTATCTCTCTGATGGGTTTGTTTTAATGTTTCAGCCTAATGATGGCTTGCTTCACTGATAGTGACAGCTCTTTGGATCTCATATTGAGAGTCGACAGCAACTGATTCCTAATGCAAATGTCACACCTAGAATCAATTCCAGACCTTTTACCTGCTTAATTGATAATGAAATAACGAGGGAATAGCCCACACCTGTCCATGAAATAGCTTTTGAGTTGATAGTCCCATTACTTTTGGCCCCTTAAAAAGTGGGAGGCACATATAGAAACCGTTGTAATTCCTACACCGTTCACCTGATTTGGATGTAATTACCGTCAAATTAAATCTGAAAGTCTGCAGTTAAAGCACATCTTGTTTGTTTCATTTCAAAGCCATTGTGGTGGTGAATAGAGGCCAAAATATGAAAATTCTGTCAATGTCCGAATATATATATGCACCTGACTGTGTATATATATATATATATATATATATATACACACACACACATACAATCTCTCTCCCCCTTCCCTATATTAAGGTATGGGGGTCAACTCATTTATATGAAATTGAACGCCTTTGTCAATCAATATATTATAAGATGAAATAGATCAGCTATGAGAGACACGATTGTGGATAATACAGAGACAGGATGTGATGTAATAAGTTTGCGGCTCATAATACCGAAAGTCCCTGTAGAACCGCAGACTGGGAAAGTATGAGGATCCTCATTAATCATGTTGATCGTGACACTTTGGGCACAGCTACCTCGGTGCAACCTTTTTGCCTAAAAACAATAGTGTGAGGTGTTCAGAATAGACTGGAAATGAGTAGAAATTAATGTTATTGAGGTTAATAATAGCGTAGGAACAAAAAAAACACAATTTCTGTGATTTTAGCTGTTTTTATGCTTTTTTCCAAAAAATACAGATCCAAAACACAAAAAAAAACCCAGAACCCAAAACACGGAAGGGTGGTTTTGGCAAAACAAATACAGAGCCAAAACACGAAGAAGATCCAGATCCAAAACCAAAACATGAAAAGTGTCCGATGCACACCCCTAATTTAAATTAAAGCCCCATATTGCACATTTAAAACAGGGGATTTAGAATTTCACAAACCCCAATGTGGAACATGTTGCTTAGACCCCACTGTCAGAGAAATCCGCATTGTTTACCCCACAAACATTTAACATAAACTCAGCATTTCACAAACATAAGCTCCCCCACCTTTTGCAGACCATCAAAGATTTTGTGGATCTACAATCATTACACAGACACCCAGCATTGCACATACCCAGAAGACTGTAGAGACCTCAGAAACTCAGGGGCCTATTCATCATCGGAGGCCTTATAGCCCCGATGAGTAAGTAATGATCTCGTCTCGCTGCGAGGGATACTTAAAAATCCAACTCGCAGTGGGGGAAACTTGACACCGGAGCAATTCATCATTGCTTCGGTGCAGGGACAGCTGCTCTAAAAAGCAGCTGTCCCCTTGGTTAGTATTGCAGCTACAGATGTAGCTGTGTTACTTGCCTCCTCCTCCCAGCTACGCATATGTGACCTTGAATCACACGCACAAAGCCGCCAGGGAGGTAGTGAGGAGGCGGCGGAGGGATCCCTCTTCACATACCCGGAACTCCTTTCCTAGGTAGGAGCGGGGCTACGAGAGCAAGCGCCGTCTGAAGATGGCATTTGTTTATGGCTGCAAACTCCGAAAACTTACAGTTTTCAGAGTTTGCTGAATATCATGTGGTCCATTTGGGAACCCTGATGATGAATAACCCGGTAACCTAAATATGCAGAAACTAGCATTTCCACATGGTTACCGGGCCATTTATGGGTTGATGAATAGGCCCCCCGAGCATTATAAAGACAACACTTGGCACTTCTTGGTGACACAATCATCTGAGTGATCCAATGGCTTGGTCTCTTTTCAATGTGCAGTTTAATTCCTCCAATGTGCTATATGTCTCATTGTTACTTGCAGTCTATATATAGTGACAAGTCCCATGCACAACATTCACTGTGACTAGCAGTTCCTCGATTACACCACTTATTTCAGACAGCATAATGTGGAAAACGCAGCCAGAGCATACATTGTGACAGGAGCTGATATGGAAACTCATCCATTTGTGCTGCTTCTCTGTCTAATGCATATGTGATAGTGCCATTGCAATATCCTGATCCTGTTTAAATGTCGATATTGAACATGTCGGCATCTGCAGAATGTCAACATGTTCACAGTGTCGACAGGTGAAATGTTAGCAGTCTGCATGGTTTAGAGGGTTAGGGTTAGGCTGTGGCAGTGGAGGCTTAGGGTTAGGCTACAGATGGGGAGGGGGGTTAATGTTAGGCTGTGGGAGGGGAGGTAAGGGCTAGGAATTTGATGGTGGGCTAGGGGTTAGGCATACTCATGCCAGAACTGCTGCAGGATGAGTTGGAAATCTTCAAGATGTCACATCATATCCGGAAGACAGAGCTGGAGCCCCCAGACCCCCCCCTACAAGGTAAATCACTGCTAGACCACCAGGAATGTTTTGTCAACTGTTAGGGCTCACCCAGAATCTGCATAAACTTCTTGACACTAGCAGAGAGTTCTTCACCTATAACAGTCGATGTTACCTTAGAGAATGCTTATCTCACCGGTACTAGGATGCTGCCTGGACTTAATCTCAGGATAGTAGGAGTTTATGTTGAGAACCAGGTGGCTATGGAGAGTGAGTGGTAGCAGGAGGCAAGTAGTAAATGCTGGGAAGCTGAACCCAACATTAGAGTCCAGGAGCAACGTGCAGACTAAGGGGCCTACTCATTAAACCTAAAAATTCTCTGGAGATAATTAGCTGTAGAACTCTCATGGAGTTCTAGCTAATTATAGGTGGAATTCATCATTCCACCTCTCCATAAGTATCTATTCCGAAAAGCTGTCATTTTTGCGATGACAGCTTTTCGGGAAATAGATACTTTTCCCTGCCTACACTACCTTATCGCATCTGGAAACAGTGCTGCGCATGCGCTGTTACATCTGTAAAACCAGCGCATGTGCAGCACTGCCTACAGATGCGTTAAGTTTGTGTACCCCCCCCCCCCAACCTACCTGTCCGCGCAGCAGCCTCCGGCTCCGTCCTGCTGGTCTGTCATGTGGTTTCCTAGCAGACCACATGACAGATTAGAGAAAAAATAATTTTTTTTTCTTTTTCTAAACTTTCTTGTGCTCTGCTGGGAAGCACACATGTCCGACCAGCCTCCGGAGCCTGAGGACGGAGCAGAGTGCCGGAGGGACTCGTCGGGGGACCTGCACACGCGGATACAGGTAAGTTTCACCTGCTATTCGCCACCTCACAGTGGCGAATAGTAACTGCATCAAATTCCGAAAATTAATAATTTTCGGAATTTGATGAATACCATAATTTCCACATCCCCATACTAATGTATGGGGAGTGTGGAAATTAACGCAGGGGAACTTAGCAAGGAGATATCTGTGATATCTCCTGTGCTAAGTGGCTACATGAATACCAAAATAACGTTATTTAAGGAAAATGTCCTTAAAAACGTTATTTTAGTGTTGATGAATAGGCCCCTAAGTGTATGGCCAGTTGCTGCAAGAGTACTCATAGGCTGCAGGGATAAATGAGGTATACTTGCAAGTATCAGAGGAGCAGGACAAGTCAGTGAGAGCAGCACAGCAGAAAAACTGGGTAGAATGACAAGGGTACAGCAGGATACAGTGATTGGTACAGAGTAGTCTGGAACCAGAGGTAGCAGAATCCCAGCAGACTAGAATAGGACAGGAACACAGTAGAGCAGGTAAATTTACTTGCAGAGCAAGGACACCATAACCGGTAGAGAGGCATTCCTGCTTTTTACCTGCCCGCTGGGAACCAACAAATTTTAATTATGTAGAAATGTCATTAGTGTCGACATAACAAAGGTCGACGAGGTCAATGTTGATATGTCAAACGTGTCAACATTACGACTATGTCGACATTCTCATGTTCACAGAATATACTACAACCAATAACAGACCCACTACAATGTTACAGTACACTACAAGACAATCAGACCTGATTTAGAATTAGGAGTAAATTTAACTTGAAGTTAGTTTTTTCAAGGTAAAAAATTATATGTGCAGATATTTAGAGCTTGGAGGGTTCATATACTAGCGGATATCTAATTCACAATCTTAAATGTTAAAATCAAGCTATCTGTTTTAAATGCAAGAGACAGGAAGTATTTTCGCTGTGTATAAACATGCTGCTAACTCTAATAGGCCTATTTATGAAGATGGCGCGATTAAAGATTTTCTCTGTCCGCTTATTGCAGCATTAGAATATTGCTTATCTTCACAATTTACTAATAGGGGCAGTAGAATATATCCAACCCACTGGCCCGTGCTTGGTACCTTATCAGACGGGATGTGGTGGCAGCATCCTCAGCTCTTCTGAGTGAGAATGTGCCACTAGGCACTGGCAGCTGCTTCTCCTCCATATCAGCGGCAGTGGACCATGTGGGCATTAAATACCCTGACAATATGTCACTCAATCAGTGTTTTAGGCATCCTCTGTTCCTTGATCACGTTAGAAACTACCTAGGTTTGCATAATGGTAGCACCAGCAGTGGGTACTGCACCACTCATCCCACAACTTAATAAACAGAATTCTTTAGAAACTTGATATTACAGGCAAGAGATTAGTGATGTCATTTAATTATTGTATCTATGGGGTGCGGACTACAGGTGTCCAGAATCTTTTAGTCTATTCCAGTGGTTCCCAAACTGTGCACCGCGGGACCTTGTCCCCGGGGTGCCGCGGCCGGAGGGAAGCTGCTGTCATCTCACTGAAAACTGTCGATCGCGGAGCTCCCGCCTGTAGATCGTGATCCACTTTCCTACAGAAACTGGATTGCTGGCCTCTGAAGCTATCAGAGTCTAAAGAAGCCTCTGATCGCTTTAGCGTTCCCAGTGATGCAGTGCGCGGGGGTGTGGGTGACATCATGACGTCAGCCGTGCACCCGTGGCCCCATTCAATGCATCACTGGGAACTTGTGAGGATCCTGCGCGCCTGCTGGATCCAGCTTGATCCAGTCAGCGCAGCGGCAGCAGGAGTGACAGCAAGAGGAGCGGTCCCCAGCGTGAACTTCAGTCAGGTTAAGTTCTGCACAGGGGTGTGGGGCTACTAGTGGGGGCACTGACTAAGAGGCACTACTACAAGGGGTACTGCATAATGGGCACAACTACAGGGGGCATTGCATAATAGGTAGTACTACAGGGGGCACTACATAAAGGGCAGTACTACAAGGGACTTTACATAAGGAACACTACTACAGGAGGCATTGTATAAGGGGCACTACTACTGGGGGCATTTAATAAGGGGCACTACTATTGTGGGCATTGCATAATGGGCAGTACTACAGGGGGCATAGCATAAGGGACACTATTACAGGGGACATTGCATAAGGGACACTAATACTGGGGCATTGAATAAGGGGCACTACTATAGTGGGCATTGTATAATGGGCAGTACCAGAGGGGGCACTACATAAAGGGCAGTACTACAGGTAATTAATTTGGCTTAGGGGTGCCTTGAAAAAATGAAGGAGACCCTATGGGTGCATTGAACTGATAAAGTTTGGGAACCACTGGAGTCTTTTCTAAGATCGATGAACATTCCAAACTTGTCAGTATATTACATTCATGCCATGTATATCAAAATATGATGTGGAATTTTTACATAAAGGGTGGAACACAGCGATTTCTTTACGCCTGTAACACTGTCCTTTCTGTTATTATTAAATATTCCTTTTCTCTAGATTTTGTAATATGTACATATCTAATTATGTATATATGTACAAGGGGATGTAGTCAGCATCCCGGCAGACTGGATGCTGACGGTCTAAATACCGGCCCTGGAATCCCGACCTCTGCCGGCATCACGGAGGTAAGTATCGGGGGTTAGGGTTAGGCACTAGGGGGTGGGTTAGGCACTAATGGCTCGATTCAGACCCACTTGCTAGATGCGTTCGCACGCAGCAAAAGTGTGCAAATCTGCGATCGCACGGCAAGGCATTAGCATGCCCACTATGTCTTGGCACGCATTTGCGGTGTGTATGCAGATGCCCACCAGCTTATCTTAAGACGCCCACTTATGCATGTCATCTCCAGGATATGTATGCAACCATCGGTAACTTTGAGTACCATCGGAAGCGAACGCAGCACATGTGGTTGACCATACCCTACTGCAAGCACTGTGAGTGCTTCAGTGTGTAAAACCTCTGTCACCACCCACAAATGGCTTCTCCTGTCACTCATTCTAGCGAGGTGGCTATGCGCAGCGAACGATCACACGGACTGGTTCGCACACGTGCACTGCGTACACATGCGCAGAATGCAAACATCGGCAGGCTGCGTGTGAACGCATCCTAGCGAACGGGTCTGAACCTGGCCCTAAGTGCAGTGGGTTAGGTTTAGGGTGCGGAGAGGGGGTGGTTAAGTTTAGGCACCGGGGAGGGAGGGTTAGGGTAACGATTAGGTGTAGGGAACTTATCTCTCAGTGCCGAGATTGTGATTGTCTGGATGCCTCTGTCTGTATTCTGACAGTTGGCATCATGTCAGTCGCGATCCCATACCCAACCCATGTAAAGTTATGTTCTTATCTCTACCTTTCTGTACTTATACACTTTGCTGCTTTACCTCTTTGTATGGGTGTTGCCATATAAATAGAAGATAATAGTTATAATAAGATTATGAGTTTCAAATTTAAATACCCCCATCCTGCACTAGTCCTTGTTAGTACTTACTGGCAGCTTCATCTTCTTGTCAGATAACAGTAAAGATGGTCATAATCCAAGTTATTTATTTCATGTTCGCCTTACTTTTAGGCCTCAAAACCACTACGTTATCATACCTCACAAAATTTGGGCGGTCGGAATTAAGTAGGGGGTGAGGGTCCACAGAATATATGTGCGCTATACTGGTAATAAATAAATAGGCAGCACTCCAGGAGATTAAAATAAACATACTAGTTTATTTAGTTGCAGAAGCAATTCGGGTCTCGTGTGATCCTTTCTCAAGCTGTATAGTGGGCGCGGCAGTGGATAGAGAGGGGATGGGGCGGAGCCAGGGGCAGATTGAGGTGACCCGGTGTATACCTGGTCCCTTTACTTGTATGTCTGTTAGAGATAAGCGGTTTGGTTTTTCTGAAAAGCGAACACACCAGAACATTGGGGTTCCAAGTTTTAATGAGTCCTGGCTCGGATAGCTTTTGGGGTTCTGAGTAGAACCGAGTGCCAACTCCGGTCTGCTGTACTTTCAGGAACTCAGAGTTAAAAACTGAATCTTGGGTTTTGGATTGCATTGTAAACAGGTTCAAATGACCTGATTTTAGCTGTCTTTAATCAAATTTAAAGAGAATGCCTGTCAATCACACGGCGAATAAAGACTCGCATCGTGCGAGTACGGTTATGTACCGTGATGCATGTGTAGTGTCAAAAAAACTGTACCATTTGTGAATACATCAACATAGCATACAACCCTCAATCAGGCCTTACTGTATGTGTGTTTAAAATTAATAAGCTTATATTTATGCACTTTTCAACTTTGTGGTAGATGACAATTAGCCGTTCCTATAGTTAAACGTATTTACCCCTATTTAATTCATGGATATAGGACCCTAAACTAAGAGTTTTCTAATAAACACAACTTTTTTTTAATTAGTTACTAGTTCACCCTTAAATGAATGTTACCTGTGTGGGTGCATTTATAAAAAATAGTGGATGTTAGAAAATCCTTTTTCAGGTTTCAGATAAAATGTCCCCCTAAAACCCATTCTGCAGCATATATTAACAAAATACAATGCTTTCAATATGAAAAAGCATAGTCAAGTTAGTGCAAAATAAAACATTCACTTGTGTTTCTTGGACACTTCCATCAAAAACAATGTGGATCCTATATAGGCTGAGAGCACAGCACAAGAATCCTGTAAACACTGACGTGACAAAACACAATGTTATTTGCAGACTGTCCACGTTTTTGGACTATGACACAGAATATGAATTTGCCTCGAAATGTTGTCCATTGCAGAGAAAGCAGATCTACTGAAAAATAATGGGCTGACCTAGTAGGAAGACAAGATTGTTCGTCACTGTTGCAAAGTACTGTAGGTGCAATGATGTGCCAAAATATGTAAATAAATGCAAATTCTTGGGGACAAGAGATTTAAACCATTTGCATCTGAGGGGGCAATTCAATTCAATGCGAATTGAATAGCGCTGGGAGCGAGCTCCCCGAGCTATTCAATTCAGTGCGCTGTGTGGTCGGAGAATGCCGGTTATCGCGGTCCTCATGCCTTAACAAGGCATTCTCTGACCAAAGTGCCAGGCGCTTTGTAGAAAAACAGCCGCGCACCCGGCACTTTGGTCGTATTTCTCTTTGCAACCCCAATTGGGTGCGAGAAGAAATCCTTAGCGCGACCAAACAGCGCGGTGTATTGAATAGCTTTGGGAGTCCCTCCGGTCGCTATTCAATAGCACGTTGAATTGAAGTCCCCCCTTTTGAGAGAGATGTCGTTTTACCTTTTTGATTCCATATTTAGGCAAATAATGCATACATTTAGATATAGATGCCAATGTTTGAAATAAAATACACAAAAATGCTTGTTACATGAAGAGTAGCATAAAGTCCTAGTAACGAGGGTGCACAATAATTGGTTTCACCACATTCTTACTTATTTGAGGTATCTGTACTTCTGAATGGATTGGGAATGTTCCCTGATTGTACACCATAAAATGACTCAGATTCTGTATTTTGTACCGTGATATACTATAGCTGTATAGTATATTTTCTGCTGCTTATTGCTGCGAGTGATCAGTACAATGTAATGTATATAAAAGTGAACATTAGTGTCATGCCTTCCATACATTGGCCTTAATTAATGGCTGTTATGACATGCATGCATATATAGAAGAGGTACTTAATTGTTTTTAATGACTGGTGGCATGCATTTATTAGTTTTATGCTAATGGAATATGCACAAGCTTCGATTCCTTGAGTACTTTTGCAGTAATTGGTTAAATGGAGAGTGGGGCCAGTAAAAGTGTTTGAAGAGCAAATCATATACAGATGGAGATTTTGCTTTTAAACATGGGGTATATTTACTAATCTATGGGTTTTTATAAGTAGAGATATTGCCCATAGCAACCAATCAGTTTCTACTTAACATCTATCTGGCACCTTCTAGAAGATATTAGCTAGAATCTGTAATAGGTGTATACTGGCGCTAGATTAAGTTGTTGTATATAATTAAAACACAGATATGTGTGCAATTTAAATCACATTAATTTAATCACAATACTGTTAAACAGCGAATATTTACCAAGTGGATTGTCCTGATTTCTCAGTCCAGATGGTGTATCCTGTGTCCAAATCCTGTTGGTAAAAGCACAGAGGGCCTGATTCAGAGCAGCTCGTAAGCGGCTGCTCGTTCGCTCCGAGTGATGTTCGCACAACTGCGCATGGGTCATAATGCACATGCGCCAACCAGTCAGTTCGGTCGGAAATCGAGCGCTCGCAAAATAGCGAGTGCCTGCTAATTTGAGTGACAGAATGAGGCGTTTGTGGGTGGTAACAGGGGAAGGTGCTTGAAAACGGGGAGTGGAGATCCGAATGCAGGCGTGCCAAACGGTCAAAACGGGCGTTTTAAGGGTGTGCATAATTAACAAAGCAGCGTCATCGACCACGTCACTTGGTTGTTTACAAAATAGCGAGCGCATGTTTCGTTCGCTCGCTCAGACATAGAGGCATCAACAGACCGCAAAGAGCGAGCGCTCAATTTAAATAGCCGGCCCCTTTTTCTGAATGAGCGAGCGCAAATAACGTCCGGCTCTGAATCAGGCCCAGAGTGTAGACTGGATAGGACCCACTTGTAGCTGCTTCCCTTGGATAATGATAGCAGATGTCCCAGTAACCATGTGTCAGAATGTAAGATGAATAAATGGCGTTGTCCCCAAAACGATAGGCGATGGAGGTGAAGCTTAACGCATTTCACTGGCAAATGTATATCCAGCTTCTTCAGAAGAAGCTGGATATACATTTGCCAGCGAAACGCGTTTGTGACACAGGATACACCATCTGGACTGAGAAATCAGGACAATCCACTTGGTAAATATTTGCTGGACCCTGTATATGGATTATCAATAGTCCTATCACCAGTGTCTTATTTATTGGACTAAACAGTCCCCCAATAGAGATTTCATTGGACATTGGATTTCATGCTCCTAAGATATAGGGATATTTTATGTTTTATTTATTAGCATGTTTAATGTTTAACAGTATTGTGATGAAATAAATGTGATTTAAATTGCACACATATCCGTGTTTTAATTATATACAACAACTTAATCTAGCGCCAGTATACACCTATTACATATTCTATATTTTGTTAGGGCTGACAACCCCTTCTGGCTGATTGAAATAACAGCGCATTGGATAATTTTGTATATTTCTATTTATTAGCTAGAATCTGATTGGTTGCTATGGGCAACATCTCTACCTCTATAGACCCGCACTTTTATAAATATACCCCTAAAGGTATAATCTGGCAAACCCAGAGCATGGAGCAGGGTTAAGTGTTACTGAAGCATTCAACATGCATGTGATTGGCTCTCAATCACTTCTCTTAATTAAAATAAAATAAAAATCTGGGTGTCAGTGTACTTTATGGTGAGTGAGATGTATATTGGAATGTGCCTTTTCACAGTGGATCCCCTTGTGTTTTGTAACCAATGGTCCTTCAAAGAAAATAAAAAATAAATAAATCATAACACCAGAAACAAACAAAAATAGGAAAATTACAAACTCCAAGAAATTTATTTTGTATTATTTTGTCATTGGCCAGGCTGATCATTGCAAAATCTTATTTCAGCTTATGCTTGGTTTGCCCAGGCTTGCATAACATACCATTTTGTAACATGTCAGTGCATCGCACTTATGAACATTTAAAACATTTTTACATTTTAGGGGCAGATTCAATTAGCCGTTGGTCGATCCACGCTGTCGGATCCTGCGATCAGTCCCGCATATGCAGTTAATGGTCAATTCTGCTTGCTAATTTTCGTTGAGCTACTGAATAGAAGCCTTTTGATACATTATGGGTCCTATTCATTAAACTCTAAACCCACATCTAATGCGCTAATGGGGGTTTAAGACACTGTTGATCATGGATTCCTGAAAAGGATGATTTATCAAGGATGAAAAGGCATTATTGCCAACTAAAATGAATTAAGAAACAGTATTTTGCCCAGGAGCGGTGCCCCAAACCAATATCATGCCTAGAGATCCATGAGTTTTAAACTGTCTCTGAGTGGATGTTATCTTATTTCATTTGAGCCTTAATCATTTTTTGTTTATAAAAAATACCATTTTATATTAGCACTTTATGTAATCTAATTTAAACAGCAAGAGACTAAGTATAGGCTAAAAATTCTCTTTATAAAAGCACAAACTATCCAAATGTAACCAAAAAAACTATAGCACAGCATAGTAAAATACAAAATATAATAGTGTCAGTTCTGTTATATAAAGTTTTTGTAACAGGCAAGAAAGTAGCAATTTGTTAGACAGGACATCAAACATTAATCTCCGTCACAAAAGCTAAATGACAACTTGCTGTTTATTGCCCTGGGCACATAGCCTTACTTCTCTAAACTATATTTAACTCACATTTAAATATTATCCCCAAGATATTTCTCAGGATAGTATCTGCTCAGGAAAAACAGTCATGTCTTGTTACTAGGGGCTCTTTCATAGCGGCTGGCTAGCATACTAAATAAATGCATACAAGTGAACTGCGTGCAGATTCCAATGAACTTGTGCAACATGTATTAATCTGTCAGTACAGCCACTACCAGATAATTTTTCAAGGTTCACATCAAGAAGAAGAAACATTATTACTTAGCTGTTTATCATTTCCATATGGGTGGTAGCTACAGCAATTCTAGATACAGCCGTTCCCAGTTTTACATTTTCTCAGAACATGTTATGCTTTCTCAGAACCTACACATTATTTTCCTTGACTAAACCACATTTTTGTAAATTTCCCCCAGTGGGGATTATTTAATGAAGTGTGAGTTTTCAAAATTGTGTGTTTTACCTTTAAAAAAATCACTGCTTTACCTGTGGCTGCAATTTTAACAGAAACTCATCGATTTTGGAATACTCACATTTCATTAAATAAACCAAATAGGAGGAATGACCATCTCTGGCTGAACTATCAATGGATCTTAACCATTGGGTAACAATCATTAACTGTGTACAAAGGCCCTCATTCAGAGCCGTACGCTCTGAGCAGAGCGCACGCTCTGAATGAGGGCCGCCCTCCATAAAAATAGAGCGTCCTCCTGGACGCTCGTATAGCTGTGGGTCACCACCCACAGCCTATACGAGCGTGCAGTTTGATGGCCGCGATGGTCGTGACCATCGCGACCTTCGAAACTGCGAGCCGGAGCCTGCGGTTGAGGTTTTCAACCGCAAGGCCCGGAGTGATTTTGGCTCTATCAGAGCCAAAATCACTCCCACTGACATCACTAGTGATGTCAGTGGGCCGGCTTCTGACGGTAGGCGTTCCCTTGGGAACGCCTCCGTCAGGGAGGCACGCCTCCGGCAGGCCCACCAAAGGGGGCGTGCTGTCAATCAACATCGACAGCACGCCCCCTTTGATCAGACACAACGAGCAAGGACTTTCCTTCGCTCGTCGCGTCTGGCGCATGCGCACGACGGAGCTCCCTCCATCATGCGCATGCTCAGTGCAGACCATCGACCCACTTGCGAGCGGACAGCCGCTTGCAAGTGGGTCTGAATCAGGGCCAAAGTGTGTGGGCGACTGGTGTCTCTAACTCTAGGACCACCTCCCCACCTTTCCCACAATCATTTGGGATCTCACAAGACTTTCCTTCGCTCGTCGCGTCTGGCGCATGCGCACGACGGAGCTCCCTCCGTCATGCGCATGCTCAGTGCAGACCATCGACCCACTTGCGAGCGGACAGCCGCTTGCGAGTGGGTCTGAATCAGGGCCAAAGTGTGTGGGCGACTGGTGTCTCTAACTCTAGGACCACCTCCCCACCTTTCCCACAATCATTTGGGATCTCACAAGACCCTGTACCTGACCCTCTGGTTCTATCACTGTACACCACTTCTATTGGAGTACCAAATATCCACCTCTATTATGATGACACCCGAATGTACCTCTTCTCTCCTGTAACTATGTTGCCTGTGAGGATTCACAAAGAGAGAGAGAGATTCTTAGTTCTCATATTAGTTTGTCATGACTCACTAAGGGACGTGGAGTCTAACGGGGCACTGGAATCCACTTGAGATTCCCGCATTTGGATTTGTGGTAGTAACCCTGCAGGTCACAACCCCCCTAGATGAGCAGCAGATATGACTAGCAGGGGGTGAATGGGGAGATTTACAGTAGGAGTGGAGAATCACACTGAGACCATTAAAGTTACCTGAAAGCAAAAGGATAGCTTTTAACTCATTGTAATGAAATGACTTTCTAGGAAAGCTGTGAAGCACACTGGAGATTGTGCAGCAGAACACCAGCAGCAGAGGAGTACACTGGTGACAATACTGCTGCAACACAAGAGGAACAGTGGTGTCTACTAGAGACAAAACAGCAGCACCATGAATAAGCTGGGTAGAGTGCCAAAAGCAGTTAGGACATTAATTCACCAAGTGGCAGACAAAGATCTGATACAGATCAGCAGAGAAAGGTAGTTTACATAGACTGTCTTCCAGAAAAGATATTCCTATTGGTGCCCATCTCTTCTGCTAAGAGATGGAGCCTCCAGGAACTCCAGGCCAACAACCCACCAGAGAGAATGCCTCACCGGCCAATGAGTGACACTGTGTAACCAATTGTCTCTTTGCTTACTCTGCTACTTAAAGCTCACCATATCCAAAACATAGCTTATTCTCTTCCTTCCTCCTAGAGTAACTACCTCCCTTCAAATTTCCCTCATCATCAGTCACACCACAATTTCATTAGACTCCCAAACCCGCTGCCTTGGTGTCACAATTCACTCCACATTCAGTTCTCCTGTCGTCTCCATCTTTGCAATAGTGCCAGAATACACCCTTTTCTTACCCAAGATGCTACCAAAACTCTTATCCATTCTTTCATCCTGGATGTTACACCTTGGAGATATAGAATACAGTCAGATTGGGGTTAACGCAGAGTCAAAGCGCAGAATCTAACAGACCACCTGGCTTTCACCAAGAAACGCTGTAATGGGTTGGACTGAGCAGTGTGCCATACAAGGTCCTGAGCAGTAAAAGTAGCACATCCGTGGTGCCAGGAAGCCAAATGAAGTGCCCCCAGGACTGAGTGCAGATTTTTAGTGTGGTGAGGGCAGAGGACCTGCCGCAGCATCGGGTAAATGATTACCCAGCCAGGCGCCATGACACTTGACTATTGCAGACTCCTGCTACCTGGCATTCCACCTTCCCATCTATTCCACACTGCAACACATCTTAGATGCTGATTTGCAGCTAATCTCATCACAAAGGGCCTGATTCAGAGCCGCTCGTAAGCGGGCGCTCGTTCGTTCCGAGCGATGTTTGCCCAACTGCGCATGCGTACGGATTTTAATACGCATGCGCGAACCAGTCAGTGCGGCCGAAAATCGTTTGTTTGCTAAATAGCGAATGCCTGCTATTTTGAGTGACAGGAGGAGGCATATGTGGGTGGTAACAGGGGAAGGTGCTTGAAAACGGGGAGTGGAGATCCGAACACAGGCGTGCTTAAAGGTCAAAACGGGCGTTTTATGGGTGTGCATAATTAATACAGCAGTGTCATTGACCACGTCACTGGGTTATTTTATAGTCAGAACTGCTCGCAAGATTGTGGTAGGAAAAACCAACCACAAGAATAGCGAGCAGTTCAGACGCCTTTCGATGTACTCGATTAATCTAATAAATAGCGGACATGACGTATGATGCGAGCGGTCAGGGGGTGTTTCTTTCAAAATTACATTTGCATGTTTTGTTCGCTCGTTCAGACATAGAGGTGTGAACAGACCGCAAAGAGCGAACGGTTCATTTAAATAGCCAGCCCCTTTTTCTGAACGAGCAAGCGCAAATAGCGTCCGGCTCTGAATCAGGCCCAATGTACTCTCTCACCCTCTTAGATTTAGCTCTGACCTGTACCCTGCCTCATCTTTGTAACCACCTCTTAATCCGGCCTGCAAGATATCTCTAGTGCTCTTACCCACTTATTGAATTACCTACCATGCCTGCTTAAACTCTTCCACAGCCTTCAAATTCTCTATGGATACCCTTCTCTGTATTAGTACTTACACTACTCCTAACTATATTACCACTATGCAAGTGCACCCTCCCGACCTCCAATCTGAGCCACACTCTTGTTTCACATGTGCTCAATGCCAATTAGCTTGTAATCTCTCTTATTAGCAGGGTACCCTTCATTTTAATTTCCACATTTATTTGTCTACCTTTTTATGTCCCTGTTTTATATATGTCATTTCTTCCCCACAGTGCTAGCAATAATAAAACAGTAATAATTGTAGCTTTCTTTTACATTTTCATCCCACTGTCTATGCCTTTATTTTAATGCTACAGCGAACATACTCAACCATGTGGTGTTGATTTGGGACCGAACAGCTGGAATTAAGATTCTACTACTTGACTTGTTGCTGGACTATTTTGTAGAAAAACATTCCCTATTTGTTACGTGTAGTGCTGACTTTATACTTTGTAGAGGTTGGGTACGGGATGCCGGAGCTCGGGAACCCGGGCAGTCAGAATCTTGACACCGGCATCCTGACCAGGTTACCATCGCGACAGCTGCAAGTAAGTATACTAACCTATAACCTAACCCTCCCTCCCGAAGCCTAAACCTAACCTCCCCCTTAGTGCCTAACCTAACCTCCCCCTTAGCGCCTAAACCAAACCTCCCCCTTAGCGCCTAAACCAAACCTCCCCCTCCCCGCACCCAAAAACTAACCCCCCCACTTAGTGCCTAACCCTCCACCTCCCCCTAGTGACTACCCCTAACACTCCCCCTAACCCAGTACTTACCTTCGGGATCCCAGTGGTCGGGATGCCGGCGCCAGTATTCCGATAAGTGTCAGGATTCCGGCGTCGGCATTGTGAATGCCAGAATCCCCACTGTGGGGATCCTGAACGTATCCCCTTCATAATACCTTATATCCTTTTGTTTAAGCCTTATGCTGAACAGACTGCCAGAAACTGCATTTCTATGCATGCCATACATTTATGTATACAGTAATCATATCTTCCACTAACTGCTTCTTTTGTAATGTAAATAAATCCACCTCAGAGAGATTTTCAGATTGTAATTAGACATCAAAAGCTAACGGGCTAATATAATAAGTATAACTAAATACTTGCAATGAGATGAAATTTAAATAGTGATTCAATTTTGTAACCTTTTAATGTTACCCAATGTCTTCATGAACATTTTAATGAGCATCCCTGGGATGCCCAATGTTTTATTTATGAGCACTTAGGTAGGGCAAATGGTTCTTATCACCCATTAGTTTTGCTATTATTACATTTATGTGGACTTAGACAGCTACTATGCTCACTGGCATTATTTCTTGCCTTGTATCTATTTCAATTGTTTGGTCTACACATATGCAGAATAATATGAGATATGGTAAGAACTTACCCTTGTTATCTCTATTTCTACGAAGTCCATAGGGTTCCACAGGATACCTTGGGGTATAGGTGTGACGTCAGTCGCAGGGCACCAAAGAGTTAAGCTTTCAGCCTCCCAGGATGCACTAGGTCCCCCTCCTATACCCCGCCCCCGGGCCAAGGCACCTCAGTTAGTTACCAAGCCATAGGCCGGAGGAGGAGAAGGAAGAGAGAGAACAAAGATCTGGACACATACAAGAATCACATTCTCACCAGAGGGAGACGGAAAACCGGTGACCAGAGCAAAGCCCATCTGCAGCACAGGTGCGACAGGGCGGGAGTCCTGTGGAACCCTATGGACTTCGAAGAAATAGAGATAACAAGGGTAAGTTCTTACCATATCTCATATTTTCTACTTCAGGGTCCATAGGGTATCCACAGGATACCTTGGGGATGTCCCAAAGCAGTATCCTTTAAGGGTGGGGACGCTCCTGTGCAGAAAGGAGAATCCGCCGCCCGAAGGAAGCATCCTGAGAGGCGAAGGTGTCAAACCTGTAATACCTCACGAAGGTATGGACAGAAGACCACGTAGCAGCCTTGCAGATCTGAACTGCCGAGGCACCACGTCGAGCTGCCCACGAAGGACCCACAGACCTAGTGGAATGAGCCTTCAGAGAAGGAGGGACCGGTAGGCCTTCATGAAGATAAGCTTCAGAAATAGCCATACGGATCCAGGCTGCCAAAGTTTGCTTTGAAGCAGGCCAACCCTTTTTACAGAAGCCATAGAGGACAACAAAGCGTCCGACTTCCTAAACAAAGAAGTGCGGTCAACATAAGTCCTTAAGGCCCGCACAACATCCAAAGAGGCCTCACCCACGGAAAGACCCGGTGAGTTAAAGGCCGGAACAACTATTTCCTCGTTAACATGAAACTGGGAAACAACTTTGGGAAGAAACTCGGGCCGAGTGCGGAGCACTGCCCTGTTCCCATGAAAAACCAAGAAAGGGGGTCTACAAGAAAGAGCCCCTAACTCAGAAACACGTCTGGCTGAAGCAACGGCCAGAAGGAAAACAGTCTTAGCTGTTAGCCATTTAATATCCACTGAGCCCAGTGGTTCAAACGGCGGTCCTTGGAGAGCCCTCAGGACCACAGCCAAATCCCAAGGCGCCACAGGTGGAACAAAGGGCGGCTGAATACGGAGAACACCTTGCATAAAGGTGCGCACATCCGGGATTGTAGCAATCCTACGGTGAAACCAGACAGATAGGGCCGAAACCTGTACCTTCAAAGAAGCAAGGCGAAGCCCATGATCTAGTCCCGCTTGCAGGAAGGCGAGAATCCGAGACAGACGAAACTCCCGCGGTGCATAACCTCTCGGTCGACACCACTGGAAGAACGTATGCCACACGCGATGGTATATCCTCGCGGAAGACGGTTTCCGAGCTCGTAACATGGTACGCACCACAGAGCTGGAAAACCCCCAGGACCTCAGCATGGCCGTCTCAACAGCCACGCCGCCAAAGACAGCCGAGTCAGGTCCGGGTGAAGACAAGGACCCTGAGACAGAAGGTCCGGTCGTAGCGGCAACCGCAGAGGACTGTCCACGGACAGACCCTGAAGGTCTGAGAACCAGTGCCGTCTGGGTCACGCGGGAGCTATCAACAGGAGCGTCCCTCCTTCCTGTTTGAATTTCCGGATTACCCGTGGAAGAAGGGAGACCGGAAGGAACAGGTATGCGAACCTGAACGTCCACCGGACGGACAGAGCATCCACCAGAGACGCCCCTTCGTCTCTTGTGCGAGACCCGTACACCGGCAACTTGTTGTTGTGCCGGGACGCCATGAGGTCGATTTCTGGAAGACCCCACCTGTCCACCAGTAGTTGAAAAACGTCCGGGTGCAGGGACCATTCCCCTGGATGAACGTCCTGGCGACTTAGAAAGTCCGCCTCCCAATTTAGCACTCCCGGGATGAAGACCGCTGATATGGCCGGAAGATTGCGCTCCGCCCAAACCAGGATCCGAGAGACCTCTACGAGAGCCGCCCGACTGCGAGTTCCTCCTTGCCTGTTTATGTAGGCCACGGTGGTAGCATTGTCCGACTGGACCTGCACCGGGTGACCCTGGAGAAACCGCTGTGCCTGCAGGAGAGCATTGAAGACCGCACGGAGTTCCAAGATATTTATTGGAAGCTCCGCTTCTGTCGGTGTCCACCTGCCCTGGAACAAGTGTGGACCCGAAACTGCTCCCCAGCCCCGAAGACTGGCGTCCGTTGTCAACAGGACCCAATTTGGAACCCAGAACGGACGTCCCTTGTTGAGGTGGGTCGTCTTTAACCACCACGCAAGGGACAGGCGAACCTCCGGGGTGAGCACAATCGTCTGGAATTCAGAGACTGAGGCAGCCCGTTCCACTTGGACAGGATCAGGTGCTGCAGAGGTCTGGAGTGAAACTGGGCGTATTCCACCATGTCGAACACCGACACCATGGAGCCCAGTAACCTCATCGCCGAGTGTAAGGACACCCGGCGGCTGTGCAGACAACTGCGCACCCTTGACTGTAAAGCAGAGATCTTGTCCTCCGTCACGAAGATCCTTTGCTGTCCCGAGTCCAATAAGGCTCCAAGATGCAGAATCCTCCGAGACGGGATTAGAGTGGACTTCTGCCAGTTGATTAGCCAGCCGTGCCGTTGCAGCAGTGCAATGGTCAGGTCCAAGTGGTGTAACAGGAGCTCTGGAGATCCTGCCACCAATAACAGGTCGTCCAAGTACGGCAACATGCGGACTCCTTGCAGCCGCAGAGAAGCCGCCATGACCGCCATAGCGTCCTGTATGTCCAATGACACCATGTAGTCCCCAGGTTCCAGCGCCAGAATGATGGACCGTAGGGTCTCCATCCGAAACTTCGGGACCCGCAAAGACTTGTTGAGTGCTTTGAGGTTGAGAATCGGACGATATGACCCATTGGGTTTCTGTACCAAAAATAGATTTGAATAGAAACCCTGGCCCCTCTGGGAGAATGGAACAGGCACTATAACTCCAGCCTGGAGCATAGTGTGCAATACCTTCCGCAGCTCCGTAGCCTTGTTCCGGTCTGATGGTAGACCCGTGGTGAAGAATCGAGCCGGGGGTCTGTGCCGGAAGGAGAGGGCGTACCCGTGAGAGACCACCTCCAGAACCCAAGTGTCTGTCGTAGTGAACGACCAACACCGGGAGAACTGCAGCAGGCGGCCTCCCACCCTGGGATCCCCCAAGGGGAGACCCGGACCGTCAGGCCGCAGGCTTGTCATCTGGCTTGGGGGCCGGACGTCTGGTACTCCATGCCTGTTTCCGGGGCTTGACCGATTTCTTCTGGCCAGCCTGTCGAGGAAACGACTGTGGTTTGGGCCTGCCCTGGGCCCTAGATGACCGAAAGGACGATGGTCCAGAACCAGAAGGAGCAGCGGCCGACGGGAGACAACAGATTTGGCTGCCGCCAGCGTGGCCACAATCTTATCCAGATCCGGACCGAAGAGAACTTCTCCGGTAAACGGCAACGCTTCCAGACCTTTCTTGGATCTGCGTCCGCCTTCCAGGATCGCAGCCACAAGGTGCGACGAGCAGCTACCGCTGCTGAAGAAATTCTAGACACCAGAGTACTAATGTCTAGAGCCGCCTCGTTGATGTAGGTGGCCGAATCACGGAGATTGCCAATCAACTCCGCCTGTTCGGCCGGACAGTCGGATTCAAAAGAAGCCTCTAATGAATCCGCCCAGCGCTCCATCGCTCTGGCAACCCAGCAAATGGCCATAGCCGGCCGTGCTGCCCCCCCTGCAAGGGAATAAGCGGACTTCAGGCAGATTTCTACCTTGCGGTCCGTAGCATCCTTAAGGGAGGACATGGATGGCATCGGCAATGTGGCACTACGGACAAGACGGGTCACGTGAGAATCCACCTGTGGAGGGGATTCACACTTAGCAAAATAATTATCCGCGAACGGATAAGCCACCGCCAGGCGTCTCTGCGGCTGGTATCTTTTGCCAGGTTGTTTCCACGCCTCCTCTAAATGGTCCACCAACTGACCCGAAAGAGGAAAGACTGTGGCATCGCCCTTCACATCTTTGAAAAAGGCATACTTAGATTTAGCCGCTGGGGGAACTTCGTCCTCAATCACCAAGGCTGTGCGGACCGCCCGAATAAGTCCAGGAATATATACTTTGGACTTAGCATCAGCGTCCTTAGTATGGAAAGGTTCCTGATCGTAAGGATCCAGAATCTCCCCATCATCAGACGTCCCTTCGTCATCCTCATAAGGAGCGGACAGAGACGCCACCGGCCTTTTATGAGGCCGCATCACAGACTCCCCTTGCAACACATCCGACAAGTGCTGTACAGAACTCGTCAGGGAGTTAACCCACGCTGGCTCCTGAGAACCCGGGAGCGGGGAAATAGGGAGACTGTGGGGTACCACCAATTGTCGTGGGAACCCCTGCATGGGTGACGACACCACAGACTGCTGGGACAAACCCAACGGAGTAAACGCGGGCTGCGGAGCTAACTGGCCCACTAAAGCTGTTAACGCCTGAGCGAAACAAGCCCAGGGCGGCTCCTGTACCGGTGCTGTAACCGTAATAGGCCGCGCCATGGACAAACACTGCCGGCAAAGGCCCTCCGCGCTACCCTCCCCCTCCGCTAACGGTACTTTGCACGTGGTACACTGTAGCCGGAGGGGAAAATCACTTTCAGACATGATGGCACCACGTATGTGACCTCTCTCACCAATTAAGTATTAAATAGGCGAGAGACCACCCTGCAGCACCGCACCGCAAGGGCTTTAGCAGAAAGAACAGGGACAGTAATAAAGCTGACAGTTTAGAGAAGAAAAGTTACAGGCAGCGCTAGCACAGTCACATACAATGCAGAGAAATAACAATTCCTGCACTAACAGCGCTGATCACTCAACTACACAGACACAGGGCCTGGTAGGACACAGCGCTGCATACACAGACCTGAGCCACAGCGGAGGAGAGGTATGCGGGGGGACCCAGACCACGATGCTTCCTTCCAGACTTCCAGCAGCGTTCACCATGCGTTGCAGAGAAGATGGCCGCCGAGGAGCAGAGAGAAGCTGGCCTGGGGGAGGAGCGCTGACACAGGACCAGTCAGCACAGTGCAGAGAGGGCTGTGTGCAGCGGGGGAGGCGCCGGCTGTGAGACAGGGAAGGCGCGCTCCCCTGGCATGCATTTAACCCCTGGGACGCCGCAGCGCTACCGCTCTGCTGCGGTCCGCTGTCCCAGGGGGTAGTGGAAGCGCAGGTTGGTCGCCTGGCTCCACGCTGCAGCCAGTCCCCAGGGAGCCCCCTGCCTGGGGACTTAGGACCATGTGATCAGCGGGGACCCACCGCGGGACCCCGCTGCTTACCTCTGTCCCCCTTGAATCCGGCCATGGTCCGGAGCATCTGGGGTCACCGCTAGCTGTGACCCCAGACGCCCACCAGCATCCCCGGATCAGTACCGGCGTTCTGGTACCGGCGGGGTGTAGGGAAGACAGCATGGACGTCAGGACTGACTGTCCATGCTGTTCATCCAGATGTGCAGCCACAGCTGCATGAAGAAAAAGCTTCAGGGGCTCTTCTAGCCCCCACTCCAACAGGTGCACCCGACTCCGGCCGGGCACCAAACTAAACTGAGGTGCCTTGGCCCGGGGGCGGGGTATAGGAGGGGGACCTAGTGCATCCTGGGAGGCTGAAAGCTTAACTCTTTGGTGCCCTGCGACTGACGTCACACCTATACCCCAAGGTATCCTGTGGATACCCTATGGACCCTGAAGTAGAAAGTAGTTTAAATGTAAGACATGGAATTTCATGCGAAAACCACTTGATATAATTATTTTCAAACCTAAATAGTTATTTAGCTGCACCTACCTCTATTTAATCCCTTTCCCATTTGAACCAAGATTTCTCCTTCATTCCTATAAAAACTGCCTCCTTCATAAAACATTTAGGGGTTCCAGTAAATAGATCTACATTAAAATGGTTGACAATGTCTAGCTAGACACTAATCAAGACGTAGAAAAGGGACGGTAGACAGGTACAAAAGGTTGACACACAAAAGGATGAAATGGATGAAGATAGACATGTACAAAATGTCGACATGGTCAAAAGATCAACATTGAAATGGTCAACACTTTTATTTTCTCGAGGGTTAAGGTTAGGCACTTATTTGAGGGTTAGACTCTAGGAGGGATGGTTAGGGTTAGGCATTTCCCCCGATAGAGTTAGGCACTTACTGGAGGGTTAGGCATTAGGAGGGCCAGTTAGGGTTAGGCACTTACCCCGACAGTTAGGGTAAGGCACAAGGAGGGAGGGTTAGGCACCGAGGGGAAGTTTAAGATTAGGGTTAGAAAAAATAAACATGTCGAACATTTTTTTGTTGACCATTTTTGTTTTGACCTTTTGTAATGGTCTATCTTCATCCCTGTCGACTTTTTGTCCTTGTCTACCTATTGACTGTCTACCATTTGGGGTCTATCTAGACCAGGGATGGGGAACCTCAGGCACCCTGCAGACAGAATCTATGCAGCAGTGCCACCTGGAGTACTATAAGGATGCTTCAGATGGTCACAGCACTGCCTTTACAGCTCCCCGATGCATCCTCAGGATGATCCAGGCATTGCTGTAATCACTGGCGATTGTGGCCTAGCCCCTGTGTGACTTTACACAGAGGGGTGTGGCCTGCACCAGGCCCGCGAATAATGTTATATACATCAAAATGGCCCTCAGCAGAAAAAAGGTTCCCCACCCCTGATCTAGACATAGTCTATCTTTTTAATATAGATCTTTTATACAAAACCCAACAGTTAAGACCCAGTGTGCACTGTGTGACTGATCTCTACCTGTGGAACATTATCCTTCTTAACTTAAGTCATCTTTATCACCATAGGTTTTCAAATCTATGCGGAAATATATCCTAACGCTTAGCACTGGCCAAACTTTAAATATTTAGAAAAGTATTTTTGACAATTATTCTGAAATCACAGTTGTATTCACAGATTGCATACAGTATAAGGCTCACAGGTGTTTACTCAGCTCACGGGTGTAAGCAAGTAATGTCATTACTGAGCAGTTGCAACAATTCCACAGTCGGCCAAGCCTTCCAATAACGTCATGGGTTGGGGGTGGGGTGTTGATGATATCTCTCAATAACATCCTTTGTAGGCTCTGCATTACTTTTAGGCGCTGAGACTCAAGTTCAAACTTTAAATCTTTAAAAATGAGGCTTATTCATTCACAATACACCAAATGATGCACCGAGGCGTTTCTAAAAAAAATATATATCAAATCCCGAAATACATATTTCTCAATAAGAATAGCTTAAAAGTCCAGAAAAAAGTCTATGACACATATAAAAATAAATAAGTGCACAAAGAAACAAGGATGATCCTTAAAATTGGCTATACAAAGCATTGTGTTGTGTATATATATATATATACTCACCGGGCCTCCAGAAGCCGATTAAATGCAGATTTGGCACTTAATGAAAAATGGCCAGTCTCCCCCTTTCCTGAAGAGCCATTAGGATAGTTGTATCCCCAGGACCGTGGCACTACCTGCTGGTCTTCCTTACTATAGTCCGTGGCCGAGGTACCGCTGCGCAGTCAGGGCATGCAGCCAAAGACAGCGGTGTGAATGGAAATACCACTGCTACCTCTCAAATCTTTTCTCCCACTCTGTGCACTTGCACAGGGCTGGATTAAGGCTTGTGGGGGCCCTGGGGCAACTAAGTTGCGGGGGCCCCCACCAAGCCAACACGGAGCCTCGGCAGGCTCACACCGACCCTATGTACGCAGTGGCAAACACAGGATTTTCTGGGGTGTGATCCTGGCGTTGTCTCATTGGTGTTCTCATCTTATAAAGGTAAGCTGTTTTCACTTTGTCTTTATCCTAATGAAAGAATACATTTTCTGAAACGTTGATCTACACTAACGGAGTCCTGTGTGTTACTTACAAAGTTGTCTAGAGTGCTGCATCATTGCTGAATATTACTTTTCCTCCTGCCAAAGGGGGTTAATAGGAGGGCACCAGATGCATATTTTTTTGCAGCGGAGTGCCAGCTCACCTAGCTACATATATATATATATATATATTAGGGGTGTGCACCGGCCACTTTTCGTGTTTTGTGTTTTGGTTTTAGATCTTTCTTCGTGTTTTGGATCTGGATTGGTTTTGCCAAAACCACCTTTCCGTGTTTTGGGTTCTGGGTTTTGGAACTGTATTTTTTTGAAAAAAAGCATAAAAACAGCTAAAATCACAGAATTTGTAGGTTTTTCTGCTCCTATGCTATTATTAACCTCAATAACCTTAATTTCCACTCATTTCCAGTCTATTCTGAACTATTCACAATGGTGTTTTTATGTCCAAAAGGTTGCACCGAGGTAGCTGGATGACTATGCTAAGCGACACGAGTGGGCGGCACAAACACGTGACCCATCTAGGCGTGAAACTGCAGTGGCAGACAGGATGGCAGTTTGAAAAACTAGGCCCCAAACTGTACATAATGCAAAGAAAAAAAAAGAGGTGCAAGATGGAATTGTCCTTGGGCCCTCCCACCCACCCTTATGTTGTATAAACAGGACATGCACACTTTAACAAACCAATCATTTCAGCGCCAGGGTCTGCCACACAACTGTGGCTGAAATTATTGGTTCGTTTGGGCCCCCACAAAACAAGCTGGCAATTAATCTGTCCCTGCACAAACTGGCTCTACGGAGGCAAGATGTCATCCTCATCCTCCTCATCCACCGATTCCTCACCCTCTTCAGTGTGTACATCCTCATCCTCACAGAGTATTAATTCGTCCCTGCTGGAACCACAGGTCCCTCTGTACGTTCTGGAGGCTGGTCTCCCTGGAAGAGTTGATAATTCATTTTATGAACATCATCTTCTCCACATTTTGTGGAAGCAACCTCCTACGCCTTTCGCTGACAAGGTTCCCGGCTGCACTAAACACTCTTTCGGAGTACACACTGGAGGGGGGGCAACTCAGGTAAAATAGAGCCAGTTTGTACAGGGACCTCCAAATTGCTTCTTTTTCCTGCCAGTACAGGTACGGACTGTCTGACATGCCTACTTGGATGCTGTCACCGATGTAATCCTTTAACAGACAGACGCACGCTTGTCGCTGCTGCTTTGAGGATGCAAGTGCGGCTACAGCCCACACAATTCACAAAGACAGAAAAAAAAAAAGAATATTTTTATTGTTTGTGGAGCGCACTATAAGGGTTACACCACCCTTTAACAGACAGACGCACGCTTGTCGCTGCTGCTTTAAGGATGCAGGTGCGGCTACAACCCACACAATTCACAAAGACAGAAAAAAGAAGAATATTTTTATTGTTTGTGTAGCACACTTTGAGGGTGTCACCACCCTTTAACAGACAGACGCACGCTTGTCGCTGCTGCTTTAAGGATGCAGGTGTGGCTACAGCCCACACAATTCACAAAGACAGAAAAAAGAAGAATATTTTTATTGTTTGTGTAGCACACTTTGAGGGTGTCACCACCCTTTAACAGACAGACGCACGCTTGTCGCTGCTGCTTTGAGGATGCAGGTGGAATCTAGACGGGATTTGGAACCGAGGACACACTACCTCCATCAATTGTCTAAATCCCACTGCACTAATGGCGGATACCGGATGCACGTCTAACACCAACATAGCAGTCAAGGCCTCAGTTATACGTTTTGCTTCAGGATGACTGCTGTCGTACTTCATCCTCATCGCTAGGGACTGTTGGAGGGTCAATTGTTTAGTAAAAGTAGTGATGTTCCTACTTACTCTCTGGGATGATGAACAACTCCCAGCAGCAGCAACAGCACTAGGAGGAAGTGGTTCTTGATCTTTCCCTATTTTATTTTTATCGGAGACAGTTTGGTCCTCCATTTATGTTATATTGATATATACGTGCGGCTAAAGCGCACACAAACACAGAAAATATTTTTTTATTTTTGCTGGAGAGTAGTGCACTTTGTGGGTTACACCACCCTTTAAGAAATGAGCCAGCCGGCTCTTTACTTATGGGACACAGGCGCACGCTTGGCGCTGCTCCTTTGTTGATGCACGTGCAGCCACAGTGCACACAAGTCACAAACACAGAAAATATATATTTTTTTGGTTTGGAGTGTACTTTGGGGGTTACAGAACCCTTTAACGGTCAAGCCAGCCGGCCCTTTACTTATGACACAGGCGCACGCTTGGCACTACTTTGTTGATGCACGTGCGGCTACTGCGCACACAATTCACAAACACAGAAAATAATTTTTTTTTTTGGTTTGGACTGGAGTGTACTTTGGGGGTTACAGCACCCTTTAACGGTCAAGACCGCCGGCCCTTTACTTATGACACAGGCGCACGCTTGGCACTACTTTGTTGATGCACGTGCGGCTACTGCGCACACAATTCACAAACACAGAAAATATATAATTTTTTTAGCACTTGGGGGGAGCACCCCTGATGGACAGAGCACCCCCTGGACAACACTACAGCACCCCTTTAGGACTGGGACACTGCACAGGACTTTGGAGTGGACACTGCACAACACAGTCCAGCCAGCCCCTATGGACTTTGAAGTAGTGGACACAGCCCCTATTAACAACAGCAGCACAGCACAACACAGCCAGCCCCTATGGACTTTGAAGTAGTGGACAACAGCAGCACTACACTACACCACACAGCCCTAACTCCCACCCTCCCTCTTCACTGTACACAGCCGAGTGAGAAAATGGCGCCGACGCGGGTACCTTATATAGGATCCAAAACCTGCGAGACTCGGAAGGCGGGATGATGACGTTTTGCCTCGATTTCAGATCCGAGTCAGGCGGGAAAAGTCGAGCCTGATTCGGATCGGACTCGGATCGGGGGGGCTCGGATTTCAGAAATCCGAACCCGCTCACCCCTAATATATATATATATATTGTGACACAGTCGGGATAGGGGTTCCTCTCCTGGGGTAGACGGACTCCCTCTTTACACACACAGCAGCCGTAGAAATAGGACACAGTTCTGGGGTTCTTGTGCAAGCTGGACGGAGCCAGTCTTTGTTGTACCAGACACATAAACAAAATAAAACAAACAAAATCCTAGCCCGTCTGGGCTCTAACTGGACAGTATGTTCCCTCACTATCAGAACACTAAACAAGTTCATGTCCACAGTACTCCCAGGTGTGAGACACTCAGGACAAACTAAACCCAGCTTATATTAGCCATTTCCAGGTGCAAGCCCTAATGAGCCAGCTACCAGGCTGAAAGGCCCAACACTTGGAGTGGCCTGTGGATGGAGCAATCCCTCTCCTCACATCCACACCCCCAGGACTCATTCCGGCTTTTCATCAAAGCCGACATTTATAGTCTGTTTTGTCAAACAGACTTCTCCTGGGGTTTCAAAACACATAGGACAGGAATCTGGGACACACATAGAAGACATTCCAAACTTTTCCAGTGCTTCTATCACATATCCCCCCGCTTTGTTTCGACCTGTGGGGTGGAACAACTGCAGCCCCCAAACAATGAGCGCGTGACAAAGCATCTGCATTGGCCAGCTGGCTTCCTGGCCTGTGTTCTACCGAAAATTTTAAGTTTTGCAATGCCAAGAACCACCTTGATATTCTACCATTGCTCTTCTTGTTTCTTGTTCTCTGACATCCACTTCAACGGGGCATGGTCAGTGATCAGCCTGAATTTTCTTCCCACCAGGTAGTACCTGAGAGTTTCCAATGCCCATTTTAGGGCTAACGCTTCCTTCTCGGCCGTAGCATAGTTTCTTTCATGTACATTTAATTTCCTGCTTAGGTAAAAAATATGGTGTTCCTCACCTTCCTTGCTCTGGGACAGGACCGTTCCTATACCTACTTCTGATGCATCAGTTTGCACAACAAACTCCCTGTCAAAATCAGGAGTCATCAGAACTGGTTGGGAACACAACACTATTTTCAACTCCTGACAAGCCTTCTCTGCTTCAGGACTCCATTCCACCATGAGTTTCTGTTTGCCTTTGGTAAGGTTAGCCAGTGGGACTGCAATGGTGGTAAAATTGGGTATAAACCTCCTATAATACCCAGTAATCCCTAAGAAGGCTCTCACCTGCTTCTTATTCAGGGGCCGTGGCCAGTTTTGTATTGCCTCAATCTTATTAAGCTGTGGCTTTATCAAACTTCTGCCAATGGTGTATCCAAGATACTTTACTTCTTCCATCCCTAGACAACACTTTTTTGGATTGGCTGTCAAACCTGCCTTATAGATGGAGTCCAACACTGCTTGTACTCTGGGCAAGTGAGACTGCCAATCAGGACTATGAATGACCACATCATTCAGATAAGCAGTAGTATACTGTCTATGGGGCCTTAGAATCCTATCCATTATTCTTTGAAAGGTAGCAGGTACCCCATGTAGCCCAAAGGGCAACATCTTGTGTTGAAACAACCCCTCCGGTGTGGAAAAGCTGTCTTTTCTTTGGCATTCTCAGTTAACGGCACTTGCCAATACCCTTTGGTTAAGTCAAGAGTGGTTAAGTATGTGGCTGTCCCTAGCCTTTCAGTTAGTTCATCCACCCTAGGCATTGGGTAGGCATCGAACTTTGACACACTGTTCAATTTCCGGAAGTCATTACAGAAACGCACACTCCTGTCGGGCTTTGGAATAAGCACAATGGGACTTGACCACTCACTATGCGATTCTTAAGTTATATCCAACTCTAATATTTTTTTAATCTCTTTCAACACTGATTCTCTTTGGGCTTCTGGTAACCTATAAGGCTTTAGGTTAACCTTAACCCCTGGGTCAGTGATTATGTCTTGTTTAATGACCGTGGTTTTTCCTGGTATGTCAGAAAACAGCACCCTATTTCTGATCAGAAATTCCTTAACTTCCTGCTATTGAATTGCTGACAGGATTTTTGCCACTGTCACTTTGGGAACCAAGGGCCCTGGATTTACTGGAGGGGCTCGGACGGCTGACAGTGCTGCTCTATCCTTCCAGGGTTTTATAAGATTTATCTGGTATATCTGTTCTGGCTTTCTTTTCCCTGGCTGGTAAACTTTATAATTGACCTGCACCACTTTTTCTAAAATTTCAAAGGGTCCTTGCCATTTAGCCAAAAGTTTACTTTCTACTGTGGGCACCAACACCAACACTCTGTCCCCAGGAACAAAGTTGCGTAACCAAGCATTGCGGTTGTATACCCTCTGCTGTGCCTATTGGGCCTGTTCCAAGTGCTCTCTCACTATCGGCACCACAGCAGCAATTCTTTCTTGCATTTGGGAAACATGCTCAATAACTGTTTTATATGGACTTGACTGCCCCTCCCATGTCTCTTTGGCAACGTCCATTAACCCCCTTGGGTGTCTCCTATATAACAAATCGAAAGGTGAAAACCTGGTGGAGGATTGAGGAACCTCTCTTATGGCCAACAACAAATAAGGCAACAAGTAATCCCAATCTCTACCATCCTTGTCGACTACTTTTCTTAGCATATGTTTTAACGTCTTGTTAAACTTCTCCACCAACCCATCAGTTTCGGGGTGATAGACCAAAGTTTTTAACTGCTAAATTTTGAATAGGCGGCATAACTCTTGACTTTTGACATAAATGAGGTACCCTGGTCAGTCAGTATTTCCTTAGGTACCTGCTAAAGACATGGACTAACTCTCTAGCAATGGACTTGGTTGACTTATTGCGCAATGGTATCGCTTCTGGGTACCTGGTAGCGTAGTCCATTATCACCAGAATATATTGATTGCCCCGGGCAGACTTCATTAAGGGTCCAACCAAATCCATAGCTATTCTTTCAAATGGCACCTCTATAATAGGTAATGGGACTAGTGGACTTTTAAAATGTGGTCTGGGAGGATGATACTGACATTCAGGGCAGGATGCACAAAAGTCAGATACCTCTTTATGGACCCCGGGCCAGAAAAACCTCTGCAAAAGTTGCTCAGTGGTTTTCTCTACCCCCAGGTTGCCTGCTGTTATATGACCATGAGTCAGATCTAACACTGTTCTTCTGTATGCTTTGGGAACTATTAATTGTTCCACAATATCTTCCCCTTTCTTAGTCACCTGATACAAAAAATCCCGACATACTGCCATGTGAGGATATGACAAAGGACTATCAGGGTCTGTGGGTTTACCATCGATCACTTTGGCATTCTCCCTGGCTTTTAACTAGTAGGGTCATTTAACTGCTCCACGGCAAAGACCTCTCTTCTGATCTCTAAATCAGGCATACGATCAACTGGCTCAGTAACACTTCCCACCTCAGTGGGAGTCACATCACTTGGCGAGCCACCATCACGTTCCGCATTCTCTAGTTCGCCAACCATACTAGAAAAAGGGAGCATCTCCGACCCTGGAGAAACTTCCTCTGCTACTACATCAGTAACCTTCTCAAATGGGTCAGGGTGGTTTACCTCTGTAAAAAATCTGCTTTCCCACAACTTCCAGAAGTGAGCAAAGTCTATCCCCAATATTGCATCATACATTAAGCCATGTACCAAACCCACAGAGACTATTGCGGAACCACATTGTGTTTCTATGTTCACTTCCGCAGTAACGTAATAGCGAGTGTCCCCATGTATGCAGGTCACACCAACAGTTTTCCATTTATGCTTCAAGGGGTTCACCAGTTCAGCTTTCATAAGTATAACCAGGCTACCAGAAGCTAACAGAGCCTCTACTCGGTTGCCTTCTACAGTGAGTACACACATGTGCTTTTCTGTCTCAGTCTGCCGGTCAGCAGTACAGGCTGACTGTGCAAAGAAAGACCCCCTGCGGTTGACATGAGCAGTATCACATAGCATAGGTTCAGAGGTAAGTGAACAATTAGCCACAATATGGCCGAAACCACCACATCGGAAACACTGAATCACTTTATTATCTAGTTTTTTACGGGGTAGGAAGCTTGCTGGCCTGTATCCAGGTTCCACACCCTCAGTCTTAAGTACATTCCATAGCCCAGCATCCTTCTCCCCTGGAACAGTCTTACCAGTGTCGATGGGAGTTCGCCGATGCGCCATCAGGCTTGGTGGGGCAGACTCAACAGCTCCTCAGCCGTCACGTACCTCTCCACCAGTTCAACTAACTGGTCTGCGGACTTAGGGTCTGCATGGCTCACCCACTTGCGCAGAGTTGTAGGTAGCGATCACAGATACCGGTCCATCACGACTCTTTCTACAATCTGTGGTCCTGTCAGCATCTCGGGCTGTAGCCATTTTGTGGTTGGATGGACGAAGTCATGCATCTGTGAGCGTGGAGGCTTTTCCATTTGGAACTCCCAGTGGTGGACTCGTTTGGCACGATCAAATGTGGTGACTCCCAAGCGAGTTAGGATTTCCCGTTTTAGCTTTACATAGTCCTTTGCATCAGCCAGGCACAAATCATAGTAGGCCTTTTGTGGTTCTCCAGACAGGAAGGGTGCCACAAGACTTGCCCACTGTTCCTTGGGCCAACTCTCCCTTTCTGTGGTTCTCTCAAAGACCGTGAGATACGCCTCCACATCATCACTTGGAGTCATCTTCTGTAAACAAATGACTGGCGCGTATGGAGCGAGTGTGGGATGGAGGGTCAGTGGAAGCATCTCCAGACCGTGCTACTAGGTGTTGTACCACCACTTTTATGGCCTGGCTGTTCTCCGCTAAGGCCTGGCGGATTTCCTCGATGGTGACTTGTTGTTGCCTCTGGGCTGCCTCCAAGGCCAATAGTTGCACCTGGGTGGATTCTTGCTGAGCTCTGGTAGCTTCCTGCTGAGCCCTGGTAGCGTCTTGCTGAGCAGACGCAGCCTGAAGCAAGGCTTTTACAACATCCTCCATGTTGTCTTTAGGGGTAGGTTGAAAGCAGAACCTTGCCTCTTTGAGCATCTGCTGACGCCACCTTCATGAATTCCACAATCTCTTGTCTGTCCCTTTAAATTTTAAAGGAAAATTTTTCCTTGCTGCAATTTCAGTGTGTGATTTCCCGCATTCTCCACCAACTGTGACACAGTCGGGATAGGGGTCCCTCTCCTGGGGTAGACGGACTCCCTCTTTACACACATACAGCAGCCGGAGAAACAAGACACAGTTCTGGGGTTCTTGTGCAAGCTGGACGGAGCCAGTCTTTATTGTACCAGACACATAAACAAAAGAAAACATAAACAAAATCCTAGCTCATCTGGGCTCTAACTAGACAGTAGGTTCCCTCATTATCAGAACACTAAACAAGATCACGTCCACAGTACTTACAGGATTGTATCAAACAGTGTCTCAGAGCAAGCTAGCCTGCAGGCCTGCTTTCCCAGGTGTAAGACACTCAGCCACAACTAAACCCAGCTTATATCAGTCATTTCCAGGTGCAAGCCCTAATGAGCCTGCTACCAGGCTGAATGGCCCAACACGGAGAATGCCTGTGGATGGAGCCCTCCCTCTCCTCACATCCACACCCCCAGGACCCATTCCGGCTATTCATCAAAGCCAACATTTCTAGTCTGTTTTGTCAAACAGACTTCTCCTGGGGGTTTCAAAACACATAGGACAGGAATCTGGGACACACATAGAAGCCATTCCAAACTTTTCTAGTGCTACCATCACAATATATATGTGTGTGTGTGTATATATAGTGACACAGTTAGGTTAGGGGGTCCCTCTCCTGGGTAGAGGACTCCTTCCTTTCACACACACACAGCAGCAGGGAAGCAGCACACCAGTCTGGATGCAAGTACAAGCTGGTCGGCGCCAGTCTTTATTGTACAATGTCAGAAATAACATAAAGAAAACATAAACATAGGGCCTGATTCAGACCCACTCGCGAGCGGCTGTACGCTCGCAAGTGGGTCGATGGTCTGCACTGAGCATGCGCACGACGGAGGGAGCTCCGTCGTGCGCATGCGCCAGACACGACGAGCGAAGGACTTTCCTTCGCTCGTTGTGTCCGATCAAAGGGGGCGTGCTGTCAATGTTGATTGACAGCACGCCCCCTTTGGTGGGCGTGCCGGGGGCGTGCCTCCCTGACGGGGGCGTTCCCACGGGAACGCCTCCCGTCAGAAGCCGGCCCACTGACATCACTAGTGATGTCAGTGGGAGTGATTTTGGCTCTGATAGAGCCAAAATCACTCCGGAGCTTGCGGTTGAAAACCTCAACCGCAGGCTCCGGCTCGCAATTTCGATGGTCGCGATGGTCACGACCATCGCGGCCATCAAACTGCACGCTCGTATAGCCTGTGGGTGGTGACCCACAGCTATACGAGCGTCCAGGAGGACGCTCCATGAAAAAGGAGCCCGGCCCTCATGCAGAGCGTGCGCTCTGCTCAGAGCGTACGGCTCTGAATGAGGGCCATAAATCCTAGCCCTGTCGGGGCACTAACTTCACAGGTAGTTCCCTCACTACCAGAACCTGGCAGGGCCTAATGCCCTCACCAGCAACAAAACACAACACTTACAGTTAGGTTTTTCCTGTGTCTCTGAGCAAACTCCCTGTCTGCTCTCCCAGGTGAGACAATCAGCCCTCAACACACTAGGCTTATATTGGCCACTCTCAGGTGGAAACCCTAACAAGCCTGTTACCAGGCTAAGAGAACCAAAACCTGGAGTGGCCGTGGGTGGAGCCCTCCCTCTCCTCTCACCCACAACCCCCAGGTCCCAAGCCGGCTTTTCAAAAAGCCGAGACTCAAGCCTGCTACACTGCAGACTTTCTCCTGGGGATTTTAAACACATAGGACAGGAATCTGGGATAAATGTACCTGCCACAGACCACTTTACCAATGATCCTATCACATATCCCCCCCCCTTTGTTTCAACCTGTGGGGCGGAACAACTGAAGCCCCCAAACAATGAACGCGTGACAACGCGTCTGCTTTAAACAACAGGCCCCCTGGCCTGTGTTCCACCGAAAATGTAAAAGTTTGTAACGCCCACTTTATGGCCAACGCCTCCTTCTCTACTGTGGTATCGGGTAGGCATCGAATTTTGAAACACTGTTTAACTTTCGGAAGTCTTTGCAGAAACGCACACTCCCGTCGGGCTTTGGAATCAACACAATGGGACTTGACCATTCACTGTGATACTTCAATAACCCCTAACTCTAGCATATTTTTAATTTCTTTCGACACCAATGCTCTTGGTGCTTCTGGTAACCTATAGGGCTTTAGATTAACTTTAACCCCTGGGTCAGTGATGATGTCATGTTTAACGACCGAGGTTTTCCCAGGTACGTCAGAGAACAGCACCCTATTTCTAACTAGAAACTCCTTGACCTCTCGTTGTTGAATTGCTGACAGGGTTTTTGCCACTGTCACTTCGGGAACTAAGGGCCTGGACTTACTGGAGGGGCTCGGACGGCCGACAGTACAGTTCTATCTTTCCAGGGCTTTAACAGATTTATATGGTATATCTGTTCCGGCTTTCTTTTCCCCGGCTGGTAAACTTTGTAATTGACCTGTCCCACTCTTTCTAAGATTTCAAAGGGCCCTTGCCATTTAGCCAAAAGTTTATTTTCCACAGTGGGAACCAACACTAACACTCTGTCCCCAGGAGCAAAGCTGCGTAACCGAGCATTGCGGTTGTATACCCTCTGCTGTGCCTTTTGAGCCTGTTTTAGGTGCTCTCTCACTATCGGCACCTCTATAATAGGCAATGGAACTAGTGGGCCCTTAAAACGTGGTCTGGGAGCATGATACCGACACTCAGGGCAGGATGCGCAAAAGTCAGATACCTCTTTATGAAGCCCGGGCCAGAAAAACCTCTGCATTATTCGCTCAGTGGTTTTCTCTACCCCTAGATGACCTGCCATTATACGACCATGGGCCAGATCCAACACTGTTCTTCTGTAGGCTTTGGGAACTATTAGTTGTTCCACAACATCTTCCCCCTTCTTAGTCACCTGATATAACCAATCCTGACACATTGCCATGTGGGGATAGGACAAAAGACTATCAGGGTCTATGGGTTTACCATCAACTACTTTTACATTCTCCCTGGCTTTAACCAAAGTAGGGTCATTCAACTGCTCCACGGCAAAGACCTCTCTTCTGACCTCTAAATCAGGCAGATGATCCACTGGCCCAACAACACTTCCCACCTCAATGGGAGGCACATCAGTTGGCGGGCCACAGTCACGCTCCGCATTCTCTAGTTCGCCAACCATAGTAGGAAAAGGGAATAACTCTGACTCAGAAGAAACTCCCTCCTCCACTATATCGACAACCTTCTCAAGTGGACCGGGGTTGTTCACTTCTGGAACAAAACGGCTTTCCCACAATTTCCAGAAGTGAGCAAAGTCTCTCCCCAATATTGAATAGTACATCAGACCAGGCACCAAACCCACAGAAACATAGCAGAGCCACATGGTGTCTCGATGTTCACCTCGGCAGTAACATAATATCGATTATCCCCATGTATGCAGGTCACACCAACAGTTTTCCCCTTATGCCTCAAGGAGTTCACCAGCTCAGCTTTTATAAGTGTCACCAAGCTACCAGAGTCTAACAGTGCCTCTACTCGGTTGCCATCTACAGTGAGTACACACATGTGCTTATCAGTCTCAGCCTGCCGGTCAGCCGTACAGGCTGTCTGTGCAAAGAAAGACACCCTGCGGTAGACATGAGCAGTATCACATTGCATAGGTTCAGTTGTAAGTGAACAATTAGCGGAAATATGGCCGAAGTCACCACATCGGAAACACTGAATCATATTAATGTCTAGTCGTTTACGGGGCAAGAACCTTCCTGGCCTGGCAGGCCTGTCTCCAGGTTCTACACCCTCAGTCTTAGGTACATTCCACCGCCCAGCACCCTTCTCCCCTGGAACAGTCTTACCAGTGTCGGTGGGAGTTCGCCGGTGCGCCATCGGGGCTCGGTGGGGCATACTCATCAGCTCCTCAGCCGCCACGTACCTCTCCACCAGCTCGACCAACTGGTCCGCGGACTTAGGGTCTGCATGGCTCACCCACTTGCGCAGAGTCGCAGGTAACGATCGCAGGTACCGGTCCATCACGACCCTTTCCACGATCTGTGGTCCCGTCAGCGTCTCGGGCTGTAGCCATTTTGAGGACAGATGGACGAGGTCATGCATCTGTGAACGTGGAGGCTTGTCCATATGGAACTCCCAGCGGTGGACCCGTTGGGCACGAACAAAGGAGGTGACTCCCAAGCGAGTTAGGATCTCCTGTTTTAGTTTTTTATAGTCCTTGGCATCAGCCAGGCATAAGTCGAAATATGCTTTTTGTGGCTTCCCAGACAAAAAAGGTGCCACCAGACTTGCCCACTGCTCCTTGGGCCAACTCTCCCTTTCGGCCGTTCTTTCAAATGCGGCGAGATAGGCCTCCACATCATCGCCCGAAGTCATCTTTTGGAGGAAGTGACTGGCTCGTACGGAGTGAGTGGTGGTGGGAGGACCAGGTGCTGTACCACCTCTCTTAAGGCCTGGCGGGTTTCCTCAATGGCGACCTGTTGAAGTCTGTTAGATTCCTGCTGAATTTTGTTTGTCTCCTGCTGAGCTGCTGTAGCTTGAAGCAAGGCCTTAATAATGTCCTCCATTTTGTCCTAGGGTGTAGGTTGGAAGCTGAACCTTGCCTCTCTGAGCATTGGCTGACGCCTCCTCTATGGGACTCCAAGGACACAGTGTTATTTCCACACTCACAAATTGGGTGTCTGTCCCTTTAATTTTTAAAAGGAAAGTTTTCCTCTCGCTGCAACTTCAGTGTGTGTGGGTGCCCGCATTCTCCACCATATTGTGACACAGTTAGGTTAGGGGGTCCCTCTCCTGGGTAGAGGACTCCTTCCTTTCACACACACACAGCAGCAGGGAAGCAGCACACCAGTCTGGATGCAAGTACAAGCTGGTCGGCGCCAGTCTTTATTGTACAATGTCAGAAATAACATAAAGAAAACATAAACATAAATCCTAGCCCTGTCGGGGCACTAACTTCACAGGTAGTTCCCTCACTACCAGAACCTGGCAGGGCCTAATGCCCTCACCAGCAACAAAAGCACAGCACAACACTTATGGAGCATACACACGGTCAGATTTGTCAGACTTGTCAGATGAACGATTGAACGATTTGACCAAAGTTTTGAACGATTTGAACGATTTTTGACTGCATTAAAATGAATGGAATCGTCCAAGTCTGACTGCAAACACATCAGATGTCAGAAATCGTTATCTGACCATCGGGAACGCGCATCGTTGATCGTCCATCGTTCAGGCATGTCAGATATGAACGATTTTCCTTCAGATATGAACGACTGAACGATTTTTAAATCGTTATCGTTCATATCTGAAGGAAAAATCTGACCGTGTGTATGCACCATTACAGTTAGGTTTTTCCAGTGTCTCTGAGCAAACTCCCTGTCTGCTCTCCCAGGTGAGACAATCAGCCCTCAACACACTAGGCTTATATTGGCCACTCAGGTGGAAACCCTAACAAGCCTGTTACCAGGCTAAGAGAACCAAAACCTGGAGTGGCCGTGGGTGGAGCCCTCCCTCTCCTCTCACCCACAACCCCCAGGTCCCAAGCCAGCTTTTCAAAAAGCCGAGACTCAAGCCTGCTACACTGCAGACTTTCTCCTGGGGATTTTAAACACATAGGACAGGAATCTGGGATAAATGTACCTGCCACAGACCACTTTACCAATGATCCTATCACAATATATATATATATATATATATATATATATAAACATGCACACACACACACACATATATATATATGTAGCAAGCGTATATATCATACACACTAACACACACATATACAGTGTACACACATAAACACATATACACACAATAACACATATACATACACAGTATACACACACTAACACATATATACAAATACACACATACACACACATATATACACAATAAACCAGTACACAACACATACACTTATATTTTTATGCAGCAGCTGCAGGTTGGTATTGGGGGCGTGCACTTCACGTCATTAGGCCCCACCCCCTCACACCGTAATGTGGGTAATATAGGGGGGTTTGCCATATTGGCTACGTCCCCACTTTGCCCGCTGTAAGGGGGGCATTTGTCCATCAGGGGGGTTTCTAAGTACTCAGAAATCCACCCTGAATGTGCTTGGTGTGGGGGCCAGGCGGGCCAGTGCCATCTGCCCCCCAGGCCGGTACGATTCAGCTGTCTCGGGGCCGTCCGCAGCTCCGATCAGCATTTGTACATGGCACAGCGGGAGGCAGCGGAATGCATGCTCTTCGTCCCTGGCCAGTGGTTTGTTTCTCCCTGTGCCTGCGCTGCTGAAGTAATCAGCAGGCGCAGCCCGGCATGAATTTGCTGACGGGTCGCACTTGCCAAGACATGATGTCCCAGCACAATAAAGTTTTTATCATGACGTCTGCACGCTGCCACAGAAGAACAGAGGAGGAGGAGCCACCGCCAGCAACGAAGAGCTCAGCACTCAGCAGAGATCAGGTTAGGACTTAGAGAGGTAAGTGGATGCGGGAGAGAAGGGGAAGGAGCTGAGGGAGGCCATAGAGAGGGACGGTTAGAGAAGCTGGGGTTTGGCTAGTGAGACAAAAGAGTTGACCATGGAGACACACAGAGGGGAATGGGGGGTAGATGAGACCATGGAGATACAAAGGGTGGAGGAGCTGAGACAATGGAGATACAGGCGGGGGAGGGGGGGTGTAGACACACAGGTGGGGGGGAAATGATACCATGTAGATACACAGGGGGAGTGAAGCAATGGAGATACATAGGGGTGGGGGTTTCTGAGACCATGGAGATGCACAGGGGGTGGGTTTGCTGAGACCATGGTTGTGTATGGAGCCCCTTCAGTAGATGTACCTGGAAGTGATGTGGAGTGAGGGCAGAACAGCAGTTCCATGCCCATATAAAACACCAAAAGAAACTTGTTCGCTCTCCACAGGTTTATATTCCACCTCTATGTCCATGTGAATGGTAGGGAATGACGCTGGACAATAACTGATAGTGTCAGGGTACATTTATGGAAGGGATCTATCCACAACCCTGAGACCATGGAGATACACAAGGGGGTGGTGGTAAGAGAGCACATTGTGGGATGAGGCATGAGGGAGTATAGTGTTAGATGGAGGGAGCACAGTGTATGTGTATGCATGCCAGTAAAACACATATATATATATATATATAGCAGCATGTAGACGGGCACTCAATATAGAGGTAAATGGCCAGGGTGCCCTCCTATGAATGTATATAGCATGTCAAAGGCTCAGTTGAACACAAAGCAGGGGGCACTCCTCCGGACTTGGTGAAAAAAATGAAGGTTTAATCCAATTAATCATTCGTGGGTACACTAGATTTAAGGTAAGCACATGCACTGTTTTCTTTGTCACACCTTGATAAAAAGGCCGTTGGAGCCTTGAAACGTTGGTTTATGTTGGATTAAACCTTCATTTTTTTCGCCAAGTCCGGAGGAGTGCCACCTGCTTTGTGTTCATCGGAGCCTTTGACATGCTATATATATATATATACTGTGTGTGTGTATATATGTGTATATATATATATAATTCATATGCAAAGGAGCTACTTGCAACCTCCATGCTGCTTAGGTTAAGTCCAACGAGAATCAAGTAGCTGGCGGAGTCGAGCCAGCACCTATAGGCAAGTGAGGAGCTGGCGCATGGCGAGCTGAGGAGTGGCGCTGACCCCTGTGGGGAAGACCCGGCACAGAGGATAACCATCCAAGTCTGCCAAGGTAAGCAGAGCAGGTAAGGTCCCGGCGACAAACACACACACACACACAGATAATAGTTTTAGGTGTGTTGTCCCCCCCTCCCCCCACAGACAAGCCGGGGCCATGTGCTTGTGTTTGCCCCCCAGCCTGAAAGTTGCCAGCCAGCCCCTGGTGGGGGCCCTGCGATGACCGCCCCTGTCACCCCCCCTCCTTAATCCGGCCCTGCACTTGCAGCATAAATGTAACTGCCTCAGGGGTATAGCTGATCTGTGGTCCAATCCGAAATACCACCATCATACAAGACTATGGGGCTTATTCATCATAACTAAAAATTCTCTGGAGGTAATAAGGTTTAGAACTTGCATGGAGTCCTACCTAAATACCGGAGGAATTCATCATTCCTCCTCTCCAGAAGTATGTATTTCGAAAAAGCTGTCTTTTTGCGATGACAGCTTTTCGGGAAATATATACTTTTCCCTATCTGCTCTAACTTACTGCAGCTGTAATCAGTGCTGCGCATGCGCTGTTACATCCGTAAAAGCAGCGCATGCGCAGCACTGCCTACAGCCGCGGTAATTCTGTAACCCCTTTCCGCTCACCTCCCCCTGTCCCCCACTTACCTGGCCACTGCAGCCGCCTCAGGTTCCGTCTGCTGTGCTGACACTGTGTCTTGGCAGAACACAGTAAAGTTTATAAAAACAATGGTTTTTTTTCTAAACTTTACTTTGTTCTGCCGGGAGATCACAGTGTCAGCACAGCAGACGGAGCCTGAGAAGCGACCAGAGTGACGGAGGGAGCAGGCGTAGGACCTGCCCAGCTGACAGCAGGTAAGTGTAACCTGCTATACGCCACCTGACAGTGGCGTATAGTAACACCATCAAATTCCGAAAATACATAATTTTCGGAATTTGATGAATAACCTAATTTCCATATCCATATACTAGTGTATGGGGAGTGTGGAAATTAACGCAGGTGGACTTATCCAGAAGACATCGGTGATATCTCCTGTGTTAAGTGTCTTCATGAACACTAAAATAACGGTAATTAAGGTAAATGTCCTTAAAAACTTTATTTTAGTGTTGATGAATAGGCCCCTCTATTTTTAGAAATCTTAATAAAGTGTACAATTTCTAAATTCTTAAAAAAAAATACTTTGCTTAACTTGGGTTCCCTTCCTACACTAGACACAAGACAGCAGGTCACAATGTTTTTTTGATAATAGAAGGTTTAATTATGATACTGTATGTACTACAGAAATATAATTTGATGGGGATACAGGTTATAATAATAAATATGGGAAAGATTCCTGGACTGTACAATTCTAGATAAGTCCTACAAGTTATATACTGTAGTGCAACTTTGGTTCATTTTTGGGGCGTGGGTCCCCCTAGATTGCTGTGGTTGATCTGTTTAAGGGCACTGCATTATAACACATTTTTCTTTTATAACACATTTTAACCCTTCACTGTTTGTTTATTATACATGTACCTCACTTTTTTATTTTCATTCTTTATATGCAGCTGTGGCTGCTCTTAACTATTTCTTTTACACTGCACTTTTCTTACTATGGCGGTGCCCTGTGTTGCGGCTTAGCTGGGCCAGTTTGGGGGTGTCCTGCGCTCTGGATTTGAATCCTAGTATGTTAGGGACCTACCCTAAAGAGGTTACCTCGATATGGTGGGTAGGCCCATAACCTTGGCCAAGATTATGCTAAAAACCTCTGATTGCAAAAATTTTATTGCGTTTATACAGTATATTATCAATAATATGGAGTTGTGCACCTGAGATTTGTCTGTTTTTGTGCCTATAATAATACATATGCTTTTGGTTACCAGCAGCTTCTACTCTGCAGATATACTAGTCCTCATTATGTTGATTGTTTTTATGAGGTTTGGTTGTGCATTATTTCCAGGAGCTCATCTTATGTGGTAAAAGCCTCCATGTTGTAGTAATGGAAATGTTGTGGTGGGTATTACAGCAATACGATGAAGAGGAGTGTGACGTGCCCATTGCTGAGACACTGAAACACTAATCTATTAAACCTGTACATCTGGCATCTTGCTGGCCTCTCTCCAATGCTTTTCTCTATTAATATTGTTATTAACAGCAGTCAATTTTAGCATAAGCCTTATAATGATCCGAAATCTAGACAATAACAAAAAAAAATCTTTTCCAACCAACCACTTCCTGATACCCATAATTCCACATTTTGGTTCAGTGATTAGCACTGCAGTCTCACAAGGGTCATGGGTTTGATCCAGTCCCTATCTGTACGCAGTGTTTGTGTGCGTTTCCTGTGAGTGCTCCAGTTTACCCTCACACTCCAAACTCATATCTGTAGGTCAAAATGGAACCTAGTGTGACTGTCTGTATGTGTTAGGGAATAGACTATTAGCTCCAAAAGGGCAGGGACTGATGCGAACGATTAACATTCTCTATATAGTGTAATATAGTAATACTATATAAATAAGCAACAATAATAATAAAATTTTCAGCGTACGTTGCAACAGGATAGTAAAATTTTGTCCTAAAAATATCTGTTCTTGCACCCTATTCAGAGTGCATCACATTCTCAAGACTGTAGTTGCGACTCCCTCCTTTCACATACCCTCGTGTGATGCAGCTTTAGTACGATTGGAAAACTGAAAGGGCTAAATATCGCAGTACACATTGGACACCAGGGCCGGACTGGCCATCGGGCACTGAAGGCCACAAGGGCCGGTTTGACGGAGAGCAGGCTTACCCGGCAGAGCAACCTCCCGGGTGGCGCCATGCTCTGAAATACGCAGTCACGTTATGACGCGGCCGGCGCCAAGCCACATCCGGGCAGGTGGATGCTAGTCCTGCCAGCAGTCAACGTGCAGGGCTACCCGGCAGCCTTGCTTTGTCAGTTGCTATGTGCGGCCACGTCAGGGCCGGATTAAAGGCGCGCCCCCTGGATGGCTCCCGCGTCACGCCTCCCGGCAGCAGTACCCAATGATGACCGTGGCTGAATGAGGAAGCCCCGCCCCTTTCATGAAATAATGTGACAATTCGCGGGTGAGTAGGGGCGGGGCCTTATGCCGCTAAGTGCCCGCCCCTTAGAAAAGCTGGTACTGTACCTGAGGTAAGTCTGCTACTGAGGGAGCACACTCCTTTCCTCCCTCTCAATCTCTTTCTCACTCCCTCCACTTCTTTGTCTGTCCCCTACTCCTGTCCTCCTCCACCACCCTTTATCTCACTCTCTGGGCCGTATTCAATTAGGAGCGAAAAGTCCATTGCCGGACTTTACGCAGTCCTTGCCACTATTTTGTGCAAAAATGTATCGCGCTCGTCCTTGCGTATCCAATTCCAAATCGGCGAAAACGGGACCCGGCAAAAAGTAATAGAGCTGTCACTTTTGGGGAAATCAATCTGAAACCCCCCAAAAGATGCTCTGACATGGGGGATCACTATGGGTACCCCCGAATTGCCCTACTGAAGGTATTAGGGGACTTTAAACGTGCTCAATAGGTGCTATATAGCGTCTTTGCAAAAGTGGTGAAGAATAATATTTTGAAGGTTTTTTTGGTGAAAATAACAACTCCCATCAAATTTGGGTTGCATGAAAACGGGTGCAAGCATGTTTTTAATTAAGTGAAGTGTTAAAAAGCGCTAAAAACGCACCTTCAGCAATCAGCTAAAACAAAAAAAAAAACCATGGGCATACCCCTGAGTCTATTTCGCTAGTTTTTGAATTTGTACCCCCACTTTGAATTCTTTTGCCAACTTTTTCAAAGTGCTTTTTTGGGGTGTCCTTTGTGTTTTTCTCTGCGTTTTTTTATGAATTTAGCGCGAAGGGAGTGTCCAAATGGGTGCAGGGTGGTTGCCGGAAGTTTGCACCCCAAACTCCAATCCTGCACTTTTTTCCGCTGGGTATTCATAGGCAAAACTTTTCTGCTGGTTACAAGGTGCAAACTTTCCGGCAAAAAGTCTGACAAATTGAATACGGGGAAAAGTGGAATCGGCGGAAATGACGTCGTAGGCGAAAAAGTATCGCCGAAACGGAATTTTCGCTTCTAATTGAATACGACCCTCTGTCACTCTCCATCTCTCTCACTTTCTTCCCACCCTCTTATGGTGCGTACACACGTAGCGATCTGCCAGCGATATGATATCGCAGGCAGATCATTATGCACCCTCCCTGGAATGCTGGATGATCAATATCGATCATCCAGCACACCACCAAGTTACCGACGACTATAGCGATCTGCGATCATCGATCGCGGGTCTCTATAGTAACTTGTTGGAAATCGAGCAAGTTGACCGGCATGCACACCTGATGGACGATATCGCTTTCGTCCATATGTGGCCGCGCATCGCTGGTCGACGGTAAGTTGGTAGGTGCCATTTAAAAGAACGATTTGAAAGATTACGGTAACTATATCGTTCAAATCGTTCTTTTAAATTGCTTTGTGTTTACGTACCATTACCCTGTATCCCACCCTGTACCTTTCTCTCTCTCTCTCTCTCTCTCTCTCTCTCTCTCTCCCCCTCCCTGTCTCTCTCTCCCTCCCCCTTTCCCTCTTTTAGAGGTTTGTTTGATGTTAATTATAGGGGTCCGAACGGACCCTGATAATTAACATTCTAACGCTACACGAGCGCCGGAAGCAATTCATCATTGCTCCAGCGCAGAGACAGCTGATCCGAAAATCAGCTGTCTCCCCAAAGTGTCTCACTGTTCCTTTCAGAGGAGACAAGTGCGCATGTGTGACCTACAGGTCACGCATGCGTACAAGAGCGTATATGGGGACAGCAGGCCATTCTGAGAGAGGAAGGTAAGCAGGAGATATCTGTGATATCTCCTGCTTTACTTTCTTGATGAATGGCCCAAAAACCTAATTTCTACAATTGCAGGTGAAAATGTTCATTTTCCTCTGCTTTTGTAAAAATTAAGTGACGATGAATAGGCTGCTATGTATCTCACTCACTGTCCCTCTCTCTCTATCTCCCTGTCCCTCCTTCTCTTTCTCTCTCCCTTACTCTCTCCCCCCCTTACTCTCTCTGTCTCTCTCTCTCCCTTCCCCGTTTCTTCTCCCTGGCAAATTTATTGATGGGGTCAACCCTCAACTTAATTGCCCTGAGGCCTCCAGAAGTCGTAATCCGGCCCTGGGCCACGTCATTACTTAGGGACGAGGCCGGGTATGATATGCGTGGCAGGGGCCGGGCCTTGGAGTAATCTGAGAGGAATGGCTGGACGACATTTGACAGCTCATGTGAGCTGTCGGCAGAATTACCCGGCGGCACCATGCTGAGGACATGGTGGAGTCACTGGAGTGTCACGTGCGGCTGCGGTGATGTCATGAGGTAGCTGGCCGATGGATGAAAAGCATGGCAAGGGTGGGCGAGAAGCTGACTGGATGGACTCGATGCCATCTTCGGACACCTCATGATCTGCTGACAGACGCCATCTTCAGGTGCCAGGGTATTACTGTGAGTGGCATAATGTGTTATAAGGGGCATTATTGTGTGTGTGTCATAATGTATAAGGGGCATTACTGTGTAGCTTAATGTATAAGGGGCACTACTACTGCATGGCACAATTTATAAGTGGCACTATTACTGTGGCATAACGTGAATGGGCTCTGGGTGGCATAATGTCAATGGGCTCTATTGTGTGGTGTAATGTGAATAAGGGACACTACTGTGTGATGTAACATGAAAAAGGGACAGTAACTTAACGTGATAAAGGGACACTACTGTGTTACCTAACATGAAAAAGGGACACTACTGTGTGACGTAATGTGACTATGGGACACTACTGTGCAGTGCAGTGTGACTAAGGGACACTACCGTGTGGTGGAATGTGACTAAGGGACACTACTGTGTGACATACCATGACTATGGGGCACTACTGTGTGACGTAACGTGAAAAAGGGACACTACTGTGTGACGTAATATGAATAAGGGACACTACTGTGTGACGTAATATGAAAAAGGGGCACTACTGTGTGACGTAATGTGAATAAGGGACACTAATGTGCGGTGTAATGTAATGAAGGGGCACTACTGTGCAGTGTAATTTCTTTAGATTGTAAACTCTCACGAGTAGGGCCCTCTTCCCTCATGTGCTTCTCATACTTTCTTTCTTTAATTTACTTCTTACTCCTCAAAAGAGCTTGAACAATTGATTGCGGACTCCCTGCTGCTTATTTTGAGCGCTGTGATCGCTAATGCAGCATATACTTGTCCTGTATTGTACTGTAAGTCACTGGTTTCTTGTTCACTTATTTGTTAATGTACTTTGTAAGGCGATGCGGAACACTTATGGCGCCATAGAAATAGAGGATAATAATAATGTGACTAAGATTACCACTACTGTGTGGCATCATTTGAATTGGGGATACTACTGTGTGGTTACGCGCCTTCCCAGCGAGACCACATCTAAATTTTTTTTTGCGTGCCTGTGGCACGCGCTCTCCATGCTTCACCTGTGGATTGCGGCACAAACTCTTTTGTTAAAATGTGTAGTTACAGCTCTGCTTTGGTGTGCACAGATGTGTCCTCTGCATTCAGCACCCCTGCCCTAAAAAATTCCTATAGTGAACACTATCTAATCCTGTACAACTGCTAAGTTAGGGATTAGTCATTTGGGAAAATGCCTTTTCTTTGTGTGTGACCTACACCTGTAATGTCTGTCTATGGCAAGTTTGAATCCCCTGCAGGATGAGCTCTGTTGTAGGTATTACATGTTTTATACAGAGAATGATTTGTACTTGTATGTTGTTCTAATATTAATTATATTTGTAAGAGCATAGACTAAGTGGGAGGGGCTAGGAATAGTAAGGGGAGGAGTCTATGCCAGGAGCGAGTTGCTGTTGCGAGTTGGGCCTGTGTGCTCTTTAAATGCCAGGGCCTATTTTTAGTCCCAGTCCGGCCCTGTTGGACACACAGTATAAATACTGCAGATGATAAATACCTATGTGGACTGGAGCACCTAAACTGTTAAAGTAATCAGATAGGAATAGGAGTTTTTGACTTTTTTTATGACAACACTTATAATATGTGTCCAGGCCACCCTTTCCTCAACTAAGTTTGAAGCATTCTTTATTTGTGTAAGACGAGGGTGCACTGCAGTGTAAAGTCACTGTTGCAGCAGTTTTAGGGATTTGCATAAATGGGTGAGTTTTAACATATGCTACCAATCATACGCCATCATCATCATTGTACAATTTACACCTGGATTATAGTATCCACAAGTCAGACCCCTTCAGACAACTATGGGCCCGAGTCAGATGTGACGTAAATTCCATCACAGCTGTGATCTCTCATGGATTCGAGATTGCGAAAATATGCTAATAAGCCCATTGACGTCCAGAGCTTAGAGACATCCATTGAAAGGATCTCACATCTGCTGCTCACGCACAAAACCAGAAACATCAAAACGCAGATCAAGCGGCCATCAGCCTTCTGAGTAATTCTAAGCTGTTGCAGATACAGCGGGTCTCGAGACACGTAGAGGGATATCCTGCTACGAGCAAGTACACAGTGGCTAATTATCCAACATGCCTGCACGTTATATTCCACCCTTCCCCGTTATCTCCCAGAAACGCTGACTACCTCTAACTCACTTTGCGAGTGAATCCTCCGCGTGAGCGTAATCGCAATTAATTAGCTGCGCTTGTGCAGTGAGACTAACACGCATGCAAAATGGCTAACAATCGCTCAATCTGCGTAAATATCGGCATTGCGTCCACATCTGAAACAGACCTAATGTTTGCAACTCATTGCTGGCTAACTTGTGACTGCATGCCCACATCATGACCTTACTGCACACCAACTCCTTGCATCTGCATGCCCATCCCATCCCTGGTCTCGGCCCCCTTGATGTACATATTAGTCACACGTCTGTTGTTCCACTAAAAAAAAGACACAAATTGCAAAAAGACTTGCATGAGCACTAACTTGTATTTATGTGTAACTCTAAAGCCATATTATGTTTTGAGGGAAAGATCTCTTTAACAGAAGGTAGCTCACAGGATCTAGGTGTTTTTTTCTTAATAAGATAGTTAAACAAGCTTTATGGAAGCTTGGAGATGTGTTAATGAGTTCTGTGAGTGGAGGTTTCGTGTTTTCGTACTGCGCATGCCATGGAGCCCAGTGTACGCAATTACTAGTGATTCTGAGTTACACCCATCTCCATTTGTGACTGATGGAATGTGACTGGGTGGTAGCATGATATTTGCATGTAGGCTACATTTAGTGAGGGCATGTCAACTAAGTAGAGTTGGAGGGGTAGTTTGCAGGGGCGTTTGGCACACCCCTGCAAACTATAATCTTGTGCCCACCTACAAGTATGTCCTCTTGACATGTCTCATATTTACCCCTTATTCATGTTATGCCATACAGTAGTACCCCTTATACACATTATGCCACACAGTAGTACCCCTTATACACATTATGCCACACAGTAGTACCCCTTTTACACATTATGCCACACAATAGAGCCCCTTATTCACCTTATGCCACATAGTAGTACCTCTTATTCACGTTACACCACACAGTAGAGCCCATTATTCACCTTGGGCCGCACAATAGTACCCCTTATAAACATTATGCCACACAGTAGTGCCCCTTATACACATTATGCCACACAATAGAGCCCCTTATTCACCTTATGCCACACAGTAGTACGCCTTATACACATTATGCCACACAGTAACATAGAAACATAGAATTTGACGGCAGATAAGAACCACTTGGCCCATTTATTCTGCCCCTTTTCATTTATCCTTTTGGCAATTTCAACCCGATTTGCTCCTTTACGTCTGTATTCTTATGCCTATCCCAAGCGTGTTTATATTGTTCAACCATCTTAGCTTCAACCACCTCTGATGGGAGGCTATACCACTTATCCACTACCTTTTCTGTGAAGTAATTTTTCCTCAAATTTCCTCTGAGTCTACCTCCCTCCAGTTTCACTGCATGTCCTCGTGTTCTTGTACATCTCTTCTTTTGAAGAATGTTTCCCTCTTGTACCTTTTTAAAACCCTTGATGTATTTGAAAGTTTCTATCATGTCCTCCCTATCCCTTCTTTGTTCCAAACTATACATATTAAGATCTTTTAGTCTTTCCGGGTAAGTTTTGTGCTGTAGACCATGCACCATTTTAGTTGCCCTACTTTGTACCGTCTCTAATGTGTCTATATCCTTCTGGAGGGAATCGGTATGTAATACCATTGGCTGAATAGCAGCCGGATCAAATACCGACAGCGGAAGACCGATGGTTCGAAATCACAATGGGGGGGTGGTAAGTACCCTAACCCTCCCCTCTCTTGATCCTAACCCTCCCTTAGTGGTTCCTAACCCTAACCTTCCCACTTAGTGCCTAACCCAAACCTCCCCCCGTTGGTGCCTAAACCTAACCCCCCCTTCACGCACCCCAAACCTAACCCTCCCGGGTGGGTGCCTAAGCCTAGCCCCCCTTCCCCTAGCCTAACCCTCCCAGGGGGTTCCTAACCCTAAGTCCCCCCGGGGGTTCCTAAAGCTAACCCCCCTCCTGCGGCTAGAACCTAAGACACCCGGCTTACCTTTATTCGGCATGCCGGGTTTCAGGATTTTGTAGTGGGGCTAATGATAGGCGTCAGGATTTCAACGCCTATCTTTAGTCCCATATTGGGCTTTTAGTGTTGGTATTTCGGCGGCCGGAATAGCGGCTGCCGGTATCCTGACTTTATCCCTTCTGATATGGCTTCCAAAACTGAACACAGTATTCTAGATGAGGCCGTACCAAAGACCTATACATTATCACTTCTTTTGCCACTTTTTATAGGTCTTTGGTACGGCCTTACGTACGGCCAGTAGTACACCTTATACACATTATGCCACAGAGTAGTACCCCTTATACACATTATGCCATACAGTAGTACCCCTTATACCAGGGATGGGCAATTAGCAGCCACCCAGCTGTTGTATAACTACACATCCCAGCATGCCCTTCCACAGTTTTGCTATTTGCCCATGCTAATACTGCTGCAGGGAATGCTGGGATGTGTAGTTCTACAGCACCTGGTGGGCTGCTTAATGCAACCCCTGCCTTATACACATTATGCCACACAGTAGTACCCCTTATACACATTATGCCACACAGTAGAGCCCCTTATTCACCTTATGCCACACATTTCCCTGATACACATTATGTCACAAAGTAGGCCCCCCCCCCCCCCTTACCTATCTGTTGTTAAAGAGTGGACTCGGCCTAATGCCTATCTATTACTAAAGAGTGGACTGGGCCTAATGTAAGTTGGGAGAGGCTGCGGTGGGGAGCTTCGTTTAGCTCTCTGCTTCCCACCACCTGTAGCATTCTCCAGTCCTCATCTTCTTCCTCAGTCCTGCCCAGTGGCGCCATCTTCTGGCATCTTCCGTGGCCGCCAGAGCTCATCAAGCAAAGTCCTCTTCTATTGCTTGCCACCGCCATACTGAAGGCTGCGCTCAGGCTGCCACGAATGGTCGGAGCTGTGACACAGCTGCTTCTAATTGCCTGCAGGTCATGATTGTCTCGCTGCCTATTAGCCCATGGTCCTTAAGTCGCCCAGTTTAAACTGGTGCCACTTTGCTTATCAAAATAACGATCGAGGCAGTGTCTGGTTTCAGGATAGGATGTGCTTCTCCAGCCCAGCGCCCTCCTGTAAAACTAACCCCTGCTTACCGCATCACGTAGGCCCTGAATACGCCTGTTCTTGCTCCAAGTATAGTGGTGATCAATGATAATGATGATGGCCGTGAAACCAAGCATATGGGTTAGGGGCAGTGTGGCCTCATAGATGCCTTTTAAATCCTCAGTGTAATTACAGTCGACTTGTGTTCAACTTTGCACCGACCCCTCTGAATGTGTTATAATATGTTATGCACTGAATGCTGGCTTAAAGCAAGAGCAATTTACTGTTAAGTAGCATTTATTATGTAATTTTGTATACAAGCCTTAGTCATTTGATAGATAAGTAATGAATAAAAAATATGAAAAACAAAATAGAAGGAGCATTTTTTAACATTTAAATATATAAAGGGTAAATTGGGAAACATTTATAGACATTTAGGGGTAAGTGATGAACATTTCCCATCATGAGGGTGTATATGATCCAAACAAAAGCTCCAGATTACTTAATTTCCTTAGACTCCATGTATGTGGCAATCATTATGTGCACTGTACGTCATGGTGTGCACCACCAGTATACTGTAATAATGATTACATTGTGTTATTGTTATTTTTGAGGCATGATGTTATTGGCTGACACTGGCCCTGATTATGGATTTATTATTAGCGTAGGCATGTATTAAGATATTGTGTGCTTGCTTTAGCATATAAAAAACATTGGAGCAAATGTGATGGGAGTGCATGTGATGGGTGCATGGTGCACATAGGTGCGTATGTTACTGTTGTTGACCAGCACACATCTTTGTATATGCACATTATTTCAGGGGTTTTTGTTATGTCCTTAAATTGCACATGTGATTTGAGGCACTTGCAGCCAAATTTGCATCAGCTCCTTTATATGAACAAAACAAACAAATCTACTACCATGAAACAATCAGTGACTATGGCAACTACACACATACTAGTGTAAATCTGCTTCATATATGTATTTGGACACTCATCCAGGGCTGTTGCTACTACTAGGTGACCTAATGTCGCTGTTTAATGGACCAAGGTTTAGGGGTAGTTTTAACAAAATTAATGTCACTTATTCCATGTCTTTAATTTTTCCTGGTGCCAGGGGAGTTTTAAGGGAGGAGGGGGCCCCGCATGCAGTCTCCGTACATACCTGATATGATATCATAGTAATATCATAATTCAAGTATGACTCAAGAGCAGAGCTTACCATCCTCATCCCCACAGGGAATAGACAAGGGGGAAAAAGGTGTGCTATAAGGGGTTGCCACTATAATCTTATGCTGGGAACACACTGCATGATATATTGTTTGTTATGATATGACTCGTGTTTTTGGGGCCTACCTGCCTGGATTCAATCTATTTCTTATCTATATGGCGGATTCTCTAGAACAGGAAACCTCTGAAGAAATTGTACCTCCCTGGTCAGACTGTGGGAATCATTCAGATCCGCACACACTGCCAATATTTACACAGTTTAAGCCAATGTTAGGCATTGCGTATGAGTGAAAGCCGCACTGCACACGCACAGCAGTTGATTTGTGATCATGCACACACAGGGGATTCACTTGTAAAGAAAGTGACAGATAGTCAGCATTTGGGGGAGATAACGGGGGTTGGTTAGGAAAACGCAGGTGTGTCTGATCATTTAAACACTGTTTTCAGGGCGTGCCTAAATTAGCCACTGCGTCCTTGGAGCAGGAGAGCCCTCTGTGTGTCTGGAAACCCGCTGTGTCTGCGGCATATTAGAATTACTCAGAAGGCTGATGTTTCCAGTGTTTCCAGTTTTGTGTGTTAGTGGGGATGTGAGATGCTTTCAGTGGGCATCTCTAAGCAATTGGCGGCAGGCATACTTGCCTACCCTCCCGATTTGGTCGGGAGCCTCCCGAAAATCGGGTGCCGCTCCCGACCTCCCGGGAAGGCAGGCAAGTCTCCCGGAACCAGCCGCAGCCATCCCGCACCCCCCCGTTGGCGGCCACATAGTATGCAGCCCGGGGGATCAGATGACGCGATTCGCGTTAAAACGCGTCATCGAAGCCCCGCCCCCCGCAGTACAGTGTCTGTATTACGGGCTCTGCACAGCGGGGGGCGGGGCCACGATGATGAGCCGCCACGCCCCCCGCTCCGCCCACCTGATGTGTAAAGAGCGTGGTCCAGGCTGTCCCCTCCTGGAAGGGACAGCCTAAAGGTAGGCAAGTCTGGCGGCAGGTGAGTCAGTATATTTTTATAATTGTGATCCGTGAGAAATCGCAGCTGCAATGGCATTTGCGTGCGGATCTAAATCAGGCCCAGTGTTTTCAGTCAGTATTCACTATTCATCCACGACAAGATATTATATAGTAAGAGATGTTTTGGGGCAGGGCAAAATGTGAACTTCACTGACAAGTTTATATTATTAAACTGTATTTGCTAATTTGGTATACGATTTGTATCAATAATAACTTCTTTTTTTTAGAATTGGTGTCTTATTAAAGACTAGCTGAAGTACCCACAGTTGCCCGGGTTTAAATCTTCAAGTTATTAAGTTTAATTATGTGATGTCGTCCAAATCCTTTCAGTGGAAGGCCCACAACATGCTCCCTGGGTCAAAGTTCTGCCCTGGTGCAGAGTGCCCTGAGATCTGACCGAGACCCCAACCACTTCATTAGGCATCCCAGACCAATTGCCATCCCTCTGTGAAGTTTTCATCCAAATCCATCCAAAACAGGCTCGCCAAGTCAAAGTTCAACCCCCTAGTATGTCTTCTTGTATCCAATGTTACCACTCTGTGAAGTTTTCATCCAAATTAGTCCAGTGGAAGGCTCAGAACAGGCTCCCTGGGTCAAAGGGTCAAAGTTCTGCCCAGCATACACCAAAGGGAGCTCTCAGCGTATCAGAGCTTGGCTCTGGCCTCGCTGATTGTGCTGCCCCTAAGAGTGAGTTTCAAAGGGATCGAATGCACAGGTATGCTGCATAAATATCCTCTTTATATAATATGCCCTTCTCTCAGTACTTTACTTTCTTCTTTGGAATAGACTGCAGACTGCTGGCAAAGCAAGTCTTACAGTGGAAGATTTTCTGAGCAAATATTGGGTTTACAGTCGCTCAAACACTATATGGAATATATTCTTCAAACTCTCTTCTACTCATAGGCCTGGTTCAGACACTTATCATAGTACCTGTCTCTCTCTCTCTCTCTGAACCACTTTCTGCTGGCTGCTGCTCGATCCGTCACTTCTGTTTTCTACCTTGCACCAATTTTGGCCACGGTATCCAATTTAAAAAAAAGTGGTTGCAGAGTGCTGAAAACCCAGCAGAGCGTAAAAAAAAATAAAAAAATTATACTCACCTGTCCGGGAATCTCAGGTGGTCTCTGCCTCTCCTGGTGGCCTCCCCTCTTGTCACTGGGGAGGGGTCTTCTGAGAGCCCCGGGGGCTGTATGATGTAGATGTAGTTCTTCCACCGCCCACTACAGGGGGGAATACTCACACAGGGGAGGGGGTCACACATCGGGGGTCACTCACACACACACACACACTCATGCACACATGCATTCACTCCATACCTGCCTACCCTCCCAGAAGTCATGGGAGGTTCCCAATTTTTCAGGTAACCCCCCGCACCCCCGGAAGGGTAGGCAGTTCTCCCGCTTTCTGCCCACTTCCTAGTGAAGTGGGCAGAATAAGGAGAATTTTCTTGTGGACCGACGGGTCCACGAGTAGGAGTCGTGACCTAATGATGCAATTCTATAAGCGTAATTTGGCTCCGCCCCCTTAATGAAATATGCGCCGTTCGCTGCAAATCTCCCGGGGAGGAGAAGTCAAATGTTGGCAAGTATCCCACATCATACACACTTACAAACACACACACACACACACACACACTCACATACTCACCCTGCTGCAGAAGACTCAGCTCCTGACGCTGGAGGAAGAAGACATCGCTTCGGAAGGTGAGAAATTAAGGACTAATTAAGCTAATCGGAAACTTTCAATTGCTTAGTCCCGCTGATTTTCCCTAAAATTAACGATTTTAGGAAAAATCAGACTTGCTCTGGAGGTGTTTGAAAAAAGACGCAGTGATTTCTATAGAAATGACCACGTCCCATTTTCAGTCCCCTAATTAAATAGCAAAACCTCGCGGCTGCGGGAAAACCTTGCACTGTGGGGTTATTTAAATTTCATTCCCGCAATTGGATTCCCCGCTCTGTGTGGCTTCTATCCGCTGATTGTGACTGGACTATCGCCACCACCTGCTGCCGCCTTTCCCTCCGCCTCTTTCAAATTGTCCTTGCTCGTGCCTCTACCAGCTGACACAATGTCACATGACATCCTCCTGACTTCTTCAGGAACTGTATCCTGTGGCCTGCCTGTGCAGCGACATGCACTGTAGCGCGATGCACAGCATTGGACCTCGCTTACCCGGTTATTACGCATACTTGCATGATAACTCCCTTAAACCTTATGTCTATCTGACATTTTCAACATATCCATTTGTATTGAGAAGTGGTAGCTATCCCTGCTTATAAGGCAAGGGTTTGTGGCACAGAATACATATTTTTTAAAGTGTTATTTTGACAGTGGATGAAGATTACTGATAGCTGTCATTTTTGTAGTACAGTAAAAAAAAAAAAAAAAGTATGATCGGTAATTCATTGCACAATTGTGTGTTTTTGGCCTAGGGGAGGAGGGAGGACAGACATGCTGATTTGTCCATTTACTTCCTTAAACACTGAAAACACAGCCTTTTCTTTCTTCCTCTCAGCTTTTTACTTCCCTGTTTTCATACACCCTGTGAACACGGGAAGCTCTATTGCCAGCTTACCAGCCTCAAGATTCAGCTTTCTAAAGACCTAACCAGCCATTCACAATGATTCCATTGCTACCTGAGGACGTAAAGAACATTATAGCAGGTATTTGGTGAAGGGTGGGGCTACGGGATGAACACTGAACACACACACAGACAGCTCACTCTTCTTACATCTCTCTATCAGTGGTTCTCAAACTCGGTCCTCGGGACCCCACACAGACCATGTTTTCCAGGTCACCCAGCAGGTGCACAGGTGTATTCATTGCTCACTGACACATTTTATAAGATCCACAGGTGGAGCTAATTATTTCACTTGCGATTCTGTGAGGAGATCTGGAAAACATGCACTGTTTGGGGTCCTGAGGATCGAGTTTGAGAACCTGTTATCTCTTTACATCAATAACCTCAGAAACACTTTGAAACACAAATGAAGTTCTTTTGTAGTGTAGATCAAATTGTATCAGTGTTACTTTTAGTTTTACATACTTCTTTTCATCAAAACTTACCTGCAATGATTTAAATAAATGCTTCTGAACTGTTATGGCATAATATATTAGTATTGTCTTGTTAGGCAGAAAAATGATCACCCAAAGCAAAATATACTAATTTATCTCATAAAACACCATCCTTTCTATCTACTTTGTCCTTCCCATAATATTGTGGTATTGTCTATTAAATAAATTGTATTATGAAATGAAGCACACAAACAGAATAACAGACATACAGTAATAGGTAAATCAGCAGTGACATGGATCAGGCTGTAACAAGGGGATTTGCGACTTTTTCTGCCTACTAGGATGCAAGGCCAGTGCCATGGTACGGTTGCTGCGTGTAGCCACGTGCTCCATGGGCAGGGAGAAGCAGCCCAGGTCATATCTGCACCCTGCCTCTGCCATGGATTTATTTATATGGGAAATTATATTTATCACTCATATCAGTCCATAGGAATGTATTATCAGTTGCTGCATATTAGTTACATAATTAGTATTTTAGGGCCGTTATATTCCAGGTCGCGAGCACGCAAAATATATCATTCTGTCCCCCCCTTCTCCATCTGGTATGCAGTCGGGAAGCCGGCGGACCTAATCCCGACTGCCGGCTTCTCGACTGCTTAATCACGGCGAGGGTTAAATGACAGGCTTCTAAATCTAGACGCCTGTCATTTTACCGACGCCGGGAGAGTGCGGATAGCTGCGAGGTCTTAGGTTAAGGGTTCCCGGGGGGACTTAGGGTCAGGCACCCCCCCGGGAGGTTAGTTTTTGGCTAGGGGGAGGGAGGGTTAGGCACCCCCCCGAGGGATTTAGGTTTAGGCACCCCACCGGGGGACTTAGATTTAGGCGACGGGGAAGGGAGGGTTAGGTTTAGGCACTTAGAGGGGGGATTAGGGTTAAGCACTAGGGGGGAGGTTAGGGTTAGGCACCCCTAAGGGAGGGTTAGGGGTAGAATTAGGATAGTCATTACTTACCTTAGGACGATCGGGATTTCCTCCTCTGCCGGGATGCCGCTGTCGGGATTCCAACCGCCGTGCATGGGTCCAGGGGTAAATCATACCGATTCCCTTCCTCTCACCCCTCTTCTCTCTCTTGCTCTCACGAACACTTCTCTCTCTCTTTCTTGTCCTCTTTCTCAATTCCACTATGTCCACATACTACAGGAGTACTGCCGGTCAGCCCTTTACAAAATGTCAAGGCTGCATGGTGGGGTAAGCAAGCCATTGTGTCCCCTTCTCATCTAGCACTGGGAACTCCACCTCCAGTTTGGGGGCAAAAATGGCAGTTTGTTGGATATGTGACTAGGACACAGCAGGCAGCAGAAGAGCAATCAATAGTGACGTGGGGGCTCTCAGAGGGTATGTGCATGAAGCACGCTTCCGCCACCATCCGACTCTCACTGTGCATGTCAGACACACACTGGGGCCAATAAAATTTTCCAGAATTAAGCGAAGATTTCAACATGAGTAAAATTACCGTGCACTTTGCAGCATGCGCGCTCCTGTGATTCTTGCAATGTAACTAGAGAATTCTTATCGCAGAGGTCATGTGGTGAGTCTTCATGGTTTTACCTGTTACGAGAGTGAGGAAACGTGGGGTAATCACCCTGTATCTCAACAAAGTGTCCCAGCATAGAAAGCTGTTAGTGGTCATAAGCAAAGCATTTGGGGCTTTAAAAAGTGTCAATTGGTTGATCTTTTAATTTTTTTATTAACAGTGTAAAATTATATTAAGTGTGTTTATCAGGAAATTAAAGCTAATAATGAATTTGTGGTACGTTGGAATGCCTGTAAGGTGATTATTATGTGATTTTAGGCCACTTAGAAATAAATTATTGCATTTTTTTCAACTCCAAATGAAAAGTCTCATGTCTCAGTTATACAACATTCCCTCACACCTGTCCCACATCTGTTCAACACTTCCACACACCTGTCCCACATCTATTGAACACTCCCACACACCCACATTATACAACACTCCCTTACATTTGTCCCAGATCTATACAACATTCCCACATCTATTCAACACTCCCACACACTGGGCCTGATTCAGACCCGCTCGCGAGCGGGTTGATGTTTGGCCACTGCGCATGCGCACGCCAGAGCCGGCTCCGAAGTGCGCATGCGCGAGACCCTCCTAGCAACAGGCGCTCCGTCGCTCTGGGTCTCGCACCAAAAGGGGGCGGCTGTCGATTTTGATCGACAGTTCGCACCGTTTTGGAGGCAGGCAGGAGGGGTGGCTGGCTAAATGGTGGCGTTCCCGACGGAACGCCTGCTGTTTGGGGGCGACCCCACTGACATCACGAGAGATGTCAGCAGTGAGCTTCCGGCTCTTTTCAGAGCCAGAAGCTCACTGGGGCTTGCGGGAACGAGACCCTACCGCAAGGGTCTCGTCGCAAGCCTCGATGGTTGCGATGGTCGAGACCATTGCGACCATCACCTAGCCGCTCGCAATAGCTGTGGGTGGTCACCCACAGCTACGCAAACGTCCCGGAGGCCGCACCAAAAAAAAAATGCCCTGATTCAGAGCAAGCGCTCTTTCAGAGCGTCCGACTCTGAATCAGGCCCACTGTCCCACATCTATACAACACTCCCACACACTGTCCCACATCTATACAACTTTCCCATATACTTGTACCACATCAATATATCACTCCCACACATTGTCCCACATTATACAACACTCCCACATACTTGTACCACATCTATATAGCACCCCCACATATCTGTCCCACATATATACAACACTCCCACATACTTGTACCACATCTATATAGCACCCCCACATATCTGTCCCACATATGTACAACACTCTCACACACCTGTCTCACATATAAACAACACTCCCACATACTTGTACCACATCTATATAGCACCCCCGCATATCTGTCCCACATATATACAACACTCCCACACACCTGTCTCACATCTATACAACACTCCCACACACCTGTCTCACATCTATATATCACTCCCACACACCTGTCTCACATCTATACAACACTCCCGCATACTTGTACCACATATATATATCACTCCCACACACCTGTCTCACATCTATACAACACTCCCACACACCTGTCTCACATCTATACAACACTCCCACACACCTGTCTCACATCTATATATCACTCCCACACACCTGTCTCACATCTATATATCACTCCCACACACCTGTCTCACATCTATACAACACTCCCGCATACTTGTACCACATATATATAGCACCCCCACATATCTGTCCTAGATCTATACAACGGGATGTAGTCAAGTGACCATCTCTGTGCTGATATCCCGTCAAGGGAGTTAAGATAGGCTTCAAAATATCGATGCCTGTCTTAATCCCGATGCCCGAATCCAGGAGGACGCATGCTCGAACGAGGTAAGTACGGGGCACCCGTCCTGCTAGCCACACGGGGGTGAGCTAGGTTTAGGGCAGTTAGCAGGGTTAGCATTAGGTTTTGGGGGGGAGGTTAGGGTTAGGCACCCCTAGGGAGGAGGGTTAGGGTCAGGCACCACTGGGGGGGGGTAGGTTTAGGCACTAAGAGGGGAGGGTTAGGTTTAGGCATGAATTTAGGTTCAGGAACTAACGGGGAGGGTTAGGGTGCGGGATGGGGAGGATTAGGGTTAGGCTAAAAGAAGGGAGGGTTATGGGGGAGGGTAAATATACTTACCCGACCCCTGTCAGGATATCAACCATCGGGATGTCGCTGTCGGTATTGTGACAGGAGGCATCCCGATAGCCGGCATTACATACCCATTCCCTATACAACACTCTCGCACACATGTCCCACATCTATACAACACTCTCACATACCTGTCTCACATCTATACAACACTCTCACATACAGTGGCGTATCTATAATGGGTGCAGTGTGTGCGGGGCACACGGGCCCCCGGGTCCAGGGGGGCCCCACACCGCACACACTGCACCCATATTATTTTAGACTTACCTGTCCATGGTCCCACATCGGGTGTCTGCTCTGCTGAGAAGACCAGAAAATGGCCGCTGCGGCCATTATTCCGGTCCTCTGCGCATGCGCAGTACACCAGAAAAATGGCCGCCATGGCCATTTACCGGCGTTCGGCGCATGCGCAGTAGACTCCAGGCACACTCTAGTGCCCGGACTCTACTAAGGCTCCGGTGGCTGGCTAGCCGCATCAGTCGGCTGCCAGCCACCAGGGAGAGAGGAGGGGTGTACATGGGCCCCCTCCTCTCTTAAGACGCCCCTGCTCACATACCTGTCCCACATCTATACAATACTCTCACATACTGTTCCCACATCTATACAACACTCTCACATACCTGTCCCACATCATTTATCCCATTATTTAGTCTTTTGTAGAAAATTACCTAAAATAGTATGTCTTTTAACGAGGGAACTCGGGCTGTGGTTACAAAGTAGCATGACCCAGTCTTCTTTGGGTTCTAGTAGTGGAAATGATTGTGCAGTGAAAATTAGGGTCCTTTCTCATATCCTTATTTATGGCTCCATTGTGTGCATATTATATACAGGGGAAGTGACTGCACAGTCGAATAGCTCCCTATTGTTGAAAGTGATCCCATTGGAGTTTACAGATAGTCTCAAGAAGAGGCCACACCAGGGACAAGAGTTGCTCTCTGTGGCACAGAGGATGACAGAGAGGGATAGGTCCCGGAAGGTTATGTCCATATTCCACATGATATAGTATATTTTGTAACAGGCATGTAAGAATAACATTCTGCTTTTTTAAAATGTAGATCATGAGCAGTTATTTAAACAAAGGGCCTAATTCATTACGGATCGCAACTGCGATTACGCACGCAGACGTCCATATGCATCGCAGTGCGTGTACGTGAAGGTTTGGTTCCACTGCAATCACAGTGTCCACGCAGAACCATAGCAGAGGTATTGACAGGAAGTGAGCGTTTGCGGGTGGTGACGGGGGGTGGTCGGTGAAACGCAGGCGTGCCAGTGCGTTTGAACGCCATTACAGGGGCGTGCATAAATTTCCCACTGCGATGCCATACGCAGCTTGAGCTTTTACTGCGTGCGATGAGGTAAGGTCAGACCTTGTGCAAGTGTGCCTGACGCTCCAATTGTACTCGAAGATACCGATGGCTTCACTGACTTGCAGAGTATTACAGATATGTGAAATCAGGCCCAGGACAATATCGGTACGATTTGGCCAAATTGGAACGACAAATCAGGCATATCGTGCAATGTGTATGCCCGATTTGCTCGTTCCCGCGGTCGCATTCGATATCATGTGATTGGCCATGTTGCACAGTCAATCACACGATATTGCAAGTGAGGCTGTACATATTAATGAAGTATGGAACGGTGATTGTTCCGTTGTTCATTAAGGGGTCTATTTACTAAGCAGTGTTAGGAGACAGAGTGAAAAGTGATAAGGTGCCAGCCAATCAGCTCCCAACTGCCATCTCACAGGCTGTGTTTGAAAAATGACAGTTACGATTGGCTGGCACCTTATCGCTTCCTTATCACTTTTCACTCTGACTGCTAACACTGCTTAGTAAATAGACCCCTAAATCTTTTAAGTGTGTACTGGCAATCATGTGATGTCCAGGGTAAAGGCAAATCAACCTGAACATCGGCACGATTGCCGGTCATTTAGGTGTGTACCTAACCTAAGTGTTGAAATCCATTAAACTTATTTGTATTTCTTTCAAGGTTTGTTTTTATTGTGTTTACAGCAAATTATAGTGTTTTTATTTTTTTTCCAAACAGTTTAAAAGAATTCACATCACAACTGTTGACAGTAAATATGTGCAGCCCATTACACTGATAAAACAGCTGTGATTACTCTTCTTACAGTTGTAGAACGTGTGAGGCTTCCATTTTCTGGAAAGGGATGAGGTGGGAATTAGGAAGGCCAGAGAGGAGCAGATTACAGTAATCAATCAAGGCAGGAGGTGATGAAGGTGGTGCCAATGATGATGATGAGGCCCAATAGGGAATGCCATTTAATAGCACCACACACTGTAATTCTAGTTCTAGCCATATATTTTGGGGTCGTAGGGGTTTGACCCCAGTGTGCTTACATAGGCTGAACCCTTGTGAAACACCCAGACTTCCAAACACCCTTTCAGGAGGAATGGCCTGATTCTGGAAATATTGCTGAGTTGGAAAGGGATTGTATGTAGGGGGAGAAGAAAAGGGCAGAGTCAAGAGTGACACATAGACACAGTGGTGTACCCAACTTTTGACAAGAGGGGGAGCGAAGATATAAAAATAGGAGCCCAGGTCCTTCCTGATTATGATATAATGAAGGTGTATCCTCAGTGTAATGCATAGATGCCAGTCATACAAATGTCATAACACCAATGCCCATGATATTGCCCTTCATATCCCCCTGGGTTGGGTACGGCATCCCAACAGTGAGAATCCTGATGGTCAGAATGCCGGCAGCGGGACCATGACAGTGAAAATGCAGGCGAATTTCAGGTAAGTATATTCAGGCTAACACTAACCCACTCCTCCCACAGCCTATCCCTAACCCACTCCTCCCGCAGCCTATCCCTAACCCACCCCTCCCGCAGACTATCCCTAACTCACCCCTCTCGTAGCCTAACGCTCCCCTCATGCAGCCTAACCCTCCCCTCCCGCAGTCTATCCCTAACCCACCCCTCCCTCAGCCTAACCCTAACCCACCCCTCCCGCAGCCTAACCCTCCCGCAGCCTAACCCTAACCCCTCCTCCTGTGGCCTAGCCCTAACCCTTATACTTACCATTAGAAGTTCAGTATTCTGACCTGTTGGGATCCCGCCGCTGGTATTGTCGGGATGCCGACGACATCACACAAACACACCCACAATCGCATTTTGCATGGCATTAGCTCTGATTCACTCTATAGTAATGCAATCTGCTGTTGGATGGACATGATGGCATGAGATACTTGACTGCACACTCTTATCCATACTCTCACACATTGCAGAATATTCTTGGAGGAGAGGTGCTAGAAGTATTATTTTATTGTGCGATCTTCCCAAATTTTCCGGTCATGGTAGGATGGAAAGTGATGGTTATGCGAATTCAGGGCTTCTTGCTAGAGGTGTCCCTGAGTAGGAGGATCATCTGGTGGTAGATAATGAAGCATAGCCAGCAGGAGGCGGACTGCAGCTACACTTACAGCCAGTGCACAGAGCCTTGCTCCTCAGTGCTGCCCAGGTACAAAGAAGCCGCCACATCTTACAGTACAGCCCAGCACTGTTGTCCCTGCCACTGTATCAACCATACCAAGAGAGGGCCTGCTTGGTTTATCAAGTCATGCATTCCCAGGACAAGCATCAGTATAGGTGGGGAAGGTGCAAAAGAAGGAGCTGCGTCTGCAGAGGAAGATTGCAGAACTGACAGCGGTGCTGAAGGCAGGACAGTTATTGGCTGCATAGAAGTCTGCAGACTGTGCAACCGTGACTAGCGCTGCCAAACATTTGTGGGTAACTATAATAGACACACTGCTCCAAGTCGCGGATGGTAGCCTGCAGCCGCTGGGGTCTGAAGCTGCATAGGTGCCATTTTTATTACCTTTTCAACAGGAGGAGTGATCACTCCCCTTGCCCAACACCCTTGGTTTTAGCATTGCATTAGACACTGTACTTGATGAATACAAAACAGTGAGAAGTGTCAAAATAGAGAGTGCGATTAGAGCGGGCACACATTATTTTTAAAGAAAAGAGGCACTTAATTTATTTCAATGATGACACACATTTTTTTAACACTGGTACCCCCTGACCCTAACATCCATAGATCTTGAGGCCCGTACATCTGGGATCAGATGCTAAGTAGCATAGCCTGGTCAGAAAGGGGAGGGAAGGGATTTCTAATTTTTTATTACAGTCATAAGCATGCACAGAAGCCGTCAAAGGAGGTGCCGCCTTCTGCACATCCTCCTCCACCGGGTTATGGACTACCCCATTCCCTCCTCCCTCTGGGACATACACTACGGAATGGGTATGATATACCGCCGGCCGCATGGCCTGCGGTTCGATTCCCGTCAGCGGCAGCCCGACAGGAGCAGAGTTAGAAGCAGCGGAAGCCCGACAGCGCTGGAAATCCCGATCGTGGATAGGTAAGTATAGACTAACCTAACCCCCCTAACCCTCCTTAGGGGTGCCTAACCCTAACTTCCCCCCCAAGTGCCTAACCCTAATCCCCCCTCTAAGTGCCTAACCCTAACCACCCCCTTCCCCGCTGCCTAAACCTAAGTTAGGCACCCCCGGGGGTGCCTAACCCTCCCTCCCCCTAGCCTAACCCTTACCCCACCCTCTGGAGGTGCCTAACCCTAAGTCCCCCCCCCGGGAGCCCTAAACCTAACCCTCTCCCCCACGGCTGTCCGCTCGCGGCGCCCGGCATCACTACAATCGTGATGCCGGGCGCCGGTCTCCCGGCGTCGGGGAAATGCGGGTGTCTACATCTAGATGCCGGGCATTTCACCCATGCCGGGATAAGACAGTCGGGAAGCCGGCTGCCGGTATTTAGGCAGTCGGCTTGCCGATTGCTTCCCTACACTACTCACCTGGCCACCCAAATGAGTAGTGTATGTCTCGGTGGAAGGGGGGACTGGTGTAGTCCATGACCAGGTGGAGGGGGAAGTTCCGAAGCATCACCCCCTGTGCTGACTTCTGTGCAAACCTATGGTTTGTCAGGTTGCGGCCTAGGATTGACCTTTACTAACCTCAGTGCTGGCTTCCTCTGACCTCTCGAGCGGTCAGACATCAGGTGCAGCGGCAAGTGAAGAGCTGAGGATTATGCCTGGGGTCCGCTAGGACATCCATGTGTTGCTCTGTGACTTAGTTTCTGCTGTAACCATCATGGATGCAGCAATGACAGTCTACATCACCTGATTAGCCCTTCATCCAATGGTAGCATTGGTTGCTATCAGCTGACACTGTCCTCCAATAGACCGCTACCTTAGGGTTTTTAGCCGGGCTCTGGACAACAGGAAGTTGCCTGTACAACGTCGCTACTTCCAGTGAATACCTGCAGTTACAACGTTCAAGGTTTCACGCTCCTTTCCTCTAGTGATTAATTCCTAGTGTTATCTTCAGTGTGTGTACTCAGGATGTCATCCGAGTACAATCTCCTAAGTGCCATTCTTCTGTAGCAGCTCTGTGTCTCTATCAACAGTGTGCGTATGCAGTACATCATCTAATTTCTAACTCCTAGTGCCTTTCTCCAATGCTTTAACTGAATTGTATTCCTCTGTTTCCCACTTGTACCAGATACCTGACCAAAGGGCCGCAACCTGCTTACTGGGTGCAGCTTAAACCCAAATCCCACTTGGAGGGGTCACTGGTGAATACCTCCCAGTAGGTTAGACTCCGTGCCTCTGGTCAGGTCTCACCAACATCCTGTACTTGTGGATGAGGAGGAAATACATCCAGGCCCCTTGCCTCCAGGTCCTTTCCCAACCTGGGACCTCGACTTCTAATCCTTCAGCACAAGAATTCCTGATGAAGAGCGCCAATGTGGAGAACAATAGGTACAAACATGGAAGACACGATTCCAGCTTGAAGAGTGTTCCAGACCACTCTGGATAAAACAAAATTTCGCTGAAGAGGTACCACAGGAATTTTTAGTTCTTGAACAATGGTTTCAGAAATAAAATTCCCGGCTGCTCCAGAATCAGTTAAAGCTTAAAGAGATCCTTAAAATGATAATCCACCAAGAGTGAGACCGGGAACAAATGCCCTATTAAATGAGAAGATTTAGACACAACCCTTAACCGAATTCCTCTACTAAAGGTTAAGGCTTCTCGTTTCCGGGCAGCAGAGAACAGAATTTCAGAAACTGACCAGGCCCAGCACAGTAGAAGCAAAGTTGATTGCGCATCTGATGACTCCATTCAGCTGGAGTCAGCCTTGTTGACCTGCATGGGCTCATCTAAATGGGAAGAAGATGGAGACTGGACGGAAGGTGGAACAGCAAAATGGGCAGGTGTATGAACTTCACGTCCCCGACTAGCATGTCTCTCCCAATGCCGCAGGTCTATCTTGATATATAAAGAAATGAGATTGTCCAAGGTCTCTGGTAGATCTCTAGAAGCGAGTTTGTCTTTCATTCTTTTGGATAGACCACACAAGAAGGCCGCTCTGAGGGCTGCATCATTCCTCTGTACTTTGGCCGCGGTTGTCTGAAATAACACCACCTGTCGGCCTACAGAACGTGCACCCTGTCGAAGTTGTAGAAGATCAGAGGACGCAGATATTGATCTGCCAGGTTTATTGAAAATTCGCTTGAAAGATTTAATAAAATCATTGTAATTGGATACCAAAGGATCCGTCCTCTCTCAAAGTGTTGGCATGACACAGGACTGATGGTAGTGCTCACCTTTCCTTCTCCGGACAAGCGTTTTCCCAGATGCCCCAAACAATCTGAAAGGGGATTCATCAGAGAAAATAACTTTACCCCAGTCCTCAGCAGTCCAATCCCTGTACCTTTTGCAGAATATCAGTCTGTCCTTGATCTTTTTCCTGGAGAGAAGTGGCTTCTTTGCTGCCCTTCTTGACTCTAGGCCATCATCCAAAAGTCTTTGTCCTGTGTCATGCCAACAGTAAAGCATCCTGAAACCATTCATGTGGGGTGGCTTCTCAGCCAAGAGAGTGGAATCACTCACAATTTTGCCTAAGAATACAGCCATGAATAAAGAACAGCACCAAAACATCCTCCAAGATCAACTTCTCCCAACCATCCAAGAACAGTTTGGTGACAAACAATGCCTTTTCCAACATGATGGAGCAGCAAACTTTGTGAAAACCAATATCATTCTCAAAACTTTTGGCCATGGCTGTACAGAGCGCTCGCTCTGAATCAGGGCGGCATTTTTTTTTGTGCCGGCCTCCTGGCTGCTCCCTAAGCTGTGGGTGACCACCCACAGCTTTTGCGTGCGGCCAGGTGATGATGGTCGCGATGGTCGCGACCATCGGACTAGCAACGAGACCCTTGTGGTCCATCGCAAGCCCCAGTGGACTTCCTGCTCTAATAGAGCAGGAAGTCCACCTACTGACATCACTAGTGATGTCAGTAGGGCCGCCCACAAAGGGAAGTCCAGCCACCCCCCTGGCAGCCTCCAAAACGGGGCGAGCTGTTAATCACAATCGACAACCGCCCCGTTTTGGTGCGAGACCCATAACGACGGAGCGCCCGTCACTGGCCGGGTCTCGCGCATGCGCACGCCGGAGGTGGCAAATGCGCAGGGGGTAAACATCGACCCGCTTGCGAGCGGGTCTGAATCAGCCCCACAGTCCAGTATGCTACTAGCATACGAGAAAGCTGTATCATTCTTCAGAAAAAAATTATATAACGTTTAGATTAGCACACTAAGGTGTAAATTTACTAAGGGTCCAGTTTGTGTGAGTTTGCAAACTCACGTGAGTTTAGGCATTTTTTTTCATCTCGCAAATTTACTAAAGACAAACTTGAGTGAGTTTGAAGTGAGTTCTCTTTTTTCACTGCTAAAGCTCATGTGAGTTTACAAACTCGAAAAAACTTACCATCGGCCAAAATAGGAAGTACTTTAGATGAAAAAGATGCAACTCGCAAATTTACTAAAATTCGAGTTTACAATCTCGTGTGAGATTGTAGCAAACTCACTGTTTTAAAGTAGAAGTTTTAAACACTCACCTCCTGAGCTGCGAGTTTGGCTGAAACATACACAAATCATTGACATAAGCAACTGACATAAGGACGCCCACTTCCCCTTACTCACATCCGTATACTATGGCAACATAGCAAAACAATCGGTAACATTGGGTAACATCGGACCCATATGCACAATTAAGGATGCCCAGACCTCATTCAGAAATTGCTAACTTCAGCACACGCTATGAGCTCTCGGGAGGCGTCTGGTATCGCAGTGGCTAAATTATGCACGCCCATGTAACGGAGTTGAAACGCACGAGCACGCCTGTGTTCGCATGGCCACTTCTCCATCACCACCCACAAATGGCATTTCCTGTCAATCACTCTGTCATAAGTCTGTGTAGCCTCTGGGTATGCAGTTCTGACAGCATCAACTGACTCGCTCATGCGCACTGCGATGCATGCGCTGTTGCGAAGTAATCGACCGATTCCGTGCATATAAGCAACTACGTTCCCTGCTGAATCAGGCCCTAAGTAAATAAATAATTACAATTATTTCTGTTACAATGGATGTACCCAAATTTTAACATTTATTTGGTCATGATTGAAGGGAAAGCTTCTGGACATGCAATCAGTTACGCATGAAATTCACTCTCACATGAATGTTCAGTAAATTTCCTTACACGCTATCATAAAACCGCAAAGATTTCATAGAGATATGTTATTTTGCCCATTGTGCAGCCACAATGAATTTAGTGTTGTGTTACGCTACAACATACAAAGTATTAGGAAAAAATTTAGACCACTTACTCATTAAAGAGATGGACAAAATAACTGAACATTTTCAAGCGAATAGTTTGATGACAGAAGAAGTTCAAATAACCTTTGGTTTTGCTTCGCCATTCCACTGTAGGATATTCTATACAGCATTTGGTTATCCTAATTTTGTAGAATTTATTGTCTATTAATAGAGCTGGGTCAATGACTTGTCAATTCACTCTGCTCTGTGGTGTGGTTGTGGAGGACTGAGAGTAGTTAAGGCTAAACTCTGCTGGTGGAATGTGCAAAATGTCACAGCCAAATGCGGAATGAGAATGAAGCAAATATTACAAGGAGTCTTCTTTTCTGTCAAATTTTGCACTAGCAAAAGGGACTTGACCATTGACTGGTCTGGCGTTGTTATCTAAAGGAATCTAAAGACCTGTCAGAGTGAAATGTGGTGTAGGAGCATTAGAGTGAGTGTAGACCCCAGCAGAATAATTAGGAAACGAGCTGGGAAGCTGAGTAAAAGGATTTGTATTTTTTTATGTCATCAAACTATTTATTTTATTTATTTATTAACAGTTTCTTATATAGCGCAGCATATTCCGTTGCGCTTTACAATTGAACTACACGCAAAACCATTGCTTAACAGTAACTTCCAACTTTTCTTTCAATTCTGTTTCAGTTGGAACAAAATGCGTGATACAGTAGTACCAGAGATACGTTACTTTTTATTGTGTAGTTACTTAAACCACATCCTTATCTTTACTCATCAACACTAGAAGAGGCAGAAGTGGCAAGAAGTGGCAGAAAAATGGCACTATAGCATTGCAAAATATGTAATATAAATAAGGACAATCTTAGACATAACTTAAAGCTTTTTGTCCACCTATGTCTCCATCTCCCCATTCCGCCCTCAGGGGATCCTTGCAGTTCCTACTTCTGAACCAGCTTAGGGCACCAAGAATGTTAAACACTGCAAAAATCCTAATGCCGCAACTAACCAACATAACAGTGCTATAACTAGGGGCGTGCAAGTGGTGCCACAGGGCATAAAGCAGAGGGGGTGGCACCATGGCAAATGTATGTATGTTGGTATGCATGGTACCTGGAATAGCACCCAGAAGATATGCTGTGTCCTTAGGAAGAGCAGGAGGCTCAGCTGTATGGTTCAGCTTGTGGCCTGGCCCCTTCTACGTGACATTATGACATCACATGTGTGGGGGTTTGGCCGGCTCAGGGGGCATTATTGCTTCACTATGGCGCTACAATAAAGCTGCTACAACTAATGCATCAACTCTCTGTCAGCCATGACTTTGACTGCCTTCTTCCTCTAGGATTCTGTTCAATATATTGGTCTATAAGGGGTAGATGGTCTAAGCCTTGGAGAGAGATAAAGTGGAGAGGGATAGAGGGGCATATTGTAAAGAGTGATATTCTTGTTACTAATCTTAAATGGTGCTCCAACCAATCAGCTCCAAACTATCATGCATTTGAAAAATGACAATTAGGAGCTGATTGGTTGGAGCACGATAAGATTAATAACGAGTTATAACAAGAATATCTCTCATTTTTAAATATGCCTCAAAGTGCCACCCAATCAGCACCTAACTGTCATTTTTCAAACTCTGGGGCATATTTAATAACAAGTGATATGCTCGTTATCACTCGTTACTAATCCTAAATGATGCACCAACCAATCAGCTCCTAATTGTCATGTGTTTGAAAAATTACAGGAGCTGATTGGTTGGAGCACCATTTAAGATTTGTAACGAGTTATAATAGGAATATCACTTACCAAAAATTATATAGAGTAAGTGGTGTTGTACAGGCGCCAAGCACTTCTCTAGGCTGCAGATAACTATACGTGGCAAGTACCACCCTTCAGTACTCAAGTGTACGTGAATAATAAAAAATTCCGTATAGTAAAGTGCGCACAGTGCTTCCAGAAGGACATCACATGGATGACTAGATTATGCGTATAGGTTGTCTGACTGAAGGTATAAAGAAATTAAATACCCTGACCTTTGACCCGGAAGTGAATCTTGAAAAGAGTTTAAAAGATGATCATTTCTGCACATGTCACTTTACCTTGAGGAAGGGAGCAGCTGACTCCTGAAACGCGTTGGTACACAGTGACAGGATCATCCAGCAGGGAGGAATTGCATGAATATCCCTCAAATAAGGACCTTGAAACAGAGGTGATCCAGAAACCTCCATCTTTAAAAACTACGGGCCCTTGTGAGGGGGAACTTCTGGTAATTCCCCAATTTTTATTGTAAAAGGACCATTTACCTCCATCCTACACATAGCATTTGTGTTATTGCTTTTAGGAATATCACTTGTTATTGAATATGCCCCACAGTCTATACAGTGACAGTTAGGAGCTTATTGGTTGGTACTTTATCTCTCTCCCCTTTATCTCTTTCCAAGGCTTAAGTTAGTATATCGCTCACTAACAATTATGGACCTGTCTTTCAGATCTTATTTTCATGTATCATCCCAGTTGAGCTTAATGATGTGCCAAAACTTTCACCTTTCATCACCCTTAATACTGTGTTCCACAGGTGTTGTTGATGGACTGTGACAAGCACTAGGCAGTTTTCAAAACTCAGCCAGGATGTAACAATCCATACACCTGACACAGAGGGAATTATAGAGCACAAGGTTTATCAGTATTAGAATAATGAGTACACATACAGTACCAGTCAAAAGTTTGGACACACCTTCTTATTCAATGGTTTTTGTTTATTTAAATAATTTTCAACATAGTAGATTAATACTGAAGACATCAAAACTATGAAAGAACACATATGGAATTATGTTGTAAACATAAAAGTGTTAAACAAATCAAAATATGTTTTATATTTTAGATTCCTCAAAGTAGCTCCCTTTTGCTTGGATTACAGCTTTGCACACTCTTGGCATTCTCTCAATCAGCTTCATTAGGTAGTCTCCTGGAATGGTTTTCCAACAGTCTTGAAGGAGCTCCCAGAGGTGCTGAGCACTTGTTGGCTGCTTTTCCTTCACTCTGCGGTCCAACTCATCCCAAACCAGCTCAATTAGGTTTAGGTCGGGTGATTGTGGAGGTCAGGTCAGCACTCCATCACTTTCCTTCTTGGTCAAGTAGCCCTTATATAGCCTGGAGGTGTGTTTGGGGTCATTGTCTTGTTGAAAAACAAATGATGGTCCCAGTAAGCGCAAACCAGATGGGATGGCATGACGCTGCAGAATGCTGTGGTAGCCATGCTGGTTAAGTGTGCCTTGAATTTTGAATAAATCACCAACAATGTAACCAGCAAAGCACACCAGCATCATCACACCTCCTCCTCCATGCTTCACAGTGGGAACCACACATGCAGAAACCATCCACTGACCTTCTCTGCGTCTCACTAAGACACTGCGGTTGGAACCAAAAATCTCAAGTTTGGACTCATCAGACCAAAGTACAGACTTCCACTGGTCTAATGTGTTTCTTGGCCCAAACAATTCTCTTCTTCTTGTTGTTCATCCTCAGTAGTGGCTTCTTCGCAGCAATACGACCATGAAGGCCTGATCACGCAGTCTCCTCTGAACAGTTGATGTTGAGATTTGTCTGCTACTTGAACTCTGTGAAGACTTTATGTGGTCTCTAATCTGGGTGCTGTTAAGTAGCGGTTCTGAGGCTGGTAACTCTAATGGACTTATCCTCTGCAGCAGAGGTAGCTCTTGGTCTTCCTTTCCTGGGGCGGTCCTCATGAGAGCCATTTTCATCATAGCGTTTGATGGTTTTTGCAACTGTACTTGAGAATACATTCAAAGTTCTTGAAATTTTCCGTATCGACTGACCTTCATGTCTTAAAGTAATGATGGACTGTCGTTTCTCTTACTGAGATGAGTGGTTGGTGCCATAATATGGATTACAACAGTAGTCAAATAGTGGTGTCCACTGTCTACTAACCCTACATCTGCACAACACAACTGATGGTCTCAAACACATTAAGAAGGCAAGTAATTTCACAGATTGACTCTTGACAAGGCACACCTGTTAATTCAAAACCATTCCAGGAGACTACCTCATGAAGCTGATTGAGAGAATGCCAAGAGTGTGCAAAGCTGTCATCCAAGCAAAAGGGGGCTACTTTGAGGAATCAAAAATATAAAACATATTTTGATTTGTTTAACACTTTTTTGTTTACAACATAATTCCATATGTGTTCTTTCATAGTTTTGATGTCTTCAGTATTAATCTACTATGTTGAAAATAATTTAAATAAACAAAAACCATTGAATGAGGTGTGTCCAAACTTTGACTGTCACTGTTTTATCCTTGTTTGTGTGAATGAGATTAAATGTTGAGATATAAGTACGTTCTCTCTATCTGCATATGATATATGTCATTCAGTTTTGCAAACTATTCTGTAAGATATTTGTGTTTTCCTTCTAGAATATTTGTTGGACTGCTGCTGTTCATTGTAAAAAATAAATAAACAAAAAAGCACTACTGCAATAAAGTGTTACTGTAACTAAACTATCATGACAGAAGCCATATAAGAGTCATTTGTCCTCTAACTGTGCAGCAGGCTTTCATTATGCCCCATTTCCACCCTTTTCCTCCTGTGATCAATCATTGCACAATTTCCTGTACAATACTCCAACAGCAAAGTACTGATTAACGGCAACTTGTAGAATTTGTCAACTTACTAGCAGTCAAGTTAAAGTAGACTGAAGTCAGAAAATACTCTGATAAGATTGCATAAATCATTACACTGAGCAACATCTAGATAAAACTATATTTGGAAATAAAGAAAACCTTCATGAATGTATTATCAAATGAATATGTTTCAGATGTGGATGCTTAGGTCAGGTACATTAGCAAGGCCAGTTTTTACTTTTGCTGTGCCCATGGCAATATTTTTTGGGGGGCCCTTTGACCTTTGTAAATTTTTTCCAGCAATAAAGTGCATGGTTGCGTGGTAGAGGTAAGGAACCTCATAGTGGTGCAAGCAAAAATAAACAATGTTTTACTTACCATAATACTCAGGTGTACGCACAACCACACTTTGCTCCAGTTGGACCTCACACTAAATTGGATCGCCCCCATGCATTACAAAAATATACCTCCCTGACTGAATAGTGAATCACTTGAGAAGATCAAGTGTTCCTAAAATTTGTTTACTTATATGGTATAGCAGATTTTTTTTTATACTATTTATCAACTTTTAAAGAAAAAAATTTTTTTTTAGACCATATTGCTTTCATACAAACAAATAATAAATAGTAACATGTTCATATTAACATACTGTACCGTACAATATTCGAGTATGATCAGTAGACTGTATATAGCACATTATATTCCACTCTGAGAAAAATAATCACGGGTGCCCCAGTTAAGCAGAAGCTGAGCTTGTAGACCTGATTACTATAAATACCTTTATAATATATTCCACATAAAAGTCTTATTCATTTCAAAATCCAGAGCATTTTAATGAGCTTGTCAGCTACATGTTGAAATCCCAATTAAATGAATAAGCCATTGAGACAAATGGAGTCCACAGCATTGTTATTACATTATTACTATTATTGTTCTGTATTATTTTGGCGCCACATAAATCCACAATAAGATTACTTAACAAAGGACAGGCAATGATAACATAACAAACAACGGGCTGAGAAGGACACACAGGGGACAAAACGGCATATAAAACAGCATAAAAGCTGGAAACGTGCAATCAAAATATAGTGGAGGAACTGAAAAAGTTATCAAAAAGGCAAATAATAGGTGGCACAGTGCACATACCGGTGGTAAGGGATAGAGATGCACAGTGGACAAAATGGGAGCAGGGAGAAAGACCAGCAAAGGTGGGCCCTACTTATGAGGGGATATGAGAGGGGTGAGGCTGAATCACAGAAGGGTGAGACGGAATGGTGATGTTGGCAAAGGGAGGGGAGGGACAACAGCAGAGGAGTTGGGAGGAGGACTAGTAGCCTTTGAGGAGCATTTGAAGCCTTGGAAGCTGATGTAGTCTGTGGAAGTGTGTTACATAGGTGTGGAACAGTAGAGAGCTCTTGATTTGGGATCATAGAAGGAAGTCACTGCCACCCAAACATCCTGTGACCAGTGTGGGAAACTGCTTGCCATTGACTGAGAGGCTAATGACATGAAGGGGGAGATTTATCAAAGCTTGGAGAGAGAAAGAGTGGAGAGAGATAAATTACCAACCAATCAGCTCCTGTCATTTTACAGGTTGTGTTTGAAAGATAACAGTTAGGAGCTGATTGGTTGGTACTCTCGCTAATTTGTGTCATTCTGTTGTGAGGCTCCAAGTCAGCATTTTGTATAAACTGTTATGGTTTTCTATCTCTCTTTCCTAAGTGGAGGAGACATGCTCTTTCTGTGCATCCTTACCCCCCTCCCGCATAAATGTGTCATTCCTGTGCTGACCAGTCTGGCCTTGACTTCACTCAAAAGCACATATACAGATAGATCCATACACATCTTGAGATGCGCACGCCTCTGAATTGGCAGCATATGTACGTGGTTTTCTACGTCATCATCATCATTGATGTGTACATTTACCTGTTCTATACTAGGTGCAAAAGAGTGCGGGAGTACGGGTGGCCCCAGCGGGAGTGCGGGTGGCCCGCTATTGCTGAGACCAGTCGGCGGTCTCTGTAGTATCTATATAGATCGTTTATGTGCATTGTCAGGATCATGCAGCATAGAGGGACATGCAGCGCAGGCGGGTGTCCCCAGCGTCTGGCTGGGGTCCTGTGTCGCTGACTCCATCTACAGCGACAAAGCCACCGGTACGGGGGGTGGTGAGGGGCAGCGCTGAGCGTCCTATAGGACGCTCTGCGCTGCCAACTCTATGTAAAAGCTGCTTTGTGCAGCCTGGGAGTAGTAAATTCCCGGGTATTACCATTCAGACATAAGCAGGGTAATAGCAGGGTAATTTCCCGGGACTTAGGTCCCGGGAAATTCCCTGGTCGATTGGAGGGTACAGGTACCTTTCAGACAGACGCGGCAACCCGGGAATTTGGCTGAGCCAGGCCAAATTCCCGGGATTCTCGGTATGTCTGAAAGGGGTATTAACGAGAGCGCCCCTTCGCACCGCTGCTACACCTCTCAAGTGGATGCAATTAGAATGCATTTGACTTTGCAATCTTGACTTTGCAAGAAAATTGAGGCCGAGATCGGATGATTGAAGGAATGCTTTTGTTTTCCAACTGTTTTATCGGTGAAATGCTAAAACAATCGTTTATACACACTATACAATAAATTAGCCCGATCATTCGATTAATTGTATAGTGTGTACATAGCTTCACAGCTCTACCAACCTCATACACAGGCAATCTGACACAACTGTTAAAACTTTCAAGAAATCACATGTAATTCCACATTGACTATCTCATCTCAATATAGAGACTTTATTACTCATACAAATTGTTATATTTCTAAAAACTGCAACGTTCATAAAACCAATACTTGATTTTATATTTACAGGATAATCAAATCTATAAGTGTCTTAACTAAATTCCAAAGGGTAAATCTCCACCTTTCAAATTCCCACCTGTGATTATCTGCCGGAGTATTCATCACTATATAAACACGTACATTAAGCATAAGCAGTTTATCTCAGCAGTTAAGATTGTCTGAGGTGATCATCCTATTTCATTTTAAAGCTTTTTTTCTTCTGCTCTATTTTACCCAAGTGCTTGTGGTACATTTTATCTCTCTTTTCACAAATCATTTCTCTCTGTAATTGACACTAAGTAATTTGTAAATGGTATGTTATCACTTATCTCGGCTTACATCCTACTAGCTTGTATTAACTGTTCCTTTAAGTATACCAGTACATTCTCTCTCTGGAGGGAACGCCAAGGCAGTCAAGATTGTTAATTTAAACAGTAGCTAAACAAATATTGCTATCTATTTTCAGAAAGAATGTTATGTTAACATTTTTTATGTTTTTTTTTTTTTTACTTATCTAAGCTAGACTTTACTGGTTAACATGAGCCTTGTGCTAGTTTTCCGGCAGAGCTTTCTGGTAGGTGTCCCAAATGACTTATCTAGCTAGAAGGGTACATCAATAACAACAGTTGCACAGTTTTGTACGAAAAATCCCCACTTACCTATATAATTGATACTCGGTGTGAGCCACTGGCGTAACTATAGAGGGTGCAAGGGGTGCGCTTGCTATGGGGCCTGGGGGCTTAGGGGGCCCGCCGGCCCAGCAAGAAATCCACTGAACGGTCTACAGTCAAGTACAGCGCCAATGTTATATTTAATCAGAAGCCGGTCACAAATCAATAGGAACTCACAGACCAGCAGCCAATCAACAGCGGCTGCTGGTCCGCGAGTCCGATTGGCTCGTGACCGGCACCTGTTTAAAAATTACATCGGCTCTCTTAGAAGCTGGGAGGAAACGTGGCTATGATTACATCCCCGGACCAAGGCCACGCCTCCTCCCATCTTCAATAAGTTCAGTGAAGAGAGATGGAGTGACGAGCTGGGCTCAGGAGAAGGTAAATAGTGCAGGGTGGGTGCAGGTGGGTGCTGTTTAACACACGCAGTGCTGGCGGCGATGCGTGTGTTAAACAGCAGCCAATGAGAGTCAGATAGACTCTCATTGACTGCTGCAGCACCCACTGCAAGAGCCGGACTTCCGTCTTGCTCCTGCAGTGGGTAATGGGACAGACGTCATGACATTATGACGTCTCTCCCATTATGCTGAGTGCGCCAGCCCGGGAGGACTGGCGGGCGGCGGGAGAGGTGTCGCGGTCCGGAGCAGCAGCGTGGATTCAGGTAAGTATGTTTTTATATATTTAAAAAAAACAAAACTGTCAGCACTACTGGGGGTGCAACGGGGGAGGGGGGTGGCTACCATTGGGGGGACCTCTACTGGGGTGGGGGCACAACGGGGGGGGCTCCATTATTGGGAGGACCTCTACTGGGGGGGCTATTACTGGGGGCACCATTATTGGAAGGACCTCTATTGGGGGGGGGCTATTTCAGGGGGCACTTAATCGGGAGGGGGAACCTCAACTGGGGACCACTACTTGGGGGGGGGGACTACTACTGGGGGCATTATAAAAGGGGCCTACTACTAGGGGCACTGCACTGGGGGGACCACAACTGGGGGCAATAACAGGAAGGACCACTACAGGGACCACTGGATAGGAGGGGTCACTACTGGGGGCCTGCATCAGGGGGACCACTACTGGGGGCACTGCATGGGAGGGGGGGACTACTGCTGGGGGCACTATATAAGGGGCTTACTGCTAGGGGCACTGCGGGGACCACTACAGGGGGCACTAGATGGGGGGATCACTACCTGCATAAGGGGGACCACTACTGGGAAAACTGCATGGGGGGGACTACTGCTGGGGCCACTATATAAAGGGCACTGCATAGGGGGGGACTACTACTGGGGGCACTATATAAAGGGCACTGCATAAGGGGATACCACTACTGGGTGCACTGCATTTGGGGGGACCACTACTGGGGGCACTGAGTAAGGGGAATTAATTGGGGGCCTTCGGCACGGGCACATATAGGAATGTTGGGGGGGGCTCCCTTTTCAAATTTGCCCTGGGCTACAAATACCCTAGTTATGCCACTGCTATCAAGTAAAGGGGCAGTCTTCTGAATCTAGTGGCGGCCGTGAGCCAATCATGGCTCGAAGCACGCCAGCCAATGAGAAGCTGCCAAGTGGCAATTTCTCATTAGCTTGCTACCGGCACCAGAATTAAGAAGCTGCCCCTTCACCCCACCGCTTACCTCCCACATTGAGCACAGCTTTACTGTGCCTAGTGCTGCTCTGCAGAGGAGGGGGCCCGCACTGAGGGCCTGATACAGAGCCGGACGCAATTAGCGTTCGCTCGTCCAGAAAATAGGGGTGGCTATTCAAATGAACCGTTCGCTCTTTGCGGTCTGTTCACGCCTCTAGGTCTGAGCGAGCGAACAAAACTTGCGGTCGTTTTTTGGAAAAATACGCCCCCTGGCCGCTCGCATCCTACGTCATGCTATTTATTAGATTAATCGAGTACATCGACCAGCGTTTGAACTGCTCGCAATTCTTGTGGTTGTTTTTTGCTACCACAATCTTGCGAGCAGTTCTGGCTATAAAACAACCCAGTGACGTGGTCAATGACGCTGCTGTTTTAATTATGCACACCCATAAAACGCCCGTTTTGACCTTTAAGCACGCCTGCGTCCTGATCTCCACTCCCCGTTTTCAAGCACCTTCCCCTGTTACCACCCACATACGCCTCTTTCTGTCGCTCAAATTATCAGGCATTCGCTATTTTGCGAGCACATGAATTTCGACCGCACTGACTGGTTCGCGCATGCGTATAACGATCCGTACGCATGCGCAGTTGGGCAAACATCGCTCGGAGCGAACGAGAGGCCGCTTACGAGCGGCTCTGAATCAGGCCCTGAGTCTGCACATGGGCCCCCTCCTTTCTTAAAACGCCCCTGTGCTGAGCTAAGTATAAATATAATATTGTGAACTGATTGGCTGGAGTTATCTTTAGAAAGTGCAACTTTAGCTCCATAACCAATGTCAGAGCAGGTTGTATTATTTCAAATTGTTGTGAATTGTTCCAAAGTGTGCGTGCTCAGAGTGTGTGATATTACAGAGCCAAACAATCTCTTCTAAAGCCCCGAACCCACTAGAGGATTGTTATGAACGATAGCGATACAGTTGAACTATATATCGTTCAAATCGTCCAGTGTGTATGAACGAACAATGGGCACTCCCGTGGGTCATTAACAATATCCCCAGTCGTCTGTACATGCAGATCTATCAGGACATATCGTTAACGATGGTATGCTGCCGAATGCAGCATGGCCCCGCTCCCCCCCAATCCGTCGATTATCGTTGCCGGCATTGGCAAGTGTGTATGCACTTGCTGATGCCGGCACCCCCGCTGGGTCCATCACTGACGAGTTCGCTCCGTACAACCATCATCCAGTGTGTATAGGGCTTAAGATATTCAAAGAAAGCTTTTTCTTTAATACAAATATGAAAGCTCAGTAGTCGGGATTCAAAAATAAGATGCCATCTTCTTCCACATTTAATTTCAGAATACAATATGGTACGTTTACTGTACACTGGAGTTTGTGAACAGATGGTGCATAATGCTGAATGGGTTAAATACTTAAATTATCAGAGAATACTTGAACACATTTATCAATAATTGTAAATTTTATTAAATGATAGAGAAATATTTTTTACTGAGTCCTATATATTTTTTATTATGTAATCGAATTTATTTATATGTCATATACACAATTGTTATACATTATTTATGCTACCTTGAACTTAAGTCTTTCAAGATGTAAGCTCACATGAAATAGATACTGTATAAAATTGATGTAAAATTTATTGTATGTAGTAAATTCTGTATGAAAACTTAAAATCCAAAGTGACAGCACTTAGTAGCCTGCTATGTTACAGAAATGTGGCCTGAAGAACGGAGTTTGGGGCCCTATAAGCCTTATAAAATCATTAAAGTCATTTATTTTGAATGTCAATATTGTAGATGTTTTACTGAGAGCTCAGATAAGTAATTTAGGAAGCTTATTGAGGCTGTACAATAGTACTCTATATATAGTCTATACAAGTATAATGGCTGACATTTTCCCTTCCTGCTCTTTCTATAGGTAAAAGTAGGTACTCTAATACATAAAAAGAGGCCAGATTGATACAATTTTGCTGAGAAATATTCCAATTCTACAGTAGAGTCTATGGCCATACTACACCTATCAATGCTCAGATGTGACACACAGTGGCGTCACAAGGGGGGTACGGGCCGTACCCTGGTGTCACCCGCCGAGGGGTGACACCAAGGTGCAGGCTTCCCCTCAGTGACAGGAGCCAGGTGCTGCACTGTAGAATAAAGTGCAGCACTTGGCTGTCACAGTGAGAGAGCCTCAAGTGCCCGCACCTCCGCCACCCCCCACCACTCCATAGAGATACACGGCTGGGGACCGGTTTAGGGCCGCGAGGCACCGCCCCCTTTCTGAGGCCATGCCCCCTTTTTGGGGGCACATGCGGCTTCGCTGCGCACAAGGCATCCCTACCTGCACCAGGTGTCACCGCGGGGAGGGACGCCACTGACTAGCATACATCATAGTGCAAAGCAAAAAGCTGTAACTTTAATAACCGAGATCAGTTATTCCAATTATTCGTTTCACTCCATCCTCAAATTAATAACAATCAAGCGCAGTAGAGACAATCAGGCAGCTACACTGAGGTGGATAACATACATTATATACGCAGCAAACATAGATTTTCACACACCGATATGCGCCCAATACCACTGAATTAATATGTGGACCTAGGTTATCACAGCTGGATGAACTAATTACGAAAATTGTTGCATCATCTACAGTATACAAGGCCTGGTGCGGATAATAAATACTACATAATAGTTCCAATTTGTGGCACATGAAAGGAGTGAGGCTTAGTGAATTGAGGGAAATAACTTTGTGTATTTGTGATTGTGCTTTCGTAGATTGGGGTATGGATGGATGGTTTATGGGTATCTGTGTTTTGTGGCTTGGATGGATTTAGGGTTTGGAGGGGTATATTATGGCTACAGTTGGGTGGATTATGGCTACAGTTGGGTAGATTATGGCTGTGGTTGGGTGCAATATGGATACGGTTGGGTGTAATATGGATATGGTTTGGTGTATTATAGGTATGGTTAAGTGCATTATAGGCAGATCATGGAGTCGGCAAACTTTGTTCTTAAATGTTTGACCTCCAGTGTTTTGATTGTCTTTGAATTAATGAAAAACACAGGTCTCATGGGAGGGTATCCTGGTGTTTTGCTAGTTAGAGGGAGTTGGTCATGGAGAATTTTTGTGAGGATTTCCTTAAATATTCTATGAAAGTAAAATCCCTGCCTTTCTATAATTTCTATTTTTTATTATATGAATTCCAAAGTGGATAATTGGGCAAAGTAAAAATAAGTAACATCACGAGCAACTAAGGCCCTGATTCAGAGACGGACGCTCTGACAGAGCGCTCGCTCTGAATCAGGGCCGTCTCTGCTCCTTTTTGGAGCGGCCTCCTGGCCACTCGCATAGCTGTGGGTGACCACCCACAGCTATAGCGAGTGGCCAAAATGATGGTCGCGATGGTCAAGACCATCGCGACCATCGGGCTTGCGACGAGACCCTGTGGTAGGGTCTCGCTTCCGCAAGCCCTGGAGTGCTTTTGGCTCTATCAGAGCCAAAAGTACTCCCACTGACATCACTAGTGATGTCAGTGGGGCTGGACACAGACGGTAGGCGTTCCCATGGGAACGCCTCTATCTGGGCAGCCACGCCCCCGGCACGCCCACCAAATGGGACGTGCTGTCAATCACCATCGACAGCACGCCCCCTTTGGTGCGAGACCCTTAACAACGGCTTGGCCGTCGTTATTCGGGTCTTGCGCATGCACACAACGGAGCCGCCTCCGTCGTGCGCATGCGCACTTGGGCACCATCGACCGGCTTGCGAGCGCTCAGCGCTCGCGAGCGGGTCTGAATCAGGCCCTAAGTACGATGGCTTAACCATTAATGTTATCAGAAATACCATAAGAAACCGGGGATCTATGTACTAAGCCTTGGATGGAGATAAAGTGAACGGAGATAACGTACCAACCAACCAACCAGCTCCTAACTGTCATTTTTCAAACACAGCATGTGAAATGGCAGTTAGGAGCTGATTGGCTGGTACTTTATCTCCATCCAAGGCTTAGTAAATAGACCCCATGTCTGTGATTATAAAATGTAACTTTTATTTTGTCTGACATTACTTTTTTTTTCTAGAATTGGAAGCTTTTCTATCTGATACCTTAAAAGCAGAAACATTGTCAAAAAAGGCAAAAGAGAAGAAGGACACCCTTATAAAGAAAATAAAGGATATTAAATTTAAGTACGTATAAGTAGATGCTAGGATTGTCCAATAACATTATATACATACACTCATACGTATATATACAGTGTTGCTGTTTTCTTATTGTTTTGTTGATTCCGAATCAAACACAGTTAACTCATGTCACCCAACCTAAACATTGGCATTGGCTGCAGCTCGCTGTCATGTACTGTATGTGGCTTTGAAGATGCTTCCAAATATGATAATTAATTCCAATCATCCATTATCTGCATGTCGACATTATCCAATTTCTGACATTATTCATGACACATACAGATCAGATGTGCACACATATTGATTGACCTAATGCAAATTTTATAGTCCCAGCAAAATAGCCAAATATCATTTATGTAACATTATACACATAAAAGGTGTCTCTTGAACAAACATGTCACTTCTGACATATGAACACGCCAATATTGTCTTGAAATCTTCAGTGTGTATTCTAACAAGATACTAACTTTAGAATATTAGATGACCCAATACATTCCAGAATTTGTAAAATATATAAAGCAAATGTGGGTGATGTATAAACATATATGTAAAGCTTTCTTATGTCACTAAATATAGCCTTATATTTTACATTATGGAGTTTATTATTCCTGGTTATACGTTTCTTTAATGTAAGAAGTAAAGTCTGTACACACTGCAACATACTGACAGAGAAGCGGCAATTGCAGATCTTGAGTCACACTGCGCAGGTGACAAGGTGCATTACTGTGGTCACTCGCAGCGAGTATTTATTCGCATTGTGATTGACAGTCAGGGAGCATATATGGGAAGTAACGGGGAGAGGCGGTAAGGAACGCAGACATGTTGAAACTTTTTTGGAGGCATGTCTCACCATGCCACTGCGAACCCGTATGCAAGGAATATGGCTCCAGCGTCTCAGTTACTGCAGCCATCCTGTGGAACCATAGACTCACCCAGGAGTTCAAAAACCGAATGATCTGCGACCGATGCTACGTCTTTGTATGCATTTGCTGCAACATTTAAGGCAGATGCTTGGATTTGCAAAGCCGCAGGTGGCATCTCAATACTTCTCCCGGCAGCTGCAACATTTGCATATTTTCTCATCACAGCCTCATACACATATGCAGCAGTGGCGGTATTAGCGTACAACTCTGAATCAGGCTCCTAGGCTGATGCAGACAGACTGGCATTGAATCAAACAGAATGACAGTTTGGATGCAGTTGAATTATAATCATTATAATTGTAATTATCTTATATATAAAGTATTGGTCTGTTTGTTTGTTTGTTTGTTTGTTTGACTGTCCGGTTATGCATTCGGACACCCATGCACAGATTAGGATGAAACCAATGTGAGGTGGTCCAGTTAAATCATGCCAATGTTTTAGGGGGGGTTAGGGTTGGTGTATGCTGGGCAGATCTTTGACCCGGGGAGCCTGTTCTGAGCCTTCCACTGGATGAATTTGGATGAAAACTTCAGAGTGGTAACATTGGATCCCAGAAGGCATACTAGGGGGTTGAGGTCCCAGTCGGACCTCCCATTAGTATACGACGGGCAGTACTTTGACACGGGGAGCCTGTTCCGGACCTTCCACTGGATGGATTTGGATGAAAACTTCACAGAGGGGTGGGAATTGGTTTGGGTGCCTAATGGAGTTGTTGGGGTCCCGGTTGGACCTCACGGCGGAGTGTGCTGGGCAGAACTTTGACCCTGGGAGCTTGTTCTGGGCCTTCCAGTGGATGGATTTGGCTGACATCACATAATAAAACTTAATAACTTGAAGATATACCCCTGCACCGACTGGGATGAAACCAACACGATGTGGTCCAGTTGGATCATGGCCAGGTTTTAGGTGGGTTAGAGTCCCAATCAGACCTCTCGTTGATGTACCCTGGACAGAACTTTGACCCGGGGTAGACTGTTCTGGGCCTTCCACTACATGGATTTGGAAGAAAACTTCACAGAGGGGAGACAATTGGTCTGGGATGCCTTATGGAATGTCTGGGGTCCCGGTCAGACCTCACAATGTAGTGTGCCAACTTTGACCCATGGAGCCTGTTCTGGGTCTTCCACTGGATGGATATGGATGACATTACATAATAAAACTTAATAACTTGAAGATTTAAAATGGGTACTTCAGCTAGTCCTTTATACTGTATATAAAATGCTTTGAAATATTATGCAGCACTTTAGATTGAGGAGATCATTGTGAATCCTGCATTTCATGGAATTGACAGTGTAAATTAATTTTGCTTTGTGGTGTGATTTTGAATTATGGGCGTAGCAAAAATCACAGCAGGGACTCCTTGCAGAAAACTCAAGGAACAATTCAAAAGAAAAGTGTGAAATACTGCAGCCAAATGAGGCTAATATTTAGCTAATATTTAAAGAAAGAGACTCCCCCCTCTGTCACTGCAAGATCCAGCTGTGTCACTTTAGGCCCACCCTATGTCACTCCAGGCCTCTCTCTAGGCACCCTCTGTGTCACTCCAGGCTTTTCTGTGTCACTCCAGGCCCACCCTGTGTCTCTCCAGACCCTCTGTGTCTGTCTAGGCTCCCCCTGTGTCACTCCCCTGGCCTCCGGGGGCACCACCATGCAGCACCCCCTTGGCTGGCGCCCCTTGCAAGTGCCATCCTGGCCAAGGGGTAGATTCACCCCTGATAACAAAAAAATACTTTAACATTTAAAAAGCTGTTTAGAATTTGCCAATTAATTTTCGACCTCCTACCAAAGCTTCATTGATAGTGGCCTGTAGGGGTGGAACAGGCGGTATCATTCAGAAATTTTCATAGGAATGTCTTTGGTCTAAAATTCTATATGAATACAAAAATGTCCGGTGCTGTCTAAATAAAAAAATAATAAACCCTATACAAGGATATAAATCTAAACCAATATTAGCTGATGGGTAATCTCATTTACTCAAAGTGGGTGAACTGAAGGCGGATAAAGAATTTCAAATTGTGCTTATTAGGACTCAAAATAAAAAATAGTTTTTATTTAATACATCAGTCAGATAATGAGGAGTGTATCCTCCACAGTATTGCAACAAAATAAACCCAAAATTTATATAGTGGATTTTTTTATGCTTCTGTTAAGGACACATTTATTGGAAACATTTAAATAAAATTTAAATGTTGAAGATGGTGATATATTATGATGGTAATTACAAGACAATGGCAGTATAACATAAAAATAAATAAATAGTCCAAAAACAGAATACAAATAAAGCATGAAATGAGCATAAAATGTACATAAAAATGTCTCACTGTATGTGGCCTGTAATGCGCTTCATCAGGTGCTGCAATATGGTGTAGGATACACTCCTCCGATTACTCACTGTGAATAAATGAGATTACAAGTTGGCTAATATTGGTTTGGATTTATATCCTTGGGAGGTTTTATTACTAATCTAGACAACACCGGACATCATTATTTTTATTCCTACCTATTTGGAGGTTTGAGAAAGTCCTCTCAGTCATTGGCTGCAGCCTAGAGCAGTCGTTCAGTGTAGGCACATCAATCATCTGCTAACATGCTCAACCTGACGTTATTGTCAGGTTCTCCAGCATGTTTGCCTGATGATAGATGTCTAAACGACCAGCAGGAGCACGCATCGCTGGTCGTTTTTGACATCTTTTCAAACAATATGCAAACGATTTATGAACTATTGAATGATAACGATATTGTTATCGTTCAAACGCTCAACTTAATCATCTAGTGGATGGGCACCTTTACACTCAAAAGCCATTGTACGTTAGAGATCTGCTCACAGTAATCCTGACTCTCACTTACGGCCTCTTTGTAATGGGAATAGAATTCTGTTAAATGCTGCAAATGTACAATGGTGCTCTTTACGAGGGAGCTATAATAAATGTGGCAATCAGAGGTGGCCACGTTGGCGGCTATTGGCGATCATCTATCTGTGACTTTATGTAAATGTCACTACAATGCCCACCCCAGGAGCGTATTTATAATGGGTGCAGGGTGTGCGGTGCACATGAGCCCCTGAGTCCACACCTTACAGCCATATTATGCTTATCTCTCCGGAGTCCCACGTCGGCTCCGGTGTCAGCACTGTAAAAACGATAGATGAAACATGAAACGCCCCTGGCCCTCCCCATATGTACATCCGTGCGTCCGGATGTGCAAGGACTGAGACGCTCCCTGTCAGCGTCCATAGGCGCAGCAATATCGATTGGTGTATCTTTAGATGCACCATCGGTCTCACCATCAAAAATTGTGCCAGCAGTACGGCAGGTGCAGTGTCTCTGTCCAAGTATGGCCTCCTATGTGAGTGGCTGAGCATTTGTGTGCGCAGCCACTGTCCCCGACACACCCGATACACTCCCATAACACACCCATAATACGGACCAGCTCTGTGCGTCTGTTTAGCCACCTCCCAGTCATCTCCCAGTCACCGCCCAGAACTTTTTCAAGACATTTCTGATACCCTGCATCTTGATCACAACATCGCCTTTATGTGTACACTATAATGCATGTGCCATACAAGTTTTTAAGGATTTTCACGAACGCAAAGTAGCAAAAAGTCGCTCAACTATGTGAACATCGGCATTGTGGACGAATCTGATTCAGGAGCAAAATGTGCTCATGCCATGTCAGCCATACATCTATTGATCTTGGCAACTCTCCTTTCTATTAAGAACCGCACCCATCAGTATGTTGTGAACGATGATATATTTTATATTTGTTATTCGGTTGAATATATTGTCAATATCGATATATATCAACGTCTCAAATTTTCTTTTGAGCCTGATATTGTATATTCAACTATTATTAGTTGAATGTAATATACTATGTTAAGGTTGAGCATATATATTCTTTAGAATCAGTATTTCATTATTTAGATTCTATTTTATTATTTTTTATTGCTTCAAATTTTCTTGTGAATTTAATATCGTATTAGTTAGCAATGGTCTAATATAGTATATTATGATTGGGTTGAGCGTATTATTTTAGAAGTAATACTTTTCTATATATTATGTTTTTTTCAATATTTTATTTTCAATTGTAATTAATTTTTTAATCTTTATAAACTTTTTTATTTTATATATATATATATTATTATTTCTTACATAATATAATGTGAATGTATAAATATGTCTTATTTAAAAGTTTTATATGATATGTATATTGTATACACTGATAGAACCACAATGGATGATTACACTCAAGAACATGCTTTTGCACTAATAGAATTTTTAAGCGTCACCTGTGGGAGCAGGTATATTAAGGTATCATTCAGCTCTCCCTATTACCTTTGAAAAAGTCACATGACACGTGACGAAACGCGTTAGATGGGACGATCCATTTCAAACTCATTCTGTTACACTGGTTTTATTATTGCCTTGTTATATCGGATTGATGTTCCACTGACGTCTATACTCAGGACCTTGCTGCATGATCTTTACACCAGCAGCATCCGGCTTGGCTGTGCACATTCCTGGCTTGAATTCACGGGACACCGAAGTACAGATATAGGGGGGCCCCCATATTGCTGTATCAACAGTCCGTGAGTACACGATACATACACTGTGAACGTGGTCCGGCATTATTTGTGATTAGACCCACCTGTGATTGTGACAGTTCACCTGCCTGGCTTAGCTGTGCTATTTGGTTACCACTATATAGAGTCTGTGTCCATATATCCATTGCTGTTGTGGTTTTGAACCCGGAAGAGACACTCTGTTGGATTAATGTGTGGTTCTACACATTACAATTTATGTCAGCACAAGGCCAATTAAAACAACGTTGGGAACAAAATAAGTGCCTGTGATCACAGGCCCTGATTCAGAATCGGACGCTCTGACAGAGCGCTCGCTCTGAATCAGGGCCGGGCTATTATTTTTTTTTAACGGCCTCCTGGCCGCTTGCATAGCTGTGGGAGACCACCCACAGCTATAGAGAGCAGCCAGGAAGATGGACCATCGGGCTTGCGACGAGACCCTTGTGGTAGGGTCTCGTTGCCGCAAGCCCCAGAGGGATTTCGGCTCAAACAGAGCCGAAATCTCTCCTACTGACATCACTCGTGATGCCAGTGGGGCCGGCCCCAGACGGAGGCGTTCACATGGGAACACCTCTGTTTGGGCAGCCACTCCCTCGGCATGCCCACCAAAGGGGGTGTGATGTCACTCACCATCGACAGCACGCCCCCTTTGTAGCGAGACCCATAGCGATGGCTTGCCCGTTGCTATCCGGGTCTCGAGCCTGGTCCGTCGTGCGCATGCGCACTGGGCCAACATCGACCCACTTGCGAGCGCTCAGCGCTCGTGAGCGGGTCTGAATTAGGCCCAGAGTTTGTTCATCTGCTGCAACTCTATATATTATTATATTTTAACGTGAAAATTATTCAATGGATATAAGTGCCAGAATTGTGTTTTTTTTCCATGTCAACCATACAGAAAGGCACACTTGCCAACATCCTAGGCTGGGAATGTATGAACTATACACAGCATTCCTTATATAACCAACCACACCCAGATTAGCACAGGCCCATTTTCCGATAAGGCATTCCCTTTTCAAGTGAAGAAAATCTGTACAATCCCACGGTAGTCACCACTGTTGGCAGGTAATATTGGAAGGAAGGCAAGAGGTGTGTAAAACCCTTCATCTGAAAGTGAACTTATGTTTCTGGGCACTCAATTGATTAATCAAATGCAAAGGGTTTCATTCAATTCTGGGTGATATGCGCGGCCGGTCAGGGTCACTCATCGCCCAATAGCTTTGCTCATTTTTTCTCACAGCACATAGGGGTGGCATGAAGATTTCTTGAAATATTAAACGGTAATATGCCTACACTGCCTAGAATTGAATTCCTCACAATGACTACACACATGTTCTGGCAACTGCGGTTTCCTATTCTGTATTCTCTATAGTGTTATTTTAGCTTTTCCTCTTCAATTTTATAAGAATTCACAGCAATGCTAGCTGCTGGTATAAAATAATGCACATACAAAGGTACGGGTGTGAATTTGTAACTCTTCTAGGACTGACTAATGCTATATATTATTGAATTTTATTGCATAGTTACTATAATTATAGCAAGAACTTTTTATATTGATTACATAACTCATCTGTTTCCTAAATAACAGAAATACGGTATGATGATATTAATTTGTTTTTTTCTTCTTTTTTTCTAGCTACCCACAGGAATTTCATGATAAAGGTAATTATTTGTGACTCTATTAGCGCCCTCTATATACTATGGTGTACTCGCAAAACAAAATTAAGGTGCTAGAGCAGAATACACAGAAATGAAGATAATAGCACACCCTGCTGGCAGAGAGTAAAACAGCAGCTGACTACTGAGTTTATTTTTGAAGCATTAACTTCCGGATTGTGGCCATTAACTCTTAATGCACAGGTTAAACATTCTCCACAGCTATTTCTCCGGCTTATCTGTGCAAATACTGGGGCTCATTTACTGGTAGGTTTAAATCCAGCTGTAATAAGCATCTTGGCAAACTATGCCTTGCTGCGGGTGGGTTTGAAAATAAAATATGTGGGTGAATTTGGCTCTTTGAGGGGGAGGGGGGGATGCATCTTAGGGCAGCTTTAAATCGCAAGTGTAAAGCAACGCTGGCTAGAGTTGCTGCCAATCCAAGTTGCATTTTCCCAAATAATTACATTCGCACCCTTTGCATCACAATCTGGTTTATTCAGGTGCAAATTTTCACCTTTTAGCTAGATATATTAGAATACTGGCATTGCCTATGCTTTATTAACATTGCTGAGACCCTGAGTGCCATCTAGTATCAGACCCTCCAACATGACCCGTTCCATTATTTATTAAGTTTCTTATATAGCACAGAATATTCTGCAGCGCTTTACAAATGGAATCAACATTAATAGAGCAACACTGGATGTATATATATATATTTTTTTATTATTATTATTTTTTATATATTTATTATTATTATTATTATTATTATTACCAGTTATTGTATAGCGCACACATATTCCGCAGCGCTTTACAGAGAATATCTTACCATTCACATCTGTCCTTGCCCCAGTGGAGCTTACAACCTATATTCCTTACCACATGCTCACACACACACACACACACACTGTGGTCAATTTTGTGGGGAGCTAATTAACCTACCAGTATATTTTTGGAGTGTGGGAGGAAACCGGAGTACCCGGAGAAAACCCACGCAAGCACAGGGAGAATATACAAGCTCCTATCGATTCCTGCTTGTCTATACCTTTTAAAATTGTCGCTATTTAGCGTTATGAGTGGTACAAGAAATAAATGCTTTCAGACTTTGACTGTGGTTCCAAAGCACAAAAAGTTAATATTCAATATAAAAACAGATGGTTACACCCTGTAATCTAAATACAATTATCGCAAATAAATCATACAGACCCAAGGTACAGTTGTTACATCCGCACGCGCTCTAGACCCAGATACCGGCATCAAAGTAGAAACCTCCGTCAGCAGCAAAGCAATCAGACTGCCATCCAAGTTTAGAGAGCCCACATATATACTCTTAAGCTGGCCACACATCTAAAGATTATCTGTCCAACCAGCCAACTAGTTGATTGGTTGGAATGAAATCTGGTAAGGAATTCAATCAGCAATTTGTTTCCAAATGCTGGAAAATGGACCAAAACTGTTGTTTGAACAAATAGTTTAGATCAAGCATTTAACAAACTTGTCTGAACGACCATATTCATCTGTTTTCTGGCATTTAGGAGCAAATTGCTGATCATCATTTACTCCCATACGTTACCAGATTTTCATTCCAACCAATCAACAAGTTGGATGGTTGGATGTAAGTGTGTGGCCAGCTTTACAGAGATAGGCAATACAATAGAACAGTTTGGCATGATTCCATTGGTTCTTCTTCCTGGTTCTTCTGTTACAGTACAGTTCACAGGTCAATTCGTATGGACACAATCCAGCCTCCAACAGCCCTTTGTGTCCTTTTTCCTGCTGCATAATAAATCTAAGCTGGTTACATTACAGAGTACATTTTAATGTTTAACTATCTATAGTCCATAGTTTGCAGACACATGTTGCGATCTTCTCACCGATGATACCGGAAATCTATTGAGACACAGTGGATCAGTACAACACCAAACACGGTCTGCTTACCATCTACTAAACCTTAGATATCAAATTACATTTATTTCACAACATTAATAATACTGAGTAAACCTTGAATATTACAGTTTAATGCTAGGGAACCTTTTATGTAAGTGTGCAGTGTGTAAGTATTGGGGTTTTGGGAAAAGACGCTAGTTAGCATTGTGCAACTACGTGTTTGTGGAGTACACCATGGTACGTGTTTTGCAGGGTTAATAATTTTATATGTTTTAGTGACTGTCTGTATTTATATGGTGAGGACTTTTAACTTCTTTCTATTGCGTGGGAATCGCACGACGCTAAATAATAGCATCGCTGTATGTACTTATAATGGGCGAGATTCACTAAAATGGCGCTGGGCAGCCAGTCTCAAAATGGCGTCTCATTGCCATTCGCAAAATGGCGTCGTGCAGATTTAATTTTAAACCGATTCTGTCTCAGCCAATTATCCGGCTTTGACACTCCACACAGTTATGGCCGTAGTGGGAATTGAACCTATGACCTCAGTGCTGTAAGGCAGTAACGCTAACCATTACACCATATTTATAAATCCAGCAAGCAATTAATTGAAAGGTTGATAACCCTTTCTTTGTTACCGACAAGTATGTTAGCCAGAGGTATATGTAAATGTATTTATAAGGGAGCCTGTACACTTCTGATACTATGGACCTCTACCTTTCTGAATAAGATAAGCATGAACTTGATTTTAAGGACTTTTTTGTAAACAATTCTTATGCTCCTATATCTACCTCATTCTAAATCACCACTGCTTTTATTATATGTACTTATTATTCTGTTTTATGTCTATTTTATATATATATTTATCTATAGATATAGAAATAGTGGAGCTTTGGCGCCGTGGCCGGAAAATATATTGTAGGTAATGCAAGGTCTGTTCTGGTGATCACACTATAATATCCTCTTCTAAAAGGTGGCAGCTCTGTCCCTTCAATAAGCCGTCTGGTATAACGGTATGTGCTGAAATTTAGAAGAGGGGAGAGGGGACAAGAGCCTGATAGTGTGGTATTGTCAGATAATACAATGAACAATTTTTTAGAAGTAAGTGAGTACCCGTACCGTAAGTACACTTCTATATTAAGCGTAACAATAAATCCGTCTTTGGACAGGAATCCCTCACGTTCCACCTTTCTAATTGCTCTCTTCCCCCGACTCCAGTACACCAACAATTTGGATATCCTTAAAAGTGAACTACAGTCACTAGTATCCAATAGTTAATGTTTTTTTTATTTCATGGTAAATAATTTTTAAAACAGTGGAGATGTTGCCCATAGCAACCAATCAGTTTCTACTTAACATTTACCTAGCACCTTCTAGAAGATAATAGCTAGAATATGATTGGCTGCTATGGGCAACATCTCCACTTCTAAAAACTCTCACTTTAGTAAATTTACCCCTTGGTATACTACACCTATTGGCTCTGCATACTTCCACTAGCTATATATAGTAATCAGCCACAGAACCTGTATAATTCACATCTCCCAAATTAAAGGGATGATATGGCAAGCCTATATATGTTAGAGGACATCATATTAATAAAAGTATATATATGATGTAAACAAAGAACCTGCTTGGCGCATGTTGAGTTTGATGCATTTTGTTGTATGTATAACATAAGGTTTTATTGCTAAAGAACATACTGATATGAGTATGCTGAGCAGCATGTATCTCCAGATATGTTCAACTCCAAATGCCCAGTATTTCTATGTCAGGTATATACTGTAAATGTGTACTGTATACTTACGCCTAAAGCATACTTGCCGTCTCTCCATACGGCCGGGAGGCTCCTGAAAATCCAGCCACCTGGAAAAGTGGTCAAGTCTCCCAGAGCCGGCTTCATGCAGCTTCCCACTTACAGAGCGAAAGTGGGTGATCGGGGAGTCCAATGACCTGATTCGAACTGAATCGCATCATCGTGACCCCACCCCCTGTTTTGCAATACTAGTAATCGTAGCATTGTGTAGCAGGGGGTGGGGCTATGACTGTTCAACGACATGCAACCTGGAAGTCGGCAAATATAGCCTGAAGGTAGTGTAGGGACAGACATCCACAAACTTGTTGTTTTCCACACTACAAATTAAATGGGAAACTTCTTTCCTGCAGTAGCCCAAATAGAAATAACAAACAAGTAATATACATTAACTGCCAAGACGTAAAATAAAATAATATAGCCTCCATGTTAATGAATTAAGTTTTATGGGTCAGTATGCAAGAAGCCAATCAGAGGCGGTTATAATAGTGTTGCTAATGGTCATCATCATAGAATATTTTTATATCACCCTGCAATACCCTAAAGAGATAAGCTTTCTAAAGCTGCATACACACTTAATAATATCGCTCATGGAGCATATCGTTCAGTGTTTTCCGTGAACTCCCGGTCTCAATGTCGGGGACGACATTGAGTATACACACTGAACGATATCGTTAACGATATCATTCAGTGACGTCACCCTCCCTCATCCCTGAACCTGCACAACCTGATGATATCGTCAGGTTGACCTGCAAGTTCAGGCGATGAAAGACATTGTTAACGATTCTTGCATACACACTGGACGATATTGAACGTTATGAACCATAACAATATCGTTATCGTCCATATCGTTCAATTTATCGTCTAGTGTGTATGAGCCTTAAGGGGCGTCCATGTGCAAGTATGTGGCCTTACTGTGCTCAACTTCCCTGTCCTCTGTGCCGACTCTCCAGGCATAATGGGTTGGGTATGATATGTCTGCATGCAGGATGTTGATACATTATGTTGAAATGCCTAGAATGTTGACAGATGACATGTCGACATCCAGTGTCGACACTGGCATGATGTTAACATTTTCAGAATATCGACAGTACTATTTTATCTTAAAACTAACCCTAACTGTAGCCTAACCTTAATCCTAATTGCATGTGTTGTCATTGTTACTGTCAACATTTTGAACATGATGTCATTATTGTGCATTTAATGAATTTATTACACAAGTAGAAGTGCATTTAATGGTATGTTTATCTGCATATGTGCAACTGAAATGGCAAAATAGTCTTAATTCAAAGTATAGGGATGAGGTTGAGTCTCTGGTACCCAATGGTCCCGACAGTCAGAATCCTAACAGATTTCTGTAGGTATTAAAACCCTTACCCTCCACCTAACCCTAACCCACCCCTCCCGCAGGTTGACCCTAACCCATAGGCAAACGCAGGGGGATTTCTAGTTGCCTGTAAACCTCCCTCCCCAGCCCATACCATGACCACAATAGAAATAGTAATATAATAGAATTTTCCTAGTGCTGCATGTTCTTCTCAGTATCACAAATGAAATACTTTTCACCACCTGTGCCAACCAGTAATGTGGCTGATGTGTCAGCCAGTAATAAATACACCTGTAGGATATCTGGAAAACATAAATACAACTTGTATTTCTGTATTGAGAGGCATAGATGGGACCAGCGTTAGGAGGGCGTGCTGGTTCTTGTAGTGCCATTAGGAGGACTTAGGGGTTACTCCAAGGTAAGCTAGCTCTCAATTCAGGTATATTTGTATGTGCCATTATCATGTGGCCTTATATTGGGCAATTATTACCCAAATTGGATATAGTTATCAGTTTTGGGGATGAGTTTGGGGTGCGGTGCCCTTTGGGGTTGGTGTGGCTGGGCTGCTCTGGTGAGGCACACATTAACACTTTATTTAGCACTTTTACACTTTCCAATATATTTTGTGTATATATATAAAAAAAATTCTTAGTTTTTTAATTACACCTTCACTTATTAACACATAGTTTTTCCTTTCATCCTATATTAACACTTTAGTCTCCCACTGGTGTGCTTCGCTGGGGTGGCTGGCTATCGCCGGCTTTTTTGGGGTTCTGCACCCCAGATTCTGACCAAGTGATAGGGACCTCCGGTATCAGAGACGCCGTCCAGAGGCTTAGCCATATCTTTGCAAATATATGCAACTGAGATCTCTGAATTATCTACCACCATGTAGTTTTTCAAATCTTATTGCTGATTTCATTCTGAGTGCTGGGGGAATACTTTTTGTTGTTTCTTGATCTGGAAAACATGCAATGTTAGGGGTGCACTGCTATAGACCATGAATAAGGTTAATTATAAATGCCGCATAATAATACACTATCCAGTGCATAAGGAGACCAATATGTACAGGGCAGTTCAAGGTTCTTCTGCTGCTTCCCCAGACTCCGGGATCCCATGCTCTGGAATGATCCCCACATCTGACATAAAAACATTAATCTCAGGCAGGATGGCCCTATTGCCACATTTAATGGCTAACTGTGATAGCTGGTCCTGTATATGCTGGATTTATGACACACAATACACTTTGTATGACACATTTTAGAGTTGAATAAGTGCTAATTATGCCCTCTTCATGGACTGGCCACACTCGCTCTAAAATTAAGCATTTGGAAACCCCCCTCTAGAAATTTTGCGTTTGCCACTGTAACCCTTCCATCCCGTGGCCTCAACCTACCCCTCCCCCCCTCGCAGCCTAACCCTAACCTACCCCCTAGTGCCTAATCCTAGTACTTACCTCCGCAATCTGTCTGTATTCTGACAGCCGGGATGCTGACTACACCCCATTTGACCAGCTGGGAGCACCTCTAAAAACGCACCTTCTCCACCCCTACCAGCTCATTTAAATACATACAGCAATTAGAAATAAATTCCAAGGACACTGGGCATGTTTCAGAGATGTATGTATATTTTATATTTATGTACAACTCCAATGTTTGCAAATCTGTGCATGCGCAGGAGCCACACTGCGCATGTGCAGATCTGTTTCTGTTATGTCGGCATATTGACATAATGCTGGCGTTTGGGGGCGTTCCAGAAAACGGGGTGTTTAGTGGCACTGGTGCTGTGTCTTTGTGTACAGCAGCTGTGCTAAAATATTCAAAATCCAGTGGCTGTTGATCCGATTCCGTGTCTTCTGACGCAGCAGCGGATCACAGAGGCTTGCTGAAGGCCTCTGTTTACACAAGACAACCTCCTGAGACATTAGCATATTATCACACAGCTTCTGCATACAAAGACGCAGCAGCTGCCACAATTGGGTCCATCTCCGAATCAGCCCCACTATGCTGCCGAACATGTGAATTCAATCACATCACACATGATTCTTTCTCACTGGTCCTTGGAGCACTACAAGTTTCATCATGACGTGTGTACTGAATTTGATTCTGATGTTTTGTTTTGCATTTAAAATACTTAACATATAACATACCTCCCAACTTTTTCATCCCTTGAAGAGGGACACGTCACGCGCTGGAGGCGGGCTTAGCTAGAATGGGTGTGGCTTCCCAGAAATGGGGCGGAGCCTCATGGCAACCCAGGTTTGTGTCATTATTGGGGGCGTGCCAAGCACTCTCCGATATGCTGGGCAGCCCCCAGGCTCTCACTACACAGGTGAACAGATGTCCTGTGCATGCGCACGGTATCAGTTCACCTTCTGCACACCCACTGCTCTGCTATGAAGAGCAACAGTGTGTGCTCTCCCCAACTTCCCCCCCACCACGGGATACTGCGGCCCGTGGGTGGGACAGCGGGACAGTCCCAAAAAAATGGGACTGTCCCACTCAAAGCGGGACAGTTGTAAGGTATGATATAAGTGCAATACTGTAGTGTAAAAATTACAGGTAACATATAGAAAAAAATAATTTATTGTATATTTGTTCAGTATTGAAAAATAGGGACATTACCAGGGACAAAATTAATCCAGTAACCTTTTTTTTTTTTTCTATCCCAAGACTGTCCCTGGAGCTTACAAAGAGTTAAAAAGAACGTGAATAATTAATTAAATCTGTTTTTTTTTTTTCACTTCTCACGAACCACTAAATCCATTTGCTGGAAAGTGCAGTTATTCCTCTTCCAGATTAGGGTTTTTTTCTCTTCATAGGAGCCTAATGACAAGATAGACATTCTTCTACTTCCCTTACCTGGGAAGTGCACAAGCATTTTCTCTTCAGCCAGTCAATCACATAACAGGTCGTCTAGTACAGAGGATGGCTGGAGAAATTTAAATGGCCATGCCGTCTGGTTTTAAAATGAATATTTAAACTTTTTGTTTCAAAAACTGCACAATATCAGATGATTCATCCACATACGGTTTTAGCATGACGGTTGGCTTTGGGTTAACGGTAGTTTCATGCTATACATTTACGGTGGCTTGTGTTTCCAAACTTCAACCAATGAATGATGTTTGAAAGCTGTACAGTAGGCAGCAGGTTAATATATGCTGGCCATACATATAGGTTATACAAGTGTTGTAAATAAGTATAAATAAAAGAGCTTATTGTCTGTTCTATGTCATCATGTTACACATATAATTACAAGGCATTATGGACAATGAATAGGTACTGTATGTAATACAGATTTAATGAGAGGATTTCCTAAAACAAGTAGTGTATTGTATATACGAAATTCCTGTGTGATGAATTTCCTCTTTGGTACACTTTAGTCACAAAATATCCTGCTAGAGAGACTTTTCTGGGAAATGAAAGTGATTACTACTTCTCTGTTAAATATCTATCTATCTATCTATCTATCTATCTATCTATCTATCTATCTATCTATCTATCTATCTATCTATCTCCATGTGTCTTGAGTTTTTCCTTTCTTCCTTTTTTCGCGGGAGGCACCTTAAGTATAAAAATGCCCACTGCCAGCTTCTGTGTTCCGATGGCTGTGTCCAAAGCGAGAGCATTGGATCCTCCGCATGAACATTGGACATCTGAGTAAGCCTCAGATTACTCAGGATGTCCAGCAAAATCATGCTCCCGAGGCCAGTGAAACTGTGGGCCTGATTCAGACCCGCTCACTAGATACGGCCGCCCGCTCCCAGCGTATGGAAATTCAGCTAAGTGACATCAAGTCATCCGCTCGCACAGCAAGACATAAGCACGCCCACTATGTCTTGGTGAGCGATCACTTTGTGTGTTTCCTGGCGCCCACCAGCCTGTCTTTAGCCGCCCACTAGCGTACGTCATCTACAGGAAGTATATACAACCATTGGTACATCGGGAACCATCGGATCAGACCGCAGCGCTTGCGGTTGACTGTACCCTACCGCAAGCACTGCGAGCACTTCAGTGTATAATCCAGCCAGGTGACGTGTACTATGACGCTGCCTGTTAATTATGCACGCCTCTGAAACTTCATTGAAACACTCTGGCACACCTGCGTCCGCAACTCCACTCCCCCGTTACTACTGCCCTGCCCCTGTTACCAACCACAAATGGCCTCTCCTGTCACTCAATCCACTGGGCTGTCTTGGCAGGGCGAGCGAGCACATTCCAATCGCTCGTACTAGTTTGTGCACTGCGAACTACACGTATGCGCACATTAGCGAGCATTGTCTGCAACAAGCGGCCGATTGCTAGCGAGCGGGTCTGAATCAGGCCCTGTGTCCAAGGATGTAGCCCATAGCTTCAGCACCCACAGAAATGCTCCCGTCACCACCCCCAAATGCCAGTAGCAAGTCAATTGTGCTGCGGCTCCTGGATCACTGCGACCTATGTCGCAGGACCAGATCTGCACACGCGCAGTTCGGCTCCTGTGCAAGCACAGATCAATAAACATCGGAGATTTGTGTAAATATATTTACATCTCGGAATCAGGCCCTTTATTCTGTCCATTACAGAGGTGCGCGCACTCCCCCCTTCAACTACAGTGTAGGTAATGACCACCTGGGGTGTAGCTGCATAACTGGCTGCATCCAGAGGAATGTTATTTGGCTGTTGCATGGCTACGAAAGCATCTTGCTTTAATTGCAGTGTGAGTTGTCACCACAAGGGGGTCAATATTCAATGTCTTGCACACCTGCACTAGACTGACATTAAACCAGTTATATTATATATTTAACTGCTTCCAATGGGGCATATTTATTAAAGAGTTTTTGTCAGAAATTCTGCGGAAGCCTGCAGGGTTTCTTTCACCATTTATGGCTGGAACCCTAAATCTCTCACTCCTACTCCCTTTTTCATGGTCCCCTTTTAAATGTATTATATGAGTCCATCTCAGATCCCAAAAGTATATCTCTATGCTTCAATTCAGCAAAGTTTGTACGTTAAAGGTTGGTAATAAAAGAGATGAAGAGTCAGGGGTGAAGCCTGGAGGGGACAAGGGAGGCATGGCGTAGGAGCATTGCTCATCGATATTGGTAAGCAACCGGATCACTGCCCATGCTGGCCACACACGGGTGTCCAGATTGGAACAGACCCTAACATGAAGCATACGTACATGCTGAGCGGCCAGTTCTCTTTCATCTTCCCCAGGAGCCCCATTAGTGCGGTCTAAAAATGGCAGCACATATAGTCTAACAGAGGTCTCCTGACTGCATTTTCCAAAATGCCTGATCATAATCTTATTGATTTTATTACCAGGCATTGTGCGTGTTTCAATGCAAAGTAAATAATTTCTCTCTCATGAAATCTATAATACATAGCTTTATAAATATAATTTTTCTAGTACAAACTGTAATCATTACTGCAGCAAGTCCACAAGTTATAGCCAATTTGCAACTATAGGAAGCAATCCCCAGGTGCATTACATGCTTCAGCACTGGTTATAACTTATAAGAGCGCAGTATGATTTCTGAGGAGTAGTTGCTGACATAAACTCAATCTGTGATCAAAGAATCTAGCAACATGTAGTGATAGGTGTTACCTCACAGCTATAAGTTCCAGATACTTTAATGGAATAAATTCCAGCACAAGCTGATAACATAAGAGGGTACTGACAGTTTACTCACCTCCATATAAACAGCAGGATATCTTTTAAGATTTCTCTTCCATGAAACAAAGTGACTAAGATGAATTCCCTGAAAATATAAGCCTATCCCACATATGTGTGTTATAAAATACACATTTCATTTTATATTGTGCTCAGGAATAGTTAGGCTTGCAAGTGTTTAGCTATTAGAGACATATGCTGCAAAACATTTCAACAGACAACTTGTGCAATGAGGTTAATACCGTAGATTTTCTCCACCCTCAATACCACCAGCAACTGAAATGGTAACTTTCTCTTCCCTTACACAAATCAGCACAAACATTTATTTTAGTGTTATGCACAATTGCCTAATTTCCTGGGAAAATACAGATCTGTCCCCGGCAATGTCCATAATTTAAATTTTAACAATAATGTACATTTAATTTTTTTCTGCTTTTTAAATGCCATTCTTACTATCTGTGCTTATTCACTGGTCTGTAAAGATTGATATTTATTGAAGAAAAGCAATAAAAATACAAGCAAGAATATTATAATAATAATCACTATGAAATGCTGGGAATTGTAGTGCTCCACGTTCACACATGGCATGCTTGGATGTCCTGAGAGGTGTACCTTGAAATCATTTTAATATGTTGGGGACTACAGAAAAATATGCTCTGAACCCCAGATATTGCCATTTTAATTATTGTTAGGGTACGTGCTCAACGCCTTGGGCAGTCTATTTTCCATAGCAATCTATATGATTATTTTCTGTCCATGCAGCAAACGTACAACTTTTCTCCATCCATTGCCACAGGAATGGAATGTACAGTGCGTGTATCAAAGCTAGCCTTGTACCCGCACTCTCTGATCTGCAAACAAAGTAGTAGCCACTAATGTATAATACCTAGTAGGCACTAATGCATAATGTATAGGTAGAAGCTACTAATGTATAATGTATGATGCAACAACAATATTTTTTTTTAATTGATTCTCTACATTTTATTACCTACCAAAACCAGTTGCTTCAGTCTGCATTATTATTGTGCTTTGCTATGGTTTGAAGCTATCGATAACTATCCACATGATAATTAATCAAACTGAATGGCTCAGTACTTCTACCAAACATAACCTGTATCAGCATTGTAATACAAAAGCTACAAAAAAAAATAGTAAAAGAAAAAACAATTGTTCCCAGACGGTAGTGGCCTACTGCCCTTTTGCACACTGGCATGACCTATATAAGTCCCAGGAACCCAGAGACTGCTCCTTCTGACTGTACAGTTTATATTGTGTTAATGCCTGTGTCTTGCAAAAAGTATAATTAGAATTCCAAGGCATCACAAACTGGAGGTAAACATAAATCAAGGTCATAAGGAGGGACGTGCGGCCGTTACCGTCGTACAAGGTAGAATGTCCTGGGGAAGGAACCAGCCATGTTCACCCACTACCGCAACCCATGCCCTGTTCTGGTTCCTGCACTGTGTACCGTGGGATCTGTACAGTGCCGTGGGATCTGTACTGCCGCTCGGAGCACCTTAGGATGCTCAGAGCAGCACCCTAGTTAGTTACCTGTTGATAGTGTACCTGCACCCACACCCCCTGGGGAGCATCTTTATGATAGTATGCACTTCACTCTAGGGTCAGGCACTGGCGCCCTGTTATGAAGCTGATATAAAAGTGCCTCCTTTTGACATCAAAATAGGATATAATTATATATTTTAAAAAAAAATGTACATTCAGTCCTGTGATTTAAAAAAAATCCCTTCAAGACTTTTCTTCTCCAAATTTGAAAAGTTTTCTGAAACACAAAATAATACAATAAAAATATAGTGCAGTAAATTATGATAAAAATTACAATATATAACATCCACTAGTGTCTTTAGTTCAAAGGAATATGTGAAGAATATCCAATAAAAGAAATACGCCACACCGGAACTAATCTATATCTGGTTATGCTTACTAGAAAGATTAAATCAATGCCTTTCACACATATCTCTCCGTCTTCCTCCCAGATGTCCAGGTCACAGGAATTTCCTCCACAATGTTATCATATAGAAATGCATATTACATGATACCACCAGATAAAATACAATTCTGTAAACAATGCTATTTTACTCAAATTTAAGAAATATACGATATAAGGACATGTATAAAACACCCATCATATTATTCATAGAAAGGTACATAAAAAACACCCACCACATACTAATTGCATATTCGTACCAGGTTCCTGTAGTGCAGGATACAAAGTCATCCCTATAGATGTTTTCAACAAGGCGGCCAGTTCTTCTTAACAGCTTCACCATGCTTGACGCGTTTTGCTTTATCTATTTTTTTCCAAAGCAAATGGTGAAACAAACATACAGTCCATCTTTTTAAGTTCAAAAAGTTCCAATGAAAGGGCACCAATCAGTCATCCTGAGTCACGTGTTGAAAACTGTCGAGGAGTAGAAAGTAAGCTGACAGGTTATGGTATCACTTTGCTGCCAAATTCCAACCAGACTTACCTACTTCACAAGTGTGACCAGGGGTGGGATCCGATCTGCCTCTCCAGTCTCAAGGAGTCACAAGTGCCAGAAGCGCAAGTCTGCATTGGGCCATATATGCCTATTCTGTTTGTGTGTACATTTGCACCATTTGCATTACACAAACTAAGTCTAATCAGCATCAGGACCATTGAAGCAATGAAACAGAAGAGTTGATCCAGACCCGCTCGCTATGATGCGAATGCTCGTAGCTGGCCAATAGTCGCTTTCTGCGCATGCGTACGCATCACAATGCGTATGCGCGAACCAATGCGAGATACCGGGAAGCATTCGCTCGCTGCGCATTGACTGCCCAGCAGAGTGAGTGACAGACGAAGCCATTTGTGGGTGGAGACAGGGGCTGTCCACTGGAAACGGGGGAGTGGAGGTGCGAACGCAGGCGTGCCTGAGTATTTCAACACCGTTTCAAAGGCGTGCATAATTAAAAGGCAGCGTCATAGTACATGTCACTTGGTGGGATTTCACTCTGAAGTGATCACATTGCTTGGAGCAGGGTATAGTCAACCTCAAGTGCTGCGATCGCATCTGATGGCGCTCAATGTACCAAGGTTTTCAAGCACTAACAGGAGATAACATGCGCAAGTGGGCATCTTATGAATGGCTGGTGGGCATCTGCATACACTAAGTGATCGCACGCCAAGACATAGTGGGCGTGCTAATGCCTTGCCGTGCGATCACCTGCCTTGCTGGGCGGGCGCTGGATTTGCATACGAGCGGGTCTGAATGAGCTCCTTAACTTCAAAATTATCTTCAAAAAATATTTAACATAAAAGTTTAAATAAAGCAGGGTTGTCAGACTGGTGCACAGCCTCCAATGCATAGCTGAGGCATCCCTGAAAACTTCCATACACCATATTGCCTACCGTCCCTGAACGTCTGGAGGAAGCAAGGGGAGTCCCTTTGATATATAGTGAAATGCACTGGTTAGGGGAGCAATTACACGATTCTCAGATAATTGCTTTACAAATGCAACCAAGAAGCACCTAGCCTGCCCCCCGCAGTGATCCATCTCCCCAAGTATGCCATACATTGTGCTGTGGTACATTTTTTCATATGATTTTATCCCCAAGCACAGAATAATATATATGCAAACAAATATATATCTCAGACATGGCAATTGTTTCAGCAAGAAAAGTCAAATAAAACAAATAAGGGAGATTTATGTATACAGAATGTACAGACAGTGGGCCTGATTCAGACCCGGTCGCTAAGCTGCGAACGCTCGCTAGGAGTGATTATCGCACATCTGCGCATGCTCCAAAGTACGCATGCGCGAACCACTCACTGTGGCCAGGAATCGTACGCTCATAGTACACAGACTGGACGCTACTTTGAGTGACAGATTGCGCCGTTTGTGGGTGGTAACAGGGGAAGGTGCTTGTGAACGGGGTAGTGGATGTGCAAACACAGGCGTGTCTGAGCATCAAAACGGAGTTTAATGGGTGTGCATAGTTAGCAAAGTAGCGTCATTAAACACGTCACTTAGTTGTACTTTAGCCTGAACTGATCTCAGTGCATGTGGTGGGGTAGGGGCTACCTCAAGTGCTGCGTGCAGCTCTGATGGGTCTCGATGTTCCCGATTAATCAGACACTTCCTGGAGATGACGTGTGCTAAGAGAGAGAGGTGGGCGGCTTTATACTCCTGCATACGCTCACTGCCATCGCCCTCTAAGACATAGAGGGCGTCCTTAAGCCAGACCGTGCGATCGCGGGATTTGCATACCCGGCCCCTTTTGGCAGCGAGCGACTGCAGCTTAGCGGCCAGGTCTGAATCAGGTCCAGTGTACAAGTAAAGTATTGTAAGCCAGATCAACCAATTAGGTTCTAACTATTTCTAGTACAATTCAGACGGGTAAATTTACTAAAGTGAGAGTTTTTAGAAGTGAGTTTTAAAAGTGATGTTGCCCATAGATTCTAGCTATTTTCTAGATTCTAGAAGGTGCTAGCTAAATGTTAAGTAGAATCTGATTGGTTGCTATGGGCAGCATCACTTTTAAAACTCACTTCAAAAAACTCTCACTTTAGTAAATTTACCCCAGAATATAAAAACAAATGTTTGGTGTTTTTTTTTGCTTTGCTCCTCTTGCACTAGGTTTCAAAATAGGTATTTTTCAGTAAATTTGTCCTTTAAGATTAGCACATGCACTAAATATTTGCACACATGAGCAGGCTTGTCTTTCAGCCAGTAACAAAAAATGACTGTTTAAATACTGCATTTCTGGAAAACACATCAAATCTGAATTCTGATTTTGGAGAAAACATGTTATTTCAGTTCTGCTTTGATTCTTCAGTCTCTGTGCCGTTAATACTGTATAGCAAAAGTTTTTGGAAAATGTGTCAGTACTTGTTATGCGAGCTGCAGCTGCTAAAAGAAAAGGCGTAATAGAAATGTAAAGCTTTGCTATTGAGCTCGGAGTGTGAAACGCAAACAAGCTGGTACATACATTGTACTCACCCCCTGAAGAGGCCAAAACAGCGGCGCAGAAGAGAACACAGAGGCGAAGAACGTGTTAAAACAATACTGCCAAAATCTCTCTTGTAGATGGAGCAATTATATTTGTGTAACCCTGAACCCCCTGGGGCTTGTAGAAGCTACTAAAGTTACTTACAACAAATGCTTAAACTACCACTTGCCTGTAAATTTACATGCAGAAATCATTTGACAAACTTTCCACAATATTATGCCATTATTTATTTTTGGTGATGTTTGAAACTTCATTTATTGGATCATTTTACACCCTGAATAGTGGAATTAGAACATCAAACTCTTAGCTGCCTTATCCCAGTGCATGACCGACTGTTATCCAATGGATGTCTCATATGACATATTTAAACAGTGCACACACACATAAAATAGTGAATCAGGAACATTTGTAGTAAATGTCTAGTGCAATAAGCACGTATAATGCTGTAGTAAATCATAACCTGTCACATATTCCCAAGCTCCTATGGACGTTCTCTGGGGACTTTCCCAGAGTCCAGTTTAATTCTAGAGTCTGTAGATGAAGTGCATTATAAGTGTTTGCAATGTAACACTAAGAGGACACCAGTAATGTCCTCTTTATAACTAGCTATGTGTAAAGGGTAAGGAAAGTGGTGCATTCCACATACAGTAAGAGCATGTTCACATAAATGTGATTAGGAGCAGACTGCAGAAATACATAGATCAGGGTTGCCTACCCTCCCGATTTGGACGGGAGCCTCCCGATAATCGGGTGCAGCTCCCGCCCCCCCGGAAAGGCAGGCAAGCCTCCCGGCGGCCGCCGATCGCCGCCAATCCCCCGACATCCCCCCGCAATTTACACCTAGCCCCCGCTGCGAGGGCAGCCAGTGACGCGATTCGCGTCATTTTGGCCCCGCCCCCTGCCTCACAATGCCTGTATTATCGGCATTGTGTAGCGGGGGCGGGGCCAAAATTACGCGATCGCGTGACCCCGCCCCCGTGACTCCTACAAATGCCAGGCACCCGTCCGGACACGCCCCCTTTTTGGCCACGCCCCCGCTGCCCTGCCGATCTGGCTGCTCCCTCCCGGAAGGAGCAGCCAGAAAGTCGGCAACTATGACATAGATATGCCTGTCAGGGCTGTAAATAAGGGTGTACATGCATTGCCCTCGCCCAGGGCCCTAGAAGTGGCACCATTGCCGCCACATGGAACTTGGATTTGGCTTGCAGGGTGCCTGGAACGGTGCTCTGCGTTCTGAATGGGTCAGCTCCAGATATCGCAGCCGTACAACCCAGTACTGTGTACTGGTACCCCTGTCTCTCTCTACCTCCCCTTGTCGCCCACTGCCTCCCCATGTCACACTCTACCTTTCCTTGTTACCCACAGCCTCTCCCTGTCACCCACTACCTCTCCCTGTCATGTCTGCCTCCCCCGGTCACGCCCCTGCCTCTCCCTGTCACCCTCTGCCTCAGAGCAATTCTGCTGATTCAGACACCGGTGAGTTTACCTGCACTTGCTGATGACCACTTGGTGGCTGTCAACTCCTGTACAGGATGTCACTAGACTGCAGGGCCATAGGGAAGGAAGGTGTTTTATAATATACACTCAGCTTGGGGTTACACTTACAACCCTAGATTCCTTCTTCAGAGTAATCACTCTCTAATTTTATATTATTACCTTTTCAACTTCTCTGGCTTTGACAATCTCTATTTGCCCTAACAAAATATGGTATCTGACAGCCATTTTGGCAGTCACTGGGATGCTGTCTGTATTGTTTGATGGTCACATGGCATGGCACACTACTGTGTCATATTATGAGCTCAGGTGGGGGGCCCAAAGCATATTTTGACACCTGGGCCCACCACTCACAAGTTCCGCTACTGAGTCTCTGTTTAGAAACATGAGCACAGATAAGATAATTGAAGTATGGTTGTTTGCTGTGTCCAGAGCATAAGAGGGGTAGAAAGCAGAATATGGGGCATATTCAAGATGTTAATTATTGAGGTCCAAATTCATCATTGCTCCAGCGCTGAGACTTCTGATTTGAAAATCAGCTGTCCCAGTGAGCGGCTTCACTGCTCCTTTAGGTCACCTGTAGGTCATGCATGCGCACAAGAGCCCCGTCCGGCGGAAGGAGCCGGACAGGTGCGGAGGGATCCAAAAGGATCCCTATTCATGACCCGGGACTCATTCCCATAGGGAAGGAGCGGGTAGCGGTAGCAAATGCCATGTGAAGATGGCAAATGCTACCGTAATCAAGCTGGAAAAAAATTATATTTTCGGAGCCTGATGAATTTTGTCCCCATACTAGTGTATGGGGACAGCGGGCCATTCCGCAAGAGTAAGGTAAGCAGGAGATATCTGTGATACTAGTGTTTGGGGACAGCGGGCCATTCTGCAAGAGTAAGGTAAGTAGGAGATATCTGTGATACTAGTGTATGGGGACAGCGGGCCATTCCGCAAGAGTAAGGTAAGCAGGAGATATCTGTGATACTAGTGTATGGGGACAGCGGGCCATTCTGCAAGAGTAAGGTAAGTAGGAGATATCTGTGATACTAGTGTATGGGGGACTGCGGGCCATTCCGCAAGAGTAAGGTAAGCAGGAGATATCTGTGATACTAGTGTATGGGGACAGCCGGCCATGACGCAAAAGGAAGGTAAGTAGGAGATATCTGTGATACTAGTGTATGGGGACAGCGGGCCATTCCGCAAGAGGAAGGTAAGTAGGAAATATCTGTGATATCTCCTGCTTTACCTTCGTGATGAATGGCCCGAACACTTGTGTATTTTCACCTGCTTTTGTAAAAATTAAGTGATGAATAGGCCCCTATGTGAGGAAGCCATGATAACTATTGTGGCCGGAAGCCGGCCCCACGTGTACAATGGCTGCCGCGACACTGAAGGGGTTAACCCCAGTGCTGCGGCGCCATTTTTAAATACCCAAATAGGCGCTAGGCGCAGTGTATTTAATGTCACCGGCGCTAGGCGCCGAGTGTTTAATGTTTTATGTTGCTGCGGCAACGTGTTAACCCCCCGGCGTACTGCACCTGGGGTGGGGGCTTTATGTGAGTGTGACTCCCGGTGTCCCAGCTCCACAGGGATGCCGCTGGTCCCTCTGTGCCGGCTGCTTATGGTGGCCAGGCAGCGGAGGGCAGGGCGGGATGCTGACCGCTGGGGACCGGGAGCTGAGCTCCCGGAGCCCCAGGGCAGCAGGAAGCCACTGCAGCCAGGACAAGTGTCCTGAACTGCAGGGCTGAGCACCACACGGGGACAGGTAGCCACATGCTGGGAATCGGGAGCGCTTGCTCCCGATACCCCGTGCGGAGGGAGAGGCTGTGCACGGTGCCACACGCTGGGATCCGGGCAAGCCGGTTCCCAGTATAGCAATGCTGGACTGTCCAGGGAAGAGGCAGCAGCCGCTGGGAGACCGGGGAAGCCAGTCGCTGGGAGACCGGTGAACCAGGGCTGGATGCTGACTGCTGGGGGCTGGGAGCGCAGCTCCCACCGCCCCAGCTTCCCGGCAAGGTGGTAGGTGCCGGGGGGGCTGTGTGTTGTGCTACAGCCCCTGGGCCACCTCCTGAGATTGCAGGGCTAGGGGAGCCCAGCGCTGAGCGCTGGGCAGTGTAAAGTAAACAGATAAATCAAGAGTATTTATAAAATGTAAAATAAAAGGTGTATGCAGCACTGAGCCAGGAAGAGCAGTCCTGAGCTGCAGTGCTGCTGTGTACAACCCTGTAACTTCTTTGAGGAGAAGAGCTGCTGATAAGATTCCTGTATGTGGTACATTCTTGTAAATCCTGTGTGGAGAAGAATTGCTGTAACATCTTATTTATGCTGATTATTCCCCTTCAATCCGAAGGGAGGGTCTTTTTTAAGACTGAGAGCAATAAACACCTTTGCCTTCAAATTCTACTACATCTGTATCCTGCGACCAACAGAATTGCGCAAAACGCTATTCCGTTCTCCTGCTGTTCTGGGTAAGAGCTCCGTGTCTCCAAGTTAGAGCCCTCTGCCAAGCTACCGTGCAGACCTGGTCCATTGTGAGGGATCAGGTGGGAACAGCCGACACCAAACAGGAGGTGTGTCCGCAGTTAGTCAAACGCATACGCAGCAGAAGCGATTCCAGGTGCCGACGTAGGAGCCTGATGGTACGTAAAAAGCGGTTCCAAACGCCAATGGTAGAGTTTGGTGGTGGCAGCATCATTAAACACCCACGGCGCAGAGGGCGGAGTCAGTGACAGGCGGTCACTGACGGTGAGTGGGAGTCCAAAAGCGCTAACCCATGACCAGGGCCGGCCTAGGCGAAAGGTGTCCGGTCACATCTGGTGGATAATCCCAGGTGGCTTTTCGGTCACCCGACGAGAGAAGCCGAGTTACTCGGGAGAGGAGTAACTGCAGTTCAGGAGAATGCGCAGGATGACTGATAACAGCGGAATGGAGTTGCATCAGACGGAGGTGGAAAGTGCGGACAGCGTAACAATGGACGCCCCTCAGAACGTGGTGAGAGCAACAACTCCCGCCCCTTCTCACAGCAGTTATGTTTCTCAGCATTCCCCAGCATGGCAGGGATCCCAACGAATGGATACCCTAGCGGAGCAGCTAGCAGAATTGGGAGTAAAGGCAACGGAACAAGAACGTATGCTTATCATTCGGATGTGGCATGACGAGCGGGCACCACGGGCCATGGCACCCCAATGACCGTTGCAGACTGCTGTACTGGGATCGGATCGTATCCAATTTGCTAAGTTTGCAGACAGCAATGGGGACATTGATGGACATTTGCAAGTATTTGTAAGGACTTGTAAACTACACAATTTACCCAAGCAGGAGTGGGTCAGACACCTGGTGCCCACACTGCACGGAGAGGCCCTGGAGGCCTATCAAGGAGTGGCCACCGAGGACTGCGGTAACTATGACGAAGTCGTAAGGGCCCTCCTACAGTGATACTTTGTCACTCCTGAGTGCTACAGGAAAAAGTTCCGGGACTTACCCAAGAACCCTACCAGCACCCATGAGCAGTTCACCACCCACCTGAGGCAGTACGTGGTGAAGTGGGTGAAGGGATCTGGTGCCACTACCTGGGATGCACTGATTGATCTGCTATGCCAAGAGCAGTTCTACCGCAGGTGCGCCCCAGAGGTGAAGGAGTGGGTGCTAGACCGGGAGCCACCCAGCTTGAAGTTGGCGGCCCAGTTAGCGGATAAGTATGTGGCAATTCGGCCACATGGGCAGAAGCGCCCGACTAGTAGCCGACCCCAATGGACAGTACAACCTGGGGGACCCCCCTCTTCTGCTCATCACCCCCCAAAGCAGGCATCCTCCAACCCGGGTGCTTTTGGCCAGCAATCACCCCGCCCTGTCCCTGCAAATCATCAGAGACCACCGGGACCCTGACTGGTCAAGAAGTGTTATAACTGTGGGAAAATTGGACATCTGAGGATGAACTGTCCCACACCCCAAGCACCCCAGACTCGTGCCCCAAATCCGAGTGCTGGAGCCCGGCTTGCTTGCCTGACCCAGGGAGGTGAGCCCAAAGAGACTGTTCCTACTCCAGCCAGTCCAATGGAGTGTGGGGAGAATCAGGTGGACACTACGGAGAGAGTCACTTGCATGGCCAAGGGGCCACCCCAAAATATGTGGCAGCACCCGCAGATGGTCCAAGTGGGGCCCATGCAGGGACAAGGATTAAGAGACTCTGGGGCCTCAATCACTGTTGTGAGCCCCTGCCTTATAGATCCTGCCACAGTACTGCCAGGTCGCACTGCCAAAGTGACCGTGGCAGGCGGAATGGAGCGAGAGGTACCTGTGGCGAGAGTCTACCTGGACTGGGGAGCTGGCCCACAGTTGAGGGATGTTGCTGTCATGGATGGCCTTCCAACTGATGTGGTCGTGGGGAATGACCTTGGTGGTGGAATCGTTACCACGTTTGCTAACGCCATCGCCCTGAGTCAAGTTTCCACAGTCTACATCAACTGCACCAGAACAACCCAGCCCAGAGGAAAAGACTACAGCGGCTAGACAACTGCCAGCGCAGCTTACCACAGCATCAACCAGCCCAGAGGAAAAGATTACAGCGGCTAGATCAGCACATCTACCCAGCATGCCTTTTGCCTCTGGTATGCCTACGTCCCCTAGCAACGCAGAGGATGTTGGTTCCGGCTCGTTGGATCCTGTGAAGGTGCCCAGTGATGCTCCTGTCCCTAGTGGTTTGCCAACTCCGGCGGTGAGTATGAATGACCACACTGACTTCCCTTTGACTGACCTCAACCAAACTGACCCTAACGATCCCAACCCATATCCCCCTGTAGACTGTCCCTACTTAGAAGGAGGTGAGGGACCCAGACAGGAGTTCAGGGAAGCTCAGCTTGCTGACCAACATCTGGAAGGCATATCGTGCCAAGCTGGCAGCGGCCTTCCAGGGATAGCGGCAGTGAGTGTGACCTGGCGGGAAGGGTTAAGGTACAGGATAGCCAGGAAGGTAGAAGGGGATAGGCCAGTTAAGGAGCAAGGTCCCCTGCTTGTGCCAAGTAGATTGGGGAAGACACGCAGCCTACCCGTGGTGGATGTCACACGGAGCTCAGAGGCTGGTGATCTGTCCACCATCACTGTGGAACAGGTAGCGAACGAGGTGGTGAGAAAAGGCCTAGGTGACAGGGTATGTTCCCCTAGTCATAGGTCATTGGAGGAGGATGGTTGAGAAGGTCTGACAGGTAGTACAGACAGATGCCAGGTGGAGATGACCGAGGTGCAGTGCCCAGGGTATAGTGTGGGGGGAGACAGTGGTAGGCCCAGACCAGTGGGGGTGGAGGCAACCAGAAACTGTTCCTGTCCCACAACCCCAAGACAGGTACTGACCTTAGAAACTGTACGGTCCTACGGACGAGTTGTCCCTGACCTTAGTGCTGTAGTGGCACCCCTTACAGAATTGACCAGGGAGGGACTTCCCAAGTCAGTGGACTGGATAACCGCTTGTGAGTTGGCATTCTGGTCATTCGAGGAGACTCTGGTACTAGCTCCAGTGCAGATGACGCACATTCAAGACCAGGACATTGTGGTACGAACTAATGCGTCATTGCACGGACTGGGAGCAGTACGAAGCAAGGAGGAGCCATATGGGCAGGAGCACGCTGTGGCTTATTTGAGCCATATACTGCTATGGTGGGAGGTGGGGTATGCCACAATTGGAACACAGTGGTTGGCAATTGTTTGGGCATTGGACCACCTTCGGCACTATGTGTGCGACCGGCCCCCCAAGAGGGAAACTGACAGACTGTTGTGGTGGAGCCTTGGACTTCAGTATGACTATTTGAAAATTGTGCACAGACAGGGAAAGGCCCACTGCAATATGGATGAACTGTCAAGGCCGGAGCCAAAGCCCCCCAGGTAGCTTCCCTGAACCCCCCAAGAGACTGCGGGACCAGGAGCCAAATCGTTGGGACATGGCCCTCTGGTGTCAAGCTTGAGGGCGGGGGGAGAAGTGTGGCCGGAGGCCGTCCCCACGTGTGCAATGGCGGCCGCGGCACTGAAGGGGTTAACGCCAGTGCTGCGGCGCCATTTTTAAATACCCAAATAGGCGCTAGGCGCCCTGTATTTAATGTCACCGGCGCTAGGCGCCGAGTGTTTAATGTGTTATGTTGCCCCGGCAACGTGTTAACCCCACGGCGTACTGCACTGGGGGTGGGGGCTTTATGTTGGTGCCGTAGCCCCGGATCACCTCCGCCGGCTGCAGCATAGCGACAGGAGGGCCCGACACTGGGGACCGGGAGCCTGGCTCCCGGCGCCCCAGCTCCACAGAATGGAGGGCAGGGAGCCGCTCTGCACTCCACGCTAGGACCCGGGAGTGTGACTCCCGGCATCCCAGCTCCACAGGGATGCCGCTGGTCCCTCTTTGCCGGCTGATTATGACCCCCAGGCAGCGGAGGGCAGGGCGGGTTGCTGACCACTGGAGACCGGGAGCTGAGCTCCCGGCGCCCCAGGACAGCAGGAAGCCGCTGCAGCCAGGACAAGTGTCCTGGACTGCAGGGCTGAGCACTGCACGGGGCCAAGTAGCCACACGCTGGGAATCAGGAGCGCTTGCTCCCGATACCCCATGCGGAGGGAGAAGCTGTGCACGGGGCCACACGCTGGGATCCGGGCAAGCCGGTTCCCAATGTAGCAATGCTGGGCTGTCCAGGGAAAAGGCAGCAGCCGCTGGGAGACCGGGGAAGCCAGTCGCTGAGAGACTGGTGAACCAGGGCTGGATGCCAACTGCTGGGGGCTGGGAGCGCAGCTCCCACCACCCCACCTACCCGGCAAGGTGGTAGGTGCCGGGGGGGCTGTGTGTTGTGCTACAGCCCCCGGGCCACCTCCGGAGACTGCAGGGCTAGAGGAGCCCAGCGCTGGGCAGTGTAAAGTATACAGATAAATCAAGAGTATTTATGAAATGTAATATAAAAGGTGTATGCAGCACTGAGCCAGGAAGAGCAGTCCTGAGCTGCAGTGCTGCTGTGTACAACCCTGTAACTTCTTTGAGAAGAGCTGCTGATAAGATTCCTGTATGTGGTACATCCTTGTAAATCCTGTGTGGAGAAGAATTGCTGTAACATCTTATTTATGCTGATTATTCCCCTTCAATCCGAAGGGAGGGTCTTTTTTAAGAGAGCAATAAACACCTTTGCCTTCAAATTCTACTACATCTGTATCCTGCGACCAACAGAATTGCGCAAAACGCTATTCCGTTCTCCTGCTGTTCTGGGTAAGAGCTCCATGTCTCCAAGTTCAAGCCCTCTGCCAAGCTACCGTGCAGACCTGGTCCATTGTGAGGGATCAGGTGGGAACAGCCGACACCAAACAGGAGGTGTGTCCGCAGTTAGTCAAACGCATGCGCAGCAGAAGCGATTCCAGGTGCCGACGTAGGAGCCTGATGGTACGTAAAAAGCGGTTACAAACGCCAATGGTAGAGTTTGGTGGTGGCAGCATCGTTAAACGGCCACGGCGCAGTGGGCAGAGTCAGTGACAGGCGGTCACTGACGGTGAAGCGCTAACCCGTGACCAGGGCCGGCCTAGGCGAAAGGCGTCCGGTCACAACTATAATAATTACTTCAATGACTTTCTACTCTGCGCAAAAGTATGCCATTGCTGACATCAAGGCCAATGCAGAGTATGAAGAGTAGCTGGGGCCCCTTGGTACTGCCATATCAGGAGAGGGGAATATAGAAACTGGGCAGGGAAGTTGTACAGATGGGCCTCATTTACTAATGAGTTTTATCACCAAAATGAGTGATAAATTTCACTATGTATGATAAATGGTTCTCCAGCCAATCAGCTCCCAACTGTCAACTGGTAGAAAAATGACAGTTGGGAGCTGATTGGCTGGAGCACCATTTATCATACACAGTGAAATGTATCACTCCTTTTTGTAATAAAACTCGTTAGTAAATGGGGGCCATGGAAAGATGTTGATTATTAATAAAACTGAGAATTCTGCGGAAGCTAGGTAGAGTTTATCAGCAGAGAGTTTAACATAATAGAAGTAGGACCAGTGCAACCATTATTCAGCTAAGAGACATCCTTATTTTACTTACCACTGGCGGCAGATTCTACAAGCCGCGCTGCCATCGCTGTACTTATCAGCTGCTGTTTGGCTGAGACTGCAGACATGTCAAAGTCTGACATGCCTTATGCAGCACAGCCAGCAGTAGCAGTGCCCAACGCCCCCTTTCCCTCTCTACATGGTGGTTGCTCCCTCCCCAGGAACAGTCACCAGTGTACTCCTATCTGTCGCTTCTCCCATCGTGGAGGCTCCACCCCCTCCCAATGGCTCTGCCCATTCCTGCCCCATTTCCTATAATTGATTCCGGCCCAGCCAGCTCCAAGGGGTGATCCCGGGAATATGAGAAGACCACAACCTTCCGCAGTCAAAGGTAAGTACCTGACTGTGAAGGAATGGGTGTTTTTTAGTGTTACATGGGGGTTGGCATGTATGCGCATGCACAGGTCTCTTGGAAAATGGTGTGGTGGCAATTTTTTCCTGATGATTTTTCTACTGGACATGCACGAATTGATGGGAAAATGACCACCACACCATTTTTGTCAGTGTGGTAAATATGAAAAACATGGTGGATGCAGGGTATGCGGTGTGGGCCCATTGTGTATTTACCATGTGTGAGGCTATTTGAGGGGTGGTAGAATAGAATTTTGCCTAGGGCACCATGACACTGAATAGAGGAGAGCTTGCAAGTGACAAGGTGATGATCTGAGAGAGGGAAAGGAGTTACAAAAGATCAAAAACTAGGGATTATGTAATAGGTAGCGAACTGCGGGTCTGATTCAGCACAGGATGGAATTGCAAAGCTGCACGCAAGCAGCTTTGCAATTCCATCCTTGCAATTATGGTAATACAGCAGGAAACGTCCAAGGACGCAGCATCGGATAATCTGCAATAACATCAGCCGGCAGAGTGACCCTATGGGGTCATGCAATCAGGCCGCCGCAGATACAACAAAGATGCCAGGAAATATCCATCAGCCAACGGAGATCTGCCCCCCTCCCGCCCACAAACATCAGAGACTGTCAATCACTGACAGTCTGCTGCCATACTGGGTGCGAACACGCAGGACCTGTACTGCACATGCGCAGTATGGGTCCGGCACATGCGCAGATTCCTGACCATCAGGAATCTGCATTCAGCAGTGCACTAGCGTGCACTTCTGAATACGGCCCTGCAACTCCTGTGGGAACTCCTGCGAGTCTTCCCATATTTATAAAGTGGCAATCATTTTAAAGGCAAAACCAGCTGGGTTTTGCCTTCGAAATGATTGGCGCTTTAAAAATATGGGAAGACTCACAGAAGTTCCAGCAGTGGCTGCAATTCGCTAACTATTACATAAGCCCTCAGCTTAGGGTGGGCAATAACCGGCCCCCCAGCTGTTGTAGAACTATACATTCCAGCATGCCCTGCCACTGTTTTGCTATTCGGCCATGCTAAAACTGGTGCAACTTGCAAGGCATGCTGGGATTTGTAGTTCAACAACAGCTGGAGGGCCGCTTATTGACAACCCTTGGTTTAGAGAATATAAGAGTAAAAGCAGTTGCCATCTCAATGGGTAGAAGAAGCAGTCCATTGGGAAAGGCAGAGAGAGGCATGTACCTCAAAAGATGTGCACGTGAGTGATGGAACATTTGATAGATCTGTGAATGTGCAATGTGGGGTAAGGAGTAGTCCATCCCAGCCTGTAGTAATAAAGTAACTGATACTTAAAGACACATTTTTAAGTTTCATTGGATAAAGCATTCACCAAATCCCTTGTGTAGCCAGAGGCCCTATTACATAATTATATTACTGTGTAGCCGGTGCCCTCAGGGATGGTGAGTTATAGGTGTATGCGGAGCTGGTGCCCTCAGGGATGTGGTGCTATAGATTTATGAGGAGCTTGTACCCTCATGGATGGTATGCTGAGTGTGTATGCAAGGGTACTTATACTGTATACTTGCTGTACTGTACATTTGTATTGTAGAGTACAATCATTTCTGGATATAGAGACCAATACACAACTTTAACGTCTTTTGAGGTCTATTTGTTAAATTCAAACTCGCCAGTTAGTGACTTTGTGCTGAATCGTCACGCCTTTAACACTTACTTTAATGATGACACTGACTCCATTGAAATACTCTGTGCTGCAGTGAATAAAGATATAAATAAAATGTGCTTGTCTAGTTGGCTGAACTGTACACTTTGTTACTGTGGTGTTAAGCTTTAGCTCCAATAGTGTGCTGGACTTTTTAAAGTTGTGCGACCTATATATTTTACAGCTGAAGAGAGTTTAACAGTTGCATGCATATGTTATTAATATATGTATTATTTGGAATTCAAAACATTTGGTAAAATGGGCACCAATTTTAAAGTGCAATTGGGGGGTGGAGATTGTTTGAGGAAGAAGGGCCCCAAATCAGTGTCTTGCTTAGGGCCTAATTCAGACCCGTTCATGAGCGTGCGCAAGCCCCGTAGTGAGTGAGGACTTCACTCGCTCCAGGGCTCACAACAAAACGTGGCGGCTGTTGATGTTGATCGACAGCTCGCCCCGTTTTGTAGGCGGGTAGGGTGAGTGGCTGCTCAAACGGAGGCATTCCCGAAGGAGCGCCTGTCGTTTGTGGGCGGCCCCTACTGACATCACTCGTGATGTCAGTAGTGGACTTCTTGCTCTATTAGAGCAGGAAGTCCACTCGGCATTGCGAGTGCTGAGACCCTACCTTAGGGTCTCCCCGCAATGCCGATGGTCATGACTCACGATGGTCACGATAATCGCGACCATCTCCAGCCGGCTCGCATAAGCTTAGCGAGCAGGCAGAAGAAAAGAGGAAAAAAAAATCCCTGCCCTGATTCAGAGCGGTTCAGATTCAGATGAAAAACCCAAACACACACATAGGACAACACATACAAAAAAAACACACACATCGGCTTTGCATGAGAAATAACCACACAGTCTCCCATATGAAAAAACATATACACATAGGCCACCATATAAGTTCAAACACACATCGGCTTCAAATTAAAAAAAAAACACACAGGACCCCACATGAGAAAAAAAACACACACACAGGCCCCCACATGAGATAAATAACACAGGCGCCGCCTCCTTTGACAGCTGGCCTGGCTGCGGCAGCATGATATGGGGAGTTTACCAGCAGAAATGGCCCAGGTTCCTATAGGAAAAGATGTCCCTGAGCGGCGCCCCCCTCTCCCGGGACTGTTATGGCGCCCAGGGCACGTGCCCCACTCGCCTGCCCACATTACGCCACTGTGTGTACCACTTTATTATAATATAAAATCTTTTTGTTTTTGATCCATCCTCATTCTTTATAATCCACTGATAAATTCTTCCTGTAACCCAATGAAAAATAAAACTAATAGATAAAAGCTGACACTACTGATCAGCATGTGCAACCACCAGTAAATAATTGTGACCAATGGCCTATTCACTAATGGACCGGTTACACATACGGAAACGCTAGTTTCCGCGTGTTTTATGTAACATGACAATACAGAGCGACCTTTGGCTGTACATCGCTTGCGCAATCAGCCGGGTAGTCTCTGATAAGTAATACTACTACTTCTGTAGCATTATTACTAATCACAGGTCCAGCTGCTTTTCAGAGCATTCAACATTGCCCTAGTAATTATGTACCCACAGCCGCAACTCACAGCGAGTTGGATACTTAATTATCTGGGGCCGAATCCAAATAGACACTCAGCCAAACACAAATTATTTTCCATGCTGACCGCTTATGATTGGCTGGTGGCTAAATCATGGTAAAATCCAGTCACATTCATTGAGCACAGAGACTCTCAAATTCTATTTTTGTTTGTTGTGTTTTTTTCTCCTCCCACTAGATTCCCAGGAACACCTATGTTGGCTCACAAGGATCCTCTATGTCTCGCTGTTGACAAATCACATAGAAATATCACAGGCTGTTGTAGACAATGAAAATTAGCATATCAATATTTTTTTCATATGTAACCTTTGTATCTATTTAGTATAAATTTGGTATACAATTGAACAGCCTTTCAAGAGCACAGTAGCCCCAATGTATTACAGTTATCTTTGTAAAATACCTGGGTTTGTATCCAAACTATACCAAATAAAATGATTAGCATTTGCAGGAAGACTACATCAGTGGGCCCCAAGCAAAATTTGGATGGTGGAGGAATGATGTGGTTTGTCCTCACTCTACTCATCTGAGTCTTTGTGGGGATCATGTGCATCTCAAGTGGAGCTCTAGTGCCGTCAATAATCCCTCCTCACCCCAGGCCCTATAGCTGCTGCAATGGCATAGAACACTTGTCTCTTTCATACAATTAGCAGCAGTTACTTAGCAGTTGTCATAGCTCCATGCCATGTATTTGGTAAGGGCAGAAGATATTTTAATTAGCTGTGAAGTTTTAATTATCCATCAATGCCTCTAGCTGAGATCCTAGCCTTTCTATCGTGCAATAACTTTTTACTATGAAGTATTTTTAAGCTGATCATTAATTTTATGATCACTGAAATGAGATGCAGAATTTATGCTGTTGTCATTGGCACAAGCTCAAGGCACCACTGACAATATTTTTGATTGTAATAGAATGACTGTGAACTAATGGAGCTCTAAGCATTCTTTTGAACATACATTTCATTTCAATGTCCGATTAGTGTGTAATGTTCCTAATTATAATGCTCATAAACTTCAATCACAGCATTACTTGGCAAAATATAAGTAACAGATATTAGGTGCTTTTAGACAAAGATGGATGAGGAATCAGTCCCACATTGCTGGTACAGAAAAGAGGTTGCTTGCAGTTCATCGAAATAAACTCATAACATTTAAGTAAAGAAGAGTTAGACATTAAGCAGGAGTTTTGCCAGTGGTGGATTTTCCAATTCTATAAATGATAAATCAGTTCATTTTATTTTATGTTGATAAAAAGCCTTTATTCTAAGAAGTGCTAAGAAGTGCACTTGACACCAATATATATTAAGAATATATTTAAATAGGAGACATATAAACAAACATGTTTTATATTTATTATTTGTTTTAAAACTATAGACCTTTTTCTCCCCCTGGTACAAGGCAGACGTGCTTGTGTGCTGCTTAGAAGTCTTTTCTGACATCATTAAATTCTCGGAATATAAATTTCCATTTTATAGCGCACAGGCATAAGTGCCTCAGTCTGTCTGGCTCATATCATTTCCGAAAGACTTAACTTATTTACAAACTGGTCCCTATGTACATTGCATGGCATTGTGAATGGGACAGGCCAACAAAGATCCCCTACTGGTGTTGTGTTTGCATATAAGTGCAGGTTAAAATGCATCTAAATGCTATATGATGTTCATGAGTGTTTACATGCGTGTGCAAAGCTGCCGAAAATGCCAGTGGTTCTGAGCTTTTACCACTTTTTCAATAGACCATGTAATTTAATTAATAATGAGTTTTGGGAACTATGGCAGTGGTTCCCAAATGGGGTGCCATGGCACTCTGGGGTGCTGCGGGGCACTTGCAGGGGTGCCATGGGTTGGTGGTCCAAAACCAAATCAAACCGTTTGTGGTCAATGCGATAATCAAAACCGGTGCTAGTGGCTGCCATTCATAATATATGTGGCCAAACAGAAGCACAGCCCTGACCACCACCACATAACTGACCCTAAGGATGATGGGTAAGCATAATTTACTTTAACAATTTTTGCAAAATTTCTCAATAAGAAACTTTTGGCCTAGGGGTGCCGTGAAACAAATGCTGATACTCTAGATGCCATAAATAAAAGAAGTTTGGGAACCACTGAACGATGGCAGAAATGCAGTGTTGAAATGCCTATTTGCACAGCGGGTTGGGTACGGGATCCATACGGTCGGGATGCCGTCAGTAAGAATACTGACAACGGCATCCCAAGAGTCAGAATCACGACACAAGTAGGTAAGTATGCTAAGTGAATGCTTAAATAGCTCCCTATCTACCTATCTTTGGCAAAGATTTTTAGGTGTTTAAAAATATTGGTAAATGAGAGAAAAAAGGTATGGATTATAAAGTTTTACTGTTACGGTTCTCGCACAGTTGTTTAAGACCTCTAGAGCCAATGAGAGGATCTTCCACCACTAACAGCCACCCGTTGTTCCCTTAGTGATTGATATTCACACCAGTACTTCGGTGGTCATCTGGATTTAAGCCTCCAGCAGTAGAGACTTACACAACCAACTGAAGACTGCAGGACTGCAGATGGTTACTTGTACAGATGTAATGGACAAGGTACACTAGCAGCGGCAGATAGTGATGGTCTCAGGTACATCTAGGGACTATGGTGCAGCTGCCAGGCATGAAGCAGGTAGAGAACCAGTACAAGCTGTGCAGTAGTAGTGACCTAGACTGTGGTACTGCAGAATTTACAGACAAGGACTAGACGGACAATTCCGATGCGGCTGGGCCGCAGGCTGTTGAGAGGTTGGATAGTGATCTGAAGTGACCAGGCCGCAGGTTTCAGAATGACTGAACTGAAGAAACAGACTAAGGTTCTAGGTGCAACCTTGAGGACCGAGGTGCGATAAGAACAGCGAGGTGTGGACTTGAGGGCCAAGGTGCAACAAAAACAGCAAGGTGCGGCCTTGAGGGCCAAGGTGTGACAAGAACAGCTAGGTGCGGTCTTGAGGGCCGAGATGTGGCCTTGAGGGCCAATGGTGCAACAGGAACAGCAAGGTGCAGCCTTGAGGGCCGAGGTGTGACAAGAACAGCAAGGTGCTGCCTGAGGGCCAAGGTGTAACTGGAGCTGCAAGGTTCGGCCTTGAGGACTGAGGTATGACAAGCCACTGACTGAGGTATGGCCGACAGAAGATCACAGGTGTGGCTTAGAGCACAGGCTGGATGCAGCGAGGTAGAGAACACTGCTGGCTTGAAGTGGCTGAACACCAACAGATGCGGCTTAGACTTTAGCCATATTGTGGAAATGCCACGGGCTACAGTTCACAAGCTGGAGGCAGGGAGATGGATGACGCGACTGGCTTGAAGTAACTGATCACTGACAGACATGGCTAGACTAAGGCTGTGGAAATGTAGCGAGTAGATGGGTAGGCCGTGGCTGCAGAAGTCGCTGCTGCAAATGGTAGCAATAGCAAAGACGTGAGCAGGTAACACAACAGCAGAAACCAGGACGACTTCTGTTCAGGACAAGAGGTTCAGGAATTGCTGAACAGCACTACTGAACACAGGACTGCAGAACTAGGTGAGACCAGCTAAACTATGGATTCTGAACATAGGAGCAACACATACTCGGAAAGTCAGACAATATCACCGGCACGAAGTGTAGGGCTGGCTGAACCAATAAGTGTAATCCCTGCAGAGATCCTACCTAATCACAAGATGGTATGCAGCTAAACTTTGCACAAAAACTGACAGGCAGGAATGCAGCAATAAGCTGCACCCAGACACAGACAGAGTTCCAGCTGCCTACAACAGCCAGAACTGGAATCGATGCAGGACTAATACGGCTGGGACCTGCCACCAAGATGATCTGCTGCCATGGATCATTACAATTACAGATAGTGGCACAATATAATGCAGAGCAGAAGGGATTTATTGTTGCTCACCCCGGATTATTGAAGTCCCCTCCTTTTCCATGTCACTGAGCTTCCCTTCTCTTAACAGCTCTGCAGATCACAGAGGACAGGCTTGAGCAGTGCGATAGCCATCACTGCTGGCGGGCACGGTGGCCCGAGAACCAATCCGAAATGGCGGGGCTAAACTCCATGCCGTGGGAGTAGTGGCGGAACCATTGTGTCCTAGAACCATCGGATCTCTGCCATTGATGGCAAAAGCATCAGCCATCGGTAGTTAACCATCAATGATTGTTAACTGTCAATGGTTGATGGCTATCCCTACTCCTTCCCTCATCCTTCCTTACAGAGATCATGCAGTAAGGACCACGGTGTGCCAATACATTGTATTAGCAAAACAATGTTACCAAGTTTACACAGGAGAGCGACATTGGAGGGATATGAAAAAGTAGCAGTGGGCATCCTTATGCTTGGGTAAGCTTCGGAAGCAATAGCATATTTTCGCAGCTGCTTACCGTGCGAAATCGCAGCTGCTATTGCATTACTGTCCATCCCTGAATCAGGCCCATTGAATACTGTGAACATTTCTGGATGCAGAGTGTCTGTCTGCTTTTCCCTTGTTGGCATTGTTTCCCAGTTCCAGTTCTCAGGGACCTCTATCAGTGTATGTCTTACAGATCTCCTAGTTGGTGCAGAGGTGTATTCATCATTACTGGCTGACATTTTGAAAGAACCTCATTACGTGCTAATTATTTCACTTCTGATACCACATAGATCTTTTGGGCTTTACTGCTGTAGTACAGGTACCAGTGGGAGGAAGAACAGAAACAAAGAGCTGTATCCAATTGTCTTGCAGCCATAACGGGACAATGGGCTGTATTTTGCCCACCCCTGCTCTATTGTGTGGGGGCACCAATGGAGCAGCTTGCTTCTTTTCCCATAGGCTACCATCTCCACACTGAGAAGTTCTGGGGCTCTTCCCTACTCCTAGGTGCAGATCACTTGGAGTTTTCCCAGTGGGCAAATGTATCAGGTGTACACTATTTACATTATATATAACTTTTTTTTCCATGCATCCACATCGGTGGCAAGCTCTGACATATTAGCAGTTGGCTTCTTGGTTACTGGCCTCTCCCAAATGACCAACGACCTTATTACATGAACATCCCTGTGCTGATCCGACACTCCCTCAGTCATGACATGCTGCTTATCCTTGCAACAGGCAGTAGTGTCTAAACATTACTCTGAAAAGAAACAGGGGAGACAACTCGTGTGTATCATGGGGGGGGTAACAACAGCCTCATGGCAAGGAATGTGTGTGATATAAATTGAAACGTGGTCAGGTTCGGTATCAGTCTAGCTTGATTTAAAGTTTGCGAGCCCGATAATTGTACTGTAGTGTCTCCTTAACTGTTTATGATGTAATTTTCCCAAGACCAGATAGTATAATTTGCTTAGTGTCATCAAATATCACCTTTTATAATGGCACAGCGATAGGAGTCGCAGCGTTGGAACCTGCAACCAGGATTGTAACCATGAAGGGCCTACACTGCAATATCATATGGACATGGGAGTCGGGCTACTATTTAGGGATCAGATCATTTATAGCAAACCTAGGAACTAGGGAAAGTGCCTTTTGTGTACAAGCACATGGATGGTGTCATAAGTAGTATTTAACGGGTTATTGATTAATGTCAATAAGTTTAATATGAAATGTATTTATATTTCTGAATCTCATATGATTTGTTGTGATTAATATGTATGTGGATAATAAGATCTATGTGGATAATTACAAATTGTAAAAACTCTGGTATAGCACAGACATACTGTAGGGAACTGACCAAATAAAGTCACTCTGAATGACCTTTAGAGGTCGATTTATCATTAAATATGTGCAGAATATTACCTGAAAACAGTCGTTCCCTGGGTATACCTGCAAATATGAGTATTTAGTATCCCCTGAATGTATTATGGATTATTTCTGCCAGCAGCCGCATCCTCTATAGGTTTCTATGGGGGATACGAAGCTGTCAGATTTACCAAGTTCCAGAATGCAAGGCAGTTTCCGTCAACTAAAGATGGCATAAGCCGCTGTAGCCTATGGGCTACACATAGCAAAAATACCCGGGAGAGGGTTCCATAGAAATCTCCCCCAGCAATGGCTGCGCATGTGTTGTCAGTAGAACACGCATACACAGGATCTCCGGCACAGGAATCACTTCACTCCCAGCACATCGCAGGGCTCCATTCCCTGTGGTTGCAATTTGTTACATTCCAGTGCTTTGATTGCTAATATCGCACCCAGATCGCATTGCAAATGTGATTACCGTAGTAATAAATGGGCCTTTTAGTGAGATTTTGGGTCCATATGAAAATGTAGCTTAATGGAGCATACACACGGTCAGATTTGTCAGACTTGTCAGATTTGTCAGATGAACGATTGAACGATTTGAACGATTTTACCAAAGTTTTGAACGATTTGAACAATTGAACGATTTTTGACTGCATTAAAATGAATGGAATCGTCCAAGTCTGACTGCAAACACATCAGATGTCAGATATCGTTATCTGACAAACGGGAACGCGCATCGTTGATCGTCCATCGTTCAGGTATGTCAGATATGTCAGATTTTCCTTCAGATATGAACGACTGGACGATTTTTAAATCGTTATCGTTCATATCTGAAGGAAAAATCTGACCGTGTGTATGCACCATTAAAGTCCAGTCTATTCTCCTTTTAGTACCACCTGATTCATAAAATTAATCTTACATTGTTTTTCCACAACTGTACTCATTTATCTCTTAAATTAACCATGAAAGTTTGGGGACAGTGAGGCTGTCTTTATTACATGTGCCTATCATACAGTGGAACGTTTTTACGACACTGGTAGAAATTACCCTAAAATTAACTGTATTGATGGGATGTAGTTATGAGACCGGCGGCCGCAGTACCGACATCCGAATCCCAACAAGGGACTTGAGATAGGCATCAAATTACCGACGCCTATCTTAATCCCGACGCCGGAACGGCGAAGAACGCCAGCCCGAGCAAGGTAAGTCTGAGGCGTCCTTAGCGTTAGCTGTGGGGGGGGGGGGTTAGGTTTTGGGGGGTGGAGGTTAGAGTTAGGCACCGGTAGGGGGGACGGTTAGGCACCCCCTGGGAGGGTTAGGTTTAGGGTGCAGTGGGGGGGTTAGGGTTAAGCACTAGGGGGAGGTTATGGTTAGGCAGCACTAAGGGAGGGTTAGGGGGGGAGATGGGTAGGGATAGGGTACTTACCTGCCCTGTCGGGATCTTCTCCCTTTGGGCTGCTGGCGTCGGGATATGAACCGGCGGCTATTCAGCCGGGGGGACTTCATACCCATTCTGTATTGATAAATTGTGGTGATAAGTGATTTTTATGTCATTGCTCTGGTTCTCTACCTAGGTACCTCTTTCAATGTGTGTTCCAGAAGTTTGTAAGAATGTAATACATTAAATCATCTAATGAAAGCCCCTCTACATGTATAAAGAAAATGGAGCATTTTTAACACAGCATTTCTCATGAGAAGTTTAATGCTGAATAGCAGGGGAAAAATGATAACATAAAATTTGCCAAAAATATTCGAGACAACATCGGCACCAATGCTGAATAGAGCCCATAGGGCTTCCTTCTGGCAGCATATAGAAATAAAGAAATGTTTAGGGTTCCATTCATTATGCTAATTATTGGGAACTCGGTGGCCCACGATAATTAGGTATCCAGCTTGCTGCGAGCAGCAGCGGTGGATACAAAGCCACTAGGGTGGGCAATCCCGGGATTTTGGCCTAAAATCATCGGAATTTGAATCTCGGGATTTCAGGATTAGTCATTGCATGCGCTTTTTTTTTTAATGCCGCACTGAGCACCTGCAGCAGACAGCTCAGATGCTGCCTGGCTGACCCTGTCCCCAGCTGTGCGCAGCGTGGCATGATGTCAGAGTCCACGCTGCGCAGCCCGCCCGCACCACGCTTAAGCAGCCTAAGCAGAGGAATGTCTGCTGCTTGGCAGGGCTGCCGCAGCCTGGGTATAGATGTAAGGACGGTGCGGGAGATACAGATAAGGACTGAGGAACAGAGGGGAGGGAGAGAGAAAAGGACTGAGGGACAGAGGAGGGAGAGAGATAAGAACTGAGGAATGGGAGTAGGATGGAGTGCAGAGTCCTGCTGCTGCCTTCCAGCCACCACCTACTCAATCCCGAGAATCCTGGGATTGAGTGTTTTTCAATCCCGAATCCCTTGATTGAAAAAACGGCCCGAGATTGGCCTCCCGGTGCAGAGCCAGCTGATCCGAAAGTCAACTGTCTACGCGATGTCCTTCCTGCAGCGGTGAAAATTAGAACTGCTTACCTGGTCCAGATGTAAGGGCCTAGTGGAGGCCTGGGTCCACGACCATCCCTACTGTTCTACCCACTAATGCTGACCATGCAGGAGCCTCTATGGCAGCGCAGTGTCAGTGGCATATTGAACAGTGATAGAGCACTGCACTGCTTCTTGCTATACAGACGCGGTCAGCGGTAGTGGGCAGAGCAGTGGGAGGTATAACAGATAGGGACCCCTGGAGCCACCTCCCTGTGCTGAGCGCGCCATGCATAGTAGTTTAAGGTTTTTTTTTAGCACCTCCCACATTTGGCTAGTACCAGGGCCCGTCAGAACTCTTGATGTCCCTGGGTGTAACTGAGCTGTAATGGGGCAAGGTACAATGTGGGTGTGTCAACTGAACTGTGTATATATGCTGGTGTAAATCCACACTGCTGATGAACAGTAGCAAACGAAGTGTGTGGATATGGGCAGGCGCACAACATGATGAAAACAACTTTGCATACAGGCGAATATATGCATTAATTTACATTCACGTAATGCGTGGGCATATACGGTTGATTTGTGTTCAACGCGGTTTTCTACCGTATTCAATACAAAATACTTTCACTTACACATAAGGCCATTAACCAAACGACACCAACATACATCTCTTCACTCATCTCAAAATATCTCCTAACCCGACCTTGCTCAGCACAAGATCTGTGTCTCTCATCCCCTTGCATTACTTGATCCCATTCACGGTTACAGGACTTTCTTCGCACTGCACTCACTCTATGAATGACCTACCTTGCACAATAAGACTTTCCTTTAGTCTCCAATCCTTCAAGCGTTCCCTGAAAACTCACCTCTTCAGGCAAGCTTATCAGATTCCAGAACCTCCCACATAACTATCATAGCTTCCATATCTAATTACATCCCCTTTTACAGTCCACACACAATCTCACGCATCGTCTTTCTCACATCCTCCTGACATTTGGCCGACATTCCTGTGTGACTGGATCATGTAGCCAACTCTCTATTCTGGCTGGACCAAAATGCAATATATAGCACCTATCCTTGTGTATCAATGCCTATTTCCCTATAGAATGTAAGCTTGCGAGCAGGGCCTTCCTCCCTATATATCTGTCTGTTATTACCCAGTTTTGTTCTATTAATGCTTACAATTGTAAAGCGCAACGGAATATGCATGCGCTATATAAGAAACTGTTAATAAATAATAATAAATAAATAAACACTGCATCAGGCCAAAAGGAGGTTTTATCTTTCATGTAATATGGTGTTAGGCTTGTCTTTTATTTTGTTTCTTATTTCATTTGATAATTTTTTCTTTGTATTGTTCTTTTCCATAATAAGAGATTAGTGTAAACTAAATAATCTACAGTGCAACAGTTTGCCGCTTTTAATTCCAAATTAAATGGGTTTGTTAGCAGTCAGGCCCACTGCCCTGGGACTGCCCTCTGCTGGGCGAAGTAGTTGCGACATCATTGCTTTACAATCATATTCTTTCCTCTACCAACAAGGATGTGGTGTGATGGGGTTGCCAGGAAGTGGAACCATATAACATGGTTCCTAGTACTACTGTATCTCTGGATCCTAAACTTTCATTGATAGCAAGGAGTGGTGGCCTCAGGCCTTGCAGTATAGGACTTACACTATTATCTACAAAGATAACTGGCCATTTCTCCACCTTTGTAATAGAGATGACATTTTGTCCGTGAAACAGTGGCATCACTATGAGAGTGACACCATCCGAGGGGACGAAACCAAAATAGTAGAGCTGCTCTGCTATTTTGGTGTCACCCCCTTGGTTCGTGCCACCGAGTGGCAACCAGCGGTGATGGATGATGCGCACATGCCCGTGTCCCCCATTCCACACACCCCTGTGCCAGGAGAGTCTGGAGGCTGCCCAGCAGCTCCCGAAGCACTGGGCAAGCCCCAGTGTGCCAAGAACAGAGACTTCCCTGGGCCCCCAAAACAGCTTAAATCAGGGGGTGTGGCCTTACGGCGGAGGGGTGACGGGAGGTACCATACCGGGTGTCCTTTTACTTATACTTCATCAATAAAAATAGCTATGACCTTTAAAATTAAACAAAATGATGACAAAATATTTTTTTTATATACTACTGCTACCTAGACAAGAAAATAAATCATGCCTATACAATTATTTTGTTTGCATTCATGGTTAACCAGATGCATCAAGAACAAGATGAAAATGATGACTGAGTAATTATGACGTGTAAACACAACTGTCTGTTTCTGTAACTACGGCACTGGGTGACCTTCTACAACTGAACGATGCATATTATTTCCAAAATATCCATTTACCAACTTTAAGCACACATTCTTAAAAAGCTTTAATGGACAACTGAACCAAACAAAGAAAAAGAGAAACTAAGGGGCTGATCAGAGATGGACGGAATTGCGGAGCCACAAACAAGCAGCTGTGCGATTCCATCCATCTTAATGCAATTGCAGAAGGAGGTGTTAGACACATCCTTGCTGCATTTGCGAGCACCATCACAACCATCACAACCTTGGTCAGGCTGCGGGAGCTGAAGCTTCCTGAAGCCCAACCGGGTGTTGGTCACTTCAGAGGCTAGGAGTCTGCATCTGCAGACCCTGGCCTCGTCCCTTCCAGAAAATGGGGGCGACACACTTCTGTTTCCGGGAACGGTGACCATCCATGCTTCCGCTCCGTCCCCAAACACTGCCGCATGTCAATCATGCTGCGGCTTGGGGGGTCTGCGAGCATAATAGCACGACCCTTTCTGGGTCCTGCACCGGCGCAGACTCGGAATCATCGGAGATGAACGTTCATCATCAGATGAATGCACATCTTTGAATCAGGCCCATAAGCATCAGTATGATGCTTACAGGAAAAGCAGACTGCAGCTTTGTTAAAAAGTATAGTATGATAAAAGGGATGTCAACATTTTTAATAGTTTTAGCTGAATAATGCCTTACATTCTAATGCAGTGATTTTCAACCTTTTCAACTCGAGGCACACTACACAAGATTTTAAAATTGCCCAGGCACACTATCCGGCTATGTGGTGTGCATGACGAATGAAAACATCGGCTCCCACATAAAAATATACACACATAATGGCCTCCACAGGAATAAAACACACTACATTGGCCTCCTCAGGAATAAAACACACTACATTGGCCTCCACAGGAATAAAACACACTACATTGGCCTCCACAGAAATAAAACACACTACATTGGCCTCCACAGGAATAAAACACACTACATTGGCCTCCTCAGGAATAAAACACACTACATTGGCCTCCACAGGAATAAAACACACTACATTGGCCTCCACAGAAATAAAACACACTACATTGGCCTCCACAGAAATAAAACACACCACATTGGCCTCCTCAGGAATAAAACACACTACATTGGCCTCCACAGAAATAAAACACACCACATTGGCCTCCACAGGAATAAAACACACTCCATTTGCCTCCACAGGAATAAAACACACTACATTGGTCTCCTCAGGAATAAAACACTCTATTGTATAAGTGCCCTGAGCTGACCACCGCAGCACACTTGACAACTGCTCGCGGCACACTAGTGTGCCACGGCACAGTGATTAACAAACGCTGTCCTAATGTCTATCTATAGAATGGCCCCATGATCTCCCTGTTGAAAAGCTACAGCTACCCATTGGTTGCTGACTGTAACTGCTGCCTGGCTTTACTGGTCTTGCCCCTGTTGCTATGGGAAGCTGTCACCAACTGTAAGCATATAGTGTAACTAAATGAGTTGGAGAAATGAGTCACATGATTTGTTTACATGCACTTACTTGGTCCTAGGTCCACAGCTGGCCTCCATTGCATTTTGCTTCAGGGAATGTTTCAACCCATTTAAAAATAGGAATAAACTGGATGGGGTGAAGCACAGCACTCTATAGTACAGTCCTGCAGATTAGCTACAGCGATGATAGCACGAAAGGTGTTCATCAGCAAGTTGTGGGGTAAGCATAGTGTGTGGAGGGTTGGGTACGACATGCCAGCGCTCGGGTTCCCGGCGGTCAGAAACCCAACGCCGGCCTTCCAACAGGGTTAGTATACTGACACCTGTTGGTAGGTATCCTAACCCTCCCCTTCTCCCTACCCCAAAACTCTTCCTCGCCAGTGCCTAAACCTAACCTCCCCTCTAGTGCCTAAATCTAACCTCTCCGCACCTTAAACCTAACCCTCCCCGCTTAGTGCCTAACCCTAGCCCTCCCCCTAGTACCTAACACTCACCCCTAACCCAGCTACTTACCTTCGGGATGCCGGCATTTGGGATGCTGGCTCTGGGATTCTGACAGGTGTCAGGATTCCGGCACCGGCATTCTCAATATTTAGCCATAAGATTACATATCAAAGGTGGGTCGGAAATGTGTATTATAATTTAGGTCAAGGGCTGGTAACATAGGTCTGCAAAGGATGTGTGGTCTGTAAATGACTCAAGATGTTCTCTTCATAATAATCTGAAGTGGGCACAACAGGGGACAGCTGAATGTCACTTAACAGGTCCACTTGTTAAGATGTGAATAGATATTATATTTTGTGGCATTTACTTTAAGAACATAACATTATAAATTTGTTGCTTACATGAAAATGCACTATATAGTAAGTGAAAGGTGAAAATCAATAAAATTTGCTTTGTATTTTATATGAAGTAAGTGGAACCAAAAGGCCTAACCTGGAATTTCCGTTCCACAGCATGTTAGTTATGTCACGTATGTGCATATCACCTGATAGGCCCAGCGATTTTAGTTACAATGTCAGGTCCATGCCAAGTCACCTCAGCCGCCTTCGTGAGGGCATGAGCCCCGGCGGCCCTGCCCAAGTTACGCCACTGCCTGGTCTACCACGGTCGCATTTGCGTATTGGATTGCAAATGTATGATATAGCCAAATCTACAAGCGAAGGTCCATTTTCTGTTCATGCACAGTGTGCAAGTGTGTATTGTATGTAACAAAACACATATGTCCAACTCTACATAAGATATATATATATATATATATATTATACAAATATTCTATGGATAACATAATGAAATATTCTATGTTAGAATTTGAGCAGCTTTTTCTCTTACTGTGTTCTAAGTGGAACGTAATGCAGGAAAACAGTGGGGGAAACAGTATAGGAAATAGATCAATTCATCTCTGTGCTATTCCGTGTATGCGGTCTGCATGAATGACAATGACATGTAACAAGATATGACGGTTTCCAAAAGGATATGATTCCACACCACAGATTATTTAGTAACAATTACTTATATAACGGCAGCATATTCCATTGTGTTTTACAATTGGGAACAAAACAGTAATATAATAGTAAGAAAACAAGACTAAGTAATATCAGAAAAAGAGGTAAAAGGACCCTGCTCGAAAGCTTACAGTCTATAGACAGATGTCACTACGACTAGTGTGCATAGCATACAGTACATGGCATCATATATAGGTCATTTGATCTTGAGCTTTGCCTTTTTTCGCTGTGTTTTCTCACTTGATTTTCCATTGACAAAACGAGGAGAAATGTTCTGGATGAAAAAAGAAAATTGCAGGGTGCTACTCTAAATAATCTATGATTAATACAATAACCCCCAAATATCATGCACAGTGAATATGACCAAGCTTACGCTCTGAATATATTTATTGGCTATCCATAAAGATTTTACTAGCTCTGCTTACACAGTGTACTGTGCACTAGAGAGCCATTGATTTAGTCATTGACCCACAATCATCTTATATTCTCCTATAGTCTTATCATGTCAGTATTTCATGTGTGGCAATCCTCAAACAATGCACCAACAATAGCTTGAAATCCTAAAGTATGCTTATAGCATGTGTAGAAAGATATAATACTATGTCTAGCAAATATATTCTCCTGTAACTGACAACAGTAAATTATAAACACACAGTTATGTTCATTGATTTGATCATTGTATGGAAACTCAATATACATAAAGTACTATATTTTACAATTATTTCTGAAGGCTTTCAAATCACAGTTGTGCAAATTATATTCCAAATCAACAACATGAGTGGATAATGTTAGTAAATTATACTGAAAATGTATAGGACAAACCAGGCCCCTTTCCCCTTTTTTTGAACTTATTATACAAGTAGTAATCACTTGTCATATGCTTTTTTTTTCTTTCAGGAGAGCTAGAGGATCTGGATGAGTTGGAAGGGTTTCCTCATGCCCCTGACACATCTTCCCTTGCTTCTGATCGAGATAAAGATGATGAGTTGCCCTCTGATGGTATGTTTCTATTTATCATACAATATATTGCGTTCTTCTACAAAAGGGTGCATTGGGATTGCCAGAAATAGAACTATAGGGTTTCAGCAAAAGACAAAAATATAAGGCAACAACTCTCTTTTCCCTCACGCTGAATCGTTTAGGAAATGAAGAGCTCTCTCTAGTGGTGCTTGTAATATTAGAGATTGAGATATTTTTTTTCTTCACTGCAAAAGTTAGTAAAAATAGATCTGTAGAGTTTAGTTTTGGATTATATGATTCTGCTTTCCCTTAAACTCCTCACATTAATGAAATAATTAAAACAATGGAACCTATAAATGAATACAGGCAGTGTTACTTCACCTATGTCAATATCAGTCTTTAAAATGTGTTTTAATTGGGTAATCTGCAGTTGTTGTTTAAGATGTGAAACAGTGGAAATAACACTGATTTTAGGACATAAATACTGCAATTAAAATTATTTAACAATGAAGGCAAGAATGTGCTTAGAACATATTAGATTTTGTCACAGGGTTAAATGATGTGTACTTACTGTTTTTAGAAATAAAATACAAACTATGTGTCTGTACTTTTTCTGTGTTTTTCGAACACCAAACTAAAGCAAAAAAAAGAAAAAAGTGTATTTTTATAATATTTTTCAATAATGAGATACTGTATGTGATTACATGTGAAAGCAATTTACTTACAAATAAAAATATAAGATATATATATATATATTTTTTTTTTTTATATATATATAGTATTTTATTTCTATAACATTTTTTTCATCCTTTAACCAAAAAGTGATGTGATTTTGCAGGTAGAGTATTCAGCTTTGTAGAGGGATAATATGGTCTCCCTGGAATAAAACTCCTTCTAAAATGCGCCTCTCATCTGTAGGGCTATAATTTAAAATTGTCACAGTTTTAAATTTAATCACCTTCTATTATTATATTAATAAAAAATCCCAGTTATTTTTATAGAATGCAAAACTTTACTTCCATAATCAAAGAACAATAAGAATACTTTATGTTACAAAGTTATTGCTTTGACATTTTATTTTTATTTTTGTAAACAGAAATAATTGATGATGTTGTATATGAAGAACCATTTAGGATATTTACTAAATTATATTGTGCAATAACTTCCATAGGCATTGTATATGCGCTCCTGCAATATAATTATATGCATTGAGTGAAAGCATTATAAGTTGGTTATAAAGTTATCAATGAGTAATGCTTTGTGACATGATATTATGATCAAGCAGGACCACTTCGCCTCTGAGTACAATTGCCAAACTAAAATATGCTTCCTGCAACACAGCACTCAAGGTTTTATGTTATCCAGACCATTCCCGTTGGATACATAAATTGCCTTTATAGGGTATAAAATTATGTCTATTGTAGAACAGGGATAAGTGAACTGCATGCATGTATAATAAATTCTGTACTCGGCGATTCAGGGAAACCTATTTTGTCATTTGCAAAACGTCTCCCCTATGTTTGAGAGCAGTTAGTATGTTCCATCTTGTTATAGTCAAATATGATTTATTTTTACAAGAAATTAAACACAACTTTATTTTACTGGGAAAGTAAGCAGTAACTAACAAAAAATGTCTCATTAAATACTTGCTGTAAAAGATTGAAATAAAAAAGGATTACATGTATGTTTATTTGACACTTTTAAGAAACATGACTAAAAATAAAAGTCGATACATTATCTATGGATTTAGGACTAGAAATGTGAATAAAATTTTAGTGAACCATTTGGTGCACGTTGTTACTATCGTATTGCATAAATAACCCTTTTAATGCAAAACACAATGAAATGCAATTCATTTTAAACTTACGCCTTATTGTAAAGAATTGATTTATCCTGAAGTTTTTCTTTTACTTTTTTCTTGTAATAATTCTTTGAAAGCTATGCAATTTTCTATTAACTCTACTAGAGAGAGTTTTAACAATGAGTGAAGCTAAATTAGCCCAGGTCACAGCAAGGTCTGTTATTAAATCTTATTGTTGTTTTGTCCCTTTGACTTCTTTTTTTGCGGTTCACACCAACAAAAGTATATGTGCTGATAGATTATGAACGCTTAACATGATAAGTATTTCTCATAATGATAATGACATTTTCAAGGTACCGTAAAAGGTCACATTTCTATATTTCTATATGCATTAGGAATCTCTCGTTCTGTTTCATATTTCTCCCTCACTGTTCCTCTGGTTCAAAAGTTCATCTGGTTCCCCAATGGCCACCTAATTTTCTAGTTATTCCCCGAAGCCATATGTGTTTTTGGTTCCTTTATGGATTATTAGGTACCGTAGGAAAGTCAAATAAGTTATATCTTCTAATGAAATCCGAGCACACTTCAGTTCAGTGATGCCTAGACTCGATTGCTAGTAGCAATTATCATTGCCTGGGTGTAAAATGATTGGTTTTACATGATTCTAGCAAAAAAAAAATGCACAGTTAACGGCATACAAATAGTACAATTATACATAACAAATTTATTGCATATACAATATTTTTAGGTATAGAAATTTTCCCTACTAGAGTATCTGATTGATGGCAAAATCATAAGTTCATGCATGCTATCAAGCAAAGTTCATGCGCAGGTTATTGTGAGCTGATAACAGGCTTTAGAATAGAAGTTGCGATTTTCACTTTGCACCTAGATGCTTGAGATTAATGGAATTTCAATAAGAGACTAAAGTGGTCACCAATTTGTCAGCGAAACGGATGGGGATTCTATAGTCATGTCTCTTCAATAATACCAGTTGTTTGAAAGGTGTTCTACAAAAGAGGTGAGATAATTGATTTCTGAGGAGAGCTCTTATTTGTTTTGTGTACTTATTGATGTGCGGCGTAGCTGACATCTAGATGACAGTTTTCAATAGCAACATTAGTATTGCTGTATTAGTATTTTAGTACTGTCGGCCGCTACTTAACATAATAGCACACACTCTGTGAGAGGCAGTTGTTTGTTTTTAAATGTTATTTACTAACACTTAGAGAAAGGACTATAAGGTTTGAGATGGTTGACCTGAAGGGTTACAGTTTCCGAAAAACATTCATAAGTATTGTTTCTATTATTATTATTATTATTATTATTAATAATAATAATAATTAATAATATTATATAACAACAACAGTTACAAATAAGGATTTGTTCAAATGCATAAAAAACAAATGATATATCTTGTGCTGCATTCTAAAACTCAGTTTGACAAAAATGACAATGATGTTGCTTTAGATGGCAAGCTCATCTGTTCTTTTTTTATCTAGTTTTAGTATGAATAAAAACTGTAATTCTGATTAAATACACAGAAACAGCATCTTAAGAATTAAAATAAATCTAATGAAAGCCATCTCTTGTACATGGATGATGTCATTCTATTACATTACTTTAAAATATTAAAATCCCCCCCTCCCCCAATGCTAGATATATTATGGTTTTGTACAAAGACATAGACACACTAATGTAGTTTTTCTAAATATTTTAGCTTAGCCTTTTCTATACACTATATATAAACCTGGACTTTAGCTTGGCTGGAATAGAACAGCCAACACAATGGAAGAGTATTAAAATATTCAATAAAAAATTTTTTTTTACACTGATATACTGGTGATAGCTCAGGAAAATGATACGGTGAGACACCTAGGGACTCGTATGATTGCACCATATCAATAAGGCTAACAGCAGCTGCCCTGTCAATAAATATATAAATGAATAAATAAAGTTACAAACAACAATGCACCACATTGTAACTAGATTGTTGATATTTCGGGAAGTTTAATCTTTTACAGAAACAAATGTCCTTTTTACTTGCCATTAGCTATCCCTCACTGGCTGCAATGGCTCTAATTATGTGATGTATTTGCTTATGATGAGTGGTGAATTCACAGAGGGAGGGATGTAACTGGTAGATAACCAGAGACAGACTGCAATCCGGCTGCTACCCCCATGCTGGGCAGTGTTCTTTCAAGAGTTAAAATGACATTATTGTTCTGCAAGCACAGACCTTTCCCAGTCAGCCAGGTCTGTGGCTGTGGCTGCTCTCTTTTTGTACAGTTCATGACACTGTTAAGATTTATATTTATCTGTTTATTTATTTGAAGTTGTTCCTTTTACTAGACTTGAGAAAATGGAATTGCCTGTGTTCAGGACATTGAATGACTGTTTATGTTGCTTTGCAGACAGTGAGGAGTTTTTTCTTCCGCAATAATTTAAGCAGCAGCCAAGCAACAAAAACTATATTAAACACATTTTATCCTTACTCCATATGTCATTCGTAATAACAAATGTTATCTTCTGATCAATGGCGAATGGCCAGATATATGTCCAAGGGGGCCGAACAGCTGGGTCCTACGGTGCATCAGTCTGATGACTGCACACAAGGTCAAATGCAGTCATTTGGCCAACAGAATCGCAGCGTGTTTGGACACCTTCCATTGCTTGGTCTGGTTGAACGAGTGTGTGTTCTGTCACGACCAGGACGCAGAAGAAAGTATTTGGTTGAAAACTAGTAAGCTTTGCACTATAAAGTCAATGGAACTGACTTGAAGAGATCCCGGCTCAGATTTTGCAGATCCGCTATTCTTTACTATCCATCCATCTAGGTATGTTATGTACTCAGATCAAAGTCATGTGGGAGTGACATGCCCGAAACTTGCCATAGTGTGATTTTGGTCTGAACTCATCATGTGTGTGAACTTTCAACAACTCCTCATGTGTGTCAATAACAATCAAAATCCATTCAGATGTTAATAGTTTTTGTTGTTTTTTTTCTGCAAATTGCTAAATCATTATCTGTGGGCTTTGACAGCATTCAGTAGGTTTACCAGATCATTTAATGACCAGATCTGTCCAAGGTGACATAGTTGGGGCCAAGCTGGACATAGATCTGGATAACTGGATCTTACATGTATGGCCATATTGAGAGTTGGCGAAACAAAGTGAACAGTGAGCCACTTGTCTTTACAGCATTTTCTATTAAACAGGAAGCAGGGTTAATTAAATATATAGAGTTAATGCAGAGTTTCACAAACTTGGTCCTCAAGGCACCCATTCAGTCCAGGTTTTAAGGAAATCCATGCTTGAGCACACATGAAATAAACAAACTGATATACTAATTAAGTCACCTATTCATAAGCATGAATATCCTTAAAACCTGGTCTATTAAGGAGCCTTGAGTACAGAGTTGAGAACTCCGGAGTTAATGAATTAGCCATACTTGCCTACGTTTGAAAAAGCATTTCAGGGAGATTGTGAAAGCAACACCTATGAGCACAACGGTAAAGTGGTTGTGTACTGCTACATCTGAGAGGCGTTTCCTAAAACTGACTTGCATCCAAATGTAAATGAGCCCCAAACCAATTTGTAAGATCTATTTATTGATGAAAATTGAACTTTGCAGGGGTTGCTCATGTGGGTTCCATGTAAGTGTCCAAGAGAAACCTTACATGAAAATGCATGTAGCCATAGGGATCATTGTTCTTTATAACCAATTCAGAAAAATAGCACTGATTATACCATTTGAATGTATATACAGTATCTATCTCTTATTTAATCTTTTAACCAAATATATAACAGCTACATAATGGGGGTGAGGTGCAATCAGGGAGATTGCTACACTCTTCAGGGATACAGGTGGATTGCTGTTATGTCAGGGAGTCTCCTTGACAATCAGGGAGAGTTGGCAAGTATGGAATTAGCATTTCTGTTTGTTAGAACAGATTTTCAGGTCTAGTTCCCGCACATTTGTTTTAGCAGTTCAGTCCTGATATTACGTACAAAGTATGTCACTATTTATAGACTACTCCACTTCACCACTTAAGAAAATACCTGTCATTTAAAAAGAATAAATGACACTTAAACTAACAGTATAGTTATATGAATGTGCTAAACTGCCAAGGCAGGGAGACTAAACATTTCTATACAGAAATCTGTATTGGCTGCAGTTTTAATGCCTGTTATAATTTCTATAGAAGGCTAGGACCTTGATTAATCAACTGGTAGTTTTATTAAGTACAGACTTGCTGTCTGGCTAATATTCATGATAGAAGCTATAACATAAACCAGTTTATGAGAATGTTCCCAGTAAAAACTTTATAACATAATTTCACCCAAAAATAAAAATGTAGTTTTGGTTGGAATTAGATAAAATAAAATGAAATAGAAAGGATAACATCTTTTTAATTTGCAGTAGTTTGCAGAAATGTCTCCATTTAGGAAATCAGAATAGTGGTCCTGAATCCGAGATTTACTTAAACCCGATGGTTTATGTACATGGAGCGCCTCTGCCGAACCCGTTCTGCGCATGTGCAGAATGTTCTACGTAATCACACTCAGCGCCCCCAAGCTGCAGCATGATTGACATGCTGCGGCCGTTTGGGTGTAGGGAGGCAGTGGCGCCGACATGGGTTCCTAGAAACAGGATGCAGATTTCCTGGCCTCACAAGCGGGCTGGAGGCGGCTAGTCTGAATAAGCTTTAGCTTAGTCTGTTGCTGATGCTGGAAACATTGCGACCGATGATTGTGATGTTGATCCAATGCTACGGCTTCAGATGCAGCACTTGGATCGTAGTTTATGTGAATGAACTGTGCTCCTACTGGGCCTTAAGAACTACAAGTGCATGGAATGACAAAATGCATCTGAAAAAAAATGTGCACTTCTGTGACCTATTCAGACTCAGGACCTCATTCAGAGCCACTCGCAAAATGCATCTGAAAAAGAGCCCGCCTCCTGGCCGCTCGCTAAGCTATGGGTGACCACCCACAGCTTTAGCGAGCGGTCAGTTTGATGGTCGCGATGGTCAAGACCATCGCGACCATCGGGGCTTGCGACGAGACCCTTGTGGTAGGGTCTCGTCTGCCGCAAGCCCCAGTGAGCTTTTGGTTCTATTAGAGCCGGAAGCTCACCACTGACAGTACGAGTGATGTCAGTTGGGCCGCCCCCAAACGGCAGGCATTCCCTCGGGAATGCCTCAGTTTGGCAAGCCACCCCCCCACCCCGCCTACAAAACGGTGTGAGCTGGCGATCACCATCGACAGCCGCCCCTTTTGGAGTAAGCCCCGGAGCGAGGGAATTTCTTTCTCGCTCTGGGGCTTGCGCACGCGCAGTGCGGCAGCTGCGGGTGCGCAGGAACTCTACATCGACCCCCATGCGAGCAAATCGGCACTTGCGAACGGGTCTGAATGAGACCCTCAGTCGCATACGTCTCAAGCTGCAACTCCCACCCATTGACTGCGGCTCCTTACCCTTAACGTACCTGGGTTTGATGCACTGGAGTTGTGATTTCACTGTGAGTATTGAAATTGCTAAAGTCACAGTACACAATGGAAACATATCACAGTTAATGTCCGGATAGTGCAGTTAATAAGTATTCCAGTTGCTCGGAGCATGTAAAATGTGAAGAGTAGCAGTCGCAAAAAGGCTTTTTTTTAATAGAAACCACTAAAATATATACAGTATGTGCAGCATTTCTCCTTCAACTGAGTATTAAGCATTGTTTATTAGTGTACAACGAGTGTACTCTGCAGAGTTAAATAATATTTTAAACATTGTTGCAGCAGATTTAAGGGTTCTACATAAATGGTTATTTTCGCCATGTGCGACCAATTGCGCGCAGTCATCATCAGCAACGGTACACTTACATCAGGGTCAGAGCACCCGCAAAACACAAAGCCCTCCATTCTCTCTTGTTTGTGGCTGTTTGGAGGACAGTTTAGTTGTAATTGGCAGCTACACGTCCACATAATATACTTACTGTACTTTGTCCGCATCTGCATGCCCACTTTTCACATGAGGATACCCACTGTCCTACTCTGCAGCCCCGGTCCCTCACCCTAGACTGTTGCACAGCAGTCATACGATTGAAAAAAGCTGCGCATATTGAAAATTTGCGCATTAAATAAATGCAACTTGTTTCTAACTCTGAATAAGGCTCTCTTTGTCACCTGAAAAACTAAAACCAGGTCTGGACTTAGCACTGGGCATAACAGTCGCTATGCAGTCATGTTGCCGGTGGACGGAATGGCGGGTGTCGATATACCGCCACCAGATCCCTGCCGCCTGGCAATATGCCGACGACAATATCCTAAAGGAGAACATGATACCAACGTCGGCACCTCGTACCGCTGGAATCTCGATCACTTGGACGGGTAAGTAACTGTTCTGTCCCCGGGGAAGGGGGGGGTAGGTTTAGCCACCCCCGGGGGGGGGGGATTAGGGTTAGGCACCCCCTGGGGGGAAGGGGGAGGTTAGAGTCCTTACCTACCATGCACCATGCGAGCTTCCAGTGTCGGGATTTCAGCCAATATCACACCGATAACAGTCCTATACCTACTGGGCTAGTAGCTCAGTATTTCCCAAAATCGGTCCTCACATCCCCTTACAATCTAGGGCCCTCATTCAGACCCACTCGCAAGCAGGTCGATGGTGGGGCCCTGCGAACGCCCTGCGCATGCGCAAACCCCAGAGTGAGTGAGAAATTCACTTGCTCCGGGGCTCGCTACAAACGGGGCGGCTGTCGATGTTGATCGACAGCTCGCCCAGTTTTGTAGGCAGGATGGGGGGGGTGGCTGGACAAAAGGAGGCATTCCTGAAGGAACGGCTGCCTTTTGTGGGCAGCCCTACTGACATCACTCATGATGTCAGTAGTGAGCTTCCTGCTCTACTAGTGCAGGAAGCTCACTGGGGCTTGTTGCAGATGAGACCCTACCACAAGGGTCTCGTCGCAAGCCCAATGGTCTCGACCATCGCGACAATCACCTGGCCACTCGCAAAAGCTGTGGGTGGTCACCCACAGCTTAGCGAGCAGCCAGGAGGCCGGCTAAAAATAAAAAAGCGGCCGCCCTCATTCAGAGCGAGTGCTCGCTTTTTGCGAGTGGCTCTGAATGAGGTCCTAGGTTTTAAGGATATAAATGCTTCAGCACTGATGGTAAAATCAAAATCACTGATGTACTAATTAAGTTACCTGTACTCAAGCAAGAATATACTCAAAACCTGGACTGTTAGGGGGTCATGAGGACTGGGAAACACTACAGTAGCTGAGTGTATTATTTCCGCATCTGCAATGAGGTACATCACACCACTTATCAGGTACATACAAGCGATTAAAATCTCCCAAAAAGAGCTGTCCTTTGTGATAGGTAGATGCTAGAGGGATTTCCAGTTTTTTACCCAGAAGTCCCTCTGCACATGCACAGAACGGCGCTCGCCACGGGAATACTGGGAGGGATCCAATTTGATCCCTTGGTGTGGGTGACACTTAACATGTCACTGTACTGCGACTCTGCCTGGTGATGGTAATCTCAGAGGGTGTCTTTGGTCGCAGGTGTGGTGTGAGGAGCAGAACACTGTGTGATCACTGTGAGCAGTGTGGATCATGCTGCACAGCACCAGTCAGCCGAGCATTACTAGCAACAGGAGGAGTGAGTTAGCACAGCACAGCCAGCCCTGCTGAGATAATGAGGAGGCTTGTGATGATGAGGAGTATTGTGTAGAGACATTGGAACCATTGGGGGGAGGTTAGGGGTAGCCCCCCCCGTGAGGGTTAGGTTTAGGGTGCAGGAAGGGGGGTTAGGTTTAGGTACCCCCAGGAGGACTTAGAGTTAGGCACCACCCCAGGAGTTATAGGGTTAGGGGGGGAGGGTTAGAGTTCTTACCTTCCCTCATTGGGATCTCCTCATGTTGGGTTTCCGCCGTCGGGATTTGAACCGGCAGCTAAAGAGCCACCGGTATTTCGATACCATTCTGCATGTACATAGTTTTCTACATGCCCTTATCTGTGGACCTCAAATGGTTCTGACCTTATAACAAAGTGGGTTGAGCTTTTCCAAAAGTGGATGTTTTGTGTTGGTTTAAGTAGAATGGGGATACGGTTTATTATTTACTGGTAGATATATATGTAGAAGTATGAAATCAATGATTCTGAGATGCTGAAAGCTTACAAAACCCACTCTTACAATCCCTGACTTTTCTTCTTCAATTTTAGTTAACCCTAATAACATACTTACCAACTTTTCATTTTAATAATAGATGTAGGTGATCAATGTGGGGGGCGGGTCTGAGCACTTTGCATCAAATTGCAGATTATAAAGAGAGTGTGTCTTGTCCCTTTGGTTCTACCCATCCCACCAATTTCTTTTGGAAGTGAAAGAGTGCTCTATGCACTCTGGAGTCTGTGAGGGCTCTCCAAAATATGGAGTCCCCCAGACATTCCAGAAAGGTAGGCAAGTATGCCTAAATCTCTGCCTATAAAATGTGATGTTTCCAAAGTTGCCAGTAAAAAAACTATTTACAATGGTTGTTAAAACTACAGACTCTTCTGTGTAAAAGAGATGTCTTGTGTTTGAGATGGGGTTTAAGGCACCATTGTTGGAGGCTATGGCTTCAATGATATAAGTCAGAAATTATTTCAGATGGGGGGTGCATTTCACATGTTTTAGTAAACCGTTAATGGTCGCACACAAAATATACCATCCACATGCCCATATTATGCCATCAGACTCCTCACAAGCACCTTTTATGCTATAAGACCTCTCCACCTGTCCCTTATGTTCCACCAGACCCCTTCATAAAATGAACGATAATAATAATATGCCCATTGATCATTACTATGTGAAGACTAAGGGGAGACACTCATAAAAAACTTCTCATAGAGTAAGTCAAGTGGATTGGGCAGCTTTTGGAAGTAGAGTGTTCAGAAGGAGCCAACACAAGGATTTTCCTTACTGTAGATTTCGTTAGTCAAATTTGTCTCGAGAGGGAATACATCCAATAGTTTTATTGCACTGGAATCCCTCTAACAGAAACACCCCAAACTCATATAATGCCTCTCATTTACTATATGTACTTTACTATATGTATGCTGTTTTTGAACTGCATTATAATAGTCATAACTCACAACCATTGCTTACCTGAGAAGACAGACATCTTCTATCAGCTGTCTATTCAAGCCAGCTGCTACTGCCATCAAACACGCAGAGCTGCACTGTGAGAAGTTATCTGTGATGAGGGGAGCCGGGAGCACTTGAAGCTCAGAGAAATTCCGGGTTCCTCCACTGTGCCATGCTGCTTGGTGTTTGCAATACTCAGCAGGCCACGTGGTCATTACGAGGTGGTTGCAGGCCAATCATGATTGCCTTGTGGATCGCATCTGGATCGCAGGCCGTATTATGCTCAGCCGTGAAATAAATACAACTTGAAATTGAATGGTTCATGCTCAGTAAAACAACTGTGCCCCGATGATCGATAGATGTTTGTAAAAAATCATTGCATGTGAAGCCATACAAATACTCTATCATTTGGACAATTAATCAAAGACAAACTCAACTTGCCAACTGTCCCTAATTTCCGTGGACAGTCCCAAATGTAAAGATTTTTTCCTGGAAATCTCCCATAGGTAATGTCTCTGTTTTAAGTATTTGCCAACTGCTCACACAATTCCTATTTCCCAGCATGTTACATTATAATTCAGGCATGGCAAGGTGGTGATCCAATATTCAATGAGATAGAATTGCACATGATGGCCTTATATGCACAAACTCAGCAGCAAAATGTCCCCAAAATATATTTTAAAATGTTGCAAATTATGATAAATGTGATGCGCAGATGGCGCTGCAGAGCTTTAAAGTTGACTCTACTTTGCGGAGCAATATGTGCAAGTGTATTATATTGTATGTATGTTGGCAGACTACTTATAATTTAGTTTCAAAAAGCATGGAACCCTCAAAAGGACTTCCAAGTTCTCACAATATCTATCTATCTTCAATGTCTAAAATAGCTAATGTTTTTACCATGATGTATACCTTTGTTTTTCTCTGGGGTATATGGGATTACCATTAACACGTTACTAGCTAATGATAATGCTCTTTATGATCTTGTTAAAACCGAGTCTAATTGCCTAAATAAGATTTGCTAAATTAGGTACATTTTAGCAGTTTGTGCATAACTCAATGCTAAACATGTTTGTACCGGGGATTCAGAATGCACTGGGCTCTTGAAATCATTCTGACTAAAACTAAACATTAAAAGAGAAAATATTAAATTTATCTTAAACATTAAACATTTAGCCAACTGTGCATTAATAGTTCCAAAGAAATTAATTAACTAAAATCAAACCCTTGCCAGCTGTGATTGCTCATTGAGTTGTTTATAAATGTAGGGAAGCAATTGCTTGTGATCCCACACCCCAGCATTAAATATTCATGCAATTAGCAGCTAAACCTGGATAAAAAAAATATTAAAAAAGGAAGAAGACATAAAACACTGCCCTAACATAAGCTTTGAAACTACAGTGGCACCTTTGTCCAAATACAACTGATATCATTGTTTGTTTTTTTATTAGAAAACTAGGCAGCATCTCAGTTGTCTCTCTCCATAACAGTTCAGATCAAAAACATGAGATGATCCAAGCCACAAAAACCGCCTTCCTGTCTATCTAGAGCCATGACCCAAGTGTGTATCCTGCTTCTGTCCCCGAGACTTACGCAAAGCACCACATTTATGCAGCAGCGTAAATGTGGGTGCATGTTGGCGGAGGTACTAAAGACTGAAGGTTATAGCGTAACCATGGCAATCTAATAGTTTACTCAAAGACTGGATTCTGGAGCATATATAACTTTTAAATTAAGTACAAAAACTGTACATAATTTATCCTATGTAATAGCTACATGAACTATGGTGTGTTGACATTAATCTTTATTGTTTCAATAAATGTAAACACAACTGCTCTTGGATGTGAGATTGGTTAGATACCTCATTTCTCCCACACCATGTGCCCTAGATGCCCCTGAATGACACCACTCCAAATACTTTAGGTATTTGTCTATAATTTTGGTAACTTGTAGCTGTTATAGAAATATCTATTTTACGTCAAAAACAGATAAAATATGGTGATGTAATTGATTATTGTTTATGTGTAGTCACAGTTTGAATACCCTGCAGTTTCAGGTGCCAGTGGAGCAGCATCAAGTACTCTGTATGCGGACATAGACAAAGGTCTATGGGGCACCTGGTCTGCACAGGTAATTGTTTTCCTGCTCACAGTGTCCTAAGGGATAGGGATTTTAATAAAACAACACCAGTCTACCTCAGGGCTTCTTTAGTGATTTACAAGCTAATGAAACCTTCCATGGGCTCTACATTCAATCAACTTTGATATTATTTATAACAAAACCTAACAAAAGGGCATTCAGATTAGCTGCCCTCAATGACCTTACATTTACAAAAAATAAGTTAATCTATACAGTTATTATTTGAGCAGTAGGTGAAATATTTCTAATGGAACATATTTTCATCTATACAATGCCTTGAATGTCACAGTAAACAACTGCTTTTCAGCTCTCCCTCATGTTTGGCAAACATATACTGTAGGAGGAGATGTACTAAGTATTAGAAAGAGATGAAGTGGATATAGATAAAGTACCAACCAATCGGTTCCTGTCATTTTACAGGCTGTGTTTGATAAATGAGTTAGGAGTTGATTGGTTGGTACTTTGGCCCCCATTTATCAATAAAGCATAACCCCTTTAGCGCTCGGGTTATGCCACCCTTTCTGGATTTAACAAACAGAGCTAATCTCAGATTACCGCTGTTTGTCACAGCATCCTGATAATGAGATAATGATCCTGAACACACAAATAAATCTACAACATTTTGGAATGACCAGTTCAAGGTTGTGACCCTAGCCCACCTGGGATGATATTACCTGAAGCATGCAGCTCATGAAAGACAAACAAAAACTTGAGCTGAATCAGTTTTGTGCTATTTTCATCATCAGCAGTACAAGATATACTGGTCAGGAGTCAGTGCAGCTAAAGGAGGCGCCACTAGAATTTAAAGGTTCCAATGATTTTCTCAACAAGAATAGTTGGCTGTATTTATTTATAGCCAGCAATATATTTTGTCAATATTTGTCAAAACTGAGTATACACATGTAATTATGCAATCGCTTATCCTGATTTAACCAGGTAGAGACCAGTAGTGTTATCATACTTCAGAATACACATCCTATTATCATACTCTACAGCTCTATATGAAACAAGACATATTGGACCAAATTAGCTTTATTTTACTAGTAAACATCCTTAGACAATGATGGCTTGCTCAGACATGCTTTTACAGGATTTTCTCATGTTGTGTTTTGTATGGGAAGAGAAATGAGAAATCAAGAAAATACTGCTGTCCACATGAGGAGGGTAGGTGCAGACCACAAGACAGCTGCCTGTGTGTAGTTTTTATGTGGGTTTGTCTGCCATGTACACTGCAGCTTTTGTGAACAGCCTACACAGGGGCTGAGTTAGCCCTGGACGCAGTCCCAATTCAGTTGCTATTGACCAATGTTTTCAGGAGTGCGCATATGCCAGAGCTGCAGATTTGTAGTGTGCATGTGCCGCAATGCTGCTAAGGATGTGGTTCTGTGTGGGGGAAGACGCAGCCGGCCTGACAGGCTCTGCCACTTGGTGGTGTGTCGCCTACGATACTCGGGGGTGCTGAAGCCAGCGACTGCATTGTCAGAGCTTCACTGGCCTCGGCAGCTGGACATTCTGAACAACCTTAGGGTTGCACAGATGTCCGATGGTCCGGCCTATGGGCGCAGGCAGCGAATCTGAGAAGCCATCAGTGGGTGTATTTTTTTTTACAAAAGATGCCTCCCGATGCATTAGTGTAGCTTCTCAGATCCGCTGTGGCCGAAGATGCAGCACCGATCACTCCTGCGGACATCTCTGAATCAGACCCACAGTGAAAAAGATCAGAGATGTGCAGCACTTTTCCAGCGATTTTCCTGAAAATATTCTGAAAACGCCCCCCTGAGGCACAATAATGAATCATTTTATAATCTTCCTGGTAATTTTTGCCCTTAAATATCAAGTTTCATATTTTGAAGATCATCTCATGGTCTAAGGTTTCTTTGTCAATATTTTTTTTTTCTACTTTAACAGTGCTTTATGATTATGTTTTAATCAAGCGAGTTACCTGGCAGTGATAATGTATCATTTGTATGTTTAATTATTATTATTATTATTATTATTATTATTATTATCCTTTATTTATATTGCGCCACAAGTGTTCCGCAGCGCCTTACATAGTACATAGAACTAATAAGTGAACAAGAAACAAGTAACTTACAGTACATTACAGTGCAGGACAAGGACACGATTTATATACATTGCTGCAATAACGATTAAAGCACTCACAATAAGCAGCCGGGAGTTGGCAGTCACGTGTTAGGTGCCCTGATGGGGAGTAAAGAGTAGAAGAAAATGTAAAAGAAGTACATGAGGGAAGAGGTCCCTGCTCGGGAGAGCTTACATTCTAAAGTTGACATTTCATATAGTTTTACGTATTACAATAATATTTAATGCAGTACAATTTATGTTGTATACCACTGTATTTTATGAGACAAAGAATTTGTAGATAAACATAATAAGTTCTAAAAAAAACATATATATTTATATATATATATATATATATATATTATATATATATATTGTAAGGCACGGCCGCACTCACATCAGCAATTACTTGAAATGTCCTAGGGTGTCACCCATGGCATCCACATGGGGAGTCCAAAAAACATGGAAAAAATGAGGGGCATTCACTAGTATTGCACATATAGAAAATCAAACTTTATTCCTCACATAATCCATAAGTGAATAATTCTCCTCAATGTTTCGGTCCCATCCGGACCATTTTCAAGAGATACATCAATGCAGCCTCCACAGCAATATCCAACCAATCCTTATGGATCCCAAATTATACTGTGCATCTCCCACTAGGGCCCTAAATACCCCCATCAATCAGCTAAATGGCGCCCAAACATACCACAAACACCAGACACAAATGGACCTAACAAGCGGCACTTACCACATGCCGTCCACGAGTGTAGGGCAGCATAATCACACCGACGCTTCCTGTGTGTGAGCCGCATGTAAGTAATGATGCGTGTATAATGACTTAGCTTCCACCACGTGGAACGCACACGTCACTTCCGCCAAGCGCACCACAGGTTCCACTAGTCTACAGACTACAACAACCAGCACCCTCCAGTGTTATTAGCCACACCCACGGGACGTGTTGGAGACCGAAACATTGAGGAGAATTATTAACTTATGGATTATGTGAGGAATAAAGTTTGATTTTCTATATGTGCAATACTGGTGAGTGCCCCTCTTTTTATATATATATATATATATATATATATATATGTAAAAAACAGAGCAAGGGCACTCAATGGGACTTATGCAGCAGATATAAATAAATTAGGTCAAACCAGAAATGCTGTCAACATTTCTGGTTTGACCTAATTTATTTATATCTGCTGCATAAGTTCCATTGAGTGCCCTCTCTCTGTTTTTTACTTATTTAACCCATGGTTGACTGTGGCACCAGGGCTGCTGATATTTTGTAGGAGAGTGCCGGACTATTATTCTTACATATATATATATATATATATATATATATATATATATATATATATATATATATAAACAATAAAATATAATGTTTACAATATTCTCCCCAGCTGCACAATACCCTGTTACATTGTATCAATCCAGTTATGCTGACTCCCTACCACCCTATGTACATTTACCCCAAGCTTGTTAGACCATGAGCATTAATCAAGGTACTATTGCTACTTTTTAAGATTATGAAAATGCTAGATATGTTGATTTTGGGCAATTACCTGGTATGTTTATTAATATATTAATATGTAACAGTGTAGATACATACGTTCCATTAAGGAACAGCTAACGCAGTCTGCACTACTAGAATTATATTAAAATAATTGCGGTAATGGAAAAATGTGTGGCTTCCTATATCTCCATATCTCTAAAGCCCCATACACACTGGACGATTTTTTTAACGATATGAACGATAACGTTATCTTTGAACGATATATCTTTCAAATCGTCCAGTGTGTATGCACTTACCAACAAGCGATGCGCGCTCCCGCGGGTCGTTAACGATATCCCCAGTCATCTGTACATGCAGTCCATTCTGGGAATATATTTAGCGATGCCATACTGCTGAATGCAGCATGGCTCTGCTCTCCCATCCCCCGCCATCGTTCGTCGTTGCCGGCATCGGCACTTACCGATGCCACGCACCCCCGCCGGGCCCACTGCATCCAACATCGCTCCGTACACACATTGTCCAGTGTGTATGGGGCTTTAGTTTTGGACTCTAAGAAATCATTATTTATTAGAGCAGTGGTTCCCAAACTTTTTTGAATCGCGGTGCCCTAGAGTATCAGCATTGTTTTCAGTTAGGTGGTGATGGACAGGTTTGCGCTTCTGTTTGTCCACATATTTACATTACATTGACTATAAATAATTTGATTTTGGTGCTGGACCACCAACTTGATGCACCCCTGCAAGTGTCTCGAGGCACCCCAGGGTGCCACGGCACACAGTTTGGGAACCACTGTATTAGAGGACAAAATCACCCTATACATTGGGTTTCAGTAGGAATAGTTCCCCATGCAAGGTGGACACAGTCTCAGTGTGAACCAACTAGCTGGGTCACAAATGCCCATGTACCCTTATAATGGCTTTGTGATGGGGTAACTTCAGCCCTACAGCTCCAAACCAGTATCACAGTCAGCTGAGTATTACTTAGCTTGTGATATTTTGCTGATCAATTGTGTCCATATCGTCCTTATAAGTCTTATCTGTGTACAATGATAGATACAGTATTCCCCTCATTTGTGTTACTGTCCTTATGTGACAGTGGAAAATGTTAGTTGAATAAACCCTGTATGCATTACCCCAGGACTTTCTCTAAACATATGTAGACTGCATATATTTGGCTCCCACATGACAAATAGCTGAGCACATTTACTGTATACCTTTTGCAATGTTCTATGTGTGATGGTAATTGTTTAATAAGTGCTTCACTTTATAATTACTGTATATCTTGCCTAGAAGCAATGTTATTATTTTTGGAGTGCGTGAGGCATTTATATAGTATACCCATGACAGCTTAACGTTCCGTAGAGTAACAAAATACTTTCTCCTTAGCTTGAATGTGAAATTTTTTTTTTTTAAAGTAAGGCACATGTTTTTAAAAATACTTGAAGACATGTATTTGAGAGGGAGGCGGCTATGAGGGTGCATGAAGAGGCCCCGTCTTATGAGTGTGATATAGGAGTGTTGCAGGTGTGTCACTGAAGTGGTTGCAAACTTACACGCTTAATAATTCACATTGTAGGCCATACTTTAATAGAGAATCTGCGCCTAGCATGGGGCTGGTGCAAGTTCCAATGGTGCAACTGATGGTTGTGTCTAAAGATCTTCAGAGTGGGTGTATCTGTCCTTGCACAGTCAGACACACAGATGTACACCAGCGAAGGCTTATAGCGGTATTGGCATACAGTCACGGAAGCAATGCCGGCAAATGACCCACACATGGACACTGCAGAGCCTGACTGAGAATCAGGTCCTATATTTGTTTTGGAATACAAACATAATAAAGAAGAATTCTTGGTACTTGTTCCTTAGGGCCGAGGTTCCTTTGTGTAGATTTAACCTTGTATGTTTTTCAGACATGGGAACTACACATACCTGTATATTGTTTTACAGTATTTGCTAAGAAGAGCCCTGCATAAAAATGTATCCCTAGCTTAGTCACCAGACATATATTAGCACTTTTCAGATTTGCGATGTGCTGGTTATATGACTTTTCATTTGTTAAGATGCGTATCCACTAGGAGACAATGAAAAGACTGAACGATAATAACGATATCGTTATCGCTGAGTCGTTCATTGTACTGTGCAGTGCCTACACTGAACGATATATCGTTCAGTGCAGGCACCCTCCCACCTCCCTGAACATGGTCAATCTGTCGTTATCGGCAGATTGACCAACATGTTCAGGCGATGATTGGTGTTGGAAACGACCAGTGGGTGATTGCATCCCTGGTGGTTTCCGACATTTTCATGCCCGATTTGTGCACGATTATTGAGCGATTGAACTGTATCGTTATTGTTTCATCGCTCATTTTAATCGGCAAGTGGCTACCCGTCTTTAGGGTATCTGATTGGTTTTATGTTGCTTTGTTTTTGTGACACTATTTTATTGGTATTGGTATTTTTGGTATTTTTAGAAAAACAGACTTTATTTTTTTATGTTATAAAAACTAAGGGGTCTATTCATCATAACATAATTATCATCACTAGTGATAATTATGTTTTAAACTCGCTGCGAGTTTAAAAGATGTTTTGGAGGCGTTCATCATGCCTCCCTAACAAAAGTATCACTTCCCAAAAGCTGCTCTTTTTGTAGTCAGCTTTCGGAAAAATGATACATTTCCCCATGCAGCTGAGGTATCCACAAGGATTTCCTCACTGCTGCATGGCTCTCCCCCCCTCTATTCCCCCGCTGTCTCACCTCCTCCCTCCCGCGGCGCCTCCGGTGTCCAATCAGGCCCCCTCCCATTCACCTGGGTGTCCAATGCCATACTTGAAGCCACTTTTTATTTGTTTTGCGAGATAAACAGGATGTGGTGGTACTGCATCAGAACTGATCACATGGTGAGGGAGAATTTGAAATGTGAAAAGTCTCTCTCCCAGACACGTCAGGAGAGCATGATAAGTAGATGAACCCTCTGTATAGCAGTAACACATAGGCAAAATACAATGAAGGTGTGTTGACAGAACTACTTGCTACGCAGAGTTAGTCATAGGATTGGCCGGATTAAGGGCCACATGGGCCTGTGCCTGAAAATATTCAATGGCCTATACTGAGAAGGGGAGGTGCTGTAACCAGTGCTGTGTGGGTGTAGCCAGAGCCACTCTCCCTAAATACATAAAAATAGCAAAAATTCATAATTTTGTGAGAAAACTAGAAAAACTATTTTAATCATTATAATTTATGGGTGACTATGTGACCAGCTAGGCAGCTGGTCATCATCATACTGATGATTGGCCTATTTTTATGTAAAGGCCTGGAGCTGTAGATCCAGATCCGCCCCATTGTTAATCTGGCCCTGGTCATAAGCCATTTGCACCAAGTCTATACAGTTGCAACTGCTAACTGATGATGATGACTAGTCCTTTTTTTTTGCAGCTTGAATAACTGGTGTTCATACTTCATACACTGTACTATGATTATATTTACCAAACAAGCCACAATGGAACATGTATTCCATTTCTAATGAACCTTGTATGCAACAGGTTTAACCCCTAATGCAACCTTTCACAATGATCCTGCTATGAATATGCCAGATTTTTTGCTCCTGCCAATCTATGCACACGAATAGATCATTGTAAGGCTGTGGGAGCATGGTGGGTGTAGTAGTTGGCACTACTGGCTCACAGCACTGAAGTATTGGGTTTGATTCCCTCCAAGGCCCTAACTGTGTAGAGTTTGTATGTTCTCCCTTTGTTAGCATGGGTTTTCTCCAAGTACTTTTTTACCTTCCATACTCCAAAAATATATTGGTAGGATAATTGGATTCTGGGGGGAAAAAAATTAACCCTAGTGTGTATGTGTGTCCATGTGATAGGATATATAGATTGTAAGCTCTGCTGAGACAGGAACTGATGCGAATGGCCAAATTTTCTCAATAAAGCACTGTGGAATATGTGTGCACTATATAATTAATTGTTAATAACTAAAAAATAAATAAATACATAGTTCTCAGAAGGTATTTTGCAGAGTTGTCCACACCTTATGTACGTCTTTTCTTATCTTGTCTTTAGAATGTAATTTAAAATCAACCCCCACCCTTGGGATTGTGCAGTACTACAGAATATGTCTGCACTATATATTGGGCGGCACATTGGCACAGTGGTTAGCATTGCTATCTCGCAACGTTGAGGCACTGGGGCCAATCTGACCAGGTTACTATCTTTGTTGCTGATTCAGAGGCGGAAGCTGTTTCCGATTTTAAGGCAGATGGCCGATGTTTTAAGGACACGCAGTGCTTCGGAGACACAGTGCAAATGTGCCTCAAGTCAATACAGCTGTGACGTCGGTCCCAGTGCCTTTTTAGCACAGCCTGATTGACAGGCTGTAGGCATATTTTGGGACAGTGAAGGTGGGTGGGGGCATTGCAGAAAACGGAGGGTGTCGGGCGCATTTTCTGGGCATGCCGAAGCCAGTGACTATGTGCACCCACTCAGTTTCCCTGGCCCGGTAGCATAGTTTTGCCAGACATACTGATTAACCTAAGGGTTACTAAGAAATTCGATGGTCTGGCCGATGTTTGCGCTGTGGATCCGATGCTGCATCTCCGGACACAAGCAGAGGATCTGAGAAGCCAGCAGTGGGCGTCTTTTAACAAAAGACGCCACCTGCGGCATTAGCATATGCACTCAGATCTGCTGTGACCAAAGACGCAGCACCAATCCACACAGCGTCCACAACTGGATCAGCTCCTTTGGTTTGCATGTGCTACATATTGATAGATTTCAATCTTCGATGTAAAGAGCTGCACAGTATGTTGGTGTAAAAAGGGAATACTATTTATAATCAGAAGCTCACACAAGTAGCATTTTATTTACATTTTATTTAAGTTTATACTTGTTTGTATAGTGTGTTAACTAGAGATAAGCAGCAATTGAGTTTTGTGCTGGAACAGGACATGTCGAAGAGCTGAAAAGCTGCATTGGCGCAATCTTTCGGTGTTGATTTTGCGTCACCAAGGACTGCCATTCTGCACTCAGCGTGTCACTTTGCATTTCATGGAAGTTTTAAAAATGTTGTACATCTCTAAAGTGCATCTTTTATTAAATAGGTATAGCTAGATCACAAATGGGTTAAACAATTATGCGCATATTAACTTATATCAGTACTTCATTTTTCTCACCATGCAGAGGATTTTGCACTGCAGCTCCCAGAGGATCCCTAAATTGCATCAGCACTTCATTAGCTATTGCTGAAATATGCAGCGTTATATAATAGTTAAAGCATAATAGGTAATTAGACAACTAAACTTTCTATTTTCTACTATCAGTGAAATACTTCCCAGGTGAACACTTTCTCTGTACTTGTTGAACTGCTGATGAAACTGAGACTTCTAGGGCAGGGGTTCCCAACCACGGTCCTCAAGGCACACTAACAGTCCAGGTTTTAAGGATAGCCATAGTTGAGCACAGGTGACTTCATTAGTACCTTTAGTTATTTTGATTTAACCATCCGTGCTTAAGCATGGATATCACTAAAACCAGGACTGTTAGTGTGCTTGAGGATCGAGGTTGGGAGTCACTGCTCTAATGGGTAAAAAATTGAGTCTGTTCGAGTTTGTTTTTTTTAAACTCGATTTGCATCGCCAACACTCGGGTGATTTTCACATTATTAAACTCGCCGTAGCAAGTTTGGATGAGATTACTCACCCAAGATTGCAGTGTCTTCTCTCTGCAAAACGCTCCCGAGCAAGCAGCCTGCACATATCAATGAGATATGTGAAGGCTGCTTGTGTGGTCTATCTGTTAAACAAGGGTTAAATCTTAAAAAAAATGACGTAGGGTCTCCGTCCCCCCCCCCAAAAGCATAACCAGCCCCGGACTGCTCAGCCAGTCCTGGTTCCTAAAAATAAGGGGAGCAAAACGAGTAGGGTTCCCCCATGATTTAGGAACCGGCACCTGGCTGCAGGGCCAGTGTTGGTTTTAAATATAGGGGGAAAAAATGCATAGGGGTGTCCATATATTTAAAACCAGCACTGGACCCAAACCAACCGGGGTGTAATGCCACAGCCAGGAGACCCTATCACAGGGTCTCCAGGGCCAAAGCATTAACACCCCAAGTCGGTCAGCCCAAGCCAGGGATCTCAGGGAGGTGGGGACCCCCCCAAGAAGGAGTCTCCCCTCTCCCAACACCCCAGGCTTAGGCTGAAGCCCGGGGCTCTTGCCCGCACCCCTGGAGCGGTGGGAACGGGGGTAATAATGTGGAAAATAATTAACAACTATTGTATTTTAAAGTGGAACAACAGGTACCAGCATGCCTTCCCTTTGGCACTTGTGGAACTACAAGTGCCAGCAGGCGGCCTGTCAATTTTCCTGTTTATTATCATTCTCACTTGTAGCTTCCTCTTCTTTTATCCCCAGCATCTCCTGGCTTCCCATATCTCTTCCCTGGCCCTTCCCCATGAAGTCCTGGCCCTTTTTCAGGTGCACTATCTTATGTCCCTATTTAAAAAATGGAGGGGGATGGACGCCAATGCTCTCTCTGGCACAGGGCACCAAAAAGTCTAGTTACGGCTCTGACGGTGTATGTGTGTGACCACATGCACCTCTACCCGGCTCCTGGCTGATCAGTGTGAACTGTCAGGAGCCGGCAGCCAATCAGCGGCCACTAACTGTAGAGCGCCCGTTGATTGGCTCCTGCTCCTGACTCACTGATCAGCCCACGTGGGAACTGTCAGGAGCCGGAGCCAATCAGCGGACATTGCATCCGGCCACATTACATACCGATTTCCTTGGGACCAAATGTATATATGACTAGCTGTATAATTCTGCATGTGTTGTCATATATCACCTGCAATGATGAATTTATACCCAGGGCCGGCGCTAGGCTGTGCTGCGCCCAGCGTTGTCCTGTGTTGCTGCCCCTTCCCTCCTCTGCTCCCTCCCCGTAATCTTAAATATGTCTTATAGCGCTGGGAGGGAGGTGGGCATTTCCTGCACCCTCTGGAAACAGTAGCGCTCCGGGCGACGGACTGGCTTGCCCGTGCCTGGAGCCGTTACTGCTTATATCTCTTTTATATCTAAATTCCGGGTCTGAACCAGAGGTTCGAACAGGGTTCCAATCCGGATCAGACGGGGAATTTAGCCGGCTTTTCCGGCATTGAAGTGGACGCTTGGAGATGACGTCATCTCCAAGTGCCAATGAAGCTGGCCAATCGTCAGGCATGCCGCACGATTCAGGTCACCGTGACCCGGATCACGCCTTTTACACTGCAGGGTTTCACGTGTTATTCCCGTGTTAAACCCTGCTAGTTACCTGGGTTGGATTGCCGGTTCACTCAATCTGGCAATCCAACCCTTTGCCCTTTTACACCAAGGAGCTACCCGGTTTAACCCTGCAATAACCCGGGTTTTAGCTCTGGTATAAAAGAAGTATTAGATGCAGCTTGTAAAGCTGTGGTAAAGGCATTTGTGTGGCCCTAGCATAAAAAAACCTTTAGTTCTTAAAACACATAAGCCACTGCCTATAATGATGCATGTGTTAATAACAGTGACGTGGAGTTGTAAGCAGACACCTTGCATGTTCCCATGTTTCTATAAGGCTGCTGTTACATTCATTGCAACTGTATTTGCAGTAGGACATGCTTCAGTGCTGCTGATACTTTAATAGTAACCTCAGGGCATAGTACGATTACAAGATATATTCTGTCTTCAGTATGAAGGTTGTGACCCATGTGCAGCATATGTCTGGCTTGGCTAGCAGTATGATTCATTTGGGAGGCTATCTCCGGCCAGTAAAGCCCAGTGCAGGTAGCGTGCAGTGACATTTTAGATATAGAAAGATAATAATTGAGAGGATCACTGCACAAAACAAGTTCTAATAATCTCAGGTCACTGTATAGTGGCCTATAATTTTTTTTCTAGGAATATTCACTTATTTAGCTTATAATATTTGATTGGTTCTAATGTCATTTGATACATATTACTGTTATGCCATTATTACAATTGCATCCCATTATTATTAGACAATTTGAATAAATCCTCCTCCTTTTACTTACTTTGGATTGACAGAATTAATTACATATGCTGATGGCTTTATAGCTGTATCTTTTGAGACATATTATCATTCCTGCTCTCATTAATAGCAGCAAATATACTTTCCTTATTCCCTTCTCCTTCCTCAGCCACTCAAAGATCTACGTTGCTGACTGTCAGAATGAGTAGGGCCATCAGGATAGTATTGATTGCACGATATTGTTTCATTATAATTGAATCAATGCAAAATGATAGCAGAGACTGTGGGCATATGGACACAGCATCCTCATCACTCCACCGTAATGCAGTGTCTGCTTCATATGAGGGTCTAGATTGCTTGTTGGGGACAGTTTTGGTCAATTCAGAGGAGATATTCCTTAAAGCTATTACAAAGCTCAATATCTATTTATAAGTTACTAACATTTTGAAATAGTTTCCAGGGACATTTTACTGCTCTAAGCACATTAAGTCCTATATTGTCTAGGCAGATTTGCAACACTAAAATCCCCATCATGCTAAGTTTACTGAGTTTGAGTGTAGCATACTTTTAGCATTTGAAATGATCACCTTCCAAAGATAGTAATAGCAAAATTAAATAGTAAGTCAAGTACCTTTTAAGCATGCTTCTGTAATTTTTCTTATCTCCTTTTCAAAATATTTCTGGAGGGAAAACAAGTAAGGCTGCTAGACACAGATATAGTCAGTCTGCTACGCAGCATCAAAGATTCTTAGGGCTTTATTTGCAAAGCAGCAGCTTTTGTTTCTCTGCAGGTTGCAGGTGAAAGTTTAAAACGGCACCCACAGTCAGTTGACTGCGGGTGCCAATTTGAGTTTTTACCTGCAACCCACAAAAGCTGCTGTTTCTTTAATAAAGCCCTTAGTATCATAAGTGATGGCAGACAGGGGAAACTGAGGACTGAGTAGGATGTTACAGTTCAAAACTCAGAGGGGCAATCCACAGTCTCTCTGCTCACTACTTCACATACTTTGCTACTCTCCAGAAACATCCGGGAGGCTCCCAAAAATCATGTGGCGCTCTCGACAACCCGCAAGAGATGGTAAGTCTCCCAGACTGCCCGCCAACCCCCTGCACCCCGTCACTTCCTCCCACTTACCTGGCAAATGTGGGTGGTTCAGATGGAGTGCTGAATCACTTCATTATAGCACGACCCCCTGCTGTACAATGCCGGTAATCTCGGCATTGTATAGCGGGGACAGGGATGCGATGACGCGATCATGCCTCCATGTCCCCTACTGCTCCGACTAAAAGGGGCAGCCATAAAGTTGGCAAGTATGCTACATCATATATATCATGTGACTGTGGTATCAGGTTAGTCACATATCATTGTGGATAATCTGCATAATTTTTTATTTTAACAGTCTGAACAAACTAACCAATGGAAAATGATAAATACCAATGTTGTTCACATAACCTGCCACATTGATTTATGGTAAAAAAAAAATCACACACACCTAATTTTTTCATGGGACTATTGATTTAAAAGCCCATAGTATAAGGGTACTGCAAAGTATAAGAACTACGTCTAAGGTATATTTGTCAAAACCTGGAACTGCTCCTGGAATAAGGGATATGTAGCAACTATGGTAGGTGCATCCCAAAGTGTAGGTGTGGTCTTGTGGAATCACCTTAATGAGCCCTCAGAAGTGTAAATAAACTTATACACAAGATCAGAAAAATGTTGGCTATTTAATAAACAGGAACCCTCTAAAACGTTCTTTGTAGAAATTGTATTACAATGAAAATCAGGCAATACCCAGCTCTATGCACATCAGGTCATACCAATATCAGCTATAATGATAATGAGCACTTACCAGTATACTGTAAAGTGTAAATTGCATCCTTTGTCTACATCCAGCTGAGTCAGCCAGTATGAGGACTGAACAGTATTCTAAGGACTGCTGCAGGCACCACTTGGAGATAAAGTAGCGGTGTACCTATCACCTACACACAATTAGAACACAATGACATCACTGAGGCATGAGGCACAAATTGCATAGCCAATTCAAAGACTGCTTTCTCATTAGTTTTGTTTCAGCCCACAAAGTGGCTGCATCCACTGTGACAGGTACATGCGAAGGAACATTCAGAGGTTAAGGAATTTATAGGTTAATATATTGCTGGGGTAGGTCTTGAAGGCATTGACATTGTAAGAGGACGGCATGTGGTGATTATTTTATCATGGAGAGTGTAGCTGATTAGATGACTCTGAATGTAGATGAGGAAGAGCTATGGGGGCTACAGGTCTATATTATTCAGTTCTGGAGGATACGGGGAGTCAGTGCAGACCAACTCAGACCAGATTCAATGGTATATAAACTGTATATGAGCTGGATGGATGCACACTGCATAATTATAGAAGGGTATGGAGGGCATATTAAAGATGTATTCAAGACATAAATAGCTGCCTGAACTTTTCTGGGCAAATGTACTAAGAGTACATCTATTAAAACAAGCCTACACTAGGGCCGTATTGAATTCAGCCTTTGATTCAGCATTCAAGACAAATTATATAATTTGCAATACATTTTAGTAGAGGTAAATCTTATTAAGTACACAAATCCTGACTTTTATTTTATTCTACTTTCAAGCCTACTGTGTCAAACTGGCAAGCCGTAGGCTAAATTAAACAGAAAAAGAAAAAGAGCTGGAATGGTTTAATAAATGTTGTACAAGCGCAGTGTGGAAAAGTATCTAAACACATGGATGTTTGCTATTAGCCATGACATGTGGAAGATAAATACAAACATAGAATGTTTTGGATGTTGAGATGTGCCTATATATAGTGGTTACTGTAATAGATTAGAATTTCAAATAAGAGCTCATTAATAATAACAACCCCCATCCTAGAAGAGTGTAGGGGAGAGAGCAAGCTGCATCATTCTGTTTGGTAGGTTGGTCATCAAAATTAGGCTCTGGATGATGTGTTGGTCACCACAACAGGGGCTTGCATGAACCATCAGTATCTGGCTCTGCATGGTCAACTGAGTAGGTTCAGTATGGCATATCATCAGGATGGGGCTATACTTAGTATATTTGTACTCAGAATGGAGGTCTCTGTAGAATACAGCTAAATATGGTTCTGTATGTTATACTGGTCTGTGGAATGTTTTCTCTATGTATACAAATGGCAGTATAATGTGTAATGGTGGAAACATGTATAAATAGAAATGATGTTAGTATATACGAAAGATAAAAAAGTGTGGAGGGGCAATTACTTTGTCACTGATTATGGACTTCTGCATACAAAATGCTGTCTCATATGAGGAAAACATTAAAATAATATAGCATGAAAGAGAAGGGTTTCTTCACAGAAGAATTTGAAGGAAACAATGTTGTGCTGCAGGTTTGTGGGAAAGTATTGTATGACACATGTCCTGGTTAAGTTTGCTGACATTAGTGCAGTGATTAAAGAAGGGGACGTGGAGATGACAGGGAAGCACTGTGATGCTGGTCACTTTCCACTGAGAGGGTTAATATGCAGGGCAATCAAAGCTGGGATTCTAAGAGTTTGGCCACTGATCCATTCTCCTCCCTAGACCCTTGGGATTTTATATTGTGGGAAACAGAACATCCCACGCATCTGTCCACTACTAGGTGAACATTGTCCCCTGGAAGTCACATACAGATAATGAGGATAAGGGAGATAAAGTGATAACAATAATATATAATTTCCTTCATTACATTTTAAGATTTAGAAATCTATTTACACCTATGTTGTTTTCTCCAATGATTCATGAGTATTGATATGTATCAAACATTAAATAAATTATCTTGTATGATGCTTCTACTATACTAATATTGTGTTGCAGTATAACTGCATTTTAAAAATAGACTTTAACCATTAAGCTATTGATTAATATGTGAAAAATAGTTATGAAAAACATACACTTTCCCTATGATGTTTGTGTGTTTGACTTGTAGAGTAGAAAAAACACCCAAAATACCAGTAAAATATTGTAAAAGAGCATGTCTCCCAAATTTACCTTCCCACTGACTGGCATCATTTTGGTTGGTCCTCCCATGGGACACTGGAAAGAGATTGGAAAGTACCTGAAGACTATTCAAAGTAGATAAGGTAATTTCAGTTGGCAATGCCTTATCCTGCCAATTGGCAACACAGTCCCTACATTTTGTAGAAACTTAAGAGACATATCTTGGGTAGTGCAGGGTTCATCAAGGGAAGTGTGCGGGTTCAGGGATCATGTTCAAAATTTTGATTGTGGAAACCAGTGTTGGGGATATAATGTGTCATTTTTTAATATACTCTCTATTTTAAAATATGTTTAGGTCTAGTGTGTGCTGATACCAACAATTTTGTTTCTTCTGGCCTGATCTAGTAATGAGTGATATGCTTGTTATCACTCTTTACTAATCTTTAATAATGCTCCAACCCATCAGCTCCTAACTGTCATTTTACAGGCTGTGTTTGAAACACGATAATTAGGATCTGATCTGTTGGAGCACCATTTAATATTAGTAACAAGCAGTGGCAGATCCAGAATTGTGGCTGCAGTGCAGTCCAAAATTCAAATAGGGGAGCCACACCAACTGCCACCCCAAACACTGCCAAACATTGCTGGCCGAGATTCACTGGCAGTTGATGTGGCTCCCGTTTGAATTTTGGACTGCGCTGCAGCCCAACCTCTGGAGCCGCCACTGGTAACGAGTGATACAAAGCATATCACTCATCATTAAATGGGGCCTTAATGTATAAGATATATAGCGACACATTCACAGATATGGTCTATGCCATAAAAATGTCTGCTTTCTATTTGTGTAGGCAAAAGTTCAATTATAAGCTTTTTTAATCCAGTACATAAGAATAAAATCCAAAGCAAAACAACCAGGTTTGGCAGGGGCTAAGTAGAACATAATTTATACTGTCAGAATGTGCTCTAGTTTGCAAATAATAATTAAATATATTTGCTATTATTATTGGGCAATAACCATTTTACTAGCAAAGGGGTAGACTAATAGTGCTGAAAATGTTTATCTCCTACTGTTTAAATGTTTTTGAAATCTTTTATTTGGCGAACATAAATTGGAAGAACAATTTGTCAGGTCTGTAATAAAAAAAAGTATAAAAAAAGGTTTAAATTCACACCGCATCATTCTGGTGTAATTTCCCAGTTGTGTCTATGATGCATATTTAATGCTTAGCCTATTCTGTTGTCACTGGCGTTATTTATTATTGACGTGTCAAGATCCAAATGCAAGGTTTTGGAGATATCACATCAGCTTGCAGGCTGTAATTTAAAGATGTAGCAAAGCAGTATCTACCTTTAATTACCCGGGCATCAGCGCTCATTAGGATTTATGCACCCAGCGTATCGCAAAATGCCCGTGATTGTTTGCTGGTGTTGTTTTTTTTTGTTGTTGTTGCTTTTTCGTGTTTTTTTCTGGCTCTAAGATTTAACAGGAGATGCGGCACCATTTTTCTTCTGACTCAGAGGGAGTTCAGTGACCTTTTTGCGGCAAATTATGTAGAAAGAAAATATTTATATTCATTTAAAATAACCTCGGTGAAGAAATAGTCTCATTACCCTGTTTGATCAATTCCTGGTAGCGAGGGCTGCAGCAATGCCTCTCTTGCCATTGGTTGATGGAATACACTGAGAAGTAGCTAATGGTAATGGTGCTCATCAGGGCTGGGTTCAGCCAGCGGTCAGCAACAAATAATGCAGGACTGTTTCTAAGTTTGTGGCTGGTGGAATTTGCTACATGCCCCAAGCCAGTAGCATCATTGAATTTGGCTATTTGATTAGAACCAAGGCATATTCACCCCTTCACAACTGCATTTGCACAACACATAGATCTCTACTGCCTCCAAAAGATTTCCTTTTGTGATAGTTGAAAAAATACGTTATTGTTGATTGGCAGACAAAGGAGTTTAATGTAATGCACTGCAATGCAGCCCAGAGTTTATTTTTTGTGTGCGGCGCACAATATCAAATGAGGAAATGAGATGTAATGGGGAGCATGAATACATATATTTGTATTGTAAAATAAATATCATAAGCGCAATGTTAATATATATATTTACATATATATATATATATATAATATACATCATAAAGATGATTATTTATTTTAATCTGAAACTACTTTGTTACATATTTACAACATGGAGGCCAACGCCATCTTGATGAAAATGTAAATGTAAACATAATGTGTCATTGGGATTTACAGCAAAGCATTTCCCACAGGAAATGAGCCTGGAAGATGGGAAAACCTGTCTCTCTTTTATTGAAGATAGAGGTATTTACAACCCTTCTAGCAAGGGGCAAGGCAAGTATGATGGTCTCAGTTTTATGGCACTTCAGAACCCTGCTTAGAAAAAAGCACTTTTCATTACTTTATGGCATCACGGTGAATTAGCATGGTGTTTTGATGGGAAGTTTACAGACAAGCAGACAAGGCTGGCTGTTGAGAAGCATGTGTAAAATTATTATTATTATTATTATTTTTTAATTATTATTATTTTAATATTATTAATTATATATGAAAATGCATTAAAACAAGTTTTGTAAAACTGTTTTTTTGTGATAGTATATATTTTGTACAGTATTTCTGATTAAAAATAATTTATTATTTTAACATTAAGAATAATTTTATCATCATACCTCCCCCCAATTTATGCTGTAGTTTAAACAATATATGTCACATATAAATGCACTGAAAAAAAAATGTGATGCTATGCAGATGTAAAATAGTAAATATGTACATAAGTTTAACTAAAGCAACTTGAGAAACCTCAAACATCTGTGGTTTAGTTAGCTACAAAACTGTCTTACTTTTAAATTTCTTTTTTTTCCCCTGCCAAATAAACAACTGTTGTTGGAAAAATAACCTTACTATCATCGTTACTGTTATAATGTGTGAATTGCCAAAATTCAGTAGCAGATTTCTGAGCGCAAGTAGGCAAATGGACTTTATCATTTAAATGAAAAAAAGAAGATGCCTAAAGTCATGATGTTACATGTTTTACGCGCACATCGATAGGTTCCCAAGCACAGCTTATGTAAATTAAATGAAGACTATTGTAAATAGATAGCAAAAATCGGAGTTTTCCTTTTTTCCATTCACTTTAGTGTTTTAAATGTTCATTTGAAATTTTTACTAGAAATAATTGTATTCCTGAAGACAGTACAACCTGTTCAAGATAATTTAATGTGTGTAGCAGCCTTCTACAAAATGTTACTTTATATTATCCCCAAATGCATTACCATCTCAAATGTACACTTGGCAAATTCCACATATGTCTTAAAAGTAAACTACACAATATAGGAGGAATTCAAATAGCAGTGATAACCCGAGGGTAAATACAATGCGGCCTGTTGCACATTTTTGCTATTCAATTAGATGCACAAGTTAACCCATGTTATCTCTTGATAGAATTTAATGCTGATTTATGTTTGCAGTCCCTGAGAAGGTGAAAAGTTGGGGAAAACCCATATTTTGAGGTAAAAATAAGCCTGATTTAAAGCTGTACGCTGTTAGCATCGCTGCTACGTCCTTGCATACTACCATGGGCTAATGCAGCAGGAGGCATCTGGTGTGACGCCTCCTTTATGCTTGTGTGAACCACAGCTGTGTCCGAGGATACAGCCATCTGAACACTTGTGAAACCATCGGTCATCTGAGTAACCCTGATGTTTTGACGTCTTTTTAGAGTCCCAAATACTTTGATTTTGGGCACTAATAGACTTCTATACTGTTATCCAATATTAATTTGCACTTTTTTGGGGGTACAGGCTGATATCCCCATTTTTCTACACACTTAATGCGGGTACTAAGTATAAGTCGAAAAAGTAAAAAATTTATATATATTATCGCCTGAATGGAAATAATAGGATTTGCAAATAATTATATTAACATGCATATTGTAAGTTTGAAAAGATATGAAAAGGTATGAATTCACATGCCTCTTACTTTCCTATTAACTACAATAGAACTTGGTAAACAACCAATGTTGCTACACTCTGGAAAAATAATAATAGGGATTATGAAGGCATGCCAAAAGTGTGCATTATAAATGATGCCACCACCATGAACTAATAAGTGTTGCCCCTGTTTTATATAAATCCTTTTTGTTCCTATTATAAATTAAATAGTATTGCCACCAAAATACAATTTTAAATAATATTAACCCCATAATAAAATAATAACCTATTATTGGCACCATAATTAATATATTAATGTTGTCTCTCTAATATATACTAACCTTTATTTTTTTGTTTTCTGGCAAACAGCTTGTGATTTTAGCTAACTTACCTGTCAGAAATATGTCTAAAAAAAATCTACCTTATTATTCAGGAGGTTTGATAAGAAGTTTGCAAATGCAGAGTTTGTTATACTGAACAATCTTTACTCTTTTCAGCTGTAAATATCATGATTGCAGTCTCAGAACTGGCGTTTTGAAATAAAGCAGTTTGAAGTGCAATTTGGCCATTAGGAAACATACGGTTTGGCTAAACTGCCCTTTAGTAAATCTCCCCTCTAGAGTCAATGTGTAGTCTATCAAAAAGAGATTTAAGAGTCTTTAGAGATGCATGATAGAGTCTGAAGACAAGTAAACATTATCTTGGAAGTGTTTCTAAATCTGCAACATGAACATCTGTATTTTTGGAAAAAGACCTGAATGTGTCTGTACCCTTGCTACTGTGAGTTAGCCTTAGCTACTTTTAAAAAGGTGAAGGTCAGTGTATCTTAAAACTGTTCCCATGACTATCCAGCATTGCATGTTTCCATATTCTCTCACCAGCACGTGCGGGACAATAGTCAGTAGTGTAGAGCTCAAAGAATTATACAGCTGCAAAGATGGACCAATCTGGGGAACACTGGCTTAAATTAATATTATATTATGAATGAAGTTATAAATATAAAGTATATTTTAAAAAAAAAATAACTTTTATGTAGAGTTCAGGTCATTTATTTTCTAAACATTGATACAGCAAGTTCTATATTTTTTACTTTCACCTAAACAAGCCAGTAAAGACTTGAAAGGAACTTTCAATAATGTACAGCGCCACCTTTTGGATGTGGCATTTCTTGGTGGACGTGCACGATGGCCTTGATGTGATGTAGCATATGAAATCAGCTCTAAACCCTTACCTACAGGGTTAATTTTTGATATTCGGCCAACTTGGGGCTAAAGTGACAGCTGCAGTATGACAAGTGCATGCCAGCAGTTAGACTTTAGGGCTTATCTATAGCAAAGATGGAGGGTCTACAATGTACAGTAGTTAGATTCAGAATGGATTTGGGGATTCTGCTATGTGTAGTTGTGGGAATTCAGTTGCTGAAAGTCCTACTTGTCATGGAGTCAAGTGTGCAGGAACATGGATGTGCACACTGAGAGGCACATGTGTGTTATACTGTCCTGTGAATGCCAGGTAGTGTGAGACACTCTATAGGGAGGGGAGATTAGGGCAAGAAGAGAGACCCTGATAACCAAGGACAAATTAATGGGAAGCAGAATGACTATCCCAGTGGATATTGTGAGCTCTGGGGCCTTCATGTGAAGCAATATAACTGTGATTTACTTATTATCCTTCATTTATATAGTGCTTACTTACATATTACACCATACTTTTATAGTGAAAATTTGAATAATTCCTATTGTGGTTTAAAATCTAAATTCTCTACTACCCGTTAGTCAAAAGCCAATTAATTTACTGGCATATTTTTGGACTGTGGGATGAAGCCAGATAACCTGGAAGGAACCCCCAAATTGTAATTGTTCTGCACTACCATACCTATGTCAGCTTCACTTCCATCTTTGAAGGGGCATCTGTCAAAAGGAGCCTTGTCTTGATGGTGAGTATGATGTTCTCCATAGGTCGGTGTACAAAACCAGTCCACAAGCAGACAAGGGGGCTACATTGGATTTAGGGCGTAATGGAGACATGACAACTACAAGCTGAATTAGGTGTGGACTGCACAATTTTTATCCATGAATTAAAATGAACCTGCCATGGCACAGAATAGAGGCATCTATTTCGCAGGCTGAACTTCATGAGAATGTAACAATTTAGTTCCATATAAAATCTGTATTTGTGTATATCTTGATTCATCATACCATCGATCAAAGTGGAATTGAGATAAGCTTAAATATTCTTATTTAATGTATGCACAATACTTACCATAATAACCAAACAGGTTTTGAAAATACTACACTATCAGCGCCTTCTTGTCTTGTTGTTTGTATCTTTGTTAGATCCATTGGCTGGCAAGGATCGCACAAGAGGAGCAGCGATATATTTCTTTCAGTGTTACTTCTTCTATAAGTGTATGATCAATAGCGCATTGAGGGTTTGTTACATATATATATATATATATATATATACTGTAATATATATGTACATACATATAAATATGTATGTGTGTATATATATATATATATATATATATATATATACACATATATATAAAATATATATACACACATGGACGTAACTACAATAAGTGCAAGGGGTGCAGCTGCTATTGGGCCCATCTTCCTTGTCAAGGTTACATGTGTTGTATAAATTTTTCACCATTGGGTGGTACATAGTGGCGCTTACAAACTTCTGCTATGGGGCCTTCAAATACCTAGTTACGCTCCGGAACTGTATTATATTATATAAATTACTGTAACAGTACAAGCTATTTGCACTTTTACAAAGAGACAAAAATGAATGTGTAAAAAAACATATTTTAAAAAGAATAATTAAATAGATTAATAAAGTTACTGAAAACAGCACAGCAGATATGGGAGCTGTGCCCAGACGGACTCGGTATGTAATGCCTGCGGTCGGAATGCCTCCTGTCAAAATACAGACAGTGGCATCCTGATGCTTGGTAGCCCGACAGGGGTTGGGTAAGTATACTTACCCTCCCCCTTCTCCCCCTACCCTAACCCTCCCATTTTGTAGCCTAAGATAGGCATCGGTATTTCGATCTTTACCTTCCTTGTCGGGCATCCCTTGTCACGATGCCGAAGGTCTCATAACTACATCCCGCCCAGCCTGCACTGGCACCAAGAGTCAGGACACACAGCTTCTGGAACACTGTAGCCGCATAACCAGTAGTGGCAGCTGGGAGTGGGTAGGCAGGTGCCGCAATATGTACCCAGTGATTAAGGGGGCCGTGCAATGCAGATCACAGCCGCGGTCGGCATACACTGTTGTTCTCCGCTGCAAGCACCCAATGATGGTTACTGATGGAGTCCAGCAGCCAGGAGTATAGTCAAGTGTAATCAAGGAGAGAGGGCTGGAGCATGGGGGCCACAGGTCCCGCAGGTGAGAAACCTACTAACACTGTGCTAGTGGTTCCAACCAGAGTGTGACAAGCGTCCTGGTGGTGTGAGATGATTACTATTGAGGTGACAGTTGTCCAGTTTGTAGGAAGACTGGATGACAGTAGAAGAGCTGATGGATCACAGTTCAGCAGTGTCCAGCACCCCGATGGGTCAGTAAGGAGACGTAAGAGCATAGTCACACAGGGGATATCAGGGAAGACAGCTGCAGCCACCCACACTAAAAGACTGACCCTTCAATACCCTAAACTACTGACTGTCAGGTTGCGGCCTAGGATCGGTCGTTATTCACCCCAGCGCCGGCTTCTCCTGATCCCTTGGGTGGTCAGATGTCAGATGCGGCGGCGAGTGACCACCCAGAGCATTATGCCTAGAGCCATGTGAACATCCATGAGCTGTTCTGTGAATTGGTTACTGCGGTGGCCGTCATGGACGCAGCCAGGAAGTCTGCATCACCTGACTACCCTTTACCCAATGGTAGCATGGTGGTAGTCAGCTTACACTGTCTACCAATGATCTGCTACCTCAGGGTATAAAGCCTGTGCAATGTTGTTGCTACCTTGTGTATACTTGCCGTCACCTCGTTCTAGGTTCCCGTATCATGATACCCTCGAGTCTCTAGTGCCACAGTGCGTCCAAACACTTTGCCTGTGTGCTATACAAGTGCCATATCCTTGTGCAACAGTGCATCCGAACACCTTGCCTGTGTGCTATACAAGTGCCATCTCCTTGTGCTACAGTGCGTCCGAACACCTTGCCTGTGTGCTACACAAGTGCCATCTCCTTGCGCTACAGTGCGTCCAAACACCTTGCCTGTGTGCTATACAAGTACCATCTCCTTGTGTAACAGTGCGTCCTAATACCTTGCCAGTGTGCTATACAAGTGCCATCTCTTTGTGCAACAGTGCATCCGAACACCTTGCCTGTGGGCTATACAAGTGCCATATCCTTGTGCAACAGTGCGTCCGAACACCTTGCCTGTGTGCTATGCAAGTGCCATCTCCTTGTGCTACAGTGCGTCCGAACACCTTGCCTGTGTGCTACACAAGTGCCATCCTCCCTGTGTAGCAGTGCGTCAAAACACCTTGCCGGTGTACAAGTTACAAGTGCCACCTCTGGGCGCAACAGTGTGTCAAGTACTTCTTTCTGAAGTATCTCTCTTGGGCCAATGGTGTGTTTTCTCTATTCCCGTGGATATTGGATACATGACCAAGGGACCGCGACTTGCCTGCTGGGTGCAGCTTAAACCATTTCCCGCTTGGAGGGGTCACACCCCCCAGCAGGTTAGACTCTGCATCCATGGCCAGGTCTCGCCAACATCTGATATTCACGGATGAGGAGATCTTACATACAGGCCTCTCGACTCCGGTTCCTCCCTCAACCCGGGACCTCAGCTTTCATCCCTTCAGTAGGGGATTTCCCAAAGACCTACTGAGGTTATACCCTACACTACATTAATGATTCTCTCTATACCCTATACTACATCACTGACCCCTCTATACCCTACACTACATCACTGACCCCTCTATATCCTACACTACATTATGGATCACTCCATACCCTATACCATGTCACGGACTCCTGTATACCCTATACTACATTACTGCCCCCTCTATATCCTACACTATATGTCCCACCCCTCTATGCCTTACACTAAATTACTGATCCCTCTATACCCTACACTACATCACTGACCCCTCTATACCCAACAATACATTATTGACACCTCTATACCTGCCACTACACTACCGACCCCTCTATACCCTAAAATAAATTTTTCAACTAATGAGGCTTATGTAAGCAGCACCAGAACACACAGAGAAGGAAACCAGTAATGTGAAGGGAAATAATATATGTGGTGAGTGATAGTGTGTTACAAAAAAACAGATACTGTAATAGGTTTAATTTAGTATATGCTGAAACACAGTTGTGAATGAAATACTGGGAAGTATAAATGATGTCGAAACTGTATGTAGTGGGATAACCAAACTTTATTGGAGTCACAATGCTTGTATGGTAAAGTCAGGTGTAGTCCTATAGAAAGCATAGGAAGCACTTTTTTGTATGTATGATAGTGTAAGAAAGTTATACCTCCCACTTGGTTAATGTCCAGATTGATGAGCCATCTAAAGTATTGTTTGGGTGGCTTCCTTTAGGGAACACCCTTCACTTGTATAGCAATCTGGGAAAGCTATACTTGATAAAGATGCTTAAAGCAATCCAATTGCGGGTGCCAGGCTGTCTGACTCTGTAATGTTGTGCCTCCAGCTGGATGCAGTGTTGAGGAAGGGGCAGAGCTCAGGACGGACCAGCAGAGGAAAGGCAGCAGCATATGTTACACATACTAGGAGGGAGTGGAACCTCGGGATAGACCAGCAGAAGAGAGGCAGTAGCAACAGATGTTGCACATACCAGGAGGGGTCAAAGCCACAAGATGGACCAGCAGAGGAGAGGCAGCAGCAGATGCTGTATCTACCATGAGGAGGTGGAGTCATAGGATGGACCAGCAGAAGATAGGCAGCCGCAGTACATACCAGGAGTGGAGGTAGAGCATTGATACTGATGTGGTTGGGCTCCGGGCTCGCCTGATCATTTACTCATTTCCTTCAGCTTTTGCTGCCCCGATGTCATCCATACGTGACTTTAGCGCAGTGATCTCAAGGTGTAACCCCTCTATTTCCTGGTCTTTTTTCTTTAGCTTAGACACCAATTTGTTAAATTGCCTTTGTGCCCTTTGTTTGCTGCCTTAGCGATAGTGAGCTAGTCCTCCATAGACTGCCCCTTCTGATTGTTCTCCCATAGCAATGCTTCCAGCCTCCTCGTCTCTGGTTTTTGCTTCTGCAGTTCTGCACTTAGGTCTTCTACTTCTTTCCTGGATTTTATTTCTGCTTCTTTTATGAGGGCGACCTGCTGGGAATGTTCTCTCCTTCTTTCCAACATCAGGCTCAGGTCAGTGATCTCCCTCAGAATGTTCTGCAAGTCATAAAAAAGTTGAGATTATAACCAAAAAAGTGATGTTTATTTCTTTAGAATATAGTTATTTTACCTCTATTTTAAGCACAATTACCTCCATCCATTCTGCAGAAGTTATTAATACTGTACATACTGGCTTGTTTCCGTCTGACTATGGCCTCTGTGCAGGGGCTTTTTTAAAAAGGAGGGGTCCCTTGTGCAGCCTCCATGCAGGTCCCCTCCTCTCAGGCAGCACAGTATACTCTGGCTTTGTGCTGCTCAGGCGCAGGTCTCCGGGAACATGGCATCTGCGCTAAGGGCCTGATTCAGAGCTGGACGCTCTGACCAGAGCGCTCGCTCTGAATCAGGGCCGCCCTAGCTTAAAATGGAGCGGCCTCTTGGCCGCTTGCATAGCTGTGGTTGACCACCCACAGTTTATGCGAGCGGCCAAAAAGATGGTTCGCGATACTCAAGACCATCGGGCTTGCGACGAGACCCTGCGGTAGGGTCTCGCTGCCGCAAGCCCAGGAGTGCTTTTGGCTCTATCAGAGCCAAAAACACTCCCACTGATATCACTAGTGATGTCAGTGGGGCCGGACCCAGACGGTAGGCGCTCCCATGGGAACGCCTCTGTCTGGGCAGCCACGCCCCCGGCATGCCCACCAAAGGGGGCGTGCTGTCACTCACCATCGACAGCATGCCCCCTTTGGTGCGAGACGCTAAGCGACGGCTTCCCCGTCGCTCGCCGGGTCTCGCGCATGCGCACGACAGAGGCGCCTCCATTGTGCGCATGCGCATTTGGGTAACATCGACCCGCTTGCGAGCGTACAGCGCTCGTGAGCGGGTCTGAATGAGACCCTATGTTCCCTGAGACTTCTCTACTGCTCATGCGCAAATCTCCGGGGAAATGGCTGCTGTGCCATTTTTCCAGTGATTTCTGTCTTCAGAGCTGGCTGACGTGGGACACTGGAGAGGTAAGTATGTTTATATGGGTGTGCGATGTGCACCACACAGCCTGCACCAATTATAGATATGCCAATGCCTCTGTGACTATGTCCATGCATATGGGAATGTAGCTACTTTTACAGACACGCCCGTGACACTCCCATAACATTCCCATGATACAGACTTTTTGAAGTTCACTTCCCTCCCAGTAGCACAGGAACGCCCATCACTTTGCCGCCCCACTTCTGATACTATCTATCCTGTGGGCCTTTGTGCATACACTCTGTATATGCCCTATAGAGCTAGTCAGAATCTTTTGCACATGCACAGTTGCAAGTAATCGCTGAACAACGTGGACATCAGCATCACGTTACCCTCTGACAGGGCCATAGGGAGCAAAATTACAAATTTAAAGTGTTTACACAGTTACACCTAGACAAATGACTTACTGTACTGCCAGAGTCTATACATAGTTACACCTAGACAAATGACTTACTGCCAGAGTCTCTACATAGTTACACCTAGACAAATGACTTACTGTACTGCCAGAGTCTATACATTGTTACATAGTTACACCTAGACAAATGACTTACTACCAGAGTATTTACATCGTTACATGACGGAGCAAAAACATACTCTTTGAGTTGGTCACTTAGGATGGAAATGACGCTGTAAAGCTGCTCAGACCCTTTGCTCTGCTGCTGCCAGTGCTTGGATGCAAGAAAAGAGAGAAGAACATTTTCAGTATGCACTTCCCAATGGCCCTTAATCTCCAACATAAATCTACACCCATCCAGCCTTATGGAAGTGTCACACCTGTGGGATTACAACATTAAACACTTACGGGAGTGACCCAAGATAATGATGTTCCCTCATCTAATGAGTAAATCCATCACCGGAGTAAAACAGAGGCAGTAAAAACTCAGTGAGAGCCCCAATTGAGATAAACTGAAGTTCATTTACACATGATTACAGACAAATAGAGGTAAATTTACTAAAGTGAGAGTTTTTAGAAGTGGAGATGTTGCCCATAGCAACCAATCAGATTCTAGCCATTATCTTCTAGAAGGTGCTAGTTAAATGTTAAGTAGAATCTATGCTATGGGCAACATCTCCACTTCTAAAAAAACCCTCACTTTTGTAAATTTACCCCATAATATTTTAGGGCAGGGGTAGGCAATGTGCGGCACTCCAGGTGCAATGGAACTATACATCCCAGCATGCTCTGCTACAGTTTTGCTGTTAAGGCATGCTAAAGCTGTGACAAGGTATGCTGAGATGTGTAGTTCCATAGCAGCTGTGTAATAGAAGTCCTATACTGTAATAACCAGCAGGAGAATATTTTACAGCCAGGTGCATAAATATTGGGAAATTGACAGAATTTTCATATTTTGGCCTCTATTCACCACCACAATGGCTTTTAAATGAAACAAACAAGATGTGCTTTAACTGCAGACTTTCAGATTTATTTTGAGGGTAATTACATCCAAATCAGGTGAACGGTGTAGGAATTACAATGGTTTCTATATGTGCCTCCCACTTTTTAAGGGGCCAAAAGTAATGGGACAAACTAAACAATCCTAAATCTAACTTTCACTTTTTAATACTTTGTTGCAAATCCTTTGCAGGCAATTACAGCCTGAAGTCTGGAACACATAGACATCACCAGACGCTGGATTTCATCCCTGGTGATGCTCTGCCAGGCCTCTACTGCAAATGTCTTCAGTTCCTGCTTGTTCTTGGGGCATTTTCCCTTAAGTTTTGTCTTCATCAAGTGAAATGCATGTTCAATCGGATTCAGGACAGGGGATTGACTTGGCCATTGCATAACATTCAACTTTTTAGCCTTAGAAAACTCTTTGGTTGCTTTTGCAGTATGCTTCGGGTCATTGTCCATCTGCACTGTGAGGCGCCGTCCAATGAGTTTTGAAGCATTTGACTGTATATGAGCATATAATATTGCCCGAAACACTTAAGAATTCATTCTGCTGCTTTTGTCAGCAGTCACATCATCAATATATACAAGGGAACCAGTTCCATTGGCAGCCATACATGCCCACGCCATGACACTACCACCACCATGCTTCACTGATGAGGTGGTATGTTTTGGATCATGAGCAGTTCCTTTCCTTCTCCATACTCTTCTCTTCCCATCACTCTGGTACAAGTTGATCTTTGTCTCATCTGTCCATAGGATGTTGTTCCAGAACTGTAATGGCTTTTTTAGATGTTGTTTGGCAAACTCTAATCTGGTCTTCTTGTTTTTGTGGCTCACCAATGGTTTACATCTTGTGGTGAACCCTCTATATTCACTCTTGTGAAGTCTTCTCTTGACTGTTGACTTTGACACATATACACCTACCTCCTGGAGAGTGTTCTTGATTTGGCCAACTGTTGTGAAGGGGTTTTTCTTCACCAGGGAAATAATTCTTCTGTCATCCACCACAGTTGTTTTCCGTGGTCTTCCGAGTCTTTTGGTGTTGCTGAGCTCTCCAGTGCGTTCTTTCTTTTTAAGAATGTTCCAAACAGTTGATTTGGCCACGCCTAATGTTTTTGCTATCTGATGGGTTTGTTTTGAATTTTCAGCCTAATGATGGCTTGCTTCAATGATAGTGACAGCTCTTTGAATCTCATATTGAGAGTCGACAGCAACTGATTCCAAATGCAAATGTCACACCTAGAATCAAATCCAGACCTTTTACCTGCTTAATTGATAATGAAATAACGAGGGAATAGCCCACACCTGTCCATGAAATAGCTTTTGAGTTGATAGTCCCATTACTTTTGACCCCTTAAAAAGTGGGAGGCACATATAGAAATCGTTGTAATTCCTACACCGTTCACCTGATTTGGATGTAATTACCCTCAAAATAAATCTGAAAGTCTGCAGTTAAAGCACATCTTGTTTGTTTCATTTAAAAGCCATTGTGGTGGTGAATAGAGGCCAAAATATGAAAATTCTGTCAATATCCCAATATTTATGCACCTGACTGTATATACTGGAAGTAAGTTACACAGCTTGCACACTAGCAGGATAAGATTCCTGGAACAAACAGCTTGGAGGTTCCTTATCACAGGCCAGTGGTTAGTTTTATTAGTAATAAATGGGAGTTAGGAGAAAAGTATGTAGGGACTATTGTTATAGTGAGGGTCTAATCATCATCACTTAACTTATACAAAAGCAGGTGAAAATTTATATTTTCACATACTTTTGTATAAATTAAGGGCCATATCCAACTAAACGTGAAAACCCGCGATTTCGCGATAAGTTTTCACATGTACGTTCTCTTGCATATCGCGCTATCCAATTGCCATACTATTCGCAAATGCGAAATCTCCATAGACAAAAACCGGCAAACTGTTTTTACCATCCTCAGAGCAGGTGAAAACTTTAGCAAAATCCCTATTTTTGGCTAAAAATGTGGGGACTTGATGCAGAAACCTTTAGATATAAATATTTTTTTAATTAACTTAATTTGGTCAATAATGACGTGATTTTTTTGGGAGGGCAAAAAATAAAAGTGATGGAAAATGGGTTTAAAGTAGTGGGTATGATTTTTGGGGGGGCTATATGGATGGGATAGGTTTTTTAAACATTGCAGGTGGCTGCAGCAGGTGTATTTTTAAAAAAAATTAAAAGTGCACTTTTATGACACAAAAATATGCTTGCACCCATTTTAATGTACCCCAATTTAACTACAGCATTTATTTTGGCCAAATAAAACTTGCTTTCTATCATCATTCCACTGTTAGAGAAAAATGCATATAACAGCCATTTGACACAATTTAAGATCCCAAATTCCTTTGATTATGGCCATTAATGTACTTCTACACTATTACCCTATCTACGTTTAACTTATTTGGGGGTACAGGCAGATTTCCCCGAAGTCACCTGCACTTTTTGCATATAACACATTGAGAATTTTCCAGGCGAATGCCGCTTTGTGTCTTTTGCATTGGAATTGTGCAAAAGTGGCAAATTCAGACTAAGGGCCATTTTCAATTTGGCTGCGAAAAGTCGTAATCCACTACAAATTATCGCCGATGACGTCATTTTCGCATGTTGCAATTATCCCCGTATTCAATTACAAAGACTTTTCGCCGGTATGAATAGTCTTTGTAAAAACCGGGGATAAGTTTTCACCATGTTTTACATGGTGAAAAAAAGTGCAGAATTGAGGTTTAAGGGTTCAGGCTTAAAAAAAATAGCCTGCACCCCTGGGAATAGCCCTTAAAAATAAACTGTGTCAAAAAAAAGTTTTTTTAAAAAATAGGGACACCCCAAAAAAATTATTTTAATTTTGGGGTTAAATAAAAAATATGGGGAACAAGTTTTTAAATAACGAAATTAATTCGGGGGGTTTTCCTAAGTATGCGGCAGGTGTTTAAAATAATGCAGGTGATAGCGGCAGGTGCATTTTCGAAGAATTTTCAAAATGCACTTTAGGGTCTTAAAAATATGCTTGCACCCATTTTGATGTACTCCAAATTTGATGGGAATAGTTATTTTTCCCTCCTCAAAAAAACAAAAGTGCTGTTCTTCACCACTTCTTCATAACCGCTATTATGCACCTGCCGTGGCTATTTAAAAATCCCGACAATATGCAGAAGGCCAAATCAGGCGTACACATAGTGATTCCCCATGCCAGGACATATTTTGGGGTGTGCCAGGATCAATTCCCGAAAATTCAGAGTACTTTTCGTCAGTCAGTTTTTCGCCGGGTCTCGATTCCGCACCTTTTAAATTGAATGCGGGGATAAGCGGGCATGCGCCCGATACTTTATCCCCACTCAAACCTCCGATATGGAGCGAAAAGTCCAGCACTGACTTTTCGCTCCCATATTGAATATGCCCCTAAGGGTGTGCACAAACGAAAATGTATAGTTTTCGCATCTAATTGGATATGGCCCCAAGTGTCAGGGCCATTCATCAAGTTCCAAAAAAGAGCAGCTTTCGGAAGTGATACTTTAAACTTTCAGACCGGCGCAGCAGAGCAGCAAAAAATCACTGGGAAAATGGCAGCAGCCATTTTCCAGGTGATTTGCGCATGCGCAGAAAAGATATCCGGGGAAAAGGCGCAGGCACCATTTTCCCAGAGACACGCGCATGCGCTGTACATTCTGGCAGTAAGCCATAATGTACTGCACTGACAGAGAGGAGGGGGCCCAAACAGAGGATGCAAACGGGCCCCCTCCTCTCTTAAAATGCCCCTCTGTATGGGGGGTACAGATGCCTCCAGTTACATTGTGGCTGATCACATCACAAACTTGTGCGCGTATCATGCCATGTAATTACCTGCAACTCCATACGCCACGGTACACTATGGTGTGCACTGTGATCGCACCATTCATTCCTATGGAGGCGCGGTCGCATACGCAGTGCATGTACCCAATCGCGGGCGTGCATCTCGCATTGTGAGGTGCAATTTGCCGCGGCAACACTATAGCTGGGAATATCTGTATTAGAGGTGTGTGGGATGCCCTGAACTAATAAATATTGCACCACTAATGCACTTCCCTAGCACTTAGAGTGGATAGATCCCCTTCCCGTCTGCCTATGCACCTCTCCTCCCATCCTGTGCTGACCCCTGAGCCGCCGAGCACACAGATGGTCCAGCCTGATGGCCTCTCTCTTCACTAGGGGGATCTCCACACAGTCTATGGGACACAGGCTGTTCCTTGAGGAGGTAAATAAGCTGGGGAAAATTTATGTATATGTGTGTATGTGTGTATATTTATATATGTGTATATATATATATATATATTAATGTGTGTTCTATCTATATCGCTGCCTACTTAAACGCCTACCTGCTGCTCGGCCGTCGTGCCATACAAGTCACACTTTCGAGCTGATATCGGCCGCACCATTGGACATTAGATTGATCCTATGGTTACTCAGAATGTCCGACTGTATATGGCCACCAGTGTCTGTGGAACTGCGTCCTTCGACGCAGTCCCTGACACCAACACGCCCACTGATGACAGTCACCTCCCAGGAACGCCTGTAGGAGTTACATGGATCGCCATTCAATTCTAAACTGTGTTCTTTGGTGGTAACCATTAGAACATATACGCAGTGCATGTGCAGATGCCCAGTGTTTTAAATGCGTCCACCTCTGAATCCGGTATCTATCTATCTATCTATCTATCTATCTATCTAGCCTGTGTCCGCTGACTACACTAGAGCCTGCCTGGATGTACCCACAAATGTTTATTTTTTTACATATTTTTGGCGGCTTTGGAATTTTTAAGACGCCACTTCCACATATTCACCTGTGTGTGTGTGTGTGGGGGGGGGGGGGGGGCTGGGGGGGAATCGGTATGATGTAGGTTGCAGCTGCTGCCCGCCATGGGTGAAAATCCAGATCGTCCCTAAGGTAAGTATAGACTAACCTAATTCACTCCCCTAACACTAACCCTCCCTTAGGGGTGCTAACCCTAACCTTCCCACCAGTGCCTAACCCTAATCGCCCCTCTAAGTGCCTAAACCTAAGCCCCCCTTCCCCGCCCCCTAAACCTAAGTCCCCCGGGGGGGGTGTCTAACCCTAACCCTCCCTCCCCCTAGCCTAACCCTAACCTCCCGGGGGGATGCCTATCCCTAAGTCCCACCCGGGAGGCCTAAACCTAACCCCCCCCCCCCCCGCGGCTGTCCGCGCCCGTCATCCCTTCAATCGGGATAGCGGGCGCCGGTCTCCCAGCATCGGTAAAATGACAGGCGTCTAGATTTAGACGCCTGTCATTTAACCCTCGCCGGGATAAAGCAGTCGGGAAGCCGGCTGCCGGGATTAGGTCCACCAGCTTCCCGGCTGCATACCGTGTGTGGGGGGGTGGGACTAGGCAGAAGTTTGCCTAGGGTGCCAAGAAACCTTGCACCGGCCCTGTATGTACATACAGAATAACAGCTTTATTTCATTAGGTTACTACAGTGTGACAGGGGATTTTTTTTTTTTTTTTTCAATTCCTCCTTTTCTAGCACCTGTCCATGTTGTGTATCTGCATACCTACAAAGTGCCTAAATGTGCCTGGTCTTGCAGATTGAATCATTCATGTAGCAGGTTTGCTAGCTTAAACCTTCAATTACAATATTTACCCATATGCAGAACATTTACTTGCCGTGCTGTGCAGGTGGACAAGCCCTTTAAAAGGACAATGGCATGAAACCCACTCTAGTTGCAGGCCTATGTTTTACATGTAAACACAGTGAGTCTCAAGGAGTATAATACCTGCCGCACTTTGATGTATCTTGCCTACAGTACTTGTGTCATATACACACATTTCAAATTCCACTTATTCATTTTTGCCTCAACACAGAATAGCCATCATTTATCTTTAGAATTAATTTTGTTGGCTTGCTGAGGTTGCTGAAGTGTTTACAAAAAAAAAAGGATCTTAGACTAATGGCCTAACATTAAAAAATGCACCAGAACAGAATATAGCTAAATAAATATGTTACTTTAAGTAGCACTACAAATGATGTCATGGAGTAGGAACAGTATTTCAAAAGTATACAAATTGTCTCCGGGCCATAATTCTTCCTGACATGCACATTCTGAAGAAAGCGCAGCCTTTAATTTTGTTGATGTATTCTTAGGAACTTGATATAGCCATTTTAGTCTTTTAATTTGTTAATATGTGCAAATTTACCGTACCATTTTTGCGATCATCTTCTTTTTTTTCCCTTTTAAGAAAACCCTTTTAGTTAAATGTAGCATTTCCTCTAATGATATAATTTCCCCTAGATTGCAGAGACATTGGCTTTTTCCAAACTCAGTTAATTGTTATAAAGCACTTCACTTCAGTAGAAATTCACACAGTACTCTCCTTTCCGTCTCATATTGAGGTCATTTTTCTTCTGTCTCTGCGCCCCCTCCTGCTCTTAAGAGTAAAACTATTGCAATAGTTTGCTGCTTGTTAGAGTTGTCTGATGGATTACCTAGCATCTGCTTTGGAGTTGGTGAAGTATTTATTTGGGATATTGTATATTTATATAAATATATCTAGATAGATATACCCCACCACTGTAAACCTGTTTTACTTAATAAGGTTCAGTGGCATGTAGAGAGATTTTTTTTTCAGCTAGACAGTGATGAAATATGTTCTGCGTCTTGTTTGTTTTGGGGGTTTGTTAAAACAAAGTATCTGTGGCACAATATAAGAATGTTTAGCAGAAAAACTCCTCTATCCTCCCACCCTCTAAGTCCACACGCTTGTGCCAAATGTTTTTGTCCGTGTAACACAATAGCGTGCACAAATACTTCATTAGCCGTTTAAAGATTTGTAAATTCACACCTATGGCAATTGACTGATGCATGTCTGAAGCTATGGGAATAAAGCAGTATGCATCGAGTTTAGTGAACAAACAGGTTTTCCTATAAGGCTGTAGAATAATGATTTATTCCCAATCGTGACTTTTTTGGCCAGGTTTTGTCCACTTTTAATTATAGGCAAACATAGTTGTGATCAAAACAAGTAGCAGCTCATCTATTTCTGTCCCAATGGCTCATAAGTTCTGACGAGTTGAGTTGTCTGTATACTGCATTATTAGGCTGTTTTACTTATGAAACAGTAATCTGGATGCTTACAGTATGTGTTTTTAGTCCAAGAAAATGAACATTTGCTTGTCTGAATTCCCTCACAAGAGAAAAAACCTGTCAGTGTCAGTGTAAATCACATAATAACTTTATATATTTCATATTATGTAACAAATAGAGAGAAAGTGGTGTCATTGCCATTTGTATCATCTTCCCAAATGGCTTGCTATACAAGTAATACTAATAATTTCTAATATTCTCCTGAATGACAAAGTAATCATTCATGTTGGCAGGGTCCACCTAGCTAACCTAAGGGGAGGACTGAGAGATGGCTATAGATAAAGGTAACAATGATTTGTTCAGCATAGCAAACCTAGCTTTGTTTGCTGTGGATTAAGCCTGAAGGTGGAAAAAAAATCACATGATATAATTACGAGGCCTCAAGGCAGTAAAGAGGTACCTTTGTCTGGTGGATTATATGCCTGCAGCGGAGATTATTATTTTATGACATACGTTTCAGGTCTGTTACCATTATACATGTTTACAGCATTCAGGAGAAATAACATAACACCAACTACATTAAGTTGTGGCTGTTCTGTAAAATCATTTACATGCACATTGTGGTTATCATTCTCTTACTTACAGGTACAGAGCCAGGGCGTATAGAGCTGTCCGTGGAAGAGGTTTTCTCTATAAATTACCCATTTTTTTTTAATTTTTGACTAAATCAGTCTGATTTCATTGAGTCAAAAACATGTGGTTGATGAATATGTAATTTGTATAATGTCACTAATGATCCTCTGGTTGACAGGATTTGAGGAAAATGCCATTGCTTCTGTGTGGCCAAATCTTGTATTCATTCATTTCCTGGGCGTAAAAGCCAAGTTACTTGTAAGTGGCCACTTCACCATTTTTAATGGCAAGCTGTTAAAACATACAGTTAGATATGTTAGGGAGAATGCTTAAAGGGGTGTTACTGACAGTACTTGGAAGTCATTCTGGATTAGAAATTCATTTAATAATGCAACATCATCCATAGTTGAAGTATTAATATACCAGGGTTCTATGGTCATTATTGGAAAAGCTGGGCCTCTCTGGTAATGGCTCTATGTACTGTACATGTGCGGTGCCCGATGTGTCTTTGTATTTTATCAATAACAGGGCATTTCCTATGACAGATATTATAGAGTTACACAGTTATATGAGGAGGGAGGCAGAGTTAAACCCTTCATCATATGACTTCATAATTACATAAATAGGTACTTCAGATGTTAACTAGTCTCTGGTGTTGGTGCTAATGGAGGCTCTCTATGGTCCCCAAACTGTGAAAAACCTACTTAAATGTCAACCAGCATACTAAAAAGGGTGTGATATACAAGATCGGCATTCAGAATGTCGATATTATAATGCCGACATTATCTAAAGGTTGATGTTCAGAAAGACTACATTTTCAGAATATCGACATTCACAGTGTTAACACCGACATAATATTGACAGTTAGAATGTCAACAATGGGATTTCAATGTGAACTTAACCCTAATTGCAGCTAAACACTAAGTGCAGCCTAACAGTAGTTGCAGCCTAACCTTTACTGCAGCCTAACCCTAACTGCAGCAGCCTAACCATAATTGTAAAACCTAACCCTAATTGTAGCCTAACCATAATTGCAGCCGAACCCTAAGTGCAGCCTAACCCTAAGTGCAGCCTAACCCTAACTGTAGCCTAACCCTAATTGCAGCCTAACCCTAAGTGCAGCCTAACCCTAATTGTAGCCTAACCCTAAGTGCAGCCTAACCCTTAGTGCAGCCTAACCCTAATTGTAGCCTAACCTTAATTGCAGCCTAACCCTAAGTGCAGCCTAAGCCTAATTGTAGCCTAACCTAAATTGTAGCCTAATCTTAATTGCAGCCTAACCCTAATTGCAGCCTAACCATAATTACAGCCTAACCCTAATTGCATGTGTCGACTTCCTGACAAGGTCAACATTAAGTGAATGTCAGCATCCTGAATGTCAACATTCAGACCATATCGACATTATGGTGTCAACATTTTTACAGTTGACATTCTAAATGTCAACACAGTGACTACATAACTAGTAAAAATTAAACAGATTTATTTCTGCTATTTTCATGTGCATTACATTTATATTGACTATGGGAGATAATGATATCTTAGGGGCAGAGACTTCCTTGAAAAACCTTTGTAATTACTTTGGTGCAATAAGGTCAGAGAATAATTAAATTATTTTCTAAAGCTGAATTCAAGTGTTCATATTTTTTACATTCAGTCAAAGTAATTGTAGTGGTAAATGTATTCTTTTGTGATTCACTATTGTTATCCATTTTTATGCTCTAATATTAAGAACAATTAGGGATTTAGAAGATGTGTATCCAAGGAGATTAAAAACACTCACTCACACAAGTAATAGATGCAAACATATAATATACAATTAATCAATCAATATTTGAAGTGCAAATGAATGCAATAAACCAATAATCAACTCAGAAAGTAATATAATAAATAGAGCACACTACATATGCAACAAGCAATACACAATGAATAATATATGTAGTGATGAACAATAGCTGGATAAAACTTTGTGATGATAATCATGTAATATGTAGTCATAACCTACGTCATTGTATTTATGTTCTAAATACTTTATCAATTGGCAATACTGATTTCAGATAAGTTTGCAAAGCATTGTCATCTATTAAATCTAAGAAACAGTCTTTACAATTTGCCACAAGCAATTTAAAGTGAAAATGTATATAAAACTTTTTATAGACCGAGGGGTGTCTTGTGTGAGCATCACTTAAATACTAAAATATACCATAATCATGAATAAGAACAAAGAGACATAGATTTGGCAGAAAAAAATCTGTTAGCTATTTATTTAAATATATTTAAAAGGAAAAGGTATGGTGGTAAAGTAAACACAGCCAGCATCAGCACAATCCAACAAAGCACCAGCAACAATGAAAACAGGGCATTGCAGACGGAAACTGCCTAATGGTGGTGCCAGGTCGAGAGGGCTGGCACCCGCTGCCGCAGCAGCATATGTCTGGCAAGCGACTGGCAGCTTGCCAGACAAGTGCTGCTGCGGGAGGGGGGGGATTAAGGGCACGACATGGGCGGGACTTGGTGTGGGCAGCAAGGGGAGGGGGGTCACAATAAACAATAAAGAAAGATAACAGAAGAGGAAAACAAAATAAAATAGCACGAAAGAAAGCAGTAGGGGAGAAGTCAAAGAAAAGCTTATATGAAAAATAGAATATAAATCACACAACAAAATAAGTGCAATCAAGCAATGGTATACAACGATGTAATGACAGGTGTTACTTATCCCATTTAGAAGACATTAGCAAAGAGGCTTTGGCCCAACAAACCAGAGCCTTCAATACCAGCACATAACACATCCCTTAACTTAATAAGACCACATGTGATGCCACCCAGGCTGGCCATCAGTCTAGGTTTAAACCACCTCACTGTTATGTCAATCATTTGGTTTCTCTAATAGTATATAATTGGCAATGTTATATAATCCTGTATTGATATCATGGTATGTTCAGGTTTGTCTCCCTGAACAACACCGCAAAATGTTTTTTCTATACAGAGAAACATTTCATTCACCAAATAAAAATGTACACCTTCACTAATTTGCTCCTCTCAGTTTTACATAAGCAGACCACACAGTGCATGCTTGGTCTGCCAACGTAATCACGTGCAGTATGATATTGTTGGTTGACCGTTACATAGTTTCTAGATACAAATTAATCTATTTAGGGAATTTGTTTTCAGATATGCTAATCTTATTACATGAAGTACACGCATAGGGTTGTTCATGAGAGACGAGTTACCCTCTAAGCAGTAAGATGTACATCTTGTCTGTGTATTTTCTTCTGCAACAAACTGAGCATGCACAATCGTCATAGGAGATAGATATTGTTGAAGAGATGCTCCTACCGACAGCTTATATGTATAATACCTAGGAACAGAAGCAACTGGAGGCACCAGGCATTAAGAGAAGGGCAAAGTACAGTAAGGGGTATATTTACTAAGGTGCAGGTTTTTAGGAGTGGAGATGTTGCCCATAGCAACCAATCAGATTCTAGCTATTATCTTCAAGAAGGTGCTAGATAAATGTTAAGTAGAATCTGCTATGGGCACCATCTCCACTTCTAAAAACCCGCACTTTAGTAAATATATATCCCTAAGTAGGCTATTTATTATCACTTAATTTATACAAAGCAGGTGAAAAATATTCACCTAATTTTTTATATTTTAATTGTCAGCCCCATTCATCATTCTTGTAACGCAGGAGATAATCACAGATGTCTCCTGGTTACAATTGTGCCTCAATAATTTCCATCGATGTAGAAAAGATGAAATTCATTAAGTTCCGAAACAGCTTTTTTTTCGGAACTTGATTGAGAAACTGTATGCCATCCTGAGATGGCGTACAGCCCCTGATAATCTTCACAGGTTGCTATTTACATGGCAGCCTGTGAAGATTTACATGCCAGCCCAGCCACTGCAGCCAGCAGAGGGCTCTATTAAGATCCCTCCCTGCTGTGTCTGCACTGCAGAGCCCGGGGCACCACAGACATGTGATCACACTCACTGGCAGAAGATAGAAGACAGAAGAAAGGTGAGCCGGGGGAGAGTATGCAGCAGCAGGGGAGGTCCTGACAGACACCTGTGGGAGGGAGGGGGGAAGGGATCGCACACCCATGTGTGGGGGAGGGGGGGTTGTTGTGGATCAGACACCGGAGAATGCATTCGGGGCTGTGAAGGGGAGACATGCGGAGGAGATCCGGGGAGTGGGAGGCGGGGAGGAGGAGGTCAGGGCAGTGAGGGTAGAGACACGGGGATGAGAGGCAGCCAGAAAGAAGGGAGATGAGGGGAGCAAGTACAGACAGGGAGAATGGAGAAACCATGGACAGGCTGCAGGCAGGGGAGCTCAGGGAGAGGAGACACCGAGGGAGAGGAGGGAGGCAGAGGCTGCGGGCTGGGAGAGGGGAAACACGGGGCAGAGACAGCAGGCTGGGTGCAGAGAGGGGAGACATGGGGCAGAGGCAGCCGGCTGGGAGAGCGGAGACATGGGGCAGAGGCAGCGGGCTGGGTGCAGAGACATGGGGCAGAGGCAGCCGGCTGGGTGCAGAGACATGGGGCAAAGGCAGCCGGCTGGGAGAGCGGAGACATGGGGCAGAGGCAGCGGGCTGGGTGCAGAGAGGGCATAGATTAAAGGGAAAAGTATCACTTTTCCGAAAATCTGACTCTGCAAAAAGAGCAGCATTTTGGAATTGATACTTTTGTTAGGGAGGCATGATGAATGCATTCAAAAGATTTTTTAAACTCGCAGCGAATTTAAAACATAATTATCACTAGTGATAATTGTGTCATGATGAGGAGGAGATGCAGCACTCTGCTAATTTTTGCAGCTTCACTATGATTGTTTTGTCAATTTTAACTTCCCATCTGGCAGAATACGGGATGCAAGTTTTAATGTAAATTTTGGGCTACATTGCCAGCTTATAAAATTCAGCGTTGGTGATCTTCACAACATTGTAGAACATGTAGCCAATTAGAACATTAAGGGGCTGAATGAAAGTTGTGCACATGTTAGCCGTAATTACACTTGCAGGAAACGTAATGCATTAATTTGCTCATATGCCGAGTTGTACACATCCACTTTGACCGCAACATACATACTCATACGCTTAGTTTCATAGCCGTCATTACTATCAGCCCCATCTTTGGTGCAAGAGATCTATCTGACAAAAGTTGGATTTCTTCGTACTCACAGCTCCACGTAGTCCGTAGTTACGTCTATGTGCCCTCACATTTTACAAGCAAATGTCCCGTTTCCACCCATTTGCACCTATTCAGCTGCAAGTGAAGATACAACTGAAATGCGTACAACTCCAAAACTGCGTGCAGCTGTGCATGGACCCCTAACACGCAGAGCAGTGTTGAGAGGCTACTTTCGAACTGGTGTGGGACGTTTGTGGAATCAAACGCATTTCCATCTGGTTTACATTTGATTTTAACTACCATTTGTACATACTGTAGTTTTTTTGTTTTTTAATAATACCACATGGAATGCTACGTTATCATAGTGCTCTGCTCAATCAAGGCACATATTTCACAAAACAAATGAAAATTATGCTAACTAGGAAGTTGGCTGCCTAATATAATTAGTTGTTCTGGAATCAATTTTTGAAATGTTGGCTTTATGTTAGTAATCAATAGCTAAGGATCTCCTATGAGGCCATTCAGTCTCCTTTACTGAGTACCCATGGTAAATGTTGTAATGTGTCACAGTGTGGGTAAAGTAAATTGAAGTACGGTTTGGCACAGAATCATAGGAAAATAATTATACAGACATCATACATCAATTTTTTTTCCAATTGATGCTAAATCAGAATGATTTCATAGGTTACAATATGTTACACACAAAATTAAACTCTCAGTGGATTCCTGCCATCTTATGTGTAGGTGGGCGGGATGCATGACGCATCGCTTTCTGAATGTGATGCATGCCGACACTCATCGCAAGCATAATATTGTTTACTAACGCCATATGCTTGAAGAAAATCACAAAGGACAGCTCAGCAGTGTCACTTACTTTGCTGACAACCAGTGAGGCTGGTAGGCAGGGCTGCCATCAGAAATTGTGGGGCCTGGGACTGACAAAGTAGGCAGGGCCCCCCCCCCCTCCCCGTGTGGCCGCCACTTTAGTTGGATCTCTCCTCACACCCTCAGGAGGGTGTGGGGACAAGTCAATTAGTCGACCTAACAGCGCGCTGAATTGAATAGCTCCGGGAGCTCCCTCCCGGCGCTATCAATAGTACACAGAATTGAATTGGCCCCTATGACGTAATAGGTAATAATATCTCTGAAACAATCCACTTAATACTTAAGAAGTACTGTATGGTAAGTTTCTACTTGGTACCTTAATATAGAACTCAAGTTACATGTTCAGTATTGGGCCTGATCCTACAGGGAGGGAGAGGGCAGGGACACTGAGGGAACATTACAGGAAGGGTGAGAGCTGGTATACTGAGGGGAAATTACAGAGAGGGTTAGGGTAGGGACACTGAGGGGAGGTTACAGGGAGTGAGGGTAGGGACACTGAGAGGAGGTTACAGGGAGTGAGGGTAGGGACACTGAGGGGAGGTTACAGGGAGTGAGGGTAGGGACACTGAGGGGAGGTTACAGGGAGTGAGGGTAGGGACACTGAGAGGAGGTTAGAGGGAGTGAGGGTAGGGACACTGAGGGGAGGTTACAGGGAGTGAGAGGAGGGACACTGAGGGGAGGTTAAAGGGAGTGAGGGTAGGGACACTGAGGGGAGGTTACAGGGAGTGAGGGTAGGGACACTGAGGGGAGGTTACAGGGAGTGAGGGTAGAGAAACTGAGGGGAGGTTACAGGGAGTGAGGGGAGGGACACTGAGGGGAGGTTACAGGGAGTGAGGGGAGGGACACTGAGGGGAGGTTACAGGGAGTGAGGGTAGGGACACCGAGGGAAGGTTACATGGAGTGAGGGGAGGGACACTGAGGGGAGGTTACTGGGAGTGTGGAGGCAGGGAGAGTGAGGGGAAGTTACACAGAGGATGTAGAAGTGCCACACTCACATCAAACAAAGCCCAAGGCATCAAGTGGGGGGGTCTACCCAAAGTGACATCCACAGAGTCCACCGATGATGGAATAAAATAAATGGGGCACTCAGCAGGGTTCAAGAGATTTGCATATATATATATATATATATATATATATATATATACACACACTTACCTGATAGCTTAATTACTGCAGGCAGCGTCCCCTCTTCTCTGCTTCAGGGTTCAGGGTCAGCTGTCACATTGGGTCTTTTCTCCAGCACAAGCTGACACTCTGCAGCGTCCACCTTCTCCTGCGCTTTTTCTCCTCCTTGGCTCCTCGGCCTCTCCTTCACGTGCAGCCGCTGGCACACAAAAGAGCATGCACGGCCTGACGTCATTAAGCCGTGCGTGCCATGCACTGAAAGGCAGTGACTAAGGCAGGGGAGATGGAACTCTAGAGATTCCTCCGATTGTAACTCCTCCCATGCAGGCGGCGCGGTAGCGGACCTGATCGGAGAGTAATTAGAATAAATTTTTGCCCAGCTGACTAATGAGTGGTCCTTAGTTTCGTCCTCTCAGAGGATGGGCCCCGGCAGGCCCCTCCCCCGTTCTACCAGTGGCCGGACCCGGGACTCCAGTCCCGACAGTCCCCCCTGATGGCGGCCCTGCTGGTAGGACAGCATGGTCTCCTCTTCACATGCGCAAGGGGGCATGGCCTTGCTCTACATGTCATGCTCCCCGTTCTCAACATACAGTAGGTTTACCCAGTGCACTGGCAGCTGCGGGGGGCAGCTCACAGCCTCTCCCCTGCCTAACTCTTGTTGTGGCTGCTCAGTTATACCATATGACAGGGTGACACCAAAATAGCAGACCACACCCCCTAGTGACGTCAGTTGGACAGCTCTCTTGGTAAGAGCTGTCCTTTGTGATAGAAGGACTTCCCCCCTAGTGACGCCAGTGGGATAGCAGACCACACCCCCCTAGTGACGTCAGTTGGACAGCTCTCTTGGTAAGAGCTGTCCTTTGTGATAGAAGGACTTCCCCCCTAGTGACGCCAGTAGGATAACAGACCGCACCCCTCTAGTGACGCCAGTGGGACAGCTCTCTTGGTAAGAGCAGTCCTTTGTTATAGAAGGACTTCCCCCCTAGTGACACCAGTGATGCTGTCCTTTGTTATAGAAGGACTTCCCCCCTAGTGACACCAGTGATGCTGTCCTTGTGATAGAAGGACTTCCCCCCTAGTGACACCAGTGATGCTGTCCTGTGTTATAGAAGGACTCCCCCCCTATTGACACCAGTGATGCTGTCCTTTGTGATAGAAGGACTTCCCCCCTAGTGACACCAGTGATGCTGTCCTTGTGATAGAAGGACTTCCCCCCTAGTGACACCAGTGGGATAGCAGACCACACACCCCTAGTGACGTCAGTTGGACAGCTCTCTTGGTAAGAGCTGTCCTTTGTGATAGAAGGACTTCCCCCCCTATTGACACCAGTGATGCTGTCCTTTGTTATAGAAGGACTTCCCCCCTAGTGACACCAGTGATGCCAGTGGGATAGCAGACCGCACTCCTCTAGTGATGCCAGTGGGATAGCAGACCGCACTCCTCTAGTGACGCCAGTGGGATAGCAGACCGCACCTCCCTAGTGACGCCAGTGGGACAGATCTCTTGGTAAGAGCTGTCCTTTGTGATAGAAGGACTTCCCCCCTAGTGACGCCAGCGACATAGCAGACCGCACCCCCCTAGAGACACCAGTAGGACAGCTCTCTTGATAAGAGCTGTCCTTTGTGATAGAAGGACTTCCAGGTACTGGACCCGGGAGTTCTTCTGTGCATGTGTCGAGTGACAGTTCTGAGTGGGATCCTCTCAGGGGGAAATGCATCTAAGCTCTGGATTGTATCACATTCCGGAGCTTGCTGCATATACGGTAAGCTGCCAAACCTCAGAAAACAGGATTTTTGGAAGTTTGACAGCAAAATATATTAAAATATATATTACTACATGCACGGGTATCTTTGATCTCTAAAACAATATGCTTACATCATTTTATACCAGTAAGTCAAGAAACTGATCACTAGCAAAATGATCCATTCATCATTTTCCAATATTTGGATTATTGGTCCATTTTGTGACCTGCATGAGGGAATAGACATAAGAGCATAACTTAGTGAACAATGCTTCCTATTTCCTCTGGGGTTTAATAATATGTTGCTCTTAAGTTCCATGTGAGTTTTGAGGAATTCAGAATTCAGTAAAATTTGGGAGAGCCCAACCATGCCAATCCATTATACAAGACCCCTGCTATGTTTTTCTGTGCCAGCTCCATATTGAATGATTTGTTTTATTTAATTACTGAACTGAAAGCTTAAATGGAACTTTAATTCACAGAATTCCTGGTGGGATACAGAAAATGCTTCCAGAAGTTGTTGCTGCATTCCAAACTGTGCAGCAACAACTCAATTGAGCACGACACGAATAAAAAATAAAACTAATGACATTCGTTTCTAGTCTCAGACCCATTTACATGCATTTTTTTAAATGCTTTTAAAAATGCCAGTGGTTATGAAACCTAAGGGCCTCATTTAGAGTTGAACAAAAAACAGATATGCCTGGAATGTACATATTTCCAACATAAAATCTAGCGTATTAATGCCAGTCAACATTATCAACTAATATCTAGATTACAGATGCCTCCAGAGCAAAGACACATCATCTGCATCATCAAAGTTTTCCAGAAGTTAATAATAATAACGATGATGATGATGACTGCAATCTCTTTCGATTTTAAAAAGAATAAGAAAAAAACTAGCGTGACTATTCCACCCCAAATCCTTCACCAGAACCAGCACTACATTGTCTTGGCTGGTTTCCGTTAAAAGAGTGTATAGTCATCCTGTTAGAGAGTAAGCAACAGCAACCAGTCTGGATAGGCTCCACATTAAACAGGGAACAACTCATCCTGGAACCTTCATAGTGTGAACCAGACCAAACCTAGTCACCTAGAGCCACTAGGGGGGATGGTGTAGAATAACTAGCAATCACCTCTTAAGTTGGGTACATATTGGATGATAAATTGGACGATTTGTCGTTTTGAGGTGAATTGGAATGACAAATCGTCCAGTGTGTACGCATTATTGCGCACTCCCATGCATCGTATCTTCAGATCTGCCTGCAGTGCAAGCCAATCTGAAGATCCGGCAGCCAACACCATGCTTCTGGATGCGGCGGGGGAACAATATATTGGGCGGTCGTACACCAGAACGTGCAGTGTATACGGACTGCCCTATATATCGACCAGTCACATCTGCCCTGCTGAGTACACATATCGTCTAGTGTGTATCTAGTTTTACACTACAGGAGATCCTTGTACTCACACAATTATACATAAATTAATAACCCTAGAATTAGAAATGTGCACCAACCCCCGTGTTTTGGTTTTGATTTTGGATCTGTATCTCCCCTGGTTTTGGATCTGGATCTGGTTTTGGATTTTTTTCCTTGGTGTTTTGTTTTTAGGTCTTGGTTTTGGATCTATATTTTTCCAAAAAATTATATAAACAGCTAAAACTACATAATTTGGGCCTATTTTTGTTCCTACAGTATTATTAACCTTAATAACAATAATTTTCAGGCATTTCTAGGCATTTTTAACCACCTCACAGCTCACAATATTGATGTCATTATTTTTCACCAATATAGGCCAAAGACTGCAGCAAGCTGGCTGGCTAAAGTAAGCAACAGAGCAGAGGCACAAACGCACGGCAGTTTAAAAAAAGATAGGACATCTATGATACATTGCCACACAGCAGTGGCAGTCAGGATGGCAGTTTAATAAACTATAATAATGTCAGTCGGCAATGCCACAAATTGTGCCAAATCTAAAGAAAAGAGGTGCAAGATGGAATTGTCCCTCCTACCCACTCTTATGTGGAATATTAAAAAGGACATGCACAGTTTAACAAACCAACCACTTTAGCGACTAGGACTGACACTTTTGTAGCTGATCTGCTTGGTTTGTTTGGGCCTCCACAAAACATTTTTTGGAATGACTACCTTCAATTAGTGGTGGAGATTGCATGTGCTGGTCCAAACTGCTGGTAGCTGATACTGGACTGCTTGTTATTAATTTACAAATTACTATAATTTTGTAAAATTTTGTTAAACAAACTGCATTAACTCGCTGCAAATGACGTAACAGGGAGGAGGTGCCTTAGATGGATGGTTAAAGTCCCTTCCTCTGCTAACTTTGTCAGAATTTAGATTAAAATAATTCCACACCCAAGACGTGGCTTTTCTGGCTTTCTTTTTATCATGAGCAAGAACTGCTGCCACTGGTAGCTGATTTACGCAAACAATATCCTCATCATCAACATCCTCATTAGCGTCAGATAGGACACAAATTTCCCTTTCATCCTCCTTTTGCACTTCCTCCACACTATCATCCTCATTTTTTATTAATTCACCATCTAATACTAGCATAGCCGTCATGGCATCAGTGATCCGCTGTGAAACTGGGTGACAGCTGTTATACTAACTTCCTCTATCAAAGGACTGTTTAATAGTCAATTGTTTTTTTAAAATTACTACTAGTAGTAGTCTTCTTGGTCCCTTTCTGGGATGAAGATCCACCCTCAACAGCAGTAGCAACAGATATAGCACTCAAGGATCCTTCTGAGAAATCACGGATTGGAGAGGAGTCAGTCATGCGTATGAAATTAGATGCACCAGGACTACTTCCGATCACGAATGAGGATGTTGATGATGATGCAGGTGTTGGTGGTGGATATTGCAGACACTTGAATCCAGATAGAAGGGAGCAGCTAGGTGAGACTGGACTGATTGTTGTTCGTTTGTTTGTCCCCAAAGTTTTAGAATTTGAAATACCCTTTCCAATTTGATGAATGCGTTGCAAGTGACGTAACAGGAAGGAGGTTCCAAGATGGTTAAGGTCCTTACCTCTACTCACTGTTGCTTGGCAATGGTTACAAATGGCTTGGCAAAGGTTGTCCGGATTTGGGTGGAAGTAATGCAACACAATGGAAGTGGATTGTTTGGTCCTTTGCCCAGACATGTCAACAATGGGATTTTTCCCACCATGGGCAACAACTGTTGCCTGATTTACAGTGTTTACACAAACATCCTCCTGACTTAAGCCTGGTACATGGGCCTTCATAGATGACGTTGACGGCCTTGCATCGTCATCATGACTGCTGCCGGCAGCTACAAGACTGGTATGTGGATCCTGCTCTCCTGTCATGTGACTGTCCTCCATACACACTGTGGTCTTACAGCAGTGTCACCAAGCAATTGTAGCACAGCTAAATTGCAGCTAATGCACACAACCAACCACACACACAAACAAAAAAAATATTTTCACACTGGTGGTTTGGCAGGCACCAAAAACGCACACACCAAAAAATTGTTTTTATTTTCACACTGGTGGTGTGGCAGGCTACCACGCACACACAAAAAAGTGTTTATATTTCACACTGGTGGTGTGGCAGGCTAACACGCACACACTAAAAAATAGTTTTTATTTTCACACGGGTGGTGTGGCAGGCTAACACGCACACACCAAATAATAGTTTTTATTTTCACAATGGTGGTGTACACACAAAAAATAGTTTTTATTTTTTCACTGGTGGTGTGGCAGGCTAACACGCACACACAATTTTTTTTTTTTTTCACCCTGGTGATGTGGCAGGCTAACACGCACACACCAAAAAATTGTTTTTATTTTCACACTGGTGGTGTGGCTAATATGCACACACAAAAAATAGTTTTTATTTTGTTTACACTGGGGGTGAAGAAGAGCACCCCTGATGGACAGAGCACCCCCTGGACAACACAGCCAGCCAGCCAGCCAGCAGAACAGCCAGCAGAACAGCCAGCCAGCCAGCCCCTATGGACTACAGCCAGCCGGCCCCTATGGACAGGATAACACCCAGCCCTTATATGGATTAATATGGACAACAGCCAGCCCCTATGAACAGGACAACCTCAAAACAGCCAGCCTGCCCCTATGGACAACAGCCAGCCAGCCCCTATGGACTACAGCCAGCCAGCCCCTATGGACAGGACAACATCCAGCCAGCCAGTCCCCAGGGGCGCCGAGAGGGGGGGGAGCGGGTACATATTACCCGGGCTTCCTGAGGGGTCCGGCGGGGGCCCTGGTCCGGCGCTGCTCCCCCTCCCTCACAGCAGCCCAGCACACAGCGTGTGCTGAGCTGCAGTGGAGACTGCTCGTGGCTGCTGAGCAGCAGCCACAGCAGTCTCCTAAGCCTGTGGGGGGAGCGATCACACTGATCGCGCCCCCCTGGCTTTGCGCCAGGCTGAGGGGGCTCAGAGCGCCCCCTCTCCCCAGCGCGCAGCGCCGCTTCGTGGCGCTGCATATCTTTTGTTTTTCCTGGGAAAGGGGCGTGGCCATGCCTCCCGCGATTAGGCCGTGCCCCCTATTACCCGAGCCCGCCGCAGCTCTCAGCGGGCCTGCCAACCCCTATGGATAACAGCCAGCCCCTATGGACAGGACAACCTCAATTATGCACAACAGCAGGGCAGCATAGCGCCCAGCACAACCTCACAAGTCACAATGCACAACAGCAGCGCAGCACAGCTCCCAGCTCCCTCCCTCTTCACTCTCCACAGCTGGAATTAAAAATGGCGGTGATCGCGGGACCTTTATAGAATCCAAAACTCGTGAGAATCCGACAGCGGGATGATGAAGTTTTGCATCGTTTTGAGATCCGAGTCAGGCGGGAAAACCTGAGCCGACTCGGATCTGACTCGGATCCCCTAAGTTCGGGTGGGTTCCGATCTCTGAGATTCTAACCCGCTCATCTCTACCTAGAATATGCAGGCTCGGCAACAGAGGGGGGCCTAGGAGCTAGGGGGCCCGGAGTGGAACCACTACCTATGCTGCTGCTGCTGTGATAAGGTTCGAGGTCCGTCTGGTGGGGAAAGTTACCAGGCAGCCCCTGTCGGCATAGGCAGTGGGCAGTGCAATAAAGGGTTTTTTGCTTGTTGTGGTGCAGTGCATGTGACACCATGATTTCACAAGTGCCACACCACTGAAAGAATGAACAAAGGAACCGAGGCAGGCAGCCAGAAGACATAGAATAAGGTAAGTAAGTGTGGGGGCTGGAGGGACAGAAGGGGTCTCAGGATGGAGAGACTGAAGGGGGGCTAGGGCTGGAGAGACACAGGTGGACTGTGTAGACTCAAGGGGGATGAGGCTTGGGGTCAGGGCCGTAACTAGGGTAGTGCAACCAGTGCCATGACACAGGGCACCACAGGGCAGGGGGCGCTGTTTGGGCCTGTCAATTTTCCTGTTTATTATCATTCTCACTTGTAGCTTCCTCTTCTTTTATCCCCAGAATCTCCTGGCCTCCCCTATCTCTTCCCTGGCCCTTCCCCTTTTTCAGGTGCACTATCTTATGTCCCTATTTAAAGTGGGGTGGCGTCAATGCTCTCTCTGGCACAGGGCACCAAAATGTCTAGTTACAGCTCTGCTTGGGGACCTGTACCTGCCAGGGATCCGGGGAGGAGGGGCTCCTAAAAAATGGGTGTACAGGGCCCCATCATTTCTGTTGCTGGCCCTGGGAATATGGCAAGATTGTGGTATTAAGTATTGAACTCACTGCGAGGGATTCTTAAGTATCCAACTTGCAGCAGGGGTCACACATGAGCAAAGCCGCTGGGGAGTCTGTGAGAAGGTGGTGGAGGGATCCCTCTTTGCATCCCCGGAACCCTTTCCCATAGAAAGGAGCAGGGCTATGAGAGCAAGCGCCATCTGAAAATGGCACTTGTTCTCGTGAGCAGACTCCGAAAACTTTCAGTTTCCGGGGTTCGCTGAATATCATGGGGTCCTATCGGACCCCTGATGAAGAATGGCCTGGTAATTAAAATATGCGGAAACTAGTATTTATGCATGGTTACCAGGTCATTTATCGATGATGAATAGGCCCCTGTATTACTTATCTGTGTTATGTACAGTAGTTATTTTTATCTATAAAAAAACAACAATAAATATTGTTTAATTAACTAGGCTCAATTAAACAAGTTCTGCATTGATTTTTTTTAGCAAAGATTTTAATAAATAGCATGCGTATAACATCAATATACCTTTGGCCAGCAACATATAAACCCATATAAACACTGATGTATGTAAACAGTTTAACAGCAATAAACTGCTGTATAAACATATTTAACCTATGTCCTGTCTCCTAGAAGAACAAGCCCTCCACGCAGGAGACACAGTCTGTAAATAGTTATTTTTCAGTAAATGTATTGTGTGTACTTTTATTTGTTAGTGTCTGTATAGGAGGTTCCAAAGATAACAGAATGTCAGCACAGCTGGGAATGGCTGTGTGCCTTCTGTCTCTAGGTGCAGGGCCTTTAAGTCTTATTAGATTTAGACAGGTTGATATTGTTGCGTTGTGCTTCTGTCTTGATCAGTTCATATGAGCCAGCTCTGAGATCAGTCACAACCGTATCCAATTTTCTGTAAGACGCAAGTTCATTGCCGGGTCAGTACACTTTTTATTGAGGAAAGAATGAGAGGCCATGCTGATAGACCACAGGTAATAGGCAGCATTTTGTATCCAGGTGAGCAGGCTTTCAGACCTAAGTAATTAGGGCCTACGACTCCTCTGGTAATTCCACCAATAAAGGTGTTTAATGATAGTATGAACGGTTAGATGTGGTGATTAATTAGCCTGGGTATTTTGGTCTGGCTAGTGTGCACACTGTAGAACATACTGGAAATCAGCTGGTAGGCATGCCGTCTTGTAAAGGGCTTTCTGCTGTGACACCGGTTATATATCTTTGCAGCTGTGCCCTTTGATTACTGGGAGGGCTTGCAGAGTGATTAATAGCCAGGATCAATGTTTCTGCCCAGCACATGACATTTGGTCACAGAGCAACCATATACTTATTCCCCTTTGGCACAACGCTTAGGAGAAATGAAGGATGATACCTGCCAATTTATAGCTGAGGAGCTTCCAGTTTATAAAATGAGTCAACTTTGACTGTACAAAATTATTCCCAATTGAAATAATTAGTGTACCATTAAACACAATTAGAGCTAAAACTACAGGAGCAAGCTTGCTGTACCCCAGCCAGTTGACAGATGGTTAAATTGTCCGATTTGGCCACATTTAATAAAAGGCATAGAAGTTTATTTTTTTTATTTTTTTAAAGAATCTAATAATATTCTAAATAAACAGATATACCATAATAATGCAGCACAACAGTGAACTATAATGAAGTTGAGATATTTCAGTGATCATTTGCTGCAATGTAATATGAATGTCATGTAAACTAATATAACTGGATATACATTAACTAGTTTTGTTTTTTTAAGCAAAGAACCCTTTTTTCAAGGTTAGTTGTGGTTTAATTTTCTAAAAAATATATATATATATATATATATATATATATCCTTTGTATCCATGTTCCTTCTTCAGAACATCAGAACATTTTGATTGACAGATATGACGTGATTATTATAAAATAAATATATATATATATATATATATATATATCTCTAGAAGCCAAAATGTTCAGATTAGATAAACAAATCAATTAGCATTTACAGCAGAAATTAATTATATGATATAGCACTAAGCATGCAATCTGTTCAGTTTTTATCCCAGGACAAACATGGCTCCTGGCAATGTCATTTTGGCAAGTTAATGAATAGAAGGCTAGCTGTTATATTTGTGAATTATACTGTGCTGCCCATAAAGTTCCAGCCCTTCAGTCATAAGCTCAAATCAATAAGTGATGAAAAACACCAAATGGCGTTTCAGAATGCGGAGCTGCCTAAAGGGTCTATTTACTAAGCCTTGGTATGGAGATACAGTCGACGGAGATAAGGTGCCAGCCAATCAGCTCCTAACTGTCATTTTGCAAACACAGCCTGTGACATAGCAGTTAGGAGCTGACTGGCTGGTACTTTATCACCGTTCACTTTATCTCCATACAAGGCTTAGTAATAGACCCCTAAATCACAACCTAGTTCAACCGTAGAACCACAAATCAACACAGAAAAAGTAAAATTGTATAAGATAAAAGCACTATCACTAAATCGATAACACACAGAGGTGGGAAGAGTTAGAAAAAATGAACAGTGATAAATATACTTAAATCACTTCCCTTAAATAACCTGATGTGTGATCTGTCCATGGCATGTAGTTAAGAAATATATTCACTATATAAATTGTTCTTTATTTTTGTGAATAATCCTCAGTCCATATGCAAGATAAAACAATTTCACACATGGTGTAGTATGTTCACATAGTTTTCAATTTATTCACATTACACGTCACCACATAGAGAAACAAACCAATATCTGCTACACAGGTAAAAAATGGGTGTTTTTACCAGATATTGTTATCACAGAGGCATGTAGATGGAATATTGATGGAGGCTCCGGAACCTCTACCACAGCTTCTGGGACATCAAAGGTCTGGATCCGCCACCATCGATTTAAGACAGCAAATCTCTCCTGTTACCAGCCACCAATGCGTTTCGAGTCTCAGCTATATATTAAGGCAGTCTTGATAAAGAGCTGAGACTTGATAAACGTTAGTAATCTAATGTGCATAAAACTAAAAATTTAGCAACAGCTATATACCCACTGTCAGCAAATAGGGAAAATGGCCGCAACCATTTTCCATGTGATTTTTGCTGCTCTGCAGTGCCGGCCCAGTGCTACAGAGCAGCACTCTGGAGACTGCGGAGAGGGAAGTGTTACTATGGGTGCAGGGTATGGTGTGTAACTAGGGCAGGGCGAGCGGGGTGCGTGCCTTGGGCGCCGTTGGACCGGCGGCGCGGGGGGCGCCGCCGGCCACGGTACCGGCCCTCCCGCCCTAGTTAGCCAGTGTAGCGCCGACCGCAATGAGTGCGGTCAGCGCTACACATTTACACAGGACCGGCGCTAGGCTTCCAGCGCCGGTCCTGTGCTTCACACCTGAGCCCGTTCCCTCCCCCTGAGCGCTTGCCCAATAGCGCTAGGAGGCGGGCTCAGGCTGTGCATCGCTGGCGGCGATGCGTGTGTTAAACAGCAGCCAATGAGAGTCAGATAGACTCTCATTGACTGCTGCAGCACCCACTGCAAGAGCCGGACTTCCGTCCGGCTCCTGCAGTGGGTAATGGGACTGACGTCATGACGTCATGACGTCTGTCCCATAATGCTGAGCGCGCCAGCCCGGGCAGACTGGCGGGCGGGAGCAGCGTCGCAGGCAGGAGCAGGGATTCAGGTAAGTATATTTTTATATATATATATTTTTTTTTTTAACCTATCTGCACAACGGGGGAGGGGGGTGGCTACTACTGGGGGGACCTCTACTGGGGGAGGGGTGGCTACTACTGGGGGCGCCATTGGGAGGACCTCTACTGGGTGGGGGCTACTACTGGGGGCACTTAATCGGGAGGGGGAACCTCTACTGGGGACTACTACTTGTGGGGGAACTACCACTGGGGGCATTATAAAAGGGGCTTACTACTAGAGGCACTGCACTCAGGGGACCATTACTGGGGGCAATAATAGGAAGGGCCACTAGAGGGGGCACTGGATAGGGGGGATCACTACAGGGTGCCTGCATAAGGGGACCACTACTGGGAAAACTGCATGGGGGGGACTACTGCTGGGGGCACTATATAAAGGGCACTGCATGGGGGGGAGGACTACTACTGGGGGCACCATATAAAGGGCACTGCATAAGGGGATACCGCTACTGGGCGCAATGCAATGTGGGAACTGCTACTGGGGGCACTGCATAAGGGGGAACACTACGTGGGGCACTGCATTTGGGGGGCCACTACTGGGGGTACTGAGTAAGGGGAACTAATTGGGGGCTGTATAAGGGGGACCACTACTGGGGATACTGTATAAGGGGCACCACTATGGGCCTGCATAAGAGGGACCACAACTGCATGCTGGGGGTACTGTATAAGGGGTACTACTGGGGTTAAGGTGCATATGGATAGGAATGTTCAGTTTGAAAATAAAGGGGTGTGTCATGTTGACATGCCCCATTTTTAGGTGACCACGCCCATTTTTTTGCACGCGCGCCTTCGGCGCATGCACTTTGGGGGGGGGGGGCCTCCCTTTTCAAATTTGCCCTGGGCTCCAAATACCCTAGTCACACCACTGCTCTGGACCCAGGGGCCTGTGTGCTCCACACACCCTGCACCCATTATAGATACACCATTGAGACTGATGTACTGTAATAGCTTGCACTTCACATCTTCCAACTGACTCCCTATTTCACATCTCAAGATGATTGTTGCACATAAGGGATTTTTAATATTCACCCACTGCAAAGGACTATATATAGTTTAGGGCATTGCCAGATTTAATGGGAGGACTTCTAGTTCTAGTACTTGGCTTGTAATAGTTTTTAATAATGAAAAAAAATAAATCACCTGTAAAAAATCTTTTGAGAACAAAGAAAAATAAAATGGCTTATACTGTACTTCAAAATATAATTTTATTATCTGTTGCCTAAACTCTAAGAACATATGCATTCCGATTTTTACTTAAAAATTTTCAGGGCAATAATCGGGACTTCCATAGGAACGTCAGGACATGCCTTGTTAGGTGAGATTTCTTCTGCTTTTGAGAACAGATTGAAAAAGATACATAAATAATGTCTGATACTCCTCTAGTCTTAACACCACCTCATCCATATTGCTCTTTGCTCTAGACACTGATAAAGGAATGTAACTTTCAACCTGTCAGCTTACACTAACTGCAAAAATATAAACCTACATGATGAATGTTGAGTTTTTATCATATGAGGCCATGGAACTGGTGGTAAGTTACATCCTGAGAAAATGTTTATTTCCTCCACTTTTGAAGCTCACTTGGGATAACATAAACAGTAGGATATAATGATAACTGTGTAAGAGGAGTCACTCCTCTGGGGTCAGGAAGAGCAGCCCTGACGCAATTTCCTTTGATGTATAAAACATTCCTAAGGTGGGCTTAGCCTGGCAGTAAAAACATGATTTTTTTTTTCTTTTTGATTCTTGTAGCTATTTGAAATAAAAAAGCATTATGCTGAGTACACACTGGCATATATATTGGCCTATCAATTGATCGACCAATATATCTTGTGTGCGTCGGCAACTCTGTGTACCAGCCATTTGTCTGTGAACGATGTCATTCACGGACATATCTCATTGGCTGTGCTGCACAGCCGATGGCAAATATATCTGCAGATATATTGGGACATCGCACTGTGTGTACGGGCCAGACCGCCCGTACACTTGCAGCAGAGGCCTTGAGGAGGGGGGCGCGACACGCCCCCTAGGCCAGTGGGGCTCGAGGCAAGATGACAGATGATGGTGGTTCAGTGTGTATGAATGAACAACCATTATCTGCAGATATATCTGCCGATCACTCAATCTGCAGATATATCTGTTAGGTGTGTACCCAGCTTCACTTTCATGCTCAGATAGTTCACTGTGAGTGATACTGCAAACTTTAATAGAACACTGGGGGAGATGTATTAACAGTTGAAGCAGCATCAGCGCACATTATGTGCGCTGATACCGCTCCTCCTCCTTGTATGATTGGGGTGCTGGGCGGTAAATGACAGGGGCGCTATGAGCCCGCCATAATGTATGAATGGTCAGTTTGCCTGACCATTCCACCAGCTGCAGCTATCGATATTGACAGCTGCAGCTTGGCGATGCCATATCACCACAGCAGGGCCAGCGCTGTCCCTGCTGCGGTGTCTGTGAGATCCCGGCATGCCCAGTGGAGTCTGCCGGGAGTGAGATGCAGTGCATGCACTAGGCTGATTCGCTGTGGGCTCTAGCAGGGATCGCCGGAGGGGGGAGTTTTCACTCCCCTGCTCTGGCCAATGAGATGCTGATACATCTCATCGTTAGTGCTTCCTGCTACGCCTCGGTAAAGAGGTAAAGGTGGGTAGAGCAGGCTCTCACTTGCCCAAGAGTAGACTTGTCCTTTTAATAATCTTAATTTTTCCAGACTATACATAAAAGGACTAGGAATACACAGACAAAGTACCTGGAAAAACAAACTGGTTTAAAAAAGGGTCTGCAATAAACAACTCCTATACCCCCAAATACGGTGCCCTCCTTGATATTTTTTTCTGGAACCAACACTACTCTCAGTGACCTCTCCGTAGTGAAGGAAGCAAGGATTCATCATATGGCGGTTAGCCGTGCACTGCTTAGTGGGTGGTAGGGGGCAGCCACCACGAGGTGAGATTTTCGATGTTGCACAATCTGACAGCCAGCAGCCCAACTTTCATGGCTTTATAAAATGCGTTTGCTCATTAGGTCTATGACATAACATGAGGGGATGTCATAGACTGGTGTCGCCAGTACAGAGTCAAGGTTATGTTAGCTTATAGGTTATGTAGGTTATAACCTACAGAGTGATGGTTATGGGGCTCAGCTCCGAAACGGTACATTTGGCTAGACCATAGTCTCAATTGTGAATAATGAAGACTGTGGTCTGCATTGCTAAGTAACTTAACGCAGGAAATACACTGTGTGCTAAATGGTAATACGAAAATCTTTAAAAAGTTTAACTAAAGTACAAACACATTTTATTTCAGCAAGGTTTTCATTTATTGCTCTGTATTTCCAGTTAGCAATCAATGAATCAAAGTGCTGTTGCTGTCCCCACCTATATAAGCCCTTCCATGATAACAGCATAAAAATAAATATTTCTCTAATTATACATTCTATTTACGTCATTAATGCTTTCCACATTAATTGCATTGGCATCTTCTATTTATTTATTGGTGTTTTCCTAGCACTTGTAACGCTAATGAATGGAACAGTTTGACCAAAGGTACATTGACCAAAAATCACAATTACTTTCCAATGCTATAATTGCAATGTATTAATAGTGTTTGTTTTGTGATGGTACATGGTAAACAAGAAGTTCTGTATATGTTAACACTCCTCCCTGGAATTTATATCACTGGACTAGTCCGTTCCAGATTCTTAATAGAACAGGGAGACACATAGGGGTTATAAATACAGGAGGCAGTGGGAAGCAGGCGCCACCAGGCACCAGCCCTGAAAGGGGCACACTGACCTCCTCCATTGCTCCAGGTTCTGCTTTATGCACAGGAATAAGTAGGGAGCTCAGGGGGGGCATGTGCCAACGTCCCCCACCCTGGAGTCAGATCTGTAGAGATGGATCTCCAGCAAGGAACCATACATAAAATGGACATGACAGAGGCTAGACTGCATAGCCCCTCTCTCCTTTGTTGGATCTTCCTCCTCACACATGCAGGACCTGCTCCCTCTGCTGTTGCTGTTCCACAACAGGTAGTATTTGTGTGCTGGGGTGTTGGTAGCTAATTGGGGGAGAAGTGTGTCAAGTTGCTACTGCTGCGGTGTTGGCACAGCAGTGAATGCAGAGAGGGAGAGTGTGTGGGTTCTGCTGGGGTGTTGGAAGTGAATACAGGGGGAGGAGAGTGTGTGACCGGGTGCTGCTAGGGTGTTAATAGTGAATGCAGGCTTAGGAGAACGGGTGTCTAGTCGCTGCTGCTGTTTGGAAAAGAATACAGGGGGAGGAGAGTGTGTGACTAGGCCCTGCTGGGTTGTTGGTAGTAAATGAGGATTTTGGGGAGTGTGTGACTGCTGCTGGGACTAGATAGTGTTGTAGTGAATGCGAGTGGAAGGGGGCACCAACAACTATCTTGCCTCCAGGCTCCTGGTAAGAAATTACACCCCTGGGGAGACACTAACCTGTCTACAGAGCCTTCATCAGTTTAGGTGACTACCAGTACCTTGTTTTCATAGTACCGTCACCTTGTTTCATAGAAAATAGTTCTGAATTTGATTAAGATTATGTGTATTCTTTGTGCAAGTAGATTGACTTTCAGATTTGAAAACCATGCAGATTCAGGTTCCAGAAAAAATAAAACTAACTTTAAACAATCAATATTATATTTGAGGTTTTACTACTATAAAAAAGTACTTAAAAAGATTAAAATATATTTTAAAGTTCCCCTCTCCTTTATATAACTTTATCGATTTTGTGCTCCCCTTTATTACACTTAACTGATATTGTTTTCGCCCTTTATATAGCTTGATTGTGAAACTAAATGGCTTAGAACTCTAAAGAGAAAGTACTCATATAACAAACTGCCCAGTGATATTACAGAGCTAGGACTGTCAATCACTATCACTCAAAGGGGGCAGCACCGAACAACTAAGTTCTCTGATAACAACAGGGTAACACTTGTAATGTATGAAATGAAGGCAACAGTTGGTATTGTAATTTTTGAACATAATTACAGTGTATGAGTAGACAGGATTTCTATAAAACTATACAGGTGTAAATAGATGGTTAAAAAGGAACAGCAATTGTAGCAGAGTCTGACAGATGCATTTGGGGTCTCATTCGCACGATTTTTAAATCTATGTTAATAAATCCTTTACTAAAGTAATTCCAGTCCATGACTAGATGAAACGTTTATTTGATTGATATAAAAATGTCAGGCTGGCAAAATTGGGAATATTTTTTGAATAAATAAAAAACAATTCCTGATAAAATGAACAGACACTAGGCTCATTGTTGTTCTTTAATAAACTTACATGTACCGTGGTCGCGGGGAGAGCTTCTGTGTGTACAAGCCCTAAAAGAGTAATTAAACTTAAAATGCACGTCATCTTGCAATAATTGTTAAATGAACAAAGTAAGAAATGTCAGTTGCTGTTTTGGAATATACCATACCAACCTGGTTGCTTTTCATGGTATCTTCATATACGGGCATACATCTAGTGGGCCAATCCCCAATTCCTCGATCCGATCCATTGATCAGTGACTTGAATGATTGGCGATTTCTCAAGGAACCTGCAAAATACTAAAAGTTAAAAATCCCCGACTCAATGATTCCGGTCATTTTTGGGTCAGAATCGTTGAATCAAGATTGTCCAACATGTTAGATTTTGCCGATCATCTGATCCAGGCATCAGCAGGATGGGAAATTGCCCCTATAGATGCCAAATGAATGACCAGCTTTAGAGACATGAGCATGGTGGAAGACACTGCCATGACTGACATAGATGATATAATGTTTCTAGTAGTGAATACTAGTTACAAAGTACTGGATGCGTTTAAGAATTGTTTGATTGAACTTGGTACAATAGGTGAACCGTGGTAGGAGTGAGAGTTTTCCTGTCTTAATATTTATACCCAACCACTAATGCACCTCAAGTGCTCTCATATTTCTTCCAAAGGAGAGACAATGTCAGTAGTAATATCACAATCTTCCATGACTTACCAAGGTCTATTACATTGTGATCTGATTTTGGATTTGATTAGGATCCAGATTCAATAAAGAATCCCCCCCCCAAAAAAACAAAAAAAAAAACACATAGCCCCCCACCAATAAAAAAAACATACAGAATTAAAGTTCACCAGTCACTTACAAACAGCTGAGGAAGCCATTTTAAAGACTAAACATAATAAAGAATACAGGCTCTGTGATCATGTCCAAATGATTTGATATAAAATCACATTGGTTCAGCTCACTGCATGGCTGCCTTGTGTTTTGGCAACAGGTCCACTTTAACATTAAATACTTAAAAATGATACAACAAGAGAAAAAAATGTAAAATGTTTTTGAAAAACTGGAACCACTTTTGGTACTCAAGCTCTAAATATCACGATACATTCAGTAAACATATTTACGTCAATAATACATTTTCCTTTAAACATTCCAAGAACAATTCTACCCACTCCCCTGTAAAAACAAAAAAGCCCTTTTATCGAGCACGGGCTGCAGACGTTATTCCTCGAATGTAAAGCTCACAGCATGCTTGTTTGTAAACTTTTGATGTAACAGGGCTGACATGAAGCCAGGCATAAGTACAGGGCAATGTTTATAAAGATTACCCTGACATCAATAACCTGTGTGAGCTGTCAAGTCGCATGTAGCACACTAGGATATATTCATCTGGCATTGCTTGCATTGTAAGTGGCTAAAATAAATAAAGGGATCAACCAGATGAAGAGGGATTAACTGTGCAGATTGAGCAAATTTAAGTCACTGCAGCAGTGATTTTTACAAAGGCTTAACTTGCTTTTATTATAAATACAAATATTGATTACTGATTTGCTACTCCTGAAAGAAGATGAAACAGTTCGCACATGTAGGACTTGGCGCTAGGGGAAGTTATCATCATTCACACCAATGTTCCTGTCATGAGTGTTATTAAAATTGACAGATATATTTTATGATAAATGGTTGCGTTTGGTCAGAGCATACGTTTGTACAATTATTTTTCAGCTGTAATGTACACTTGCTTTCTTGACTCGAAGGTTAGGATGTAGCAATTTTTAATTGGGAAAAAAAATCCACCACATAGTTTCATGTTTATGCGCTTAAGGAGGCGAGAAATAGAATGTTTACATATAGCAGAGATTACCTAATTCCGCCATTATACTCCACGTTTTAAGGATATCCATGCTTTAGCACAGGTGAATTAATTAGTACCACAGTCAATTTGATTTAATCATTTGGACTCAAGCATGGATATCCTTAAAACCTGGACTGTAATGGTGTAGTTTGGGAACCTTTGACATGCCGTACACTACATGTAGTAGGCAGTGGCACAAATGGAGCAGAGGTTTTTGAGGCATGCAGTGTCATCCAGCACTTGTCTGTAGGATGTAAATGTCACTTTAGTCCCATCCGCTTGAATGTTCTATTATGTGAGGGCAGTGCAGCTATAGACTGGTGGTGCAACTGTCACGCTTTGTAACAAGCACTAAATCATGCCGCTTTATGAAAATAACTCTGCTGTAACTGTACATTTAAAGTTACAGTTGCTAATTATGACATATGTATGCTACCTATGTAGACAGCTCTTCATTGACTCCCTTCTCCGTCACAGTCACATACAATACAGCCAACCTAAGTCACACCTGGGCAGATCTTGTTAGCCAACTTGATTATGTGTTATATGTGTCATGGTTGACATGAACTAATTCTGTTCAGGATTCTACTCATTTGTAGCGACCATCATGTGTTTGTGTAGAAGTTGTTCAGTGATCTATTTATGTAGACCCTGCGTTAAATATCAATCTGCATCACAGCTTTTCGAGGCAATACAAATTGTAGTTGAGCCCATAATTACAAATCTTGGGACTTTGGAACCCATTGAAAACTCTGCTGCAGGTAAATTAGGGCTTTCTCCTCCTCGCCAGCAGTTTAATGCAGTCAAACAGTTCCTGCAATATGCGCATACGCATTCAGCTTTGACCTGGAGAGGCTTTGCAAGTCCCCCGTAGACGAAAAGCAAACCCTCAATATGGAGTTACCCTGCTAAATTGCAAAATGCCTCCAGCCCCATAGATTTCTCCAGTGCATAGCTGTTGGTAAATTGACAAAAGCCCTTTTTCTAGTTTAAACACCGGAAAAAAATATATTCTTAACTTCATAACTAGACCCCTAAGTATTATCATCTTTACAGTTTCACTGAGGCTGACAACCTATGGATCGATTCTGCTAGGTTTACTGTCCAATAAACCAATCACTAACATGCAACAGAGGAAGCCATTCTGTAGACTAAATATATTCTTTAGAATATGATCTCTGTGATTATGTCCAAATAATTTGGCAGAAATGCCCCTTCTCTGGTTAAAGCACGAGATGAAGATATTTTCTCAACTTTAGAAATAGACCCTTAAGTATTATTACATTCACAGTTTCACTGAAGCTGGTAACCCATGGACCGGTCCTGTTGGGTTCACTTTCCAATATGGACACACACGTCGGATGTCAAATTAGAAATATGGCTTTTTGCTACCTGCAGCTTGACTACTGCTGTCCTGAGTAATTGTCATTGGAGGAAGGAAAATCACTTAAATTTTAAAAATTGGCCATAAAAACTTTTTACTTCCTTTCAAAAGGAATAGATTTTTTCATGTGTTTGAAGGTGGCAGTTAGAGGGCCTCAATGTGTACTACAAATGGTATGCCTTTTGTAACTTATAGGTGTAGTTTATGCGGGGTAGTGCATTTATGGGGCAGATCTAATGTTGTTGACAACATTCAAGAATACGATAGTGATACAGGTAATAAGGACAGTCTTGATGTTCCATTGTTCACTTTGATTTATTTAAGACTTAAATAATTCAGTAGTATTTTAGGAATAAAAATGTAAAAAGATGAAATATACAAGAACTTTGGTTCTTAGATATGAACGCAAATGTCACCATTTTATTCTGGACCTGCAATCATTTTTGTAATCAAAGTTATGCTTCGTCATTGTCACTTTTTCCTTCTCAATGTAATTTTTTTAAGATCAGCTATTTTTTGATTTATGATGTGAAAAACTGATTTTTATAATCTGCATTGCTTTTTGTTTTTCATTTAAAAAATAATAGATTCAAAAAGAATATATCTTCTTAATATAATAACCTAGCATTAGGAAATTTCCATTAAAAAGTGGAAAGCGTTCATTTAAATTTACCATTGCTTTATCAATGGGCACCTTAGACCTTTACGCTGTTTAACTGCTTAAAAAATTTAAATAGAGTAATTAAATTTAACTAAACAGGAAAACAAAAATGTTTGAGACTCATGAGAGAAGGAGAGGGTGGCATGTGCAAGAATAATAGCAGTGCTGAAGTGTGAGGCCCACAATGGGCACCAGGACCATCGGGCCAACAGTCGCATTACCAGACAAAGTGTTCATACTGAACATTGTGTTTTATTTATTGGATCCTCATGAGTAAAATAAATTAGTTTCCCTATGCCCTACTGGAAGCAGAACCTGAGGGTGACACCCCAGTTCCAGTTCTGGCAGGGGAGCAACAGAATGTTCATGGTTTTGAAATTCAAGCAGCACAACAGGATTAAGCTCTATGGTTAGCTGGTGTTAAGGGGTTAATATTTCTCTGAGCCCAGTACTACTTGCTCAGGCAGAGTCTGTTGCTGACCATTCAACTGTCTTCAAGCTTTAATAAACAAGCATTCATGTGTGTACAGATCTATTCAACAGGTACAAAAGGGAAAATTCATCAAATATATAGTGCTTTTATTTCTAGTTTGCTCAATAAAGCTCTGTTGAGAGCAGTGCAAATGTAACCATAGTTCTTTGGAATCTGCAATGGACTAAAATATCAAAGAAAAAGAATTGTGTAACTTTTTGCTATGTTTGTTTTGCTGTCCTGTTTTTTGCAGTATTGTTTTGGAATGTTTCAACCCCTATTGCTATGCCACTCACATCAAAATAAGCCTGCGGCTGGGGTTACACCGCTGCAGAGAAGCCCCTCAGCATGCTGACACAGTACCTGCTGCCCCCTTCTGGGCTCCCATTTACCCGTAACTGTGATTTCCCATCAGGGCCTATCATCGTAGCCCTGCATTGTAGATGGAAAGAGAGCAGGGGAAATTATAAGTTATACAGGAGTGGGTGAATTACCGTATATACTCGAGTATAAGTCGACCAGAATATAGGCCGAGGTACCTACTTTTACCACAAAAAACTGGGAAAACTTATTGACTTGAGTATAAGCCTAGGGTGGGAAATGCAGCAGCTGGTAGTGCCCCCAGTAGTAATTCCCCCCCAGTAGTAATTCCCCCTGGTTGTGCCCCCAGTAGTAATTCCCCCTGGTTGTGCCCCCAGTAGTAATCCCCCCTGGTAGTGCCCCCAGTGGTAATCCCCCCTTTCAGTGCCCCCAGTAGTAATCCCCCTCTGGTAGTGCCCCCAGTGGTAATCCCCCTTTCAGTGCCCCCAATGATAAGGTGCCAGCTGATTGGCTGGCACCTTATCACTTTTCACTGTCTCCTAGCACTGCTTAGTAAATAGACCCCTTGGTCTCTCCACCTCTGTAGTCACACATGCGTCAGCTCTGTAGTAACACATTTCTCCCATTCACCTCTGTAGGGCAGCACAGACAGTGTAATGGTTAGCCTTACTGCCTCACAGCACTGAGGTCGTGGTTTCGATACCCACTACGGCCCTACCTGTGTGGGGTTTGTATATTCTTCCTGTGCTTGCGTGGGTTTCCTCTTGGTGCTCCAGTTTCCTCCCACACTCCAATAATATACTGGTAGGTTAATTGTTTCCCAACAAAATTACCCTTAGTGTGTATGTGTGTGTGCATGTGATTGGGAATATAGGCCCTCATTCAGAGCCGCTCGTTAACAGCAGTACGCTCGTTGCATTCCGATGTTGTGACACCGCGCATGCGCCGGTGTAACACTGCGCATGTGCGTACGGCAGATTGCGTGTTTTTTTCACTCGTTCGGCAAATTGCGAACAGGAATTGACATGTCAAATGTGATTGACAGAACAGGCCGTTTTTGGGCGGTGACGGGGGTGGAGATGGGAAAACGCAGGCGTGGCGAGGCGTTTTGGGGGCGTACATTAATTAGCTCATGCGAACGTCCAATGTGTTCGTACCAACTCATACGTCACTGGCTGATCCTCTTTCCGTTCAAACTGCTCGCACAGCTTAGGGTCTGGATTACTCGACCACAATGGCGATGGCCTTGTCCTTTTGCCCGGGCCTCCACGATGTTTCATCGATTTATCACGGCTTGTCAGATAAACAATCAACTTTGGATTGAAAACCAGCTTGTATTTTTTTTTTTTTTTTTTTCACTTTGTAATAGCACAAAACCGTACGCAGCTGAAATTCTCGGCTGCTAATTTCAGGATTACACAATCAATTAGGTTTTTTTTGGTAGTAATGTATTTTACAATTTGATTAGTATTTCTGCATTTTGTAAGAATATTTTAATCATCTTTGTGTGTATTGTAACCTTTTGCATTGGTCTGTTTTTTTTTGAAACATTTATTCCAAAGTGTTTTTTAAAGTAACATTTTTTTTTAACCCTTGATTTTTTGAAAGTCCCAAACTCAGATTTCGTTTTTCCCTTGTGGGACAGAATTAACTATAAAACAATTGTCAATTAATGTCACAATACAGTTGTGAACAATTTGTAGGTTTTATTTGCTAAACACATTTTTAAACAAATCATGTGCATTGTCACGTACATTTTTGGGGTCCTTGTTACCCACTAATATTTGACACATATTTTTGGTTTAAATGATATTTTTACCACAAAAATAAAAACAATATTAAAAACAATTCACAAGAAAGGAGAGGGAAGTTTTGGCCAGAAAGGAATATGGGGCAAGCACAGAAGGTGTGTGGGCAAAGTAGCCAGTGCTGTCATCGTTTCTTTCCCCGTTTGGCTGGGGTAGGGTGGGCGCCAGACCGGCTCCGGGATGTCCTCTGGCTGGCCTGTCCAGAGGCAGATGTTGTGGCCTCTGGACTAGGCACAGGGCTAGGCACATTTGGAGGAATGGCTGTTGTTGTGCCAGAGGTGGAGGATCCTGATGTTCCGACAGGATGGGAGGTCGGCTCCACCATGTGCTGACGAACGAGCTGCTCCAGGGCATTGGCGATTCGGATGTTGGCCCTGGTATTTTCAGCCAGGGCCTGACCAATGGTCACGTTGGCCGCCGCATTTTGCTCCAGGGCCTCAGCCACCCGTAGCAGACTGGCGTCCATCCTCTGCAGAATCTCCGTATGGGAATCCGATTTAAAATTGAGTTCTGTGAGGAGTGCCACTGCCTGCGAGGGGGATTGCCCAGGACTGGCTTCTGCAGGGTCCTCAGCCGGATGTACTGGTTCCTCCCCTGCAGAGCCAGCAGAAATTCTGCGGCCAAGGCTCCCCTCTGGAGCAGACTCATCCGCCTGTGTCTCTGTGAGAAAAAAGAGAAAAGAGGAACATTACAATCTACATATTGTCACAATAACATTTCCGAGTTGGTTACATCACAACATTTACCTGGGACAACATGAGGAGCCGCAAAGTCTGGCATGACCGTATCCATGTTGGACACGCCAAACACCTCCACATCCTGCACACACCCCTGTGCCAGCTCTTCCAAATCATTAAACTCCAATGACACAGGGGTGGGACCCCCACCTGTCCCCCTTGCATGCCTAGCTCTGTCTGCCATTTTTAGTTTCAGGCGATATTTGAAGTCTTGCCATCTGTGGGTGAAAAAGTAGCCATTATTCCTGCATTATTTAATTTTTTTTTTTAGGGGGGTCAAGTTTTTACTTACCGCCGTTTGACGTCCCGGGCTAGACGGACATAATCACCCACCCTATTGACAGCACTGGCTATCTCCTCCCACATTCTCCACTTCTGGCTTGCACCCATATTCCTGTCTGCCTGTGGCAGGATGTCCACACACTTCTGAACCAAAACCTCCATCTCCTTTCTTGTGAATTGTGGCTGCCTTTTCTTTTTCCCTGCTTTGCCTGGAATACTGGGCCCAGCAGCCTCTTCCATGTCATCCTCCACACCTATTTTACAAAAAATTTAGAAATTGTAGCGTGCAAACTTTCACTATATTATGTTTCAAAATAATCTGAAAAACTTACCGACCGCCTCTTGGCCATTGTTTGGCTGGTCTGTAGCCATTTCTTATATCAAAACAAGAAATACACCAGACCGTTTTTTTTTGGTCGTGACGTATTTATACATGCGTCCTTATTTTTCGGCCGCATCATTGATTGTGCGTTCCTATGATCCCTCCTTAATTTGAGCGGGAAAATAAACACTATTTATGGTTTTGGCCGTCTCGAGTCTAGGTGGCGGGTGTTGGTTGTTGGAGGTTACGTTGGTCGGAGTGGATTGTTGGCGGGAATTGTATTTGGCGGTGTTTGGCGTTTTTTTCTGTGCGTTTTTTTGGAGTTTATCTTTCCGTTCGCATTTTTTGGTGTGGTTCTTTTATTTGTCGTGTATTTTTTTGGTAAGTTTTTTGCCGTCTTCCTTTTGTTCAATTTGGCTATCCTTCTTTTTTTTTTATTTTGTTCTCTAATTATTTCACAATTATCCTTTGGTAGGTTTCTTTTGGCTCTGCCCCAACGACCTTTTTGTCCGGTGACTTATATATCCTGTATTGGTAAGTTTGGATTTTCACTTGTTTATTTAATGTTCATGTCATTTTTTTCGCAACTTTTGTTCACCTTACAGTTTTTACCTTTGGTTTTGTGTTTCCTAAATGTCTGAACAAATTAGCGCATTTTTGTCTACTTCTTTTCTGTATTGTAATTGCGAACTAATTAGCGCATTTTTGTCTGCTTCTTTTCTGTATTGTAATTGCGAACTAATTAGCGCATTTTTGTCTGCTTCTTTTCTGTATTGTAATTGCGAACTAATTAGCGCATTTTTGTCTGCTTCTTTTCTGTATTGTAATTGCGAACTAATTAGCGCATTTTTGTCTGCTTCTTTTCTATGTTGTAATTGCGAACTAATTAGCGCATTTTTGTCTGCTTCTTTTCTGCATTGTAATTGCAAACTAATTAGCGCATTTTTGTCTGCTTCTTTTCTGTAGTTAAATTGGTTGAGATTTACCGTTAGCAATCTTGTTTGTTTTTTGGGTCCCAAATTGTGGAAGTCTGCACACTGTCATTTTGCTCTTTGGAGAAATGTGTGTTTATCCCCTTTTATGTTTTGTCTTTTACCAAATTTTGAATCCTAAATGGCCACCCAAAATTTTTTCATTGTTCGGGTATTTTGTTTTTTAGGCTTGGTAAATCATGACAATACCCCGGCATGTAAGCATCATTGGATTGTATCGTAAAGATAAGTATTTTTGCTTTTTTGGGGGGGCAAACAAACCTTACATTCAATTCTTGCCATTTCAGGTTGATCTTGGTCGGATTGTTGTGGCCATGCTCCCGGAAGCCGACCAACCTCAATCTCGTCCCAGGTGTAGGCATCGTAGGTGTGCAAGGCCCCAGATATATCGAACACGTGTCACCCTTTTTGGAATGCCCGATGATGAGGTGTTAAGACGCTACCGTCTTCCGCCCCAAATCATCATAGACACTCTCTCATTAATAGAGAGTGATCTTGAGCGGCAAATTGACAGTCCTACAGCAATACCACCACTTACGCAAATTTATGGCGGTGTTACATTTCTGTGCCTCAGGATCCTTTCAAACCACGGTGGGAATAGTTGCGGGAATCTCCCAATCCTCCTTTTCAAGGATCCTGAGGGCAGTGATGGAGGCCCTTTTCAAGCACCTCCATCATTTTATTAAAATGCCTTTGGATATGGGTGCCCTTAGTGTGGCCAAGGCAAACTTTTACCAAATAGCTGGCTTCCCACACATCATAGGGGTTGTGGATGGTACTCACATACCACTTCAGCCTCCAGCATGGCTGGAGGCCATTTTTAGGAACCGCAAACACTATCACTCACTGAATGTAATGGTGGTATGTGATGCCTCCCTCCAGATCCTGTCCCTGAATGCAAAATTACCCGGGAGTGCACATGACTCATTCGTCATCCGGCAATCAGGGATATGGCAAAAATTAGACAACCTACAAGCTGGTGATGCGTGGCTTCTGGGTAAGTGGAGACCTTTAGTACATAACAATGTTAAGCTTGATACACAGTGTTCCTGATGTTGTCACTTCTTTTTCACAGGAGACAGTGGCTACCCTTGCACGCCCTGGCTGCTCACTCCTTATTTGGCTCCCACACCAGGGCCACAAAGTAATTTTAATTCCACACTTACAGCCACCAGGCAAGTGGTGGAGCGCTGTATCGGCCTTTTAAAAGGCCGATTCAGATGCCTCCACTGCTCTGGTGGCGAGCTCATATATTTGCCGGATATGGTTTCGAAAATTGTGGTCCTGTGTGGGATATTTCACAACATCGCCATAAGGAGTGGTGTCCCAATGCAGCCAGAGGATGCCTTGCCTGAGGATGGCCCCCCCGAGGTTGGTCGGAGGTCAGTATGTGGGGGGGCCATACGTGATGATGTGGTGGCCAGATATTTTAGGTAATTATTTACACAAAAGAAGTTCTTTGACACAATGTGGTAAGGATTTTTGGAGACCATCAAATTAATTTGTTTATTATTTCCCATCTTGTGTTTTATTTCATAATCTTTTGGACTGAAACGATGACTACTTCCTGCTACCCAAAACAGACCTTCATGGGGACACATTGGATATATATTCTGGACCCAATATTGAAACGCAACATTTGTGGAATCATGTTGGCATGCTCAACCAGTTCTTGATTTATCTTTATTTTTTTCTTATGGTGTTTGATGGTTTTTACATTTTGTTATCACTGTGTGTATTGTTTGTGAGCCAACACTTTGGTTTTTTGTTTATGTGGTGAATAAATTTTTTGCTTTTGTAATTCCAAAAATTTTCTTGAACATTACAAGCAAGTGTAACCAGGTTCACCCACGTTAAATTTGCTTAAGGGTTAATCCTGTAATGTCACAATTTGCACATTATTTAACTATGCTTTCTGGGTCCAAACCAACACCAAAAGGTATTATGTAGAATCAGTATGCTTTGGAATCTCGGCCTAAGCAGGTTTCCCCCAAAATTGGAACATGTAAAATTTTCAAAGTGAAAAAAGGAAAACAAAAAAAATGCGCCAAACCGATTGTTAGTGTTAGCTGTTTCATGTGCCTGTTTTCTAAAAATCAACAACACACAATCTTAGTGACATTAGTTGCAAATACTTGCTGCAAGAGTCTACTTATGTAAGTGTAAACAATCTAAGATTTGGAGACAAGGAATGAGACTGAACTCAAAATGTAACTTTTTAATTATGAAAACTAATTTGCGTATAAAATAAAAAAATTAGGGACGCAGGATCCCTGCCATACGATCCAGGACCACCAGCAGGCCGATCACGTGGCCCAGCATCACTTGTATGCACCCGGCTAGGTCCGCCAAATGCCTCTGGTCCTCTGTGGGTTAGAAAATTGTGGGGCTTACTACAATGAATCCATAATTTAAGAATGTCCAAAAAAACACAAGCAAAAGAGAGTTATCAAAAAATGACAATAGTGTGACCAAAAGCACATTTTTAACAAAACCCAGAAGCCCCAAAAAATGGACAAACAAAAAACCATAAAAAAAAACAAACTAACCAGACAGACAAGTTTGACTGTTTTGCCATATGGGATATGTGTATGGGGAAATCAGCAGTAAAATGTAAATACAAACAGATATATAACAAAACTTTTGGCAAACCAAAAAAAGGAAAAGGCACAGACAAAGGATTAGATCAACACATTTTAAAAAACAAAAAAGGATAAAAGGGAAACATACCGTTCTGAATGACGGCTGGCCCCGAAACAACTCCCTCGTCCTCCTCGGAGGTGGCCAAATTTCCCAAGGAGGTGGGAGGGGTGATGACCGATTCCAGTGATGGGGTGGTCAAGAGAGGGGTGGTTTGAGGGGAGGGGGAATTGGGATGGAGGGGAAGTAGCACAGAGGGATGGGCGACAGGGTCTGGGCAGGCTGGGGAGGAGGGGAAATTTTGGGTATTTTGGGGAGAGGAGGTTTGGCTGGGGGTTGGGGAGAGGGGACGAGAGCGCCATCTTTGACGGCGATGACGCCGTAGTCTTCGCTCTGCCCCTAAATGATGGAAAACAAATTGAGGTTAGTTTAGAACATCACCTTGTTAAACGCTAATTGTTGAACCCCAAAAAATGAAAACATGCACATGCAGATATGAGTACAAAGAATAAACAGGCCATACATGAAAACATGCACATGCAGATATGAGTACAAAGAATAAACATGCCATACATGAAAACATGCACATGCAGATATGAGTACAAAGAATAAACAGGCCATACATGAAAACATGCACATGCAGATATGAGTACAAAGAATAAACAGGCCATACATGAAAACATGCACATGCAGATATGAGTACAAAGAATAAACATGCCATACAAGAAAACATGCAGATATGAGTACAAAGAATAAACAGGCCATACATGAAAACATGCACATGCAGATATGAGTACAAAGAATAAACAGGCCATACATGAAAACATGCACATGCAGATATGAGTACAAAGAATAAACAGGCCATACAAGAAAACATGCACACGCAGTTAGGGCCACAAAGATAAACATGAAAACCAAAGTCAAATAAACTTACTTTCCGCTATCTGCATGCGAAAGCATGCCAGCAAGCGGGGCGTTCGCTGTTGAAGGTCGGACCACCTGCGCTCCAGCTGGCCGATCTGGCGGCGTGAGCCGAAGGAACGCAGGCGTCCACGTACCTCCGCATATGCAGAATGCTTTCACGATTGGTGATGGGGGGAGGCTGGCTGGTGATCCGCCTGTCCATCACCTCTATTAATACCAGGAGCTCGCGCTTGGTGAATGCAGAGGCTCTCATGATGGCAATGGTGTATTTTTAATAAAACAGTTTTAATAAAGACCAGAAAATAATTTTGATTGGCTAATGTATTTGGGTAATTAACAGAACCCATTCTATTGGTTAGTGTATGAGTCATGTGTTCGACAGGGCCAAAAATCTATTGAGAGTTACGATAGGCTTGATGCAGTGACATGCGTAAGCTAATTTAAATAAAGAAATGAACCCAGTACAATATGCGTGGGTAAAAACACAGAAAACAAATGGATAATTGGCTCAAACATGTATTTTGACAAATGAAAGCGAATGTTTAAGCCGTACGTATTCTGCGGGTAAACACAAACACGGACAAGAGTAAAGTTTATTGCATGTCAAAAAAACAAAAACAAGCAAACATGTGAAGAGCAATTAAGCTAATTGATATATTGATTGCCATGATACGATTGAGGGAGGTAGGCAGAATAAACGAGCAGGTAATCGGAATCTGACAGGCCCACTTCCGGTTTGTACTTGTGCGTGCGTTCCCTGCAGGCCACATTGGGGATGTACGCTTGCTATTTGGCTCGCTCGTTAGGTAGAGGAGGGGTCAGTAGTCTTTGGGGTGGATTTTTTGGTGCGTTCGAAATTACGTGCGAGCGCTTAAATTTACGTATTTCGGCACGTACGCCAAACGTACGTTCGGCCATTTGCGTCCGACTCTGAATCAGGCCCATAGATTGTAAGCTCCACTGGGGCAGGGATGGATGTGAATGGCCAAATATTCTCTGTAAAGCGATGCGGAATATGTCTGCGCTATATAAATAACTGGTAATAATAATAATATTAATACACTCCCATCACAGGTAGAAATTGGTCATGGGATTCAGCATGTTTTTTAAATGTCCTGTTAATGCCAGACTCAACATTAGACTGTTCTATGGTGACTGACTGGTCACACCCCAGGGACCAGCTAACTTATTATATGTGCAGCAGATCAGGCTGATCCATCAGAGGAGTGTGTGCTGAAACCTGAATGGAGGAGTGCAGCACATAATTACTGCAGCACGATCTCCCCTGTGAACCCGGAACAGCACATTGTTATTTATTTATTAACAGTTATTTATATAGCACACACACATTCTACAGAGAATATGTGGGTCATTCACATCAGTCTCTGCCCCAGTGGAGCTTATATTCCCGATCACCTGGACACATACACTAGGGTTCTTTTTTTTTTTTTGCCAATTAAACTGACAGTAAGTTTTTGGATTGTATGAGGAAACCGGAGCACCTGGAGGAAACCTATTCAAACAAGGGAGAACATACAAAATCCACACAGATATGGCCTTGGTGGAAATCGAACCCAAGACCTCAGTGCTGTGAGGCAGTAATGTTAACTACTACGCCATCCCCTGCTAACCCCTGTTGCAGCACATTCGCCCCTCTAAGCCCTGTAACAGCACATTCTCTCACATTATCCACCCTAACCCCTGTTACATCTCTTTCTCCCCTCTGACCTCTGTAACAGTACATTCTTATAGCAATAGTTTATCCCATCTATCCCCTGTAACAGCATATTATTCCCTTTTACCCCTGTTACCTGTTATAACTCCACCCTCCCAATGCAGTATTCTACCCTCTCCCTATGTAGCAGCATGTTGTCCTAATTATCAGCTTATTCTCGCCTCTTACCCTTGTAACAGCTCATTCTCCCCAGTAATCCTTGTAACAGCACATTTTCCCCTCTAACCCCTGTAACAGCAAATTCTCCCCTCTAACCTCTGTAACAGCACATTCTCCCCTTTATCCCCTGTAACAGCAGATTCTCCCCTCTAATGCCTGCAACAGCACATTCTCCCCTCTAACCCCTGTAACAGCACATTATTCCCTTTATCCCCTGTAACAGCACATTCTCCCCTCTAACCCCTGTAACAGCACATTCTCCCCTCTAACACCTGTAACAGCACATTCTCCCCTCTAATGCCTGTAACAGCACATTCTCACATCTAACCCCTGTAGTAGCACAGTCTCACCTCTAACCCCTGCAACAGCACATTCTACCCTCTAATGCCTGCAACAGCACATTCTTCCCTCTAACACCTGTAACAGCATATTCTCCCCTCTAACCCTTGTAACAGCACATTCTCCCCTGTAAACCGCTGTAACAGCACATTCTCCCCTCTAATGCCTGCAACAGAACATTCTCCTCTTGAACAGTAGATTCTCTTCTCTAATCCCTGGATCAGCATACCCTGTAATGGATTGGATACAGGATGCCGGCGGTCAGGATTCCGGCAGTCAGAATTCCGATGCCAGCATTCTCACAGGGTTAGGATACCAACACCTTTCAGTAAGTATCCTAACCCTACCCCTAACCCTCTCTCCCCCACAGCCTAAACCTAACCCTTCCCCCTCCGCAGCCTAATCCTAACCCTCCTCCTAATGCCTAACCTCTAACCCTAATACTTAACGTTGGAATGCTGGTGGTTGGGATGCTAGCACCAGTATTCTGAGTGGTGTCGGGATCCCGGCGCCAGCATTCTGAGTGCCGGCATCTCGACCACCGGGATATAAACTACATCCCCTTGTAACAGCCAGTGGTGCAAGTACAGTAGTTTCAATGATAATAGTGGTACTATGTGCGCATGTACATAAAAAATGGGCATAACCTCACATCAGTTGGGGCATGGCCACTTAAAATGGGGCGTGTCATGTGGCATGACCTCAGTGCATCATCCTGGAGTCATGCCAAGTGCCAGAGTTGCTTGACTGCCCCTGGTCACCATACCGACCCGTACCACCTTACTTTAGGGATGGCCATTGGTGAGTTAATCATCAATGCTATAGATGCTACCATTGGTGACTAACCTCGATGGTATGAACCAACGATAGAGGAGCCATCGATGGTTTCACCCACCGATGGTCATCCCAGCTCTATAACTCACTGGGCAGCAGGCCAATCAGTTGTGGGTGGGTCTTCGTGGATCACTTTGGGCACAAAGCTATGCTCCGTGTCCCTGCGCCAGGTAGAAAATACTAAAAAACAATTGCTGGGCTCTCTGCCATCAATAGTGGAGAACCATTGGATCTCCGCCATTGATGGCAAAACCATCATCCATCGGTGGTTAATCATCAATGGTTGTTAGCCATCAATGGTTATCTCGATCTTACTTGCACCACTTGTTACAGCACTTTCTGCGCTCTAAACCCTGTCAGCCATCTCATCCTTAACCTCTATAGCAGCACATTCTGCCCTCTAACCTCTGTAGCAGCACATTCTGCCGTCTGTCTAACCCTTGTAACAGCACATTCTTCTCTCTCCCCCTAAAAGCTGTAGATTCTCCCCTCTAACCCCTGTAACAACACATTCTTTTCTCTAACCCCTAACAATACATTATTCCCTTTGACCCCTGTAACAGTAGATTCTCTCCCCTAACTCTTGTAACATCACATTCTCCTCTCGCCCCTGTAGCAGCACCTTATGTTGATGACGGGACTCCCAGGACTGGAACAGTTTACTTTTCAGGCCACTCAGATTAGAGATAACATTGCACATTACATAACTTCACTGCAAAATACTAGTGTATTGTGATCTCTAAGGCTAAAAAAGACTTTACATGACAATTGTTTCTGTTAGTTTCTATCTTATGTAACTAGTGTTTTGCATTCTAGATCATGGGTACTGTATATTTAATTACACTGGTGATATCTCTAGTACTAAAATGAATTGTACACTTGTAAATTGAACACTTTCATTTATACACTGTTCTTAACACACTGTATTAAATAGACCAGTGATGGACAAGAGTGATGGGCCACTAGCGACCCTCTGAGCCTTCACTTGTGCCCCCAAATTCCATCCTGCTTTATGTGCTTTGAGCTTCACCCATGGCTGAAGCTCTGCAAGTCATAAAGCAGAGAATTTAACCCCCTGACTTCTGCATCATGTGACCACCTCCTAAAGCCGGAAGATCATGCAGCACATCTGCACCTGCCCATAATTCCTACTTAAATAATCATTACAGCACAAGGTAAAATTAGTATACATCCAGTGTTAATTAGCAATTAGATTAGCAGTGAGCAGGCGCTGGTACTCCCACTGAAAAACGTGTGTGCCTGAGTGGCATGTGGGGGGATATATCAATAATAAATAAATAAATCTCCAAGGCTTAGTACATCTACCCCCTTGAGAGTTATACCTTACAAAGTGCAGTGGTAAATATTTATTGAGATATATAAGAATATATTGTCCTGTACAGGCTGAATGACTAAAATACATTTTTAAACAAAATTTGAACTTCTTAATATAATGTAAACTATGATTTGCTTACTCTTACAAACATATATAAAAAACATATAAAAACAAATAACACAACATAAATGTTTTTGCAAAATACAATTACATTCTACATTTTAATAAATAACACATTCAGTTAGATCTATCTACACTATACTATTGCGGCAGCACAGACTCAATAAAATATGTTCAACTTTGCACAAATTTCCCAAAATATTCTATGTATGCAATTAAAAAAATATATATATTCTGCTGTGTACTCAACTTGTAATTTATGGAACTTAATCCATGTTATGACAGCGTGATCCCCGCAGACTGTTCTGTGCACACGGGTCCTACACAAACTTATGGAGTTATATTAAGAAACATCTGTACTATTTAATGCTCTGTCAAGCCATGACAATTTCTGCAACACTGGCAGAAATCACGATTTCACATGCTCAGATGTGTGTGATTAAGAACATTAAAAAAGCAAAAGAGATTCTCAGTGCTTTTGTACACACAAACACACACAAACTTATGCGCAAATACAGACACACACATATATTTATATATGTTTGTGTGTGTAGACAGTAATTACTGCACTAAATGTGATATTTAGAGAGAAAGAAATTATCGATTTATGATAATGTCATCCAATGTGCAGACACATGACATTTGGATTTAATGTGTATGTGTTGGACAATTTTGACACACAATGCTCAGCTGAATTAATAAACTTTTTATGTGCGAATAGACATTAGCAAAGTTATTTATTTAAGATGTAATAACAATGCCTGCTGCATATTGATATACCATTGAATTATCATCGCTGCCTATAGGTATGAGATGTTATGTTTGTGCTGTTTAATCAATGTTGCTAAATTTACCAAACAAAAATGCATGTCTCTAATCCTATAGTTTTAACTTTTCTTGATTTCAAATAATAGTTGAATTATTCGTTTTTGAAAGTTTTAGACCACAATGTTCTTGGAAGAGTGGGTAAAGTGTAACTTCTCTTGTTATCTAGCTTTCATTATGAAATGTATTATTTAAGATGCATTGTAACTAGTAGGGGTGTTGCTAGCTCTAGGCGCCTCCAACCCACTCACCCACAATGAAGTGGCTCCCATCTTCAGCTGGGCTGGATATTCTAGCCAAGTTCCACATTCCCAGTCTATAACAGATAGGACTGTAACGAGGTGTGTGAGAACGGTGCTTTTACCCAGGACGTAAGGCCAAGGGGGTAACGCGGTCACTGAAGACACCCTGGAATGGCAGCCTCCCAGCCTTTTGCACATTGCAGGTTGCCTGGAGGGGCATTCTGTTACATAGAAAGTTCCTTAGGAAGTCAATTAAAAGGATCCAGTGCAAGATCTAAAAATATCACATATATATTATACCGTAAATGTATAATAATTTACAATATGTCCAGAATGGTTAATCAGTCTGTAATATGAGAGAGTGCAAAAAGGTGACGTTTCATGTTTATTTTTATTCAAAGGTGTCATAGAACCCAACCTATGCTGGATACATACTATATGATGTGTACCCAGCCGATGGAATGACGCAATGCAACAATATCGCGCCAGCCGACCAGTGTGCGACTGCGCAATATAAATCGTTCCATGCTGCATGTAGCAGCATGGCATTGTTCACCACATGGGATGAACGATTGCCATGCCCGCCCCAAAGGGTGTACACACTATACACTCCGCATGATATATATTGTTCCGATCCACATCAAAACAATATATTGTAGTATATATCATGTGTACCCAGCTTTAGACTTACTTTCTAACATTTTCCCTTTGCGCATTGGACAGTGGGCCTGATTCAGACCTGCTCGCGAGCGCTATGCGCTCGCAAGCGGGTCGATGGTGGCCCAGTGCGCATACGCACGATGGAGCCGGCTCCATCATGCGCATGCGCGAGACCCGGATAGCGTCGGGCAAGCCGTCGCTCCGGGTCTCGTACCAAAGGGGGCGTGCTGTCGATTTTGAGTAACAGCACGCCCCCTTTGGTGGGCGGGCCGGGTGTGTGGCTGCCCACACGGAGGCGGCTCCATGGGAACGCCCATGGGAACGCCTACTGTCTGGGGCCGGCCCCACTGACATCACAAGTGATGTCAGTGGGAGTGTTTTCGGCTCTGTTAGAGCCAAAAGCACTCTAGGGCTTGCGGCAACGAGACCCTACTACAAGGGTCTCCATCGCAAGCCCGATGGTCGCGATGGTCTTGACCATCGCGACCATCTTCCTGGCCGCTCGCTATAGCTGTGGGTGGTCACCCACAGCTATGCAAGCGGCCAGGAGGCCGCTCTAAAAAAAAACAGAAGGCCGACCCTGATTCAGAGCGAGCGCTCTGTCAGAGCATCCGGCTCTGAATCAGGCCCAGTATCCAAACAAGATCATATCCAGATGGGGGCTCGTACGCATTACATTGTTTAGCACTCCTGAAGTTCTGAGTTTATGTACAACCTTGTCCCCGTCCCTACTTGTTCCTCCTAACCAGACATGTTAATCCCAGCCTCAACTTGTCTGCTCTGGGACAGTCTTCTGTCTAGTGCAGGGATAGCCAGCAGTGGGCTGAATCTCCAGGCCAGTCCGGTTTTGGGAAATTTTCCCTTCTGACACTAACATAAATGTATTGAAGTGTATCACATTATGGAATTAAACTGATATATTTGGAAATTCTCAGCAGTGGTCAGAGGAGAATGCTATGTCATGTCACATAAACACATTTACAAGTTTTTTTTAAATTTAATTACAACTGAAAAACCGTGACTTTTGCTTAATGTTTTGGATCATTGGCCTACTTGGGTATAAATATTCTCTATGTCCCTTGCAGACATGAGCAAAGCTTCCTCCTGGGTTTGTACACAGATCACGCAGGTATTTAGTGCCACCAGTATGCTTGATGCACCTATGCATGTTAGTTTAAAATGTATATTTTAAATATTAAAAACTGTATGGGACACAAAGCAGATACTGAGTCACGTGTGAAGTGGCTGTGGGTGAAGGCAGCACCAGTAGCCAGATTTACTATCTCATGCTAATGCCAGTATCCGTTCAGCTAATACTGGGGTTCATGCATGTGCGAATGGAAACCAGTGCCGCCCATTGAATTTACACCTGCCACCAAACAGTCATCATTGGTATCTGCACTTGCACCAGCCCCATGCAAATCAGGGTGGTTACATGCGATCACATTATCACCGCCCAGTTTCCCCCTGAAATGCCCTATTTCACAGAAATTCAGATCTGACCAAGATCCATCTAACTCAGAATAGAATGGACATAGGCAGAAATGCATATATTGGCTTCTGTGCATGCACTGCATACAGAGACTCACCTTTGTGTCTCTGTGCTAGCGGATCTGTCCTCAGGCACATAGGCCCTCATTCAGAGCCACTCGCTATTTGCGGTCGTTCGTTCTAAAACAAGGGGTGGCTATTCAAATGAACCGTTCGCTAATTGCGGTCTGTTCACGCCTCTAAGTCTGAACGAGCGAGCAAAACTTGCGGTTGTAATTTTGAAAAATACGCCCCCTTGCCGCTCGCACCATACGTCATGTCCGCTATTTATTAGATTAATCGAGTACATCGAACAGCGTATCAACTGCTCGCTATTCTTGTGGCTGGTTTTTTCAACCGCTATTTTGCGAGCAGTTCGGAGTAAAAAAAAAACAAGTGACGTGGTCATTAACGCTGCTGTATTAATTATGCACTCCCTTAAAACGCCCGTTTTGACCTTTAAGCACGCCTGCGTTCGAATTCCACACCCCCGTTTTCAAGCACCTTCCCTTGTTACCACCCACATACGCCTCCTTCTGTCACTCAAAATAGCAGGCATTCGCTATATAGCGAACAAACGATTTTCGGCCGCACTGACTTTTTCGCCATGCGTATTAAAATCCGTACGCATGCGCAGATGTGCGAACATCGGTCAGAACGAACGAGCGGCCGCTTACGAGCGGCTCTGAATCAGGGCCATAATGCACTAGAAAGGAGTTTTTCTTTTCTTTATTTTTCCCTACTACAATACACTCATTGTGGAGTTATGGAGGAGACTAAGGGGAACACGATCTGGGCAATGTCCATTATTGAACAACGTGAAGGGGATCCATATCATGTGGTGCGTTAAAGTCACCTTTAAATGAATGTTTGGAAAGTCCCTGTTGCATAAGGTGTTGCTGTGGAAGGAGCATGCTGTAGATTACAGTTGTTCTACAAGTTTGGTCCTCTTTGCTTTTGGTGTAAATGCATCTGCATAGGGACTAGTAAACTGCATGCAGGTGGGGGGTTACCTCATTACAGATACTACACTAGTAAGTAATTTTCGTGTATTATTATTCTCTTATACAGTATACACTGCAGAATAACTGGAGATAAAGTTGAAAAAGAAAGCTTTTTATATATTACTGATAGCGCCAAATACTTACTTTTATATTAGTGGATTGAGTGTACCTTCTTACGCTGGTATAAGCTGTAATCAGGTGTGCTGAAGAAAGGTACATTTGTTTGTTCTTTCTCCTAGATTTGTCAATATCTTGTTTCATTAATTTTACCCTGATTCTTGATAAATGTTCCCATCCCTCATGCAGAGAAGTTTTCCCATAGCAGTATGTTTCAGCTACCATTTTTCATGGTAGGGATAGTGTTCTTGGGATAATGTGCAGTGTTTGGTGCACATCAAACATACACTAGACCTCTGACAGGTGTAAATAAATAAATAAAATAATAATAATTATTTAATCAATTAATTAAGAATAATCTTATTTTGTTTACTTTTTATTTGATATTACAGAGTATTTTGTGTTGATCATCAGTAAGGACTTCTGGAAAAAAATCTATTTTGATTCCATAAGTTAAGAAAATAAAGTGTATGTAGGGTGTTAATACTGTTTATAGTCACTGTAGTTGAATTGCCCTCTTCTAATAAACATTTTGCTTTGTCTACCTCAAACTTCTTTTAATATGATTTTTAAATTAGGAGTAAGCATCACTTTAAGGGGGTATAGTCATTTAAAAAAATATTTGCAGGATATACCCCAAAACCACCACTTTTCAGGGGGTACCCACAAATCTTATGCATCCCTGGGATATATCTAGGGAGGATGACAGCAGATATAGGAGATATATCCTTTGGTCCTCCATTTTCTGCAGCATAAGCAGCCCCCATAGAAACAAATTTACCAGGCTTTGCCCCGGTAGGTAATTTCAGGTTGAGCTAACTTGTAGCCTATAAGCAACATTCCATACAATTTACGGGGACAGAAATCCAAAGGATCCCTACACAACAATGGCTGCTCGCATATGCATGGTCTAATGATAGCTTGCCCATCCCGAACCCTTCACTTCACTTCTAACGGAATGTAGTTAATTTGCCGGCGTTCAGGATACCGGCCGATGAAATCCTGATCCCTGAATCCCGAACCATGTCTAAAGACCGCCGCCACAATCTAGACTGGATATGAGATGCCGGCGTCTAAATACCGACAGCCGGCATCCCGAACGATGGTACAGCGGGTAAGTATCGTATTATGCTGCAAGGGGGTTATGTTTAGGCACGACAGGGGGATGCTAGAATTAAGCTCCGAGGGTAGGTTTGGTTTAGGCACCACGGAGGGAGGGGGGTAAGGCACCACCGGGGGGGTTAGGGGTAGGCACTAAGGGGGAAGGATTAGGTTTAGGCACTAAGGGGGGAGGGTTAGATTTAGGTACTAACGGAGAGTGTTAGGGTGCAGGAAGGGAGGGTTAGGGGGAGAAGGTATGCTGACGATCGGGATGCCCTGTCTTTGTCGTATCACACCCGTTTTACCACATTGCAGGGATGGGTTCCCCTGTCCATGCTTGTTTTTTTTAATAAATACAGGTTGACTCTTCCGTATCCAAAATGCTTGGGACCAGGGGTATTTTAGATAGCGGAATTTTCCGTATTTTGGAATATTTGTATACCATAATGAAATATCTTGGGAATAGGACCCAAATATACACACAGAATGCATTTATGTGTTATATACACCTTATACGCATAGCCTGCAGGTCATTTTATAGTTATACAATATTTTCTATAATTTTGTGGCTCAAACAAAGTTTGTGTACAGAAATGAAATTCATTTATGCTTCATATACACCTTATGCACACAACCTAAAGGTAATTTTATACAATATGTTTAATATTTTGTGTCTTAGACAAAGTTTGTGCACATTGAACCATCAAAAATCAAAGGTTTCATTATCTGAGCTATGCCAAAAAAAATTCAGTATTTCGGAATATTTGGATATGGGAGACTCAACCTGTACCAGCGATCCTTAATTTCTTTTTGCCAAGATAAGCAGCGATAATAAATTGTAATTATCGGATCTAAAACCTCTTATTTAATAAATAGGCCACTTCAATGTGTTGATGACTGCTGTCATAATTCTAAATTCATAATGTAATGTCTAAATAGAGACAATAATAATGCACAGGAGTGAACTATTTAGTAGGTGAAGCCTAAAACACGTCTAGACAACATGATAGAAGCTGTACAGCATCTGGAAAGTTGCTGCTTGGGTAAGTATTTCTATTTGTGTATGTGTAATGTTGTGGAGTGTAAGACTGAGTCATATCAAAAAGAAAACAAGAAAAAAACTACTGACAGTTGTCACAGAAAGGGCATCTCTGCTGTTAACAGAGACAATGATATTGTATTCTTATCTTTTAAGCATTAAAGATACGTTTGTGTAGTGTTAAAAGCAGGAAATGTCACGGAGCGTCCGCTCTAACTTGACGTAAGTTCACTCACCGTGATATTCAAAATATCTGATAGACCCTTTACAGCAGACTCTTTCTTGGCACAGGTTATTGAGAAAGATGCATCTCCCAGATGCTCATTTTGTTGCTACTGTCTTGCGGACTGAAAAAATAGCTCTTGAATTGTATGACTTATTTTACTGCAGTAGCTTCTCGTAATAAGGCTAATTTAGATGATGAGTCCTCTAGACCTTGTTGGAACTCCCGTCTATTTTTTTCCCTCTTGCTGTCATTGTAAGATTACATTTTATTAAACATTTGCACAAAGTAAAGTACTATTTGTTACATCACAAGTTAAGCCATATGCTTTGGAGATAAAGTACCAGCACAGAAGGAATTCTACATGGGGTCTTGTCATGTTTATAATAAATTAGGATTTCTCCACTCTGTCAGCCTGTGTATAGAAAACAGTGAAATAATGTTACCATTTGCATGCCACATGCCAGTTTCCTAGAGCAGTGGTCGCCAACCTTAATTGGGGTGTGAACTACTCAAGAAAAATGAAACCTCCTGAAGAGCTTCTAACATTTTTGTAAAAAAAAAAAATCTGTCTAATAAACGAAAAATGAAAGATCATTTAATGAAAATGAAAAAAACAACAATGCATTTAATTAATACAGTGATCTTGTGTGGCACATTTCACTTTTAATTACCGGCTCCAAGGAGGTAAGTACACTAGAGGAGCAAAAGATATAGGCAGGGCTTCTGTGTGATTTTTCGGCAGGGCTGGGCAGGAGTCAATCACACCAAATGCAGTCGACTCCTGTGATGTCCAGATGGTGTCTGTCACATATTGTGTTGCCATATTGCAATCACCTGACGTGCATCCCCGTTGCTCCACCCAAGGCTTTGTCATAGGTCACTTCCTCCTAGTTGACTCAGCAGTACTGCAGCTTGGAGAGCTACCCAAATTACGGCCACGAGCTACCGGTAGCTCTCGAGCTACTGGTTGGAGGCTACTGTCCTAGAGTATAGGTGGTGTTCATAAAATTAACTTAAAGCTTAACAGTTTTCTATCTTCTGTTAATATTATTATATTTTTTATTCATTTGTAATAAATTTATTGCTTTTGCTTTCCCACTTTCTTTTGAGCTGTTTTACTATATGTTTATATCATCGGTGAATGTTGCTTTTGTTGCTCTGGGATACGACACAAACCTGCGGTCAGAATTAGAGTTTGGGTTTTGACTCGTTTATGTTTAGATCTGAAAATGTAATCTCATTGACTATCTATCTCTCACATGTTTTGGATAGCAAATGCATCAGATCCGATCTTGCGATAAGTTGCCGAAAGGAACCAAGTCAAAACCAAAGCACTCATCTCTAGTCAGGATGCAGTTATAGCCAATGCACAGATCCAGCTCTCTTCCATCCAAGTGCAGTAAAATTAAATTACACTCCTTAATGTCATAATGGGAATGTTGACATCCCCTCAATGTTGACTTCCTGAATGTTGACTTTTTGTACCACACGCGTTGTATAAATTTCCATAAAGGTGGCGTAGAGCTAGTTATCCAATGACATTATAGGAAGATTGAACACCCAGCTAAAGTGCAATGTGTTACACTGACAATTATTGGGAGCTCATTGTGGACCACTCACAGGCCACCTCCTACAAAATGTATTACATATGTTACATGAGTTTTATGTCAACCTACTGATCTGTTCATTGGATAATAAATGAATGCCCAATGTAATATTGTATTATAATACTATAAAACCTCTTCATTCTCTAGGGAACCTGTATCCACCAGTTGCTGCTCAGGACCTAGAGGTTTCAAAGGGAGGATATCTTGAAAAGCGCAGAAAAGGTAAGCAAGATATTTTGAATGGCTGAAAAAACCCAAATATACAATAATGAAATAAAGCTTGATAATGCAATATGTACAGTGTTGGTAAGTCATATATTATTAGATAGAACATGTAGAGTATCTTGTAATAAATGGAAAACTAAATGGTGATTAGGGTGCAATATTAGTAAAGGATGAGAGAGGGGAGAGGATCTTACTAGAATAATTAAACTGTTAGCTCCTTCTCCTTGAGGTAAGCAATTTTAATATGACCCATGTCAGGTGGCCATGTTTTGTTTTGTTATAATTGCTGTGCAGGTACTTTGTTAGTCACATCATGAATACGTCCATTTTCAGGTTTCAAATCTGTTTTCTCCAAGAGGTAGGAGACATTTACTAAAAGGTGATTTGTCCTAGTTTTTTGGTCTTTTTTTCCGCTGGTTTTGAAACAGATTGGTTAAAGGCAAAAATGCTATAAAACTGCCACAAAGCCACCAATATTCAAATCTCACACTAAGGGGTAAATTTACTAGGATTCGACATAGGTCGAGATGACCATCTCGGGTGATTTATTGTTTTTTTCCCCTACTTGCAAATTTACTAAAGCCAAAGTCGGGTCAGTTAGAGAGAGATTTCTCTCATCTCACTCGTAAAACTCGGGTGAGATAGCAATCTCGAATCTTATCACCATAGGGCCAAATTGGAAGCACTTATCACCAAAAACATACAACTCTCATATTTACCAAAAATCGGGAAGACAAGCTCGGGTGAGGTAGGAGCAAACTCTCTGTCCAAATCACTTTTCAAACTCTCAACCCCCTGAGCTGCGAGATGGTCAGAAACATACTCAAATCATTGTGATTTGTGTATGTTTTTTTCTGTAAATGGTGAAAATAAGGAGAACCAGGACAGGCTGACAAGCCCGAGGCTGGTTAGTGTTTTGGGGGGGACCTCACATCTTTTTTTCTATAAAATTAACCCCTTTATTCCAGGCCCAACTCAAGCAGCTTACACATATATCACTGATATGTGCATGCTGCTTGCTGTGGCGAGTTAAAATGATCAAAACATACCAGCCTGGGTGAAGCGACCTTTATTAAAGTGTGGTTAACTCCGATTAGGAAAGTTTGCAGAAATTCACCAATCTTTAATTTCTGTGTAAACTGGTGGGGCAGATTTTGGGTACCCCCTGGAGTATTTTAATGTTTTTTTTTATTATTATTTTTTTGTTTTTTCCAAAGTTAAACCCCTATTTACATTTTTAGATTTTTTTTTTTTTTACTTGAAAATTTTTGGTGCTATTTGCATCAGGGGGGGGTGTACAAAGGGTGCAGAGTGGTTGCAGCAATCTGCACCCCCAAACTCCATTTCTTTATTTTAGTGCAGCACCTATTCATAGGCGAATCTATTTTGCAGATAAAATTGCATTATCTTTATGTAGCTGTGAAAAGTCAATGTAATTGAATCTGTGTAAAAATGCTAACGGGCCAAAAAAAAAACACGGCCAAACAGTTCACCCCCCCCCCCCCTAAAAAAAAAACCCCAACCCTTTAAAAACATTTGGAATAAAAATTTAACAATCTTAAGACAAACCTGGAAACCTATAAATGCTTTATACAAACAAAGTTGGTTTACATACTGTTGTTGTAACTCTGGCCCGTAATCAATTTTGATGGAAAGGACGAGATGAGCGATAAAGTTTCGCCGATGACGTCATTTCGCCAGGCGGAAAAGTCTCGCCGTATTCAAAGACCTAGGCAGAAAGCCAATGCCATGTAATAGGCAGAAAAGTATTTCTTATGAATAGCAGGCGGAAAAAAGTGCAGAATTGGGGTTTTGGAGTGCAACGTTGCGGGTACCCCCATGCAGCCTTCAGTCCCCCAAAGGTAAACTGCGTCTAAAAAATTTGAAAAAACACTTAAGGACACCCCAAAAAAACACTTTGCAATTCTGTGCACAAAAAAAATGTGGGGGTACAAACCAAAAAACAAGCAAACTTGACTCTGGGGGGGTACACAAGTATGTCCCATGAGTTTTGCTCATTGCAGGGGCTTGCGGCAGGTGGTTTTTTTCACAAATTTACCAACTTCACTTTAGCAACTTTAAAATAAGCTATACCCCATTTTCAAGTAAAACAAATTTGCAGGGTTAAGTTATTTTAAAACCAAAAAACCGGCACAATACTATTCTGCACCACTTATACAAAAATGCTATTTAGAAGTTAATGAGCCCGTAAAAAAAGAACAAATAACTTCAGCAAGCCAAATCTGGGGGTACCATAGCTAACACCCATGTCCGAGCATCTTTTGGGGGGTGTTAGACTAATTGCCAACAAATAGGACAGTACTTTCCACTTGTTTAATTTTTGCGGGGACCCGTTTTCGCGTACTTTCAAATTGAATACGGGGATACTCGGCCACGCGCGCGATACTTTTCCGCCTACAAAACATGCGATGTAGGTGAAAAGTCTGAGAGACAGAAAAGTATCGCGTCACTGCACAAATTGAATACAGCTCTTAAAAAATGGATATAATTTTATGCCAGGCTTTGGATTTTATATAAAAATGCAGATTTGGGGTTTTTGGGTGTAGGGTATAAATTTCAAACATGCAGCCTTTATTAAGTCCCCTTAAAATAAACTGTGTTAATACAAATTTAAAAAAAACCTCTGTAACCCCCAAAAACTGTAGTTTAAAAATAAGTAAAAATAGTAAAAATATAAAAAACAAAACAAAAACTTACTAGTTTGGCCAGGGGCATCTGTGTCCCTGACATAGCTTCTTCGAACCACTTCTGGAGGAATGACAGCTTTTAGTAACTCCTCATACTCCGCATATGAGGTGACATTAGGCAAGCCACCACCAGTAGCTTGGGCAGCCTTCATTTCATCCGACATTTTAGCCTTAACATGATGTTTTATGTCGGAAAAACATTTCTTTCAATGGCTCTCATCCCTCTTGGTAGGGCCAACCGCATTCACAGCTGCAACGACACCAGACCAAATAGCAGTTTTGCGACGAGCAGAGGTGCTTGAAGCTTTAGGGCCAAATAATAGATGGTGGTGTTTCATCACTTCGGTGACAAGTGCCAGGTTCTGGTCATAACTAAACCTAACATTACGGCCACTTTTGGTCTTTCCCTTCTGGGGGGCTGCCACCTCACTCTCTTCACTGGTGCTCACATGGGCCTCTGCTGCAGACAGCAACTGACCCTCAATCTGGCCCTGGCTCTCATGGTCCCCAGATATCACACAACAAATACTAAGACAAACAACACAAAAAAAAACAAAAAAGCAAATTAAGGACCAAATAAATTAAATAAAAAATAGCAAAAATTAGCCAGAAACAAGTCAACAACCACAAAGCTACTTACTGTCCCTCACTCTTCAAACTCCTAACAACAACAACCCACGAGGTTGCTGCGTTTACAGGGAGAATTATAGGCTAAGTCATCAGTGAAACACAGAACACATTTTTAGCCAATCATTTTTTTTTTTAGAGTGTGGGATGAAACCGGAGTACCCGGAGGAAACTCACGCAAGCATAAGGAGAATATACAAACTCCACACAGTTAGGGCCGTAGTGGGAATCGAAACCCAAGACCTCAGTGCTGTGAGGCAGTAATGCTAACCATTACACCGTCTGTGCTGTCACTCACCGCTGGGTCCCTGCAGCATGTGTAGCAGGTCGCCCCTATACACCAGCAGATGCACCGATATATCTGCAGATATATTGGCCATTTGCTGTGCTGGTCAGCCAACGCGATATGTCTGTGAACTATATAGTTCACAGACATATAGGGGGTACACACCCGCCGACGCGCTAGCGACATATAGGCCGTTCAGTTGAACGCCCAATAGATCGCCCAGTTTATGCCTAGCTTTAATCAGACCCTGGGAACTATAATGGAGTAAGCTAGTACAGGAACTATGGTTGCTTTCAAAAACTGAAAGGATAATTGTAAAGTTGTAAGAATTAGGTAAAACAGATAAAGTAAAATATGGGGGCGAGCTGCCCTCTTGCCCCCTGTTCCGACGCCTATGTCAGTAAGTATCAAATTAGGCAAATCCCTTCTGTGCGACAGAATAGTTAATATTTTCCAGGCCAAACTGAAATTGTGTAACATGTGTGATTGCTTAATTTTGCTTACTAACTGATATAATTGCTGAGCTACCACCAACATCTTCATTAATATTTGGCAGCACAATACCTGAAATCCCCACCACAATGGGGAGTGGAATTGCCAATCTTCAGAGGGATTTTCTATTCCTAAATGAAGACAACATGGCTATGATATTTAGACAGATGTCTATGATATTTTAAGACATTTTTAGTATTGCCATTAGTTCCTTTTATTTATTAACCACCAACATATTCTGAAAGAAACAAATAGAGGAACAATAGAAAGTAAGTGGAGCTTATAATCTAAATAAAATGTGCTAAATAATACATTACAGAAGCAGATGTTTGTGGGGGAACACTAAATTCTTGATAATTAATCCTATGAATTCACATGGAACCAGTTACATCACTGAAACATGGAACCAGTTACATCACTGAAACATGGAACCAGTTACATCACTGAAACACAATAATTTGGTTCTGTGACCGTTTTTTATAAAGTGTTTTGTTTGACACTCTGGGGCTTATTCACATGGAACTTGTGTTTTTTAGCATGTTCCATAGCATCTATGGGCGATTAGGAGCCGTATGCAAAGTCTACATTTGTGGCTGAATGGCGTAGAGTGGCGTAATGTTGTTGGAATTGTGGTCTATGCTGAGTTATGCTTACACAGAGATTTGTCTGATTTTAGATGAATCTATTACACGGGTTATATATAGGGCTGGTGCAAGTTTGCACTGATAATGGTGACAGCTATCTGAACAAGCAATTGGAAAGCGGCGGTACCATTGCATAAATAAGTACAACTCAACATACAGTGAATATCTGCATTTAGTTCTGTGCACGCAATGGGAGTTTAAGTGCAGCCGAGATGTGTGCAACTCTGATTTTCAGGGATATATTTACTAAAGTGAGAGTTTTTAGAAGTGGAGATGTTGCCTATAGCAACCAATCAGATTCTACTTAACATTTAACTAGCACCTTCTAAAAGATAATAGCTACAATCTGATTGGTTGCTATGGGCAACATCTCCACTTCTAAAAACTCTCACTTTAGTAAATAATATACCACTCAGTCTCAATTCACCATTTTGATAAATTCTGATATCACTACTCTGTGCTTTGTCCAATTGACTTAATGATTGCCTCCTTCCATGTCAAACTTGTCTTTCCATAGGCGTAGATTCAGGTGAAAGTGCGGAGGAGGTGTCTTATAAGTTCTACAGCCATCACCTGTATTAAGTATATCAACGTTGTATTTTTCAGAGACTTTCTTATTTTTGTGACAGGCAGACTCACTGGCGCCCCTCAGATCCCAGCGCCCTAGGCAGCTTCCTAAAGCTTCCTAATAGTAGAGTCGGTCCTGCAAGAGATCTTTGTCTCTGTGATAATAATTAAAATGTATCTTTTTTTGATGTATTTAATTGTTCAAACTCTGATCTGAGCTAATCTTGTTCATAACATAACATAAAATAACATAAAGTTATATATATAACAGCACATTTTAGTGAAATCATGTTGTTCATTTTCAGATTACAGCTTTTTTGCATCTGAATGGCAAAAACGTTGGTGTGCACTAAGTAAATCCATCTTTTACTACTATGGAAGCGACAAAGGTACGTTAAAATGTTTGTTTTTTTATTTTATAAGGGGGTAAAAAACAAATCTGACATAAATTAGCAATTCATTATACCAGTTGAAAGTACAGTATCAACATTATTTCATTGCATTTTATTACAAATAATAATGATGAATAATTTTAAGGTGAACCACTTAAATTCTTAGAAAGAATAATAGTCCTTTGGGGAACATTTACTAAAGGGCTGTTTTGTATGAAGTTTACAAAATGCCACATATAGCGTGTGGTTTTCAAAGCTAAACTGATGGAAAACGCAAACCTCTTGTATGTGTAGTGGATTGCAAATGCCTAAATTGCATGTGGTTAGAGTCCTTGCATGTACTGTGCATGTCCTTACAGGGAGGTGTGAACCATCCCACTAGGCTCACTTGTGTAAAATAAAATTCGGATTCCAGCCTACTCAGCATTATTATTATTATCGTTTATTTATATGGCGCCACAAGTGTTCCGCAGCGCCTTACAAAGTACATAAACAAATAGATTGATTTACAGTGACTTACAGTACAGTACAATACATTACAGGACATGGATAATATACATTGCTACATTCACGACCATAACACCCAGATAAGCAACAATGCAAAGCAATCAAGTGTTAGGTGCCCTGGTAGAGAGTAAGAAGTAGATGAAGGTATAGTAAGGAGATGCACAAGAGGGTAGAGGGCCCTGCTCATAGGAGCTTACATTCTAAGGATTTATAACAAATAGTACAAGTAATTTGTGACTAAAGAGATTGACCGCATCCACACTGAACAGCCGCACAAAATCACACACCTAGAAAATAATAGGCTCGATGTAACTGACCCAACATAGTGTTTATGGAGCCAAATGCCTCTACCCATGCGCTCCTTTTCATAGTTATAATCAGGTAGAACTTACATAAAAGTATATAATTTGTGCAAATGACACAACTGGATAGAGGCTTATTTAGGCACCCGTCCAATTCTACAAATCTTGAGGTTACGTTGGCATGCCTATACCAAACTGTGCCTTCTTGAGAAAGCACAGTCACAGATCTTTTTCGCACTTTGGGTCACAAGTGGACACGTATGATCCTACATCACTCGTTCTTGCATATGCAGCGCAAAAACACACAATATGCTTTAAAACATGTGTATGCACAACTTCGCATCAGCCCCCATGTCTGGTAAAGATATGAATAAGTCCAGGAGGTTACCACTGCCCTTAACCTAATCCATTCCAATTGTAAGCCTGTACAATTACATCAATCTTGCAAGAGTATTTTTGGATCGAGCACGTCATTGAGATCCTACAGAAAGGACAAAAAGATATATGGGGAAAAAAGCAGCTTATTGGTATACTATGTGTGCAAATGTAAGCTGCCTATGGGGTATAGAACTTGGAAGTGGTTCCCACACTTCCAAACAATTCGACATATACATCACAATTAGGAAACTTCTCCATTGGCGCTATCTAATCCAGCTGATGCAAAGTCCTCAAGGGGGGGATTATTGGGCCCCTCATTTAAAGAGTACAGGGTCCCTTGTGGTACCCCTGGCCATTGGGTATCAAGGTAATCATGTGAATATATATAGTGCATGCTAGTAATTGGATAGGAGGAGCAAGATATAGCTTCTGATTGGCTGCCCAGCTATTTGCACAACGGTAATGAACTTGTTTTGCTTCCCATGCACCTTGCCTGTTCAGCATTACTATCTTTTATTCATTATATTAATGTCTTTTGATGCATAGGCCTCTGCAAGGTGCTCATCGCTTCATTAGCATACTAGGGACCTCATTTACTAACGAGGTTTATCACCAGAACGAGTGATAAATTTCACTGTGTATGATAAATAGTGCTCCAGCCAATTAGCTCCCAACTGTCATTTTTCTAACAGTTGACACAGACACAGACAGTAGATACAGACTCATTCCTAAGCTGTTGATCTTGGAGTTCTAGCTGTAATATTTACACATGCAGGTGAGAAACGCTGAAGTTATCCGTGTGCTCATCAGAAGTCATAGTACCAGAGTCACCAAAATGTGAGCTAGATCAGGACAAAGAGAAGCATTCACAGAAAGAAGAGTCCGTGTCACTTGGAGGCTTGAGTCTCTGATTTTCCATAACTACACATCTCTTGACCAATATGCTCAATGTTCCTCTTTTTTCGCATAACAATACCTTTCTCTTAATTTGTGTTACTTGTTTAAGTTCTTTTGCTGTTTACTTGAGGCACTTGCACTGCACAAGTGAGAAAACCTGATTCAGAGATGGTCGCAATGCCGATGTTTATGCAATTGAGCGATTATTGGTGATCTGCCCATGTGTCTAAAGGCTCATACACACTAGATGATAAATTGAATGATATGGATGATAACGATATCCTTCATAGCATTCAATATAGTCCAGTGTGTATGCATGATATCGTTAACGATGCATGCTCCTGCAAATCGATAACGATGTCTTTCATTGCCTGAACTTGCAGGGCAACCTGACAATATCAGCAGGTTGTGCATGTTCAGGGATGAGGGAGGGTGCTGTCACTGAACGATATCGTTAACGATATTGATTAGTGTGTATGCTCAATGTCATTCCCGAAATTGAGCCCGACAAGGCAGGGATAACACTTCACGATATCGCTCATGGAGCATAACATTAAGTCTGTATGTGGCTTAAGTCGCACTGCACATGCGTTAAATTTTATGACCATCGTAGCTCGCAGTGAGGATTTATTCAAGTGAATGACAGACACGACTGCAACGGGGGAGGGGGGTAGCGATTCAAATGCAGGTATGTTGGAGCATGACTGTGGTCCCACATACAGTAAAAATTACCGTTTATCGACTCTTCTGCCACCATTGCTGCGTCTTTGTACGAAGTTGCTTGGATTTGCAAAGCCGCCAGTGGGCGTCTCAATATAGATCCCGGCGGCTGCTACATTTGCATATTGTCACACAGTCGCTGAGTACAAATTCGCAGCAGCTTCGGCATTAGCGTCCTTCTCTCAAACAATCTCAAACATCTCCACATCTTCTGGGAACGTCTTTGCTATCCCAACAGGCTCAGAGTCCAGCAATACACATAAGACTTCACCAGCATCAAAGTATGGAGGAGAACCCTTTCTCCATCACAAATTCCACAAGTTAAAGTCAATGACTAGCAATTACCAAGATGTCAAAAAAGTATATGGGAATATGATCCATAATATATGCAATGGTTGCATGCAAATAGTGGACTATTAACTGCAAGAATATCTGAAATCAGTTAGAGAGGATGATTTTACAACACTCTATAGGTGTGATAACACAATCATATATGCACACAGCAGATGATGTAACAATAAAGATCAGAGGTCTGCAGCCCAAATTACTACCACCCCCACCAAGGCCACTATCATAGGGTATGTTTGTGGACATTTACACCCAGTAGTAGGGGGTTCAGAGTCACGGTGTATGGTGCACCACACTTACTCTGCTCCAAGTGGTCGTGGGTGAGGCATAAACACCAGTTGGCCCCTGAATACTCGGTTGTCTAACACACGATGCAGTGTGCTGTGGTAGAGTGGATTACATTTGCCAGTGTAGTGCAGATAAATAGGGGGTGCCAGGCCATCTCATAAAAACAGGATGAAAGTGTATTTAAAATAAAAGCAGAGATAATTGGAATAAACATACTCCTTTCCCCTAGCACAAAGCAAAATGGTTCCCACACAAGATTCCTGCACCACGTCCCCTCCAACAGGGATTCACTCTCTGGGTGTGCCTCCTCTTCTCGCTGGAAACCCTCACAGTCTCCACACTGTTGCTTCCAAGACTCCATGCTGCCTTGCAATGACCTATCCTCTGAATGGGGGCACTTGTCAGGGAGCTTCTATCAACAGAAGGACTTCATCCTAATAGGGGAGCTCCTAATTATGCCACATGACCTTGTAGCCACTCACCCATGTCATACACCTAGATCACTTCTTCTGGGGTACCTGTTAAGGTGGGGATCCCTTGATTGCTGGACTCTGGTTAATACCAAGGCCTCTCACTCTGATGCCCCTTTCTTTAGGTGCCCTTTTACTGTGGCCGACAGCACTCCCCCTCATATTCTTCACAGGTGCTCACTCTCATCCATACTGCAGGTATGATGGTTGTTTCCCAGGGGGACCCATGTTTAGTGCGGCTGCCTCTCTCTTTGGCATCACGGCAGCAACTCCCCCTCCTTTCTGTGCCACAGTGGCTTACTGTCAGGGACCCCTTGTTAGTGTAGGGGCTTTTCCCTTTTATATACTGTGCCCATACCTTCCCGGATGCAGGGAAGCACTCCCTCCTCTCATTTCATGGCATAATGGCTGCCTCCACTGGTGAATCCCAGGAGTCTTTACAGACTGGGATCGCGACGCCATGCACAGAACTGTATGGCCAGAAAGCAATTGTGTCTGCCGCATGGCCATGCTCCCTAGCAGAGGTGCGGCTAGCCCCCTGCATCACTACCTCTCTCCCCCTATCCCGCCTCTCGGTGCCTCCCACCTATGTCACCGAGTATGTAGCTTAAGCCCAGCAGGAGCCTGTTCATACATATGGATGATACATATATATGGGGCCTGAAATAACATGGGACCCAGACTGACAGGGGAGCTCACTGGCACCTATGATCCCAGCTGCAAACTGCTTCTGATCAACCAGCCTGTAGATCAGAGGCAGTTTTTGGCCTCAACCGTAGACTGTGAATAATATTTGAATAGAATTAGGCAATTTATTACTCAGAGAACTGTCCTCTTCGCGTCCTGTCTTTCTCTTAATATTTTTTTTATGGGTAAACTATAGGTGCCAGCGGGCCCTTGACTCCCAGGCATGGTATTACTTGTGGTTCACCAAGTGCCTATTTTGATTATATATAATCCTATACTGAATACTGCCTATAATATACTGTATATGAATTTACTCTTCACAGATGGCACAGATATTTTGCCAGCTTTAAGATGCGTTTTCTTAACTAAAAAAGCCTCAGGTTTATGGAGATCATTTAATTTATTCTCTTTTGGGTATCATGGTACACAGAATTTTAGTAAAATGTGCCTGATGAAAAAATGTGACACTGTGCTTATTTACACAGGAACAGTACATAGCAACAGCTGGGGCGCTCTGAGTTAGCAGAGACATTCATGAATCCCCGGCATAGAATCTGCATATGACTACATTTAGTTTGTTGACTGCAATTCTATAGCAATTTCCTTAAAGCTCCAGGCACTATTGCCATCTACCTCGGTTCCATTTACATTACCAGCCACCAAAGACTTAACTTCAGGTGCTACTTTGTTTTCCTCTTTCACAGACAAACAGCAGAAAGGTGAATTCTCTCTAGATGGGTACAGTGCCAGGATGAATAATACTCTACGCAAGGATGCAAAGAAAGATAGCTGTTTTGAAATCTTCGCTCCTGATAAACGTGTCTATCAGGTTGGACTTTCTATGCCTCCATATAAATTATGTTGATAAAACTGTTACACTGGCAGTCTCAGAGTAAAAGGGAACATTTGGGATGAAACAGCTCACTAACCGGCAGACACATCTGCACAGTGTGCTCATGCCTATGAGAATCTATTAACAAAAGCAAAATTCTGATAAAGTTCATGTACTTCAAATTAAAAGTCAACACCGGCGCATACGTATCAATTTTATCTGTTGTTCGTATTATGTTTTAGCTCTGTCAATTGAGCTCTTTTTATGAAGTCAGTGACATGTTAAAAAGGAGAATTCCCAAGCTGAGAAATGCAGATTTATCAATGCAAACACCTTGAGTACAACTCTAATGTTACATCACAACATGAGCGCCAGGGGCATGAGTGAAACAGACCAAACACTCATATCAAAGATCTATCACTTCGGCATCAATACAGAATGTAACTCTAATGCATTTTAAATATCTGAAATTGCATTTGAAAATCATTTAATTAAGTTGTCAGGTAATGTGTTGGAATCTGACAAGAACATTTTTAAGAAAACTATACCCAGCAGTCTAAAGATATTCACGGGTGTCTTCTAATTGTCAAGGGCAAATTTTGTTCATCAGTCCTAGCTTTGACATTGATGAAGAGAAGCAGCTTTTTTCTGCACAGCTGCCAGCTGCTGATCACAGTTTCAAATCCATCATCCTCTACGCCAATTACGTAAATTTGTCAAAATTAACTGTACATTATAAGAAGCATCCTTGCAAGAAAAGTATCAGCAGACACGTAAAGAATTGTTAATGCTGCCGTAAAGAACTGACATGAATGTTAGATTTGTTTTTTTTTTCTTTTTCAGCTGGCAAATCATTTGTGTTGGTCTTTTATTTCAGTTTGCAGCATCCAGCCCCAAAGAGGCAGAAGAATGGATTAATGCAATTTTGTTTCAACAAGGTAAGTAAATATTATGAGTGGAAAATAAAAACTGCCATACTGTGACACTATAAAGCAATACATTTCGATTTAGTAATATAAAGGGATTCTGGCAGATACTAGAACTATAGGTGCATCAGGCCTTTAGGAACAGAAGATGCTTAGGAATAAATCCAGTTTTGCATTGCCTGGAAAGCTTGAAATCTATAACAGTTAACATGTACCAAGAATAGGAGGCGGCTGTTCCCCAAATACTGGTTAGTTAATTAGTGATAACTAAATCAAAATGATTTGTTAAAAAAAAAATAATTGCAATCTTCTACTTATAAGATGGAAAAGCTACTTACACATTTAATATCATTATGCTTAATCATTGATTATACTATAACATATCTACCTTTATGAGCAAGACTTAGGGGTCTGTTCATCATCACTTAATTTTTCTAAAAGAAAATTTACATTTTCACCTACTTTTGTATAAATTAAGTGTCAGGGACATTCACTGATATCTCATGCTTACCTTTCCCTCCCGATCTGGCCGCTGTCCCCATACACTAGTATGGAGACCTAAATCCCTCAAACTCCGAAAACATTTTCGGAGCTTGACTGAGGAAACCTTTGTCATTTTAGTTTTTGTTCCCACACACCCGCTCCATCCCTATGGGAAGGAGTCCCGGTATTGAAGAGGGATCTCTTTATCACTGCGCGTCTCCTTCCGCTGGAAGTCGCGCATTAGTGAACCCAAGTTCATGCATACGCAGTAGCACATTGACTCGGCAATACTAAAGGGTCTATTTACTAAGCTTTGGAAGGAGATAAAGTGAACGGAGATAAGGTACCAGCCAACCAGCTCCTAACTGTCACTTTTCAAACACAGCCTGTGACATGGCAGTTAGGAGCTGATTGCCTGGTACCTTACCTCCATTCGATTTATCTCCATCCAAGCTTCAGTGCTACTAAAGCAGTGGTAAAAGGATTCGCGGGGACACCTGATCTTCGGATCAGCTGTCTCAGCATCGGAGCAATGATGAATTGTTCTGGTACTCACAGCGAGTTAGATACTTAATTATTAGGGCCACCCAACTCCTGATAATTAACATAATGAATAGGTAAGTAGGTGAGGGTAAGTACAGGTAGCAGAGAACTGTAACATGGTTGTAATTGGTGTAGTAATGTAACACATATTGGGGCCTACTCATCAACACTAAAATAACGGTTTTAAGGACATTTTCCTTAATTTCCGTTATTTTAGTATTCATTAATACATTTAATACAGGAGATATCACTGATATCTCATGGATAAGCCCATCTGTGTTAATTTTCACACTCCCCATACATTAGTATGGGGACGTAGAAATTAGGCTATTCATCAAATTCCGAAAATTATGTATTTCCTGAATTTGATGGTGTTACTATACGCCACTCTCAGGTGGCGTACAGCGGGATATACTTACCTGCTTTCAGCGTGGGCAGGTCCTCCTCAGCTCACTCCTCAGCTCCCTGGTCCCTCCCCCGGCTCCGGCTGCTGCTCTGACTGTGTTCTCCCGGCAGAACATAGTAAAGTTTTAAAAAAAATAGTTTAAAAAAATCAATAAAAAAAAAATAAATCTTCAGAGTGGAGGTCGGGGTACACGGCTGCATCCTGTGACGGGCAGCCAGGTAGGTGAGGGGAGCGAGGGGCATACAGAATTACCGCAGCTGTAATAAGTGCTGCGCATGCGCCGCTTTTATGAACGTAATGGTGCATGTGTAGCACTGATTACAGCTACGGTAAGGTAGAGCAGATAGGGAAAAGTATCTATTTTCTGAAAAGCTGTCATTGCAAAACTGACAGCTTTTCGGAATAGATACTTATAGAGAGGAGGAATGATGAATTCCTCCGGTAATTAGGTAGGACTCCATGCGAGTTCTAAACCTAATTACCGCCATCGATATTTTAGTATTGATGAATATGCCCCTGAACGATTGCTGGAATATTAGATTGCCCCGTCACCGATACACACAGTGTGCCGGATGCAGAGGTGGACACCATGCCAATGTTTGTGCAGTTGCCCAATGTTTTTTGTATAGCGCATGCATGTGAGTCGCACTGCGCATGCGTCCCAATGGCTTAGAGATGGTGATCCCAGTAAGGATTTAGGCCCAGATTATTGACAGTCAGGGACATTTCTGGGAGGTAACAGGGGGTGGTGACTCAAACGCAGGCGTGTTGTGACCGCTGTGTGGGTTTGAAGCAGCCAGCAACTGCGTCCTTGTACGCAGCTTCACTGACCCCGACGTTGTACTCCATTCTGAAACACCATAGGGTTGCTCAGAATGGTGTGACCGATGTGCGACCGATGGTGTGTCTTTGTATGCAAGTGGCGGATATGAAATGCCGTGTGCATCTCATATTCGCCGCTTGCATAGCGGGCTTCTGAATACAAATCCCAGCGGCTGCGACATTTGCATTTTTTCTCACAACTGCTGCGTACAAAGATGCAGAAGTGCTGGGATTCGCATCCACCCTGTATGTAGCCATATTGTTGGCTGAACCAATATTTATTAAAGAGCAGCCTAGGGACCAGTGACATCACAGTTGCGCAATAAGTTGCTCACTATACCAGAAATTAACTGATATATCAACATTGTCCCAATAGTGACCCATCCTATAGTAATTCACACAGAGGATAAAACATTGAAACATCAATATCCCTCTGTCCCTCACCCTATCAGCTTGTGTTGTATAAACAATTTAATGAGTTTTTGTTGCACATGCCCCTGAGTATTTGCATCAGAGATTTTATTCTGTCCATTTCCTATAGAAAGGATCTCAGTGTCTTAATAGATTGTAACAAGATGAACAGATATCATTCTCCACTTACCTAAGTAGAACAGTGCTATAAACTAATACACATTTACGTCATCCGTTAAACAAGCACTCTGAGATTTCACCAACATATATAAAGGCAATTACTAAACATTTATATAAACAAGTTTGCAATTTAACTTGGATAGGAGTAGATATTGAGAGAGACTCTGCTGCTATTTTCCAGAGAGTGTGTCTAACTCATACTTCCTCTCCGGGAAACTCCGGATTATCGGGGAGTCCCACAGGCTCCCAGAAAAGTGGGTGGTTCTTCCACATCCCATCCACTTTGTAGTGAAGAGGGCAGGAGGGGTAGAATAATGCAGTAAATTGTGGGTCTGTGTAGAGGGGCCGGGCTAATATGACATAGTTCTATTATAGACCCCATTCTCATAGAGCTGCTATTCCTGGTATTTTGCCGTGAGAGGGCTAATGACGCAACTAGTTTGGCTTCTCCCGGAGAGGGGATTATCAAAGGTGGCAAGTATCATCTAACCAATGAAAACAGATTTGTGAAGATTTATTCCTACTAATAGCACCCCCTGGTCTATTAGTCCTCAGTTACGTTAAAATTATCCAAAAAGTTGTTCTTAAATGATAGCATCTGTTTTATTTCTACAGACAGTGATGGTAATGACCTGTATGATGATGTGAACCAGCCAGTAGAGCCTATAACTACACCAGGGACTGCTAAACCTCCTCATGATGAAGAACATGACGATATTTATGAAGAACTCCCAGGTATAAACATTTCTGTTCAACATATTAACCTTAAAGGAACAAACAAACAAAAACCTATAATAAGTTTGCGCTGAATCACGTCATCGTAGCCCCACCCCCTGCTTTGTAATGCTTGGAATATCAACATTATAAAGCGGGGGGTGGGGCCGCGATGACGAGATCATGCTGACACGCTCCCGCTCCGCCCACTTCTGCCACCCCCACCCTCCCAGCTGCACTGACCTGGCAGCCCCTTCAAGGAAGGGGCTGCCAGAAAGTCGGCATGTATGTCTAAACTACCATACTATGGGTAGGTTTCCATTAAACTAATGTATTAAAGCAGGGATGGGGAACCTCTGGCCCGGGGGCTGTATAAGGCCAGCGGAATCATTTGGTGTGGCCCTTGGAGTTTTTTTCTGCTAGCCTCATCTGGATAGCAGGGTGCCTAGAATGGCACCCTGCAGCCAGTATCTATGCAGCAATTCTGCCGGAGTGTCCTTAGGACTCTTCAGATGGTCACACCGCTGCCCTTACAGTTCCCTGGAGCATCCTCAGGGTGCTCTGGGCATTGCTGTAATCATTGGCGACTGTGGCCCGGCCCCTGTGTGACATCACACGGAGGTGTCATTGCCTGCAGCAGGCCCGCAAATAATGTTATATATATCAAAATGGCCCTCGGCAGAAAAAAGGTTCCCCACCCCTGTATTAAAGAATGACTTCTGATTTTTGAAAGAGAAATTATTCTCTAAATTGGCACCTCAAGACTCAGACTTGTGCAGTATGCGCAGTCACTTGGCAGACATGTAACATGTAACAGTCACTGCAGTTCACAGCTTGTTTCCATGGTTACAGATGCTGCTAAAGGAAGTCAAACATCCACATGTCAGCTAAACAGTAGCAACAGAGTACTAATAGCATATTTGCATAATTGAGAACAGATACAGACTGGCACAGAGATGTATATACACCTGCCAGAATATATTCGGCTGACTGAGGGCAGGAGCAAATACACGAAGATAATGATGACTGTCACTGCAGACATTTGCTTTTCTTCATATATAATGTCTATATTTACCGTGGGGTTTTTTGTGTGTTTTGACATTTTTTTGTACACCACATTGAAAAATTGTAAACCTGGCGCACGTTACTGGTGCTGACCTGCATGTAGCTTGCAATTGGGGCTTTTTTTAGCAAACACATTTTGCGATTGTGATTTGTGCTGCAATTGCGCCCCAGTCGCCATCAGTCTCTGATGTTTATGATTATGATGATGTGTTCTATTTTAATACTTTCGTACCATTGTAAAAAGAAATTATTACATGTACTGAATTTCCAAGTTTTCTGAGAATAAGTTCACAGTCTCTCAGTTGAAAAATAGGTGTTTGTGTTTGGATGTGGCCATTTATTATCAGTTAACAAAGGTGCTGAGATTGCTTTTTGGAAATACTGCTGATCAGACATTAAAATGCTATAAACACATACTCTGCGACATGAGCTGGTTTGTCAGATTACAGAATGCAGAGAAAAAACCCCAAAGCCCCCTGAACTTGTTTGTGTGAGATGCTTTGGATAAAATTAAAATTGTTTTATTAAGTTATAGCTTCTTAATTAGTTATTTGAAATCTATGGCTGTTCAGAAGTACAGATTGAGATCTATTACAATTTCATACCAACACTTTTTATACTACATATTCAAAAAAATATGATACAGCGGGCATAACTAGAAACATATGATCCCCATAGGAAAAAGTTGAAGTGTTTCATATTATTTTGTTAAGCCGTTTAGGTATGAGGGCATCCCTTGTGCCTACTTCCTGGTAGCATCTTTTATAGCATGCTATATGACCACCTCTGAACCCCATTGAATAAAGACTCAGCACACCAAATCTGGCTGAAGATCCAATATAATTATCACTTCCATTAAGTTGGTGGTCCAAGTAAGGCAATCGCAAACATACTATTCAATTTGATAATTGGGGTGGGTACTACTACCCACCCCATCCACAAGTGGGCCCATCTGAGCCCACCAACTTCAAATGGACTGGGTTCTCCAATCCTACTGACCGTGAAGCCAAGACCTCAGTCACTCCTCCCTCACTAGCACAAGTTTGGGCCTAGTGCCCCCGCGATGTTCAGCTTGGGAGGAGCCTTCACATTCCATCATCTAACAAAAAGGGTCCGTGACAGTACTAGCAGCACTGCTGCCCACATCGGCACAGGTGTCATACACCGACATAGGTGTGTTCTGCCCGTCATAAGGCAATCCTTTCCAGGAAGCGTGCCCAATCACTACACGGCCCCAGAGGACATATCATCCTCCAGTCGCATCATTGACAATGTACCTTGATTATCTTAAGTTTGCAATTGCATTTCCCCGGATGCCCATCTACCAAATATAAACATTTTAGGTGTTAGTATTAAAGATTCCTTAAAAGAGTAAGCACATTACTGCACATTGCCTTTTGTTTACTCTGATTTGTCACCTCCTACTTCTACTCCTCCTGAACTGGACCTTTTCTCTCTTGAGAATAACTTTAACCCTATACGGTCTGGGTTATGCCCCAGCCCCCTCTGTTCCTGCAGCCAAACACATCTTCCCTGTGACAAAGGCTATTCATCAAACTAGCCCCAATTTATTGCCCAAATACCCCATCGCTTATCTACATTGCTTCCAAATGGCGGACACTGCTTCCGTATTCTTTTTGTACCCCTGCTCCACTGCTTACCTTTATGCCTTTGGTGGGAAGTGGGTTCTCACCTTTTCTCAAGTTCTCAAACACAGTGGGTCTGATTCAGAGGGGGGTGCATTTAAAACATTGGATGCAAGTGTCCGATGTTTCAAATCTGTGCATATATCCGAGACGCACTGCGCATGTATCCAGATGGTTACCGCTGTGAGACACAGTTCAGAATTGCATGGTGAACCATGGAACTGGTGGGTGGCTTTCATTGGCTGCCGTGTCTGTGTCAGGGACTAAATGGAAAGATGCAGTTCCACTAGCACTGTCTAAAAATCACTTTGTCTTATTTTATTCTATCAGGTCAATTCAATAATGGTAAAATTGTGGTGCATATTAAAATACGTGATTTAGGAGCTATTGTATTTACTGGCATTGTGGGTATCGACCACATTGTGCTAAGTCATATGTTTCTATTTCTGATGTCATACTTCTTGTTTACCACTCCTGTGTATTATGCAAGTCACTTATACCTCCATAATGTATCTGGGAAAAGAGTAGTACCCGGCACAACCTAGTATGGTGCTAAGATCCGTCTTCAATCTCACATGTTCTCCCTATTTTTTACATCCCACTTATACTATGTAAAAGGCCATTTACATGCATTCTCACTGCAGTTCTATTGTATATAACAGAAAAATATACTGTATATTTTCATATATCTAGCATAATAAAATAAAAACGGAAGTGTTGGTCCATGTTTTGATCAAACCCTGTAAGTCCACAACCCATCAATGGGCCTCTCCACAAAAATTAGGACTTTAGGTTGCTAGTAAATATAAGCAAATTTTCAATATTGTTCTGTAAAATATTAGTCTCATTTAGCAAAGTCTTGCATACCCCATAGGAACATGAACTAAACACTGCTATTTTAATTAACCATCTCTAATGATCGACTATAATTTACAAAAAAAAGTTAACTTACAGATACAGGTTTTATTTACTGAACAGCGGTTTTGCAGCAGGATTGGGGCACAGCACTGAGGTCGCGGTTTTGATTTTATTTGCCCTAATTGTATGGAGTCTGTATATTCTCCCTTTGTTTGCGAGGGCTTCCTCCGGGTGCTCCGTTTTCCTCCCACACTCCAGAAATATACTGGTGGAGCAATTAGCTCCCAACAAAAAAATATTCGTAATGTGTATATGGGGTCTATTGATCATCACTTAATTTCTACAAAAGTAGATGAAAGTTAAGATTTTCACCTATTTTTGTAGAACTTAAGTATCACTGCCATTCATCAAACATGTAAAACAGGAGATATCAAAGATTTCTCCTGGTTACAATTGTCCTCCGATAATTTCCACACTCCCCATACTTTAGTATGGGGATGTGGAAATTATGAAATTCATCAAGTTCCAAAAAAGCATTTTTTTTCAGAACTTGGCAGTGATACTGTACGCCACTCTGAGATGGTGTACAATATCCGATACAGCAGAGTGATCTGAAAATATCCCTCCCTGCTGTGTCCCCTTACCTGCCTGACGCTGCCTTCTGGCTCCCTGAGCTCTCCTCCAGTGAGCCAAGGCGGTAGATGGCACAGCAGCGGCGGGGGACTGGCACTGCGGGGCTGAGCTGTCTCAGCAGGAATCACAGACTTCCGCTGTGGCTGTAGGTCTGTGGCAGTGAGGGTTGGGGGACACCATCAGCGGGGCCGGCTGGTGGGTGCGGCGGAATGAATGGTGGAGGGGAGTGGGCAGGGGGAAGCTGGACTCCTCTGGTCAGTCCAGGTCTCACGTGCTGGTTGGGTCCTTCCTTGGGCTGGAAGGAGAGAGGCAGGGAGAGGCAGTAAGGAACTTAGACTGCCTGTCAGTGACTGGTCACAGCCCAGCTCCTGCAGGCAGCGGGACAGTGGAGCCGTCATAGAGCACCCAGCAGCAGGTAGGGGAGGGGGGTTGATGTAGCAAATATGACCCGGAAGCAGGTGGGGGGTGGACGTGAGCCATCATAGAAGACCAGGCAGCTGGGGGGGGGGAGAGGACCAGGCAGCGGGGTTGGACAGGACCCGGCAGCTTGGGGAGGGGGGTGGACAGGACACCTCAGAGATGACCGGGTTGAGTGGGGACACAGGGCCTGATTCAGAGCCGGACGCTCTGACAGAGCGCTCGCTCTGAATCAGGGCCGGCCTTCTGGTTTTTTCGAACGGCCTCCTGGCCGCTCGCATAGCTGTGGGTGACCACCCACAGCTATAGGGAGCAGCCATGATGATGGTCGCGATGGTCAAGACCATCGCGACCATCGGGCTTGCGATGAGACCCTTGTGGTAGGATCTCGTTGCCGCAAGCCCCAGAGAGCTTTCGGCTCTAACAGAGCCGAAAGCTCTCCCACTAACATCACTTTGGAACGACTCTGTCTGTGGCAGACACGCCCCTGGCCCGCCCACCAAAGGGGGCGTGCTGTCACTCAACATCGACAGCATGCCCCCTTTGGTACGAGACCCGGAGCGACGGATTGCCCGTCGCTATCCGGGTCACGCGCATGCGCACGACGGAGCCGGCTCGCATAGCGCTCGCGAACGGGTCTGAATCAGGCCCAGAGTGCAGTCAAAGGGGAAAAGTATCACATTTCCGAAAAGTTGTCTTTGCAGAAATAGCATCTTTTCGGAAGTGATACTTTTGTCATGCAAAGATAATGAATAGGACTTAAGGTGCATACACACACAACGATTTTTTGAACAATTATTGTTAACGATATCATTTATCGTTCAATCGTTGAAAAAATCGTACACTTTCTAAGTTAAAACGATGAACAATTATCGTTCATGCGCGTTCACATTTGTAGTTTGTAGTTCAGTCAGACTGACCAACATAACGATTTTCATTAAGGGAATATGCAAAAATCGTTTGTAGTTCAAAAAAATCATTCATTACACTTTAAAAAATCTGACAGATAATCTGACAAATAATCGTTCATAAAATCGTTAATAAAATTGTTGGTAACAAAATCGTTGTGTGTGTATGCAGCTTTAGCTTAACAAAGAACTTGTGACGAGTTCAAAACTAAAATATCACACATGATATTTTTATCATGATAAATAGACCCCTATGTGTGAGCATGTTGTAGGGAATATATATTGTAAGCTCCACTGGGGCAGGGACTGATGTGAATGGTCAGATATTCTCTGTGAAAGCGCTGCGGAATATGTGTGCGCTATATAAATAGCTGGTAATAAATAAATAAAAATAAATTTAAAATAGAAATTTAAAGATGGTGCACTCTATGTATTGCCTGTAAAAAATCACCACTATAAACCCAGCTGCAAAACCTCAGAAAGACTGACATTTAGTAAATAAACCCCACAGCGTGGAATGGCATAGCAAAAGCAGAACGCGAAGATTGTTTCACTGGAACTTCACACCTCTCCAAAACATCCTGTCCTACATATGTTGCTAGTTATATACAGACTCGCACTAGTCACAAGGGCTGCCGCTCACAGTAGTTGTGTTCTTTTTTTTTTTTACATCATTTATATTGCTGTACAACATAGGTGCCGCCAAGTGCTTCCATAATCCTTCCCTACAGTAAAAGAAATTGGCTTAGCAGTTTATTATATATAATCCCTTGTGTTTTTTTAGTAATATGAAAATGACAAATTTACTATTTCTAATGATACACAGAGATTAAGAGCAGACACCATTTTCCCTCTGAAATGTACTTGGTATAAGTGTTTACTGCTAGCACATAACAATACTGATTCTAGATAATGGCACAAATAGAGCCATTATAATGAAAAGGATCAGTACTTGTGGGAATTCTCTGCCTCTTACCTACTCTAATTTAATGACTTCTATGAACCAGTGGATTTGTCATCTTTTGCTAGCGCTAAAACTTTTCTGGAAGATTATATATTAAAGGGCAACGCTTGTCCCGCAATTTCAGTACATCAGCCAGAAGTAAGATCAGCCATCACGGTCTAGTACTCTCTGTCATAGATTGCTATATAACTTCTTTTTTGTACAGAAAGCCAGCCAGAATATAACAAACAGAGCCAGGTTAATAAAGGAAGTGTACTAGTACTCTTCACAGCAATACACACTAATACAAGTAAGAATTGAAAATGATTTAGTAAAATATACTTAAGGCAATCATTGGAGCAACAGCAAATTATAATTTGTTGTTACAGAATAAGGTAACTAATGAATCTAAATTTAGATAATCTAAACCTTGCATGGATGCCATCTTTGATGTGTATTACTGACAGCTTCCTGTCAGTAGATACCTGTCATATAGTATGATATCTGTTGGTGTTCTTATATTATTGGTATAACCTGTGAGTAGAAGGCCAGGGACCACATGAACAGACGGGAGCTTGGGACCCGGAAGTCTCGCCCTGAATAACAAAAGGACACATAGTGAGTGTGTAACCGGGCACAAACTCCAATGGAGGCAGGAGAGGAACAAGGACAAGTATTAGGAGAAGAGACACCCAGAGAAGAGACACATCATCTGGACTGAGAGGGTAAGTTGACGGACCGGAGGGGACGGGACGCCGCCCCTCCAGAGCGCAACACCCGCAGGACACTACACCTGCAGGACACTTTCTATGTTATTCTATCCCATAAGAGGGAGGACGATTTTACAGTGGACTGGGCATAAGCCTATCGTAGTATGCCACACAGTGGCTAAAAACTGACCACCCTGGATGTCATGATCCGGAGTGTGGAAACACACTATTTACCTATGCGGTGTCTATCCTGGTTGGCACAGAGGAGATCCCAGCTTGCGTGCTGCATCCGGATACCTGCTGGGCATAGGCATGGTACTCCGCGTCCCTGCACTCCAGGCAGGCTTCGGTCTGGTGTCAGCATGCAGGCCGCATTCCGGCCTTCCTTCCAAAGCCAGGTCATGGGCACGGTATCTTGGACTCAAATGAGTCCAGTCATCCACTCAGAGCATGGTTTGTGGGCCTGCTGACTGCACCGGCCTATCATCCAGAGTCCAGCCCTATAAATTCTTTCCTCGGACTGAACTCCTCTGCCAGTACAACGTCGCTTCCACTGAAGTAACAGCTCCTGTGCTGTGCACTCTCCATTGCTATTCTGATTATCTTCGATTATCTTCATCTTCAATTAACTCCACAATTGATTGTTGCAGTCCGAATTTGCCATTGGGAATTATTCTCATTTCTTCAGCTGCAGTCTGGATTTGCCATCGGGAATTATCTCTCCGAGTTCGACCATTGGAGTTTGGTTACCATCATTGGGAATTATCTCTCAATCAACATCAATTCATATCAACATCGATTTCAAACGATCATTTCTAATAAAGTCATCATTGATTTCTACCAACATCGGTTTCTACCGACCATCTCTAATAAACTTATCAATTCCTTTCAAGTTCCAACATCTGTTCCTACCGATCATTGTTAATAAAGTTATCATCAATTCCTATCAAGCATTCACCTTGCTTCTCAACAACCATCAATATAAAGTTCTACCATTGGTCAATATCCAGTGCCAACATCGGTCCTTACTGATTGTCTATGCTGATCCAGTATATTCTTCTATGGACTTTTACTATTAATATCAAGTCATCTACTCTTGTGGACTATGGTTCCTTCATTGGTTCCTCCTGACAACACAGTCATCACATCTACCTCCTGTTCCTCTATGAGAAAGACCTGTGTCCAGCCAGCCAGGTTTGTGCATTCCTCTTCACCCACGCCTGCCCCCAGTCAGATCTAACCATAGGGTTGACAGCACTGGCCCAATGAATTCAGACGAGAATCCAGCACAAGCTGCTGGTTTTCCACCTGACCTGGTTACCCACCCGGAACACCAAGAAGCAGCACAGGGAAGAGTGGTCTTTTTCATTCAAGAACTATCTGGCCAGCTGGATAACATCCAATCCTCTCTCAGGTATTCAGGAGTATCCACAGCATCTGTTCCGATTGTTCCTGCTCTTAGTGTGTCTACAGTTTCTCGTCTTCATATTCCTACTCCAGCCAAATTTGATGGAAATCCTAAGAACTGCAGATGTTTTCTAAAACAATGTGAAATACAGTTTGAGTTTCAATCTCACAATTTTCCTACAGATCGAACCCGAGTGGCGTATATCATCTCCCTGTTGTCTGGTTCCACCTTAGACTGGGCATCTCCTTTATAAGAAAGAACAGATCCTCTGCTCACATCTTATAAAGAGTTCGTCACCACTTTTCGGCAAATCTTTGATGAGCCTGGAAGAGTGTCACTAATCTCTTACGACTACGTCAGGGCTCTAATACTGTGGGTAAATATCTCGTGCAGTTCCACATTCTAGCATCAGAATTGTCTTGGAATTATCAAGCTCTCTACACAGCCTTCTGGAATGGCTTATCCAACAGAATTAAAGACGTCCTTGTCACTCGTGATATGCCTGATAAATTAGAGGACTTCATTTCCTTATTTACCAAAGTGGACTTACATTTCAGAGAATGATCTGCTGAAAAAGAAAGATCTCTTAATTTCAAAACTCGAGCTATAGTGGTGTCTTCCCCCACCTCACCTCCCAAGGAAGAATTTAAAGAAGAACCCATGCAAGGTCACAAGCACATCACAGTCCAGTGTTCTCCCCTGGCTGTTTTCTGTGGGCGCATCGCCCAGCAGAAACAGCCTACCGCCCGGCACTTTCCCCCGCCGACCCCTTCTGTGGAACGCTGCCCTCTGAAGTGACCGGAGGCTAAAGAAGCCTCCGATCGCTTCGGAGGCATGTATTCCCAGTGATGCAGTGCGCGGGTGACATCATGATGTGAGGAGCCTGCCCCGCGCGCCTGCTGGATCTAGTTAGATCCAGTCAGAGCGAGGCAGCGGGAGTGGTAGCATGAGCGGAGTGCAAGTTAAGGTAAGTTCTGGGCTGGGGCTGGGACCGGGACTAGTCTGGGGGCACTGCCTAAGGGACACTATTTAAGCCTGGGGGCACTGCATATGGAACCAGCCTGTGGGCACTGCATAAGGGACACTATTTAAGCCTGGGGGGACTGCATAAGGGGCCAACCTGGGGGCACTGCATAAGGGACACTATTTAAGCCTGGGGGCACTGCATAAGGGGCCAGTCTGGGGACACTATTTAAGTCTGGGGGCACTACATAAGGAGCCAGTCTGGGGGCACTATTTTAGCCTGGGGCACTACATAAGGGACCAGTCTGGGGGCACTACATAGGGGCACTACTTCAGCCTGGGGGCACTGCATAAGGGCAAAGCAAAACTACAGGGGCAATGCATAAAAGAGAAAACTACAGGGGGCAATGTATAAAGGGGAAAACTACAAGGGGCACTGTATAAAGGGCACAAATACAGGGGGCACTGCATATGGGGATAACTACAGGGGGCACTGCATAATGGGCATTTTTGACTGAGAGCCATTGGGGGAGCAGCCTGAGACCTGTCAGGCTGGAATGGTAAGACCTGGGTCCAGCCACCCAGGTTTGTGTATTCCTCTTCAGTTACTCATGCCTGCTCCCAGTCAGATCTAACCGCAGGCGTGACACTGGAGCTGATTTACATTGATAATAGAGAGGGAGCACTGTGACTCCCATTGAATGAATATCATTTTACATTACAGTTTAATACAGGTTGAGTCTCCCATATCATAATATTTTGAAATATGGATTTTTTATTTTAGAATGACTGAGATAGTGAAACCTTGCTTTCTGATGGTTCAATATACACAAACTTTGTTTAAGGCACACAATTATTTAAAATATTGTATAAAATGACCTGCAGGCTGTGTGTATAAGGTGTATATAAAACATAAACGCATTCTGTGTGTAAATTTGGGTCCCATTCCCTAGATATTTCATCATGGTATGCACATATTCCAAAATACAGAATATTCCGATATCAAAAATACCCATTTTGGATATAGGAGACTCAACCTGTAGTCACATTTTATAATGCTAAAAGTTTATATATTCTGTTTAATTTGCCAATTTATGACCGTTGTCTGTTTTTAGACTAGGCCACAGCATGATGTACCATTGCTAATATACAGTGCTTTTAGTGCTAGTTGTTGAAGTCGGAGAGCGCTACTGCACATACTCCACAATGGCTCCTTCAGGAAAGCTTCAGTCCCTAACCAAGATGGTTGCCATCTGTACCTCAGTGAATGCACTGCGCCATTTTGTCACCGTGTTAGAGTGCCACAGGAGGACTCACTTAGCTCCAGAAAGAGCTATGACCACATGCTCCATCCTGCTACAACTGCTGATACCGCTTGCATCCTGCACCTTTAATAACATTCAGTCACCGGCTGGTGACCTGCATATTCCACTCAAAACTCTGCTCCATACTGGAAGTCTGTATATACATAACTGTGAGTAGGCTGTACTAATCACATTACTGCATTACACATTACACATACCCCAATGGTTACGTATTGGGCTGTTCACTGACTCAGGGCATCTGCTGGTGTGTACAACTACTCTGCCATACCATTGCCAATACTACACAATATAGAATCGGTATGAATTACCGACACCGGATACCCGAAGGGTCTACATCCCAACTGGGTCTGGTAAGTACTCTAACCCTTCCCTGTCCCCCCCTAACCCTCCTTTAGTAGCGTTCCCACTAGGCTGTTTTAGCAGGTCACCGCGCCCTGCCCTTTTTCTGAAGGGCAGAAAGCACCCTGCCCTCCAGCGCGGCACACCGCTGAGACAGCCTGTGGGTTCTGTCTCCACCCACGGGTCACAGTGTCCCGTGGGTGGTCAAAACGGTGGCACAGCAGTCACTGCCAGTGAATGGATGTCGGGCGAATGTGCCTGGCATCCATTCACTGTGACCGCAGCGCTTGGGGGCTGCCCGGCATTTTCCGTACATGCCGGGCACGCCCCCAGTTGTGGCGAAAAGAGGATCTGGTTGATCTGTTTCAGGGCACCGCATATAACACATTTTACTCTTATAACACATTTTAACCCTTCACTGTTTGTTTATTATAGATGTACTTCACTTTTTTATATTCATTCTTTAAATGCAGCTGTGGCTGCTCTTAACTATCTCTGTTACACTGCACTTTTCTTACTATGGTGGTGCCCTGGGGCGGCTTAGCTGGGCTAGTTTGGGAGTGTCCTGCGCTCTGGATTTGAACCCTAGTGGTTACCTGGATATGGTGGGTAGGCCCATAACCTTGGCCATGATTATGCTAAAAACCTGTATTGATTGCAAAATGTTATTGCATTTATATATTATCAGTAATTTGGAGTAATACTACAGTACCTGCTAGGGTATACACCATATGCTCCCTCATGAATAATACATACACAGTAGGGCTCATGAAGAGTTAGAAGAATATTGCTTCTAAATTCACAGAAACAAATTGTGCCTCGATAAAAGAAACATTTTGGTAATCTGACTGAATTGGCCATAGAAGGTGTGACCAGCTCGGCAAGGATAACATATGGTCCTGCTTTACTCCTAGAGAGAACATAATCATATCTGCCTAGTTTGCACCAAGAGATGTACTGTAGCTTCAGAGTGGTAGAGGGTAAAATGCTAAAAATAGTGTACACCATTCATATACAATACAGTACATAGCTGGACAGTGGTATTAATTAATCACTAATAAAGTCGCATCCAACATGTCAACAACAAGTCAAAATGACAGTTTTTATTAAGTACACGTCAATACACACATCCGTCACTCTCCCCTTTGAAAGAACAAACTGAAATATGCTTTATTACTGTGGACTGGTTGCTAATATCACTGCAATTATGCAAATAGATATCAGCAGCTGTATTATTATATAAGTAACATAAGTGAAAGGAATTCAGACTCATTCAACCAATCAGAAGTGTCTCATCGTCAGTTCATAATCTTCATCAGAGGTCAAGCACCTGCAGTGATTCTCTTCCTAAAAAACACATGTGCACCTGTTTGGTGATCAGCTTTGAATGCATTTTGCATGAACATGCCCATACTGTACTTTGGGTGTACTTACACGCTCCCTCCAACCCCTGTCCTGTCACTCATTGTACAAGGGGTCATAAGTACAAAAGGAGTCTCAGTTGTCATGACTATGGATGTATAAGAATTTTTGGTGCACATGTACAGTTGAAAAAAGTTCACATTCACGAACATGAGCCCAGTATGGACCTTTTAACAGGATCCTTTCCACTTAATTCAAAATGCTGTGTACTTTAGTATTGCAGTGACCTGGGCAGAATTAATGTATGGTTGATAAATGATTACGATCTTACCAAACTCTATATATGCAGTAAGCATGTGCTCAAAACACCACATCAATGCAGTTAAAGATCAAAATGTAGACATATAGTAGTTTACAAAAGACTAATAACTGCCATCCAAGATAGTCTAAAACGAAGTACACGCTGAATGCTGAATGCATGTGAAGTTACCAATTTGACACTCCTCACAATACAGCACAAGGGGCACATCGTGCATCTCAGCCAGGGGCAGATCCAGGGAGGGTGGTGGCGGTGGGGGTGATCAGTGCAATCGCTCCACCCGCAGATCATACAGGCAGAGAGGGACTGCTGCTACCTCCCTGGACCCTCTGCAGCCAAACACACAGCAGCGTGTGCTGGGCAGGGGAGAGAGGCTGCTGCCTCTGTAAGGTAAGTAGTGTTGGTGGGGGGGGCATATGCCCCGCCGACTCTCCAACAAGCCCAGGCTTAATTAGTCCCCTTTCGGCTCCCCTGATTATAGGAAGAAGCTGGTTGGATGCTATGAGCTACTTCTCCACTGGCCGCTTCTTTGCTCTTTTCACTGCTTGATACATTTTCCCCAAAATACTTTAGGAAGGTTATATTAGAAGCAAATGTATTATTTGGTTATTGATGTGTATTGTATTAGTTGTTTGTCTCCATTATTCAACCTAAAACTTGATGTAGGGATTATCGGGATCTGCTTGTGTGCAGGATCCGTTCTGAGCATGTGCGGAATGGATCCTGCGTGATCGCACACAGCCCTTGCTATGCCTCTTCCTGATTGGCAGGAAGAGGCAATTTATGGGGTGGTGCGGGGGCAGAGATGGCCAGCATTCCAGGAAACAGGGTTGTGTCGCTCCCATTTTTAGAGAGTGGCAAGGCCAGAATCTGCATCGCAAGCCAGCCGGCCTGCATAAGCTGAGGCTTATTCAGCTGGCCAGCGCCATCAACCATCACGACCAATGGTTGCGATGGTTATCTCAGCCTGCAACCTTGGTTGAAGTGCTGGGGTTAGTGGAAAATGCAGGATTTCTAGAGGGGGGTTTCCAAATTCTTGCTTTTACAGTGAGTGTGGCCAGTCCATGAAGAGGACATAATTAGCACTTATCCAGCTTTAATATGCGTCATGAAGAGTGTATTGTGTGTCATAATTCCAGCATGTACAGGACCAGCGATCACAGTAAGTCATTAGATGCGGCAGTAGGGCCATCCTGCCTGAGCTGAATGTTTTTATTTCAGATGTGGGCATCATTCCAGAGCATTGGAGCAAGTATGGTAGTCTGGGGAAGTAGCAGAAGAACCTAGCACTGCCCTGGACATATATGTACATATTGGTCTCCTAAAGCACTTTATAGTGTATTATTATACAGTATTAATACTTAACCCTATTGATGGTCTATAGCAGGGCACCCCCAACAGTTCATGTTTTCCAGGTCTCCTAGTTGGTGCACAGGTGTATTTATTACTGGCTGACACATGTTAAAAGATCCACATGTGGTGCTAATGATTTAATTTGTGATACTGAGAAAAACATGCATCACTAGTAAAATTATATTATATTACTAGTTCTAATGTGGTCATTGTGTGGGCTGGGGAGTGGAGTTTCCAGGCAACCAGAACCCCCCCCCCCCCCCCCCCCCTGCGTTTGCCTATGGGAATCGCAAATGCAGCAGGAGGGGGTCAGACACCTCCTGCTGCATTTGCATATTTGCAAGGACGGAATTGCAAGGCTGCTTGTGTTCGGCTTGGCAATTCCATCCCCTGCTGAATCTTCCCCTTAGCTCCATACAACTTGCCAGTTAAGTACTAATTCAGTGGAGTGCATGGCAAGAGACAATATTTTAAACCATATCACTTGAATAAAACTCTTGACCTCAAAGTTCAAGGGCTTAAAAAATAAAACGGTATTGAGAGAACTGTGTAGAGTAAAAAAAAGGTTGTTAGTTTTAGATGTAGCGCCACATTTAATTCTTTCTGTCCTTTCTGCCTGTGGGTCACCCATGCTGTAAGTGCAAAAAAGTCTGTTGTTTAAACAATGTTTAAGCGATTGTGGGATAGAAAGAAGCATCTGGGAGCCAGACTTTTCCTGTGTTTGCTGCCAAGAACTGTATTTCCTTTTACTAAAGTGTACTAGAGTGAGATGACTGTCCCTCTCTAGTCATGTTCTATAAATTACGTTCTCAGGCTTTAGCATCAACCGGGCCAAGTTTATATCAGTCTACAGTAAGCACAGTTACCTAACCATGCCGTGTAAATCTCTCTGTCTCTGTGTACATAAGAGAATGAGTTTTGAAATTAAGCACAGCTTGTAAATAGTTCACATATTTGTGCTATTTGGAGGATGAAGCATTCGGCTCTGTTCTGTTTCAGTATGTCATTCAGTTAAAATATACAAAAATAAGTTAAACTCGCATTATTTATGTCTTCATCATATTTAACCTTGCCGGTTGTATAGATGGTGAGAAGTTTTACTAGAGGTACATAATAATTCATCAAGCATAAAGGATGGAGCTTTTAAAATCCCATAGAAATCTAAATCATTTTCAGCATTTACACAAGATCTAAGTTGCACAGGGCCTACAATACGGAAGACAGTTACTAGTATTTTTCTTACCTTATAGAATAAAAATGGGCTACATCTTATTTTTCTTTAGGAATATCATAATTTAGCCATATGAATGCAGACAATTATCCTGAAAGATATTAATTAAAAGTGAGCAGAGTCCTGATAAAAATTTGTGCAAATCGAGTTTCACGGCAATATAAATTTCTATGCACTGGCGCAGAGTGTGACAATCTTTGAGTTTTCATTTTGCTTCATCATTCCACAGAATGCAATTTCTAACTATGGGGGGGAATTGGTTGTTTACCCTGGTGGGTTTGTAATCACCACATGAAACCACACATCGCCGGCAATTTGTCCTCCAAACCACCAGATTTATTATATTGTCCAGCTATGTATGGCGATTAAGAAGCCCTAAGTCGCATGTGGTTTAAGTAAAAACACAAGCGGATTATGGCAAACCGCAGCCTTTCTAGGTGGGGAACCTTGTACCTACAGATGCATGGGACAATGCTAAGTAGTATTAATTCCTGGTACCCCTGCCTGGTAGGCATTAGGATCAAAACAAAAGGTGTGGCTCCCTATAGTTTATTAAAACTTATGTGTTTCCCCTTAAGTAATAAATATAGTATCTGTGCTCACTTTATCAGTTAAATGATTGTCTGAGCCACCTTTATTATTAAAATTAATATTAGGCCTCTGTTATTTTTACAACTATGTGCACCATCTTTTATGTATTATTTATTATATTATTATTAGGGGTGTGCACCGGCCACTTTTCGTGTTTTGGTTTTGGATCTGGATCTTTCTTCGTGTTTTGCCAAAACCACCCTTCCGTGTTTTGGGTTCTGGGTTTTGTGTTTTGGATCTGTATTTTTTTGAAAAAAAACATAAAAACAGCTTAAATCACAGAATTTGTGGGTTTTTCTGCTCCTATGCAATTATTAACCTCAATAACCTTCATTTCCAGTCTATTCTGAACACCTCACACCTCACAATGTTGTTTTTATAGCCAAAAGATTGCACCGAGGTAGCTGGATGACTATGCTAAGCGACACAAGTGGGCGGCACAAACACGTGGCCCTCTAGGAGTGACACTGCAGTGGCAGACAGGATGGCAGTTTGAAAAACTAGGCCCCAAACAGTACATACTGCAAAGAAAAAAAAGAGGTGCAAGATGGAATTGTCCTTGGGCCCTCCCACCCACCCTTATGTTGTATAAATAGGAAATGCACACTTTAACAAACCAATCATTTCAGCGCCAGGGTCTGCCACATGACTGTGGCTGAAATGATTGGTTCGTTTGGGCCCCCACAAAACAAGCTGGCAATTAATGTGTCCCTGCACAAACTGTCTCTACGGAGGCAAGATGTCGTCCTCATCCTCCTCATCCACCGATTCTTTGGATAAAACAGGAAAAAGGGATTTAGGTGTCCCTGGACTGCTTACGGTCTTAGCCAAAGTTTCTGAACTTGACAGCAACTTTTTATGAACGCGCTGCAGGTGCCGTATAAGGGAGGATGTTCCTAGGTGGTTAACGTCCCTACCCCTACTTATTTCACCTTTACATATGGTACATATGGCAAGACAGTTGTTGTCCAGATTTGGATAGAAATATTGCCAGACCAAAGAGGTGGAATGTTTGGTCTTCTGCCCAGGCATGACCGTGATGGGCTTTTTCATCCCACGGACAACAACTGTCTCCCCCGGAGCCTGATTTAAACAAACCACATCACCATTAGAATCCTCCTTGCCAACTTCCTCCTCAGTGCCAGCTACACCAGTATCCTCATCCTGTTGTACTTCAACAGTGACATCTTCAATTTGCATATCAGCAAGTGGACTGTGGGTGCTCCTTTCAGCACTTGCAGGGGGCATGCAAATGGTGGAAAGAGCCACCTCTTCCCGTCCAGTGCTGGGAAGGTCAGGCATCGCAACCGCCACCACACTTGGACTCTCCTTGGGGATTTGTGATATCTTCTTAGAACGCATAGTTCTTCGCTGTGCTTTTGCCAGCTTAACTCGTTTGATTTTTTTAGCGGGAAGAGGGCTTCCATCGTCATGTGAAGCTGAACCACTAGTCATGAACATAGGGAAAGACCTTAGCCGTTCCTTGCCACTCCGTGTCGTAAATGGCATATTGGCAAGTTTACGTTTCTCTTCAGATGATTTAAATGTTTTTTTCAAGGTCATTTTCCTGAACTTTGTCATTTGGGATTGTATGTGCCCTCTACTATGACATTGGGCATCGGCCTTGGCAGACGACGTTGATGGCATGTTATCGTCTATGTCATGACTAGTGGCAGCAGCTTCAGCACTAGGAGGAAGTGGTTCTTGATCTTTCCCTATTTTATTTTTATTGGAGAAAGTTTGGTCCTCCATTTATGTTATATTGATATATACGTGTGGCTAAGGCGCACACAAACACAGAAATTTTTTTTTTATTTTTGTTGGAGACTAGTGCACTTTGTGGGTTACACCACCCTTTAAGAAATGAGCCAGCCGGCCCTTTACTTATGGGACACAGGCGCACGCTTGGCGCTGCTCCTTCGTTGATGCACGTGCAGCCACAGTGCACACAATTCACAAACACAGAAAAAAAAATTTTATTTTGTTTGGAGTGCCCTTTGGGGGTTACAGCACCCTTTAGCCATCAATCCAGCTGGCCCTTTATTTATGGGACACAGGCGCACGCTTGGAACTACTTTGTTGATGCACGTGCGGCTACTGCGCACACAATTCACAAACACAAAAAAAAAATTTTTTTTATTTTGTTTGGAGTGCACTTTGGGGGTTACAGCACCCTTTAGCGATCAATCCAGCTGGCCCTTTATTTATGGGACACAGGCGCACTCTTGGCACTACTTTGTTGATGCACGTGCGGCTACTGCGCACACAATTCACAAACACAGAAAATATTTTTTTATTTGGATTGGAGTGTACTTTGGGGGTTACAGCACCCTTTAATGGTCAAGCCAGCCGGCCCTTTACTTATGACACAGGCGCACGCTTGGCACTACTTTGTTGATGCACGTGCGGCTACTGCGCACACAATTCACAAACACAGAAAATAATTTTTTTTTTGGTTTGGACTGGAGTGTCCTTTGGGGGTTACAGCACCATTTAACGGTCAAGCCAGCCGGCCCTTTACTTATGACACAAGCGCACGCTTGGCACTACTTTGTTGATGCACGTGCGGCTACTGCGCACACAATTCACAAACACAGAAAATATTTTTTTATTTGGATTGGAATGTACTTTGGGGGTTACAGCACACTTTAACTGTCAAGCCAGCCGGCCCTTTACTTATGACACAGGCGCACGCTTGGCACTACTTTGTTGATGCACGTGCGTCTACTGCGCACACAATTCACAAACACAGAAAATATATATTTTTTTGGTTTGGAGTGTACTTTGGGGGTTACAGCACCCTTTAACGGTCAAGCCAGCCGGCCCTTTACTTATGACACAGGCGCACGCTTGGCACTACTTTGTTGATGCACGTGCGGCTACTGCGCACACAATTCACAAACACAGAAAATATATATTTTTTTGGTTTGGACTGGAGTGTACTTTGCGGGTTACAGCACCCTTTAACGGTCAAGCCAGCCGGCCCTTTACTTATGACACAGGCGCACGCTTGGCACTACTTTGTTGATGCACGTGCGGCTACTGCGCACACAATTCACAAACACAGAAAATAATTTTTTTTTTGGTTTGGACTGGAGTGTACTTTGGGGGTTACAGCACCCTTTAACGGTCAAGCCAGCCGGCCCTTTACTTATGACACAGGCGCACGCTTGGCACTACTTTGTTGATGCACGTGCGGCTACTGCGCACACAATTCACAAACACAGAAAATATTTTTTTTTTTGGTTTGGACTGGAGTGTACTTTGGGGGTTACAGCACCCTTTAACGGTCAAGCCAGCCGGCCCTTTACTTATGACACAGGCGCACGCTTGGCACTACTTTGTTGATGCATGTGCGGCTACTGCGCACACAATTCACAAACACAGAAAATAATTTTTTTTTTGGTTTGGACTGGAGTGTACTTTGGGGGTTACAGCACCCTTTAACGGTTAAGCCAGCCGGCCCTTTACTTATGACACAGGCGCACGCTTGGCACTACTTTGTTGATGCACGTGCGGCTACTGCGCACACAATTCACAAACACAGAAAATATATATTTTTTTGGTTTGGAGTGTACTTTGGGGGTTACAGCACCCTTTAACGGTCAAGCCAGCCGGCCCTTTACTTATGACACAGGCGCACGCTTGGCACTACTTTGTTGATGCACGTGCGGCTACTGCGCACACAATTCACAAACACAGAAAATATTTTTTTTTTTGGTTTGGACTGGAGTGTACTTTGGGGGTTACAGCACCCTTTAACGGTCAAGCTAGCCGGCCCTTTACTTATGACACAAGCGCACGCTTGGCACTACTTTGTTGATGCACGTGCGGCTACTGCGCACACAATTCACAAACACAGAAAATATTTTTTTTTTTGGTTTGGACTGGAGTGTACTTTGGGGGTTACAGCACCCTTTAACGGTCAAGCCAGCCGGCCCTTTACTTATGACACAGGCGCACGCTTGGCACTACTTTGTTGATGCACGTGCGGCTACTGCGCACACAATTCACAAACACAGAAAATAATTTTTTTTTTGGTTTGGACTGGAGTGTACTTTGGGGGTTACAGCACCCTTTAACGGTCAAGCCAGCCGGCCCTTTACTTATGACACAGGCGCACTCTTGGCACTACTTTGTTGATGCACGTGCGGCTACTGCGCACACAATTCACAAACACAGAAAATATTTTTTTTTTTGGTTTGGACTGGAGTGTACTTTGGGGGTTACAGCACCATTTAACGGTCAAGCCAGCCGGCCCTTTTCTTATGACACAGGCGCACGCTTGGCACTACTTTGTTGATGCACGTGCGGCTACTGCGCACACAATTCACAAACACAGAAAATATTTTTTTATTTGGATTAGAGTGTACTTTGGGGATTACAGCACCCTTTAACGGTCAAGCCAGCCGGCCCTTTACTTATGACACAGGCGCACGCTTGGCACTACTTTGTTGATGCACGTGCGGCTACTGCGCACACAATTCACAAACACAGAAAATAATTTTTTTTTTGGTTTGGACTCGAGTGTACTTTGGGGGTTACAGCACCATTTAACGGTCAAGCCAGCCGGCCCTTTACTTATGACACAAGCGCACGCTTGGCACTACTTTGTTGATGCACGTGCGGCTACTGCGCACACAATTCACAAACACAGAAAATATTTTTTTATTTGGATTGGAATGTACTTTGGGGGTTACAGCACCCTTTAACTGTCAAGCCAGCCGGCCCTTTACTTATGACACAGGCGCACGCTTGGCACTACTTTGTTGATGCACGTGCGTCTACTGCGCACACAATTCACAAACACAGAAAATATATATTTTTTTGGTTTGGAGTGTACTTTGGGGGTTACAGCACCCTTTAACGGTCAAGCCAGCCGGCCCTTTACTTATGACACAGGCGCACGCTTGGCACTACTTTGTTGATGCACGTGCGGCTACTGCGCACACAATTCACAAACACAGAAAATATATATTTTTTTGGTTTGGACTGGAGTGTACTTTGCGGGTTACAGCACCCTTTAACGGTCAAGCCGGCCGGCCCTTTACTTATGACACAGGCGCACGCTTGGCACTACTTTGTTGATGCACGTGCTGCTACTGCGCACACAATTCACAAACACAGATTATATATATTTTTTTTTTGTTTGGACTGGAGTGTACTTTGGGGGTTACAGCACCCTTTAACGGTCAAGCCAGCCGGCCCTTTACTTATGACACAGGCGCACGCTTGGCACTACTTTGTTGATGCACGTGCGGCTACTGCGCACACAATTCACAAACACAGAAAATAATTATTTTTTTTTGGTTTGGACTGGAGTGTACTTTGGGGGTTACAGCACCATTTAACGGTCAAGCCAGCCGGCCCTTTACTTATGACACAGGCGCATGCTTGGCACTACTTTGTTGATGCACGTGCGGCTACTGCGCACACAATTCACAAACACAGAAAATATATATTTTTTTGGTTTGGAGTGTACTTTGGGGTTTACAGCACCCTTTAACGGTCAAGCCAGCCGGCCCTTTACTTATGACACAGGCGCACGCTTGGCACTACTTTGTTGATGCACGTGCGGCTCCTGCGCACACAATTCACAAACACAGAAAATATATATTTTTTTGGTTTGGAGTGTACTTTGGGGGTTACAGCACCCTTTAACGGTCAAGCCAGCTGGCCCTTTACTTATGACACAGGCGCACGCTTGGCACTACTTTGTTGATGCACGTGCGGCTACTGCGCACACAATTCACAAACAGAGAAAATATATTTCTTTTTTTGGTTTGGACTGGAGTGTACTTTGGGGGTTACAGCACCCTTTAACGGTCAAGCCAGCCGGCCCTTTACTTATGACACAGGCGCACGCTTGGCACTTTTTTGTTGATGCACGTGCGGCTACTGCGCACACAATTCACAAACACAGAAAATAAAATTTTTTTTGGTTTGGACTGGAGTGTACTTTGGGGGCTACAGCACCCTTTAACGGTCAAGCCAGCCGGCCCTTTACTTATGACACAGGCGCACGCTTGGCACTACTTTGTTGATGCACGTGCGGCTACTGCGCACACAATTCACAAACACAGAAAATATATATTTTTGGGGTTTGGAGTGTACTTTGGGGGTTACAGCACCCTTTAACGGTCAAGCCAGCCGGCCCTTTACTTATGACACAGGCGCACGCTTGGCACTACTTTGTTGATGCACACACGGCTACTGCGCACACAATTCACAAACACAGAAAATATATATTTTTTTGATTTGGAGTGTACTTTGGGGGTTACAGCACTCTTTAACGGTCAAGCCAGCCGGCCCTTTACTTATGACACAGGCGCACGCTTGGCACTACTTTGTTGATGCACGTGCGGCTACTGCGCACACAATTCACAAACACAGAAAATATATATTTTTTTTGGTTTGGACTGGAGTGTACTTTGGGGGTTACAGCACCCTTTAATGGTCAAGCTAGCCGGCCCTTTACTTATGACACAGGCGCACGCTTGGCACTACTTTGTTGATGCACGTGCGGCTACTGCGCACACAATTCACAAACACAGAAAATAATTTTTTTTTTGGTTTGGACTGGAGTGTACTTTGGGGGTTACAGCACCCTTTAACGGTCAAGCCAGCCGGCCCTTTACTTATGACAGAGGCGCACGCTTGGCACTACTTTGTTGATGCACGTGCGGCTACTGCGCACACAATTCACAAACACAGAAAATATTTTTTTTTTTGGTTTGGACTGGAGTGTACTTTGGGGGTTACAGCACCCTTTAACGGTCAAGCCAGCCGGCCCTTTACTTATGACACAGGTGCACGCTTGGCACTACTTTGTTGATGCACGTGCGGCTACTGCGCACACAATTCACAAACACAGAAAATAATTTTTTTTTTGATTTGGACTGGAGTGTACTTTGGGGGTTACAGCACCATTTAACGGTCAAGCCAGCCGGCCCTTTACTTATGACACAGGCGCACGCTTGGCACTACTTTGTTGATGCACGTGCGGCTACTGCGCACACAATTCACAAACACAGAAAATATATATTTTTTTGGTTTGGAGTGTACTTTGGGGGTTACAGCACCCTTTAACGGTCAAGCCAGCCGGCCCTTTACTTATGACACAGGCGCACGCTTGGCACTACTTTGTTGATGCACGTGCGGCTACTGCGCACACAATTCACAAACACAGAAAATATATATTTTTTTGGTTTGGACTGGAGTGTACTTTGGGGGTTACAGCACCCTTTAACGGTCAAGCCAGCCGGCCCTTTACTTATGACACAGGCGCACGCTTGGCTCTACTTTGTTGATGCACGTGCGGCTACTGCGCACACAATTCACAAAAACAGAAAATAATTTTTTTTTTGGTTTGGACTGGAGTGTACTTTGGGGGCTACAGCACCCTTTAACGGTCAAGCCAGCCGGCCCTTTACTTATGACACAGGCGCACGCTTGGCACTACTTTGTTGATGCACGTGCGGCTACTGCGCACACAATTCACAAACACAGAAAATATATATTTTTTTGGTTTGGAGTGTACTTTGGGGGTTATAGTACCCTTTAACGGTCAAGCCAGCCGGCCCTTTACTTATGACACAGGCGCACGCTTGGCACTACTTTGTTGATGCACGTGCGGCTACTGCGCACACAATTCACAAACACAGAAAATATATATTTTTTTGGTTTGGAGTGTACTTTGGGGGTTACAGCACCCTTTAACGGTCAAGCCAGCCGGCCCTTTACTTATGACACAGGCGCACGCTTGGCACTACTTTGTTGATGCACGTGCGGCTACTGCGCACACAATTCACAAACACAGAAAATAATTTTTTTTTTGGTTTGGACTGGAGTGTACTTTGGTGGTTACAGCACCCTTTAACGGTCAAGCCAGCCGGCCCTTTACTTATGACACAGGCGCACGCTTGGCACTACTTTGTTGATGCACGTGCGGCTACTGCGCACACAATTCACAAACACAGAAAATATTTTTTTTTTTGGTTTGGACTGGAGTGTACTTTGGGGGTTACAGCACCCTTTAATGGTCAAGCTAGCTGGCCCTTTACTTATGACACAGGCGCACGCTTGGCACTACTTTGTTGATGCACGTGCGGCTACTGCGCACACAATTCACAAACACAGAAAATAATTTTTTTTTTGGTTTGGACTGGAGTGTACTTTGGGGGCTACAGCACCCTTTAACGGTCAAGCCAGCCGGCCCTTTACTTATGACACACGCGCACGCTTGGCACTACTTTGTTGATGCACGTGCGGCTACTGCGCACACAATTCACAAACACAGAAAATATATATTTTTTTGGTTTGGAGTGTACTTTGGGGGTTACAGCACCCTTTAACGGTCAAGCCAGCCGGCCCTTTACTTATGACACAGGCGCACGCTTGGCACTACTTTGTTGATGCACGTGCGGCTACTGCGCACACAATTCACAAACACAGAAAATAATTTTTTTTTTGGTTTGGAGTGTACTTTGGGGGTTACAGCACCCTTTAATGGTCAAGCCAGCCGGCCCTTTACTTATGACACAGGCGCACGCTTGGCACTACTTTGTTGATGCACGTGCGGCTACTGCGCACACAATTCACAAACACAGAAAATATTTTTTTTTTTGGTTTGGACTGGAGTGTACTTTGGGGGTTACAGCACCCTTTAACTGTCAAGCCAGCCGGCCCTTTACTTATGACACAGGCGCACGCTTGGCACTACTTTGTTGATGCACGTGCGGCTACTGCGCACACAATTCACAAACACAGAAAATAATTTTTTTTTTGGTTTGGACTGGAGTGTACTTTGGGGGTTACAGCACCCTTTAACGGTCAAGCCAGCCGGCCCTTTACTTATGACACAGGCGCACGCTTGGCACTACTTTGTTGATGCACGTGCGGCTACTGCGCACACAATTCACAAACACCGAAAATATTTTTTTTTTTGGTTTGGACTGGAGTGTACTTTGGGGGTTACAGCACCCTATAACGGTCAAGCCAGCCGGCCCTTTACTTATGACACAGGCGCACGCTTGGCACTACTTTGTTGATGCACGTGCGGCTACTGCGCACACAATTCACAAACACAGAAAATAATTTTTTTTTTGGTTTGGACTGGAGTGTACTTTGGGGGTTACAGCACCATTTAACGGTCAAGCCAGCCGGCCCTTTACTTATGACACAGGCGCACGCTTGGCACTACTTTGTTGATGCACGTGCGGCTACTGCGCACACAATTCACAAACACAGAAAATATATATTTTTTTGGTTTGGAGTGTACTTTGGGGGTTACAGCACCCTTTAACGGTCAAGCCAGCCGGCCCTTTACTTATGACACAGGAGCACGCTTGGCACTACTTTGTTGATGCACGTGCGGCTACTGCGCACACAATTCACAAACACAGAAAATATATATTTTTTTGGTTTGGAGTGTACTTTGGGGGTTACAGCACCCTTTAACGGTCAAGCCAGCTGGCCCTTTACTTATGACACAGGCGCACGCTTGGCACTACTTTGTTGATGCACGTGCGGCTACTGCGCACACAATTCACAAACACAGAAAATATATATTTTTTTGGTTTGGACTGGAGTGTACTTTGGGGGTTACAGCACCCTTTAACGGTCAAGCCAGCCGGCCCTTTACTTATGACACAGGCGCACGCTTGGCTCTACTTTGTTGATGCACGTGCGGCTACTGCGCACACAATTCACAAAAACAGAAAATAATTTTTTTTTGGGTTTGGACTGGAGTGTACTTTGGGGGCTACAGCACCCTTTAACGGTCAAGCCAGCCGGCCCTTTACTTATGACACAGGCGCACGCTTGGCACTACTTTGTTGATGCACGTGCGGCTACTGCGCACACAATTCACAAACACAGAAAATATATATTTTTTTGGTTTGGAGTGTACTTTGGGGGTTATAGCACCCTTTAACGGTCAAGCCAGCCGGCCCTTTACTTATGACACAGGCGCACGCTTGGCACTACTTTGTTGATGCACGTGCGGCTACTGCGCACACAATTCACAAACACAGAAAATATATATTTTTTTGGTTTGGAGTGTACTTTGGGGGTTACAGCACCCTTTAACGGTCAAGCCTGCCGGCCCTTTACTTATGACACAGGCGCACGCTTGGCACTACTTTGTTGATGCACGTGCGGCTACTGCGCACACAATTCACAAACACAGAAAATAATTTTTTTTTTGGTTTGGACTGGAGTGTACTTTGGGGGTTACAGCACCCTTTAACGGTCAAGCCAGCCGGCCCTTTACTTATGACACAGGCGCACGCTTGGCACTACTTTGTTGATGCACGTGCGGCTACTGCGCACACAATTCACAAACACAGAAAATAATTTTTTTTTTGGTTTGGACTGGAGTGTACTTTGGGGGTTACAGCACCCTTTAACGGTCAAGCCAGCCGGCCCTTTACTTATGACACAGGCGCACGCTTGGCACTACTTTGTTGATGCACGTGCGGCTACTGCGCACACAATTCACAAACACAGAAAATATTTTTTTATTTGTTTTGGACTGGAGTGTACTTTGGGGGTTACAGCACCCTTTAACGGTCAAGCCAGCCGGCCCTTTACTTATGACACAGGCGCACGCTTGGCACTACTTTGTTGATGCACGTGCGGCTACTGCACACACAATTCACAAACACAGAAAATATATTTTTTTTTGGTTTGGACTGGAGTGTCCTTTGGGGGTTACAGCACCATTTAACGGTCAAGCCAGCCGGCCCTTTACTTATGACACAAGCGCACGCTTGGCACTACTTTGTTGATGCACGTGCGGCTACTGCGCACACAATTCACAAACACAGAAAATAATTTTTTTTTTGGTTTGGACTGGAGTGTACTTTGGGGGTTACAGCACCATTTAACGGTCAAGCCAGCCGGCCCTTTACTTATGACACAGGCGCACGCTTGGCACTACTTTGTTGATGCACGTGCGGCTACTGCGCACACAATTCACAAACACAGAAAATATATATTTTTTTGGTTTGGAGTGTACTTTGGGGGTTACAGCACCCTTTAACGGTCAAGCCAGCCGGCCCTTTACTTATGACACAGGCGCACGCTTGGCACTACTTTGTTGATGCACGTGCGGCTACTGCGCACACAATTCACAAACACAGAAAATATATATTTTTTTGGTTTGGAGTGTACTTTGGGGGTTACAGCACCCTTGAATGGTCAAGCCAGCTGGCCCTTTACTTATGACACAGGCGCACGCTTGGCACTACTTTGTTGATGCAATTGCGGCTACTGCGCACACAATTCACAAACAGAGAAAATATTTTTTTTTTTGGTTTGGACTGGAGTGTACTTTGGGGGTTACAGCACCCTTTAACGGTCAAGCCAGCCGGCCCTTTACTTATGACACAGGCGCACGCTTGGCTCTACTTTGTTGATGCACGTGCGGCTACTGCGCACACAATTCACAAAAACAGAAAATAATTTTTTTTTTGGTTTGGACTGGAGTGTACTTTGGGGGCTACAGCACCCTTTAACGGTCAAGCCAGCCGGCCCTTTACTTATGACACAGGCGCACGCTTGGCACTACTTTGTTGATGCACGTGCGGCTACTGCGCACACAATTCACAAACACAGAAAATATATATTTTTTTGGTTTGGAGTGTACTTTGGGGGTTATAGCACCCTTTAACGGTCAAGCCAGCCGGCCCTTTACTTATGACACAGGCGCATGCTTGGCACTACTTTGTTGATGCACGTGCGGCTACTGCGCACACAATTCACAAACACAGAAAATATATATTTTTTTGGTTTGGAGTGTACTTTGGGGGTTACAGCACCCTTTAACGGTCAAGCCAGCCGGCCCTTTACTTATGACACAGGCGCACGCTTGGCACTACTTTGTTGATGCACGTGCGGCTACTGCGCACACAATTCACAAACACAGAAAATATATATTTTTTTGGTTTGGACTGGAGTGTACTTTGGGGGTTACAGCACCCTTTAACGGTCAAGCTAGCCGGCCCTTTACTTATGACACAAGCGCACGCTTTGCACTAGTTTGTTGATGCACGTGCGGCTACTGCGCACACAATTCACAAACACAGAAAATAATTTTTTTTTTGGTTTGGACTGGAGTGTACTTTGGGGGTTACAGCACCCTTTAACGGTCAAGCCAGCCGGCCCTTTACTTATGACAAAGGCGCACGCTTGGCACTACTTTGTTGATGCACGTGCGGCTACTGCGCACACAATTCACAAACACAGAAAATATTTTTTTTTTTGGTTTGGACTGGAGTGTACTTTGGGAGTTACAGCACCCTTTAACGGTCAAGCCAGCCGGCCCTTTACTTATGACACAGGCGCACACTTGGCACTACTTTGTTGATGCACGTGCGGCTACTGCGCACACAATTCACAAACACAGAAAATATTTTTTTTTTTGGTTTGGAGTTGACTGGAGTGTACTTTGGGGGTTACAGCACCATTTAACGGTCAAGCCAGCCGGACCTTTACTTATGACACAGGCGCACGCTTGGCACTACTTTGTTGATGCACGTGCGGCTACTGCGCACACAGTTCACAAACACAGAAAATATTTTTTTATTTGGATTGGAGTGTACTTTGGGGGTTACAGCACCCTTTAACGGTCAAGCCAGCCGGCCCTTTACTTATGACACAGGCGCACGCTTGGCACTACTTTGTTGATGCACGTGCGGCTACTGCGCACACAATTCACAAACACAGAAAATAATTTTTTTTTTGGTTTGGACTGGAGTCTACTTTGGGGGTTACAGCACCCTTTAACGGTCAAGCCAGCCGGCCCTTTACTTATGACACAAGCGCACGCTTGGCACTACTTTGTTGATGCACGTGTTGCTACTGCGCACACAATTCACAAACACAGAAATAATTTTTTTTTTGGATTGGAATGTACTTTGGGGGTTACAGCACCCTTTAATGGTCAAGCCAGCCGGCCCTTTACTTATGACACAGGCGCACGCTTGGCACTACTTTGTTGATGCACGTGCGTCTACTGCGCACACAATTCACAAACACAGAAAATATATATTTTTTTGGTTTGGAGTGTACTTTGGGGGTTACAGCACCCTTTAACGGTCAAGCCAGCCGGCCCTTTACTTATGACACAGGCGCACGCTTGGCACTACTTTGTTGATGCACGTGCGGCTACTGCGCACACAGTTCACAAACAGAAAATATATATTTTTTTGGTTTGTACTGGAGTGTACTTTGCGGGTTACAGCACCCTTTAACGGTCAAGCCAGCCGGCCCTTTACTTATGACACAGGCGCACGCTTGGCACTACTTTGTTGATGCACATGCGGCTACTGCGCACACAATTCACAAACACAGAAAATAATTTTTTTTTTGGTTTGGACTGGAGTGTACTTTGGGGGTTACAGCACCCTTTAACGGTCAAGCCAGCCGGCCCTTTACTTATGACACAGGCGCACGCTTGGCACTACTTTGTTGATGCACGTGCGGCTACTGCGCACACAATTCACAAACACAGAAAATATTTTTTTTTTTGGTTTGGACTGGAGTGTACTTTGGGAGTTACAGTACCCTTTAACGGTCAAGCCAGCCGGCCCTTTACTTATGACACAGGCGCACGCTTGGCACTACTTTGTTGATGCACGTGCGGCTACTGCGCACACAATTCACAAACACAGAAAATATATATTTTTTTGGTTTGGAGTGTACTTTGGGGGTTACAGCACCCTTTAACGGTCAAGCCAGCCGGCCCTTTACTTATGACACAGGCGCACGCTTGGCACTACTTTGTTGATGCACGTGCGGCTACTGCGCACACAATTCACAAACACAGAAAATATATATTTTTTTGGTTTGGAGTGTACTTTGGGGGTTACAGCACCCTTTAACGGTCAAGCCAGCTGGCCCTTTACTTATGACACAGGCGCACGCTTGGCACTACTTTGTTGATGCACGTGCGTCTACTGCGCACACAATTCACAAACACAGAAAATATATATTTTTTTGGTTTGGACTGGAGTGTACTTTGGGGGTTACAGCACCCTTTAACGGTCAAGCCAGCCGGCCCTTTACTTATGACACAGGCACACGCTTGGCTCTACTTTGTTGATGCACGTGCGGCTACTGCGCACACAATTCACAAAAACAGAAAATAATTTTTTTGGGGGTTTGGACTGGAGTGTACTTTGGGGGCTACAGCACCCTTTAACGGTCAAGCCAGCCGGCCCTTTACTTATGACACAGGCGCACGCTTGGCACTACTTTGTTGATGCACGTGCGGCTACTGCGCACACAATTCACAAACACAGAAAATATATATTTTTTTGGTTTGGAGTGTACTTTGGGGGTTATAGCACCCTTTAACGGTCAAGCCAGCCGGCCCTTTACTTATGACACAGGCGCACGCTTGGCACTACTTTGTTGATGCACGTGCGGCTACTGCGCACACAATTCACAAACACAGAAAATATATATTTTTTTGGTTTGGAGTGTACTTTGGGGGTTACAGCACCCTTTAACGGTCAAGCCAGCCGGCCCTTTACTTATGACACAGGCGCACGCTTGGCACTACTTTGTTGATGCACGTGCGGCTACTGCGCACACAATTCACAAACACAGAAAATAATTTTTTTTTTGGTTTGGACTGGAGTGTACTTTGGGGGTTACAGCACCCTTTAACGGTCAAGCCAGCCGGCCCTTTACTTATGACACAGGCGCACGCTTGGCACTACTTTGTTGATGCACGTGCGGCTACTGCGCACACAATTCACAAACACAGAAAATAATTTTTTTTTTGGTTTGGACTGGAGTGTACTTTGGGGGTTACAGCACCCTTTAACGGTCAAGCCAGCCGGCCCTTTACTTATGACACAGGCGCACGCTTGGCACTACTTTGTTGATGCACGTGCGGCTACTGCGCACACAATTCACAAACACAGAAAATATATTTTTTTTGGTTTTGGACTGGAGTGTACTTTGGGGGTTACAGCACCCTTTAACGGTCAAGCCAGCCGGCCCTTTACTTATGACACAGGCGCACGCTTGGCACTACTTTGTTGATGCACGTGCGGCTACTGCACACACAATTCACAAACACAGAAAATATTTTTTTTTTTGGTTTGGACTGGAGTGTCCTTTGGGGGTTACAGCACCATTTAACGTTCAAGCCAGCCGGCCCTTTACTTATGACACAAGCGCACGCTTGGCACTACTTTGTTGATGCACGTGCGGCTACTGCGCACACAATTCACAAACACAGAAAATAATTTTTTTTTTGGTTTGGACTGGAGTGTACTTTGGGGGTTACAGCACCATTTAACGGTCAAGCCAGCCGGCCCTTTACTTATGACACAGGCGCACGCTTGGCACTACTTTGTTGATGCACGTGCGGCTACTGCGCACACAATTCACAAACACAGAAAATATATATTTTTTTGGTTTGGAGTGTACTTTGGGGGTTACAGCACCCTTTAACGGTCAAGCCAGCCGGCCCTTTACTTATGACACAGGCGCACGCTTGGCACTACTTTGTTGATGCACGTGCGGCTACTGCGCACACAATTCACAAACACAGAAAATATATATTTTTTTGGTTTGGAGTGTACTTTGGGGGTTACAGCACCCTTGAACGGTCAAGCCAGCTGGCCCTTTACTTATGACACAGGCGCACGCTTGGCACTACTTTGTTGATGCAATTGCGGCTACTGCGCACACAATTCACAAACAGAGAAAATATTTTTTTTTTTGGTTTGGACTGGAGTGTACTTTGGGGGTTACAGCACCCTTTAACGGTCAAGCCAGCCGGCCCTTTACTTATGACACAGGCGCACGCTTGGCTCTACTTTGTTGATGCACGTGCGGCTACTGCGCACACAATTCACAAAAACAGAAAATAATTTTTTTTTTGGTTTGGACTGGAGTGTACTTTGGGGGCTACAGCACCCTTTAACGGTCAAGCCAGCCGGCCCTTTACTTATGACACAGGCGCACGCTTGGCACTACTTTGTTGATGCACGTGCGGCTACTGCGCACACAATTCACAAACACAGAAAATATATATTTTTTTGGTTTGGAGTGTACTTTGGGGGTTATAGCACCCTTTAACGGTCAAGCCAGCCGGCCCTTTACTTATGACACAGGCGCATGCTTGGCACTACTTTGTTGATGCACGTGCGGCTACTGCGCACACAATTCACAAACACAGAAAATATATATTTTTTTGGTTTGGAGTGTACTTTGGGGGTTACAGCACCCTTTAACGGTCAAGCCAGCCGGCCCTTTACTTATGACACAGGCGCACGCTTGGCACTACTTTGTTGATGCACGTGCGGCTACTGCGCACACAATTCACAAACACAGAAAATAATTTTTTTTTTGGTTTGGACTGGAGTGTACTTTGGGGGTTACAGCACCCTTTAACGGTCAAGCCAGCCGGCCCTTTACTTATGACACAGGCGCACGCTTGGCACTACTTTGTTGATGCACGTGCGGCTACTGCGCACACAATTCACAAACACAGAAAATAATTTTTTTTTTGGTTTGGACTGGAGTGTACTTTGGGGGTTACAGCACCCTTTAACGGTCAAGCCAGCCGGCCCTTTACTTATGACACAGGCGCACGCTTGGCACTACTTTGTTGATGCACGTGCGGCTACTGCGCACACAATTCACAAACACAGAAAATATATATTTTTTTGTTTTGGACTGGAGTGTACTTTGGGGGTTACAGCACCCTTTAACGGTCAAGCCAGCCGGCCCTTTACTTATGACACAGGCGCACGCTTGGCACTACTTTGTTGATGCACGTGCGGCTACTGCACACACAATTCACAAACACAGAAAATATTTTTTTTTTTGGTTTGGACTGGAGTGTCCTTTGGGGGTTACAGCACCATTTAACGGTCAAGCCAGCCGGCCCTTTACTTATGACACAAGCGCACGCTTGGCACTACTTTGTTGATGCACGTGCGGCTACTGCGCACACAATTCACAAACACAGAAAATAATTTTTTTTTTGGTTTGGACTGGAGTGTACTTTGGGGGTTACAGCACCATTTAACGGTCAAGCCAGCCGGCCCTTTACTTATGACACAGGCGCACGCTTGGCACTACTTTGTTGATGCACGTGCGGCTACTGCGCACACAATTCACAAACACAGAAAATATATATTTTTTTGGTTTGGAGTGTACTTTGGGGGTTACAGCACCCTTTAACGGTCAAGCCAGCCGGCCCTTTACTTATGACACAGGCGCACGCTTGGCACTACTTTGTTGATGCACGTGCGGCTACTGCGCACACAATTCACAAACACAGAAAATAATTTTTTTTTTGGTTTGGAGTGTACTTTGGGGGTTACAGCACCCTTTAATGGTCAAGCCAGCCGGCCCTTTACTTATGACACAGGCGCACGCTTGGCACTACTTTGTTGATGCACGTGCGGCTACTGCGCACACAATTCACAAACACAGAAAATATTTTTTTTTTTGGTTTGGACTGGAGTGTACTTTGGGGGTTACAGCACCCTTTAACTGTCAAGCCAGCCGGCCCTTTACTTATGACACAGGCGCACGCTTGGCACTACTTTGTTGATGCACGTGCGGCTACTGCGCACACAATTCACAAACACAGAAAATAATTTTTTTTTTGGTTTGGACTGGAGTGTACTTTGGGGGTTACAGCACCCTTTAACGGTCAAGCCAGCCGGCCCTTTACTTATGACACAGGCGCACGCTTGGCACTACTTTGTTGATGCACGTGCGGCTACTGCGCACACAATTCACAAACACCGAAAATATTTTTTTTTTTGGTTTGGACTGGAGTGTACTTTGGGGGTTACAGCACCCTATAACGGTCAAGCCAGCCGGCCCTTTACTTATGACACAGGCGCACGCTTGGCACTACTTTGTTGATGCACGTGCGGCTACTGCGCACACAATTCACAAACACAGAAAATAATTTTTTTTTTGGTTTGGACTGGAGTGTACTTTGGGGGTTACAGCACCATTTAACGGTCAAGCCAGCCGGCCCTTTACTTATGACACAGGCGCACGCTTGGCACTACTTTGTTGATGCACGTGCGGCTACTGCGCACACAATTCACAAACACAGAAAATATATATTTTTTTGGTTTGGAGTGTACTTTGGGGGTTACAGCACCCTTTAACGGTCAAGCCAGCCGGCCCTTTACTTATGACACAGGCGCACGCTTGGCACTACTTTGTTGATGCACGTGCGGCTACTGCGCACACAATTCACAAACACAGAAAATATATATTTTTTTGGTTTGGAGTGTACTTTGGGGGTTACAGCACCCTTTAACGGTCAAGCCAGCTGGCCCTTTACTTATGACACAGGCGCACGCTTGGCACTACTTTGTTGATGCACGTGCGGCTACTGCGCACACAATTCACAAACACAGAAAATATATATTTTTTTGGTTTGGACTGGAGTGTACTTTGGGGGTTACAGCACCCTTTAATGGTCAAGCCAGCCGTCCCTTTACTTATGACACAGGCGCACGCTTGGCTCTACTTTGTTGATGCACGTGCGGCTACTGCGCACACAATTCACAAAAACAGAAAATAATTTTTTTTTGGGTTTGGACTGGAGTGTACTTTGGGGGCTACAGCACCCTTTAACGGTCAAGCCAGCCGGCCCTTTACTTATGACACAGGCGCACGCTTGGCACTACTTTGTTGATGCACGTGCGGCTACTGCGCACACAATTCACAAACACAGAAAATATATATTTTTTTGGTTTGGAGTGTACTTTGGGGGTTATAGCACCCTTTAACGGTCAAGCCAGCCGGCCCTTTACTTATGACACAGGCGCACGCTTGGCACTACTTTGTTGATGCACGTGCGGCTACTGCGCACACAATTCACAAACACAGAAAATATATATTTTTTTGGTTTGGAGTGTACTTTGGGGGTTACAGCACCCTTTAACGGTCAAGCCAGCCGGCCCTTTACTTATGACACAGGCGCACGCTTGGCACTACTTTGTTGATGCACGTGCGGCTACTGCGCACACAATTCACAAACACAGAAAATAATTTTTTTTTTGGTTTGGACTGGAGTGTACTTTGGGGGTTACAGCACCCTTTAACGGTCAAGCCAGCCGGCCCTTTACTTATGACACAGGCGCACGCTTGGCACTACTTTGTTGATGCACGTGCGGCTACTGCGCACACAATTCACAAACACAGAAAATAATTTTTTTTTTGGTTTGGACTGGAGTGTACTTTGGGGGTTACAGCACCCTTTAACGGTCAAGCCAGCCGGCCCTTTACTTATGACACAGGCGCACGCTTGGCACTACTTTGTTGATGCACGTGCGGCTACTGCGCACACAATTCACAAACACAGAAAATATTTTTTTATTTGTTTTGGACTGGAGTGTACTTTGGGGGTTACAGCACCCTTTAACGGTCAAGCCAGCCGGCCCTTTACTTATGACACAGGCGCACGCTTGGCACTACTTTGTTGATGCACGTGCGGCTACTGCACACACAATTCACAAACACAGAAAATATTTTTTTTTTTGGTTTGGACTGGAGTGTCCTTTGGGGGTTACAGCACCATTTAACGGTCAAGCCAGCCGGCCCTTTACTTATGACACAAGCGCACGCTTGGCACTACTTTGTTGATGCACGTGCTGCTACTGCGCACACAATTCACAAACACAGAAAATAATTTTTTTTTGGGTTTGGACTGGAGTGTACTTTGGGGGTTACAGCACCATTTAACGGTCAAGCCAGCCGGCCCTTTACTTATGACACAGGCGCACGCTTGGCACTACTTTGTTGATGCACGTGCGGCTACTGCGCACACAATTCACAAACACAGAAAATAATTTTTTTTTTGGTTTGTACTGGAGTGTACTTTGGGGGTTACAGCACCCTTTAACGGTCAAGCCAGCCGGCCCTTTACTTATGACACAGGCGCACGCTTGGCACTACTTTGTTGATGCACGTGCGGCTACTGCGCACACAATTCACAAACACAGAAAATATTTTTTTATTTGTTTTGGACTGGAGTGTACTTTGGGGGTTACAGCACCCTTTAACGGTCAAGCCAGCCGGCCCTTTACTTATGACACAGGCGCACACTTGGCACTACTTTGTTGATGCACGTGCGGCTACTGCGCACACAATTCACAAACACAGAAAATAATTTTTTTTTTGGTTTGGACTGGAGTGTACTTTGGGGGTTACAGCACCATTTAACGGTCAAGCCAGCCGGCCCTTTACTTATGACACAGGCGCACGCTTGGCACTACTTTGTTGATGCACGTGCGGCTACTGCGCACACAATTCACAAACACAGAAAATATATATTTTTTTGGTTTGGAGTGTACTTTGGGGGTTACAGCACCCTTTAACGGTCAAGCCAGCCGGCCCTTTACTTATGACACAGGCGCACGCTTGGCACTACTTTGTTGATGCACGTGCGGCTACTGCGCACACAATTCACAAACACAGAAAATATATATTTTTTTGGTTTGGAGTGTACTTTGGGGGTTACAGCACCCTTGAATGGTCAAGCCAGCTGGCCCTTTACTTATGACACAGGCGCACGCTTGGCACTACTTTGTTGATGCAATTGCGGCTACTGCGCACACAATTCACAAACAGAGAAAATATTTTTTTTTTTGGTTTGGACTGGAGTGTACTTTGGGGGTTACAGCACCCTTTAACGGTCAAGCCAGCCGGCCCTTTACTTATGACACAGGCGCACGCTTGGCTCTACTTTGTTGATGCACGTGCGGCTACTGCGCACACAATTCACAAAAACAGAAAATAATTTTTTTTTTGGTTTGGACTGGAGTGTACTTTGGGGGCTACAGCACCCTTTAACGGTCAAGCCAGCCGGCCCTTTACTTATGACACAGGCGCACGCTTGGCACTACTTTGTTGATGCACGTGCGGCTACTGCGCACACAATTCACAAACACAGAAAATATATATTTTTTTGGTTTGGAGTGTACTTTGGGGGTTATAGCACCCTTTAACGGTCAAGCCAGCCGGCCCTTTACTTATGACACAGGCGCATGCTTGGCACTACTTTGTTGATGCACGTGCGGCTACTGCGCACACAATTCACAAACACAGAAAATATATATTTTTTTGGTTTGGAGTGTACTTTGGGGGTTACAGCACCCTTTAACGGTCAAGCCAGCCGGCCCTTTACTTATGACACAGGCGCACGCTTGGCACTACTTTGTTGATGCACGTGCGGCTACTGCGCACACAATTCACAAACAGAAAATATATTTTTTTTTGGTTTGGACTGGAGTGTACTTTGGGGGTTACAGCACCCTTTAACGGTCAAGCTAGCCGGCCCTTTACTTATGACACAAGCGCACGCTTTGCACTAGTTTGTTGATGCACGTGCGGCTACTGCGCACACAATTCACAAACACAGAAAATAATTTTTTTTTTGGTTTGGACTGGAGTGTACTTTGGGGGTTACAGCACCCTTTAACGGTCAAGCCAGCCGGCCCTTTACTTATGACACAGGCGCACGCTTGGCACTACTTTGTTGATGCACGTGCGGCTACTGCGCACACAATTCACAAACACAGAAAATATTTTTTTTTTTGGTTTGGACTGGAGTGTACTTTGGGAGTTACAGCACCCTTTAACGGTCAAGCCAGCCGGCCCTTTACTTATGACACAGGCGCACGCTTGGCACTACTTTGTTGATGCACGTGCGGCTACTGCGCACACAATTCACAAACACAGAAAATATTTTTTTTTTTGGTTGGAGTTGACTGGAGTGTACTTTGGGGGTTACAGCACCATTTAACGGTCAAGCCAGCCGGCCCTTTACTTATGACACAGGCGCACGCTTGGCACTACTTTGTTGATGCACGTGCGGCTACTGCGCACACAGTTCACAAACACAGAAAATATTTTTTTATTTGGATTGGAGTGTACTTTGGGGGTTACAGCACCCTTTAACTGTCAAGCCAGCCGGCCCTTTACTTATGACACAGGCGCACGCTTGGCACTACTTTGTTGATGCACGTGCGGCTACTGCGCACACAATTCACAAACACAGAAAATAATTTTTTTTTGGGTTTGGACTGGAGTCTACTTTGGGGGTTACAGCACCCTTTAATGGTCAAGCCAGCCGGCCCTTTACTTATGACACAAGCGCACGCTTGGCACTACTTTGTTGATGCACGTGTTGCTACTGCGCACACAATTCACAAACACAGAAATATTTTTTTTTTTGGATTGGAATGTACTTTGGGGGTTACAGCACCCTTTAACGGTCAAGCCAGCCGGCCCTTTACTTATGACACAGGCGCACGCTTGGCACTACTTTGTTGATGCACGTGCGTCTACTGCGCACACAATTCACAAACACAGAAAATATATATTTTTTTGGTTTGGAGTGTACTTTGGGGGTTACAGCACCCTTTAACGGTCAAGCCAGCCGGCCCTTTACTTATGACACAGGCGCACGCTTGGCACTACTTTGTTGATGCACGTGCGGCTACTGCGCACACAGTTCACAAACACAGAAAATATATATTTTTTTGGTTTGTACTGGAGTGTACTTTGCGGGTTACAGCACCCTTTAACGGTCAAGCCAGCCGGCCCTTTACTTATGACACAGGCGCACGCTTGGCACTACTTTGTTGATGCACGTGCGGCTACTGCGCACACAATTCACAAACACAGAAAATAATTTTTTTTTTGGTTTGGACTGGAGTGTACTTTGGGGGTTACAGCACCCTTTAACGGTCAAGCCAGCCGGCCCTTTACTTATGACACAGGCGCACGCTTGGCACTACTTTGTTGATGCACGTGCGGCTACTGCGCACACAATTCACAAACACAGAAAATATTTTTTTTTTTGGTTTGGACTGGAGTGTACTTTGGGAGTTACAGTACCCTTTAACGGTCAAGCCAGCCGGCCCTTTACTTATGACACAGGCGCACGCTTGGCACTACTTTGTTGATGCACGTGCGGCTACTGCGCACACAATTCACAAACACAGAAAATATTTTTTTTTTTGGTTTGGAGTTGACTGGAGTGTACTTTGGGGGTTACAGCACCATTTAACGGTCAAGCCAGCCGGCCCTTTACTTATGACACAGGCGCACGCTTGGCACTACTTTGTTGATGCACGTGCGGCTACTGCGCACACAATTCACAAACACAGAAAATATATATTTTTTTGGTTTGGAGTGTACTTTGGGGGTTACAGCACCCTTTAACGGTCAAGCCAGCCGGCCCTTTACTTATGACACAGGCGCACGCTTGGCACTACTTTGTTGATGCACGTGCGGCTACTGCGCACACAATTCACAAACACAGAAAATATATATTTTTTTGGTTTGGAGTGTACTTTGGGGGTTACAGCACCCTTTAACGGTCAAGCCAGCTGGCCCTTTACTTATGACACAGGCGCACGCTTGGCACTACTTTGTTGATGCACGTGCGGCTACTGCGCACACAATTCACAAACACAGAAAATATATATTTTTTTGGTTTGGACTGGAGTGTACTTTGGGGGTTACAGCACCCTTTAACGGTCAAGCCAGCCGGCCCTTTACTTATGACACAGGCGCACGCTTGGCTCTACTTTGTTGATGCACGTGCGGCTACTGCGCACACAATTCACAAAAACAGAAAATAATTTTTTTTTGGGTTTGGACTGGAGTGTACTTTGGGGGCTACAGCACCCTTTAACGGTCAAGCCAGCCGGCCCTTTACTTATGACACAGGCGCACGCTTGGCACTACTTTGTTGATGCACGTGCGGCTACTGCGCACACAATTCACAAACACAGAAAATATATATTTTTTTGGTTTGGAGTGTACTTTGGGGGTTATAGCACCCTTTAACGGTCAAGCCAGCCGGCCCTTTACTTATGACACAGGCGCACGCTTGGCACTACTTTGTTGATGCACGTGCGGCTACTGCGCACACAATTCACAAACACAGAAAATATATATTTTTTGGGTTTGGAGTGTACTTTGGGGGTTACAGCACCCTTTAACGGTCAAGCCAGCCGGCCCTTTACTTATGACACAGGCGCACGCTTGGCACTACTTTGTTGATGCACGTGCGGCTACTGCGCACACAATTCACAAACACAGAAAATAATTTTTTTTTTGGTTTGGACTGGAGTGTACTTTGGGGGTTACAGCACCCTTTAACGGTCAAGCCAGCCGGCCCTTTACTTATGACACAGGCGCACGCTTGGCACTACTTTGTTGATGCACGTGCGGCTACTGCGCACACAATTCACAAACACAGAAAATAATTTTTTTTTTGGTTTGGACTGGAGTGTACTTTGGGGGTTACAGCACCCTTTAACGGTCAAGCCAGCCGGCCCTTTACTTATGACACAGGCGCACGCTTGGCACTACTTTGTTGATGCACGTGCGGCTACTGCGCACACAATTCACAAACACAGAAAATATATATTTTTTTGTTTTGGACTGGAGTGTACTTTGGGGGTTACAGCACCCTTTAACGGTCAAGCCAGCCGGCCCTTTACTTATGACACAGGCGCACGCTTGGCACTACTTTGTTGATGCACGTGCGGCTACTGCACACACAATTCACAAACACAGAAAATATATTTTTTTTTTGTTTGGACTGGAGTGTCCTTTGGGGGTTACAGCACCATTTAACGGTCAAGACAGCCGGCCCTTTACTTATGACACAAGCGCACGCTTGGCACTACTTTGTTGATGCACGTGCGGCTACTGCGCACACAATTCACAAACACAGAAAATAATTTTTTTTTTGGTTTGGACTGGAGTGTACTTTGGGGGTTACAGCACCATTTAACGGTCAAGCCAGCCGGCCCTTTACTTATGACACAGGCGCACGCTTGGCACTACTTTGTTGATGCACGTGCGGCTACTGCGCACACAATTCACAAACACAGAAAATATATATTTTTTTGGTTTGGAGTGTACTTTGGGGGTTACAGCACCCTTTAACGGTCAAGCCAGCCGGCCCTTTACTTATGACACAGGCGCACGCTTGGCACTACTTTGTTGATGCACGTGCGGCTACTGCGCACACAATTCACAAACACAGAAAATATATATTTTTTTGGTTTGGAGTGTACTTTGGGGGTTACAGCACCCTTGAACGGTCAAGCCAGCTGGCCCTTTACTTATGACACAGGCGCACGCTTGGCACTACTTTGTTGATGCAATTGCGGCTACTGCGCACACAATTCACAAACAGAGAAAATATTTTTTTTTTTGGTTTGGACTGGAGTGTACTTTGGGGGTTACAGCACCCTTTAACGGTCAAGCCAGCCGGCCCTTTACTTATGACACAGGCGCACGCTTGGCTCTACTTTGTTGATGCACGTGCGGCTACTGCGCACACAATTCACAAAAACAGAAAATAATTTTTTTTTTGGTTTGGACTGGAGTGTACTTTGGGGGCTACAGCACCCTTTAACGGTCAAGCCAGCCGGCCCTTTACTTATGACACAGGCGCACGCTTGGCACTACTTTGTTGATGCACGTGCGGCTACTGCGCACACAATTCACAAACACAGAAAATATATATTTTTTTGGTTTGGAGTGTACTTTGGGGGTTATAGCACCCTTTAACGGTCAAGCCAGCCGGCCCTTTACTTATGACACAGGCGCATGCTTGGCACTACTTTGTTGATGCACGTGCGGCTACTGCGCACACAATTCACAAACACAGAAAATATATATTTTTTTGGTTTGGAGTGTACTTTGGGGGTTACAGCACCCTTTAACGGTCAAGCCAGCCGGCCCTTTACTTATGACACAGGCGCACGCTTGGCACTACTTTGTTGATGCACGTGCGGCTACTGCGCACACAATTCACAAACACAGAAAATAATTTTTTTTTTGGTTTGGACTGGAGTGTACTTTGGGGGTTACAGCACCCTTTAACGGTCAAGCCAGCCAGCCCTTTACTTATGACACAGGCGCACGCTTGGCACTACTTTGTTGATGCACGTGCGGCTACTGCGCACACAATTCACAAACACAGAAAATAATTTTTTTTTTGGTTTGGACTGGAGTGTACTTTGGGGGTTACAGCACCCTTTAACGGTCAAGCCAGCCGGCCCTTTACTTATGACACAGGCGCACGCTTGGCAGTACTTTGTTGATGCACGTGCGGCTACTGCGCACACAATTCACAAACACAGAAAATATATATTTTTTTGTTTTGGACTGGAGTGTACTTTGGGGGTTACAGCACCCTTTAACGGTCAAGCCAGCCGGCCCTTTACTTATGACACAGGCGCACGCTTGGCACTACTTTGTTGATGCACGTGCGGCTACTGCACACACAATTCACAAACACAGAAAATATTTTTTTTTTTGGTTTGGACTGGAGTGTCCTTTGGGGGTTACAGCACCATTTAACGGTCAAGCCAGCCGGCCCTTTACTTATGACACAAGCGCACGCTTGGCACTACTTTGTTGATGCACGTGCGGCTACTGCGCACACAATTCACAAACACAGAAAATAATTTTTTTTTTGGTTTGGATTGGAGTGTACTTTGGGGGTTACAGCACCATTTAACGGTCAAGCCAGCCGGCCCTTTACTTATGACACAGGCGCACGCTTGGCACTACTTTGTTGATGCACGTGCGGCTACTGCGCACACAATTCACAAACACAGAAAATATATATTTTTTTGGTTTGGAGTGTACTTTGGGGGTTACAGCACCCTTTAACGGTCAAGCCAGCCGGCCCTTTACTTATGACACAGGCGCACGCTTGGCACTACTTTGTTGATGCACGTGCGGCTACTGCGCACACAATTCACAAACACAGAAAATATATATTTTTTTGGTTTGGAGTGTACTTTGGGGGTTACAGCACCCTTGAACGGTCAAGCCAGCTGGCCCTTTACTTATGACACAGGCGCACGCTTGGCACTACTTTGTTGATGCAATTGCGGCTACTGCGCACACAATTCACAAACAGAGAAAATATTTTTTTTTTTGGTTTGGACTGGAGTGTACTTTGGGGGTTACAGCACCCTTTAACGGTCAAGCCAGCCGGCCCTTTACTTATGACACAGGCGCACGCTTGGCTCTACTTTGTTGATGCACGTGCGGCTACTGCGCACACAATTCACAAAAACAGAAAATAATTTTTTTTTTGGTTTGGACTGGAGTGTACTTTGGGGGCTACAGCACCCTTTAACGGTCAAGCCAGCCGGCCCTTTACTTATGACACAGGCGCACGCTTGGCACTACTTTGTTGATGCACGTGCGGCTACTGCGCACACAATTCACAAACACAGAAAATATATATTTTTTTGGTTTGGAGTGTACTTTGGGGGTTATAGCACCCTTTAACGGTCAAGCCAGCCGGCCCTTTACTTATGACACAGGCGCATGCTTGGCACTACTTTGTTGATGCACGTGCGGCTACTGCGCACACAATTCACAAACACAGAAAATATATATTTTTTTGGTTTGGAGTGTACTTTGGGGGTTACAGCACCCTTTAACGGTCAAGCCAGCCGGCCCTTTACTTATGACACAGGCTCACGCTTGGCACTACTTTGTTGATGCACGTGCGGCTACTGCGCACACAATTCACAAACACAGAAAATATATTTTTTTTTGGTTTGGACTGGAGTGTACTTTGGGGGTTACAGCACCCTTTAACGGTCAAGCTAGCCGGCCCTTTACTTATGACACAAGCGCACGCTTTGCACTAGTTTGTTGATGCACGTGCTGCTACTGCGCACACAATTCACAAACACAGAAAATAATTTTTTTTTTGGTTTGGACTGGAGTGTACTTTGGGGGTTACAGCACCCTTTAACGGTCAAGCCAGCCGGCCCTTTACTTATGACACAGGCGCACGCTTGGCACTACTTTGTTGATGCACGTGCGGCTACTGCGCACACAATTCACAAACACAGAAAATATTTTTTTTTTTGGTTTGGACTGGAGTGTACTTTGGGAGTTACAGCACCCTTTAACGGTCAAGCCAGCCGGCCCTTTACTTATGACACAGGCGCACGCTTGGCACTACTTTGTTGATGCACGTGCGGCTACTGCGCACACAATTCACAAACACAGAAAATATTTTTTTTTTTGGTTTGGAGTTGACTGGAGTGTACTTTGGGGGTTACAGCACCATTTAACGGTCAAGCCAGCCGGCCCTTTACTTATGACACAGGCGCACGCTTGGCACTACTTTGTTGATGCACGTGCGGCTACTGCGCACACAGTTCACAAACACAGAAAATATTTTTTTATTTGGATTGGAGTGTACTTTGGGGGTTACAGCACCCTTTAACGGTCAAGCCAGCCGGCCCTTTACTTATGACACAGGCGCACGCTTGGCACTACTTTGTTGATGCACGTGCGGCTACTGCGCACACAATTCACAAACACAGAAAATAATTTTTTTTTTGGTTTGGACTGGAGTCTACTTTGGGGGTTACAGCACCCTTTAACGGTCAAGCCAGCCGGCCCTTTACTTATGACACAAGCGCACGCTTGGCACTACTTTGTTGATGCACGTGTTGCTACTGCGCACACAATTCACAAACACAGAAATATTTTTTTTTTTGGATTGGAATGTACTTTGGGGGTTACAGCACCCTTTAACGGTCAAGCCAGCCGGCCCTTTACTTATGACACAGGCGCACGCTTGGCACTACTTTGTTGATGCACGTGCGTCTACTGCGCACACAATTCACAAACACAGAAAATATATATTTTTTTGGTTTGGAGTGTACTTTGGGGGTTACAGCACCCTTTAACGGTCAAGCCAGCCGGCCCTTTACTTATGACACAGGCGCACGCTTGGCACTACTTTGTTGATGCACGTGCGGCTACTGCGCACACAGTTCACAAACACAGAAAATATATATTTTTTTGGTTTGTACTGGAGTGTACTTTGCGGGTTACAGCACCCTTTAACGGTCAAGCCAGCCGGCCCTTTACTTATGACACAGGCGCACGCTTGGCACTACTTTGTTGATGCACGTGCTGCTACTGCGCACACAATTCACAAACACAGAAAATAATTTTTTTTTTGGTTTGGACTGGAGTGTACTTTGGGGGTTACAGCACCCTTTAACGGTCAAGCCAGCCGGCCCTTTACTTATGACACAGGCGCACGCTTGGCACTACTTTGTTGATGCACGTGCGGCTACTGCGCACACAATTCACAAACACAGAAAATATTTTTTTTTTTGGTTTGGACTGGAGTGTACTTTGGGAGTTACAGCACCCTTTAACGGTCAAGCCAGCCGGCCCTTTACTTATGACACAGGCGCACGCTTGGCACTACTTTGTTGATGCACGTGCGGCTACTGCGCACACAATTCACAAACACAGAAAATATTTTTTTTTTTGGTTTGGAGTTGACTGGAGTGTACTTTGGGGGTTACAGCACCATTTAACGGTCAAGCCAGCCGGCCCTTTACTTATGACACAGGCGCACGCTTGGCACTACTTTGTTGATGCACGTGCGGCTACTGCGCACACAGTTCACAAACACAGAAAATATTTTTTTATTTGGATTGGAGTGTACTTTGGGGGTTACAGCACCCTTTAACGGTCAAGCCAGCCGGCCCTTTACTTATGACACAGGCGCACGCTTGGCACTACTTTGTTGATGCACGTGCGGCTACTGCGCACACAATTCACAAACACAGAAAATAATTTTTTTTTTGGTTTGGACTGGAGTCTACTTTGGGGGTTACAGCACCCTTTAACGGTCAAGCCAGCCGGCCCTTTACTTATGACACAAGCGCACGCTTGGCACTACTTTGTTGATGCACGTGTTGCTACTGCGCACACAATTCACAAACACAGAAAATAATTATTTTTTTTTGGTTTGAACTGGAGTGTACTTTGGGGGTTACAGCACCATTTAACGGTCAAGCCAGCCGGCCCTTTACTTATGACACAGGCGCACGCTTGGCACTACTTTGTTGATGCACGTGCGGCTACTGCGCACACAATTCACAAACACAGAAAATATATATTTTTTTGGTTTGGAGTGTACTTTGGGGTTTACAGCACCCTTTAACGGTCAAGCCAGCCGGCCCTTTACTTATGACACAGGCGCACGCTTGGCACTACTTTGTTGATGCACGTGCGGCTACTGCGCACACAATTCACAAACACAGAAAATATATATTTTTTTGGTTTGGACTGTACTTTGGGGGTTACAGCACCCTTTAACGGTCAAGCCAGCTGGCCCTTTACTTATGACACAGGCGCACGCTTGGCACTACTTTGTTGATGCACGTGCCGCTACTGCGCACACAATTCACAAACAGAGAAAATATATTTATTTTTTTGGTTTGGACTGGAGTGTACTTTGGGGGTTACAGCACCCTTTAACGGTCAAGCCAGTCGGCCCTTTACTTATGACACAGGCGCACGCTTGGCACTTTTTCGTTGATGCACGTGCGGCTACTGCGCACACAATTCACAAACACAGAAAATATATATTTTTTTGGTTTGGAGTGTACTTTGGGGGTTACAGCACCCTTTAACGGTCAAGCCAGCCGGCCCTTTACTTATGACACAGGCGCACGCTTGGCACTACTTTGTTGATGCACGTGCGGCTACTGCGCACACAATTCACAAACACAGAAAATATATATTTTTTTGATTTGGAGTGTACTTTGGGGGTTACAGCACCCTTTAACGGTCAAGCCAGCCGGTCCTTTACTTATGACACAGGCGCACGCTTCGCACTACTTTGTTGATGCACGTACGGCTACTGCGCACACAATTCACAAACACAGAAAATATTTTTTTTTTTGGTTTGGACTGGAGTGTACTTTGTGCGTTACAGCACCCTTTAATGTTCAAGCTAGCCGGCCCTTTACTTATGACACAGGCGCACGCTTGGCACTACTTTGTTGATGCACGTGCGGCTACTGCGCACACAATTCACAAACACAGAAATTAATTTTATTTTTGGTTTGGACTGGAGTGTACTTTGGGGGTTACAGCACCCTTTAACGGTCAAGCCAGCCGGCCCTTTACTTATGACAGAGGCGCACGCTTGGCACTACTTTGTTGATGCACGTGCTGCTACTGCGCACACAATTCACAAACACAGAAAATATTTTTTTTTTTGGTTTGGACTGGAGTGTACTTTGGGGGTTACAGCACCCTTTAACGGTCAAGCTAGCCGGCCCTTTACTTATGACACAGGCGCACGCTTGGCACTACTTTGTTGATGCACGTGCGGCTACTGCGCACACAATTCACAAACACAGAAAATAATTAATTTTTTTTTTGGTTTGGACTGGAGTGTACTTTGGGGGTTACAGCACCCTTTAACGGTCAAGCCAGCCGGCCCTTTACTTATGACACAGGCGCACGCTTGGCACTACTTTGTTGATGCACGTGCGGCTACTGCGCACACAATTCACAAACACAGAAAATATTTTTTTTTTGGTTTGGACTGGAGTGTACTTTGGGGGTTACAGCACCCTTTAACGGTCAAGCCAGCCGGCCCTTTACTTATGACACAGGCGCACGCTTGGCACTACTTTGTTGATGCACGTGCGGCTACTGCGCACACAATTCACAAACACAGAAAATATATATTTTTTTGGTTTGGAGTGTACTTTGGGGGTTACAGCACCCTTTACCGGTCAAGCCAGCCGGCCCTTTACTTATGACACAGGCGCACGCTTGGCACTACTTTGTTGATGCACGTGCGGCTACTGCGCACACAATTCACAAACAGAGAAAATAATTTTTTTTTTGGTTTGGAGTGTACTTTGGGGGTTACAGCACCCTTTAACGGTCAAGCCAGCCGGCCCTTTACTTATGACGCAGGCGCACGCTTGGCACTACTTTGTTGATGCACGTGCGGCTACTGCGCACACAATTCACAAACACAGAAAATATATATTTTTTTGGTTTGGACTGGAGTGTACTTTGGGGGTTACAGCACCCTTTAACGGTCAAGCCAGCCGGCCCTTTACTTATGACACAGGCGCACGCTTGGCACTACTTTGTTGATGCATGTGCGGCTACTGCGCACACAATTCACAAACACAGAAAATATATATTTTTTTGGTTTGGAGTGTACTTTGGGGGTTACAGCACCCTTTAACGGTCAAGCCAGCCGGCCCTTTACTTATGACACAGGCGCACGCTTGGCACTACTTTGTTGATGCACGTGCGGCTACTGCGCACACAATTCACAAACACAGAAAATATATATTTTTTTGGTTTGGATTGTACTTTGGGGGTTACAGCACCCTTTAACGGTCAAGCCAGCTGGCCCTTTACTTATGACACAGGCGCACGCTTGGCACTACTTTGTTGATGCACGTGCGGCTACTGCGCACACAATTCACAAACAGAGAAAATATATTTATTTTTTTGGTTTGGACTGGAGTGTACTTTGGGGGTTACAGCACCCTTTAACGGTCAAGCCAGCCGGCCCTTTACTTATGACACAGGCGCACGCTTGGCACTACTTTGTTGATGCACGTGCGGCTACTGCGCACACAATTCACAAACACAGAAAATATTTTTTTTTTTGGTTTGGACTGGAGTGTACTTTGGGGGTTACAGCACCCTTTAACGGTCAAGCCAGCCGGCCCTTTACTTATGACACAGGCGCACGCTTGGCACTACTTTGTTGATGCACGTGCGGCTACTGCGCACACAATTCACAAACACAGAAAATATATATTTTTTTGGTTTGGAGTGTACTTTGGGGGTTACAGCACCCTTTACCGGTCAAGCCAGCCGGCCCTTTACTTATGACACAGGCGCACGCTTGGCACTACTTTGTTGATGCACGTGCGGCTACTGCGCACACAATTCACAAACAGAGAAAATAATTTTTTTTTTGGTTTGGAGTGTACTTTGGGGGTTACAGCACCCTTTAACGGTCAAGCCAGCCGGCCCTTTACTTATGACGCAGGCGCACGCTTGGCACTACTTTGTTGATGCACGTGCGGCTACTGCGCACACAATTCACAAACACAGAAAATAATTAATTTTTTTTTTGGTTTGGACTGGAGTGTACTTTGGGGGTTACAGCACCCTTTAACGGTCAAGCCAGCCGGCCCTTTACTTATGACACAGGCGCACGCTTGGCACTACTTTGTTGATGCACGTGCGGCTACTGCGCACACAATTCACAAACACAGAAAATATTTTTTTTTTGGTTTGGACTGGAGTGTACTTTGGGGGTTACAGCACCCTTTAACGGTCAAGCCAGCCGGCCCTTTACTTATGACACAGGCGCACGCTTGGCACTACTTTGTTGATGCACGTGCGGCTACTGCGCACACAATTCACAAACACAGAAAATATATATTTTTTTGGTTTGGAGTGTACTTTGGGGGTTACAGCACCCTTTACCGGTCAAGCCAGCCGGCCCTTTACTTATGACACAGGCGCACGCTTGGCACTACTTTGTTGATGCACGTGCGGCTACTGCGCACACAATTCACAAACAGAGAAAATAATTTTTTTTTTGGTTTGGAGTGTACTTTGGGGGTTACAGCACCCTTTAACGGTCAAGCCAGCCGGCCCTTTACTTATGACGCAGGCGCACGCTTGGCACTACTTTGTTGATGCACGTGCGGCTACTGCGCACACAATTCACAAACACAGAAAATATATATTTTTTTGGTTTGGACTGGAGTGTACTTTGGGGGTTACAGCACCCTTTAACGGTCAAGCCAGCCGGCCCTTTACTTATGACACAGGCGCACGCTTGGCACTACTTTGTTGATGCATGTGCGGCTACTGCGCACACAATTCACAAACACAGAAAATATATATTTTTTTGGTTTGGAGTGTACTTTGGGGGTTACAGCACCCTTTAACGGTCAAGCCAGCCGGCCCTTTACTTATGACACAGGCGCACGCTTGGCACTACTTTGTTGATGCACGTGCGGCTACTGCGCACACAATTCACAAACACAGAAAATATATATTTTTTTGGTTTGGATTGTACTTTGGGGGTTACAGCACCCTTTAACGGTCAAGCCAGCTGGCCCTTTACTTATGACACAGGCGCACGCTTGGCACTACTTTGTTGATGCACGTGCGGCTACTGCGCACACAATTCACAAACAGAGAAAATATATTTATTTTTTTGGTTTGGACTGGAGTGTACTTTGGGGGTTACAGCACCCTTTAACGGTCAAGCCAGCCGGCCCTTTACTTATGACACAGGCGCACGCTTGGCACTACTTTGTTGATGCACGTGCGGCTACTGCGCACACAATTCACAAACACAGAAAATATTTTTTTTTTTGGTTTGGACTGGAGTGTACTTTGGGGGTTACAGCACCCTTTAACGGTCAAGCCAGCCGGCCCTTTACTGATGACACAGGCGCACGCTTGGCACTACTTTGTTGATGCACGTGCGGCTACTGCGCACACAATTCACAAACACAGAAAATATATATTTTTTTGGTTTGGAGTGTACTTTGGGGGTTACAGCACCCTTTACCGGTCAAGCCAGCCGGCCCTTTACTTATGACACAGGCGCACGCTTGGCACTACTTTGTTGATGCACGTGCGGCTACTGCGCACACAATTCACAAACAGAGAAAATAATTTTTTTTTTGGTTTGGAGTGTACTTTGGGGGTTACAGCACCCTTTAACGGTCAAGCCAGCCGGCCCTTTACTTATGACGCAGGCGCACGCTTGGCACTACTTTGTTGATGCACGTGCGGCTACTGCGCACACAATTCACAAACACAGAAAATATATATTTTTTTGGTTTGGACTGGAGTGTACTTTGGGGGTTACAGCACCCTTTAACGGTCAAGCCAGCCGGCCCTTTACTTATGACACAGGCGCACGCTTGGCACTACTTTGTTGATGCATGTGCGGCTACTGCGCACACAATTCACAAACACAGAAAATATATTTTTTTTTGGTTTGGAGTGTACTTTGGGGGTTACAGCACCCTTTAACGGTCAAGCCAGCCGGCCCTTTACTTATGACACAGGCGCACGCTTGGCACTACTTTGTTGATGCACGTGCGGCTACTGCGCACACAATTCACAAACACAGAAAATATATATTTTTTTGGTTTGGATTGTACTTTGGGGGTTACAGCACCCTTTAACGGTCAAGCCAGCTTGCCCTTTACTTATGACACAGGCGCACGCTTGGCACTACTTTGTTGATGCACGTGCGGCTACTGCGCACACAATTCACAAACAGAGAAAATATATTTATTTTTTTGGTTTGGACTGGAGTGTACTTTGGGGGTTACAGCACCCTTTAACGGTCAAGCCAGCCGGCCCTTTACTTATGACACAGGCGCACGCTTGGCACTTTTTTGTTGATGCACGTGCGGCTACTGCGCACACAATTCACAAACACAGAAAATAATTTTTTTTTTGGTTTGGACTGGAGTGTACTTTGGGGGTTACAGCACCCTTTAACGGTCAAGCCAGCCGGCCCTTTACTTATGACACAGGCGCACGCTTGGCACTACTTTGTTGATGCACGTGCGGCTACTGCGCACACAATTCACAAACACAGAAAATATATATTTTTTTGGTTTGGAGTGTACTTTGGGGGTTACAGCACCCTTTAACGGTCAAGCCAGCCGGCCCTTTACTTATGACACAGGCGCACGCTTGACACTACTTTGTTGATGCACGTGCGGCTACTGCGCACACAATTCACAAACACAGAAAATATATATTTTTTTGATTTGGAGTGTACTTTGGGGGTTACAGCACTCTTTAACGGTCAAGCCAGCCGGCCCTTTACTTGTGACACAGGCGCACGCTTCGTACTACTTTGTTGATGCACGTGCGGCTACTGCGCACACAATTCACAAACACAGAAAATATTTTTTTTTTTGGTTTGGACTGGAGTGTACTTTGAGGGTTACAGCACCCTTTAATGTTCAAGCTAGCCGGCCCTTTACTTATGACAGAGGCGCACGCTTGGCACTACTTTGTTGATGCACGTGCTGCTACTGCGCACACAATTCACAAACACAGAAATTAATTTTTTTTTTGGTTTGGACTGGAGTGTACTTTGGGGGTTACAGCACCCTTTAACGGTCAAGCCAGCCGGCCCTTTACTTATGACACAGGCGCACGCTTGGCACTACTTTGTTGATGCACGTGCGGCTACTGCGCACACAATTCACAAACACAGAAAATATTTTTTTTTTTGGTTTGGACTGGAGTGTACTTTGGGGGTTACAGCACCCTTTAACGGTAAAGCTAGCCGGCCCTTTACTTATGACACAGGCGCACGCTTGGCACTACTTTGTTCATGCAC